>OZ020122.1:25892903-26606904 GCA_963971155.1 Anthrax anthrax
TTCAAATACATCTATATTTTGTCTATTAATTATTTTCATTGTACGACTTATTGAAAATATCATTGAAATTTTATTGTGTATTTATTTGCATAGTTTATATAAAATATTTTTTAAAATTACATTTCTCAGAATATTTGAAAAAATTAAAAATACTTGCATTCAATATAAAAAAAACAATAGAAATATATTTTGTTTTACTAATATATTTATATAGTTTGTATAAAAACTCACTTACAGGTCATGTATAATTGTTTAAAAGTTTTATTGTATAAAAATATTTTACAATTTTATCCTTTTTTTTTTTTTTTTCATGCGCTGCCTATAAGACCCGTCTATTCTCTTCTAAGTGCAACAGGCAAGTGAAACCTGAAGCCTGAAACTGACTGAATTTTGTTATTTTCATTTTATGTGAAATCCAGTTCTGTATTATGCTACGACGCGTATAACATGGAACCGGTCCGGTCTGGTTTTCATTTGACGAAGTAAAATTTAGTTGACTTGACTATTCAAGTGAATATTTAGTGTATGTAAAAAAAATAATGTACACATGTAAAAAATATTCCTGAAAGTATTATTTATATTAAATATTCTAAGAGAAGAGAAACGACATAAATATGTATACACTCTTATAGGGTACACATTGAAAATCATTAATAAACAGAATATAGAATACTTTTGCATTCTAATATTTGTAGTGTTTTTTTTTTTTTTTTTTTTAATTATTTTAGTATTTTTGTTGTTGTTTCAAATTAATTTCAAATTTTTTAAACAGGTTCACATATTGTGTGTATCACGCATTATCATGTTCCAACATAAAACTAAAAAAAAAAAAAAATGATATTTTTATCATGTGCCTGCATTCATGTATACAATAAACAAAATTTATTCAATATTTATGTAATAGAAAAGCAATTTTATCCTTTAATGAACGATGACATAAACTAAATTGATACAATCACATCAATATGATGTCCTTTTAGTCTTTTTATTTTATTTTTTTTTCAGCAAGAAGAAAATTGTAAAACCTTAAGGCAATCAAAATGTTTGACCATTAATATATTACAGAATAAAGCACATACATATAACAAGGATGTTGTTTACTCTATATATTGAATGATAGACATGTACAAAGGTGCATAACGTAACTAAAATTCTATGTATTCTTAAAATTTAGGAAAATTCTCATATGCATCATATGTAATAATATTCTTATTTTGTATGTATGTACATACACATATGTATATGTATGTAATTTTTTCAACTTGTTTTAAACTGATTTTATGTTATGTTGTCTTTTGTTTTGTTGCTACTATTAAAATTACTCTGATACACCTTTTCACAGTAAAAGATTATCATATGTGTTGTTATACATAATATTGTATGTATGTATATGAAATAAGATAAAAAAAAACAAAAAAATGATATGTAGATATTCAGATATAAAATGATATTTTGTATAGTGGTAAAATACAAAATAAGTATGTATATTCTATAGAGTACAATCATAACAATTTCTAGCTGTTATATGATTTTATTGTTCATGATTAGCCATTTGAGTTTACTTCCATTTTATGGTTGAACACTATTCGAATATAATATTCCATTCTTATGTGCATGTTATAAATGTATGTACATATACCTACAAAATAATATGCAATATGCAATCTAACTTTAATAAAAGTAAAATAAAATACAATGTACTAGTTACATGTTTATATGGTTTTTTGGAATAAACATAATATATACATGCATACATACATATATTAGAATATAAAGTACACCCTTAACATTTAGATAGATATATTTCTAAAATTTACATATATACATAGATGCATATACATATATGCACGAGTAATTGTTATGTATAATTTTGAATCTTTTGTTTATAAGATTTGGTTATTTGGTTTATAATATCATACAATGTTGTTCACCTATGCATATATTTATGTATTACATATGAATACATATTTTTAGCATATGTTTAAAATATCCTTATATAAAATATGTACATACATATATATTATTCTATATGTGGCTGTATAGTATCTATTTAAATTTTATATATGCAATAACTTTAATTCAAACATATTCGTTGTAAACATGAATAAAAACAAGGAAATCTGAATTTATCTAAAACGGATGTGCAACATGAAAACATGCATACATGTACATATGTATGTATTTATCAGACATGTTTTACGTTTATACATTATAAAATAAATTTTCATATACAAATACATACATACATATTTTCATATGCATTCACATAACATTATACACGTATTTTTGACCTAATATAAGATTTATATGTCAGTGTATCTACCCACAATTTACTCCTCTAATATTATGAAAATACATATTCAAGTTAAAATTTTTGACATTTTACTTGTTTTACAGTATGTAACCTCCCCCCATAAGTGACATAATAAGATTTTATTTTTTCCTGATTATAATTCAAAGAAAGCAACAAAAATAAAAATCTTTTAAAATTGAAAACAAAAAAAAAAAAAAACATTTGACAGTGTTTCATTTGCTAAATTGGCATTTTTGGTTAGCTTTTAACTAATATAAAATTAATAATGACATAATGCTATGCTCACTATATAATCATGAGTAAAATAAAAATTAAATTTCGTACTTTAAATGCAATAATAAAGTAAAATTGCTTGTCTTAGCCATAATAAATTTTTCTTGGGAAAATTTCATTTTCTTTTTTAAGACATTGTTTTTAAAATGTGATATACTGAAAAAAAATAAAAAATAAAAAAATAAATGTGTACATTATCTCGAATATGCGACCAAAGAACAACAGTGTAATATTTCAGTGTAATTTTTTTTTTCTGTTCTCTAGAGTGCAATTTAAATTGAAGGCAACATAATCGAGTGGGTGGATAAAAACAAAAAATTTTTAAAAAATAAAATATATAAAGAAAAAGAAAATATGGAAAATTATAAAAGAATAAATGAAAACTAAAATTTCTTGATTTTTACAATACTTTTATACGCACACAATCAGATATATGTAATGCTAGAACCACATCATATAATTTTTCCATCCAAAAAATTACCCTTATTCATTTTCTTTGTTTATATATGTACGTATAGAGCAACAATAATTTCATTTTTTTTTATTTTTAACATTCCATTTTATTCGCATTCGAATTTCGCACTTTTCTCATTTTCTAGTTTTTTGTCTGTCTGTCTATCTCATGGGTATTGGATTTGATTCCTTTTTCCTATTATTGTTGTTGTATAATTGTATTAATGTACATACGTATATGTATGTATGTATGTACGTACCTCTATCACTGTTGAAATAAATAAAAAAAAATGTATGATTTTCAGTAAGTCTGCATATACACATAATATATGTAAGTACATAATCCACATATACCTACTATATATGTATGTATGTATAATTTATAGAACACTTAGTAAATATATCAGATGCTATATAACATTCTGGATATTATATATATAACTATTATTTCTATTACGAATTGTATAGCTTTTCTATATAATTTTTATGTCTTTGTATTTGTGTACTCATACATAAACATACGTATAATATATGTGTATAATTGCATATAAACGTAAAAATATCTAGAATTGTGTATAACTATATACACTACTGGTGCTGGATAACCACATGAGAGTGATTTATTTTTAATTGCTCACAAACTGACGGATTTATGGCTTGGATTGGTCTATCATGCTTTTTGAAGTGGCATATGATACGAACGACTTTTAGATATTTTATCCATAGTCAGCAAAAAAAAAAAAGAAAATTAACAAAAAAAAAAAACACAAATGAAAAATACAAAGGAAAAAAGAAAAGAATTAGGAAAAACCAAAACAAAATTAAAATTGAAGAGCAAAATTATAAAATAAAAACAATTTCATTTTTATTCTATGTATCATTTCTAAGAAAAAAAAAAAAATAATAAAAACAATTTCCAGGACGAAAGAAAATTAAAAGGCCAAGAATAATCCAACCATAGTACAGATACATGATATGGAAAAATAATCCAATTTTTTTATTTAATTTTTTTTTTTTTGTGTTAGGTAAAAAACATTTTTTACTCTTTCTGAACATGTTTTTTTTTTATTTTTTCCTTTTATATAATTTTTTTTTTTAAACGTATAAGCAATCTTTCATCACTGACATGTCTTTTAATTTTAAGAAATTGCTAAAGATTATCCTTCTTTAACTGTATTGAATTTTTAGTTTACTTATAATATACATCTATATATGTATATATGATTATAAAAGATGCAGAGATGATATAAACGTATATTACATAAAAAGGATTCTGTTGCAATTCGTATTTTAACGTTTGTATAATATAATAAATAATTTAATTTTATTTCAAGAAGTAAAATTGGATATTAGATTATTAGAAAATTGAAATTTTGTTTTTTACTTTATTTTTTTTTGTTTTTTTTTTTTCGTTTTTCTATGTGCTGTGGAGATAAAATATTACAGTGAAATGAAGACTGTAAAATGTAAAATAGAAAAATATTTTCTTTTTGTTTTATTCATCGAGAATATTTACGTATGTAGTTCAGTTTTTGTTTTTTTTTTTCCTGTGAAGAAAATGTTTTTTTTTTTTGTAATTTTCTATTAGAAGATAAAAAGGATTCTTCTTAGATATATGCACATTTATAACAGAAATTCAAAATAAATAAATAAATAAATAAATAAATAAAAATTATATAACATTTAGTATTTCCTTTCGTACGATCAGATGACTTTCATACTTTTAATATCTTAAAGTTATAATTAAAAATATGGTTTTTAATAACTGCCATTCAATAGAGGTATTCATAAAATTGAATGTGAATTTAATTAATTTTTTTTTTTTTTTTTAAATAATAAAAATTTGATTTTTTATTTTTTATATTAAATTCAACAAGAAAAAAAATAAATATAAAACAAAAAGTAATAATTTTATTTTTTCAAAAAATTTTTAATTTTAAGTATAATTAAATCCTGAAATAAAAATCAACACATATACTATGTACATATACATTGGTTATAAAAAAAATTTTACTACATCTGTCCATGTAAATGTACGTAAATTGAGTACATGCAGTACAAAACATATATTAAAAAGCAAAAAAAAAAAAAAAAAAAAATTAATTTCCACAATAATATATAGTAGAAAATGAAAAAGTTGTTAAAATAAAATTCAAATTGTATATGGTATCGTACATCATAAATTCAGAAAAATTGTAAGTACTATAGTGAGTACATAAATTTACATATACACAGGTACATATATGTATGGGTTATACTCGTATATATATGAGAAAACTTTATTACCTATACGTTTGTATCTATACTTTTATACTTTACATATGTGAACTGAATCCTTTTCTCTGTTTAAAAGTTTATTTTTACAATTAAAGTCATACAAGCAAACAAACAAACATACATATATAGTGTAAGAGTAAAAATATATTACAGGTATGTTAAGTTGTAATAAAGTTTATAACGCTCGGTATATGTTCATATAACAGGCAAAAACAAAAAAAAAACAAAAAAAATATTTATGATAGCAATTAGCGAACCTTTTTTTCTTTGTTTTTTGTTTTGTTTTTAGATTTTACAATATGTACAATTTTATATACATATATGCTTGTACCTTTTATACTGAAAACACTCATACATTACATGTGTATTATACGTACACAAATGCATACGTGTACATATATTTTATGGGATCCTGTAAGTATATAATTTGGCACTAGAGAAAACTGGAAATTTTTGATTATAATGCAGTCAAAACATTTAGAATTTAATGCTTTTATTTCTCTGTTTTTATTTCTTTTATATTTTCTACTTTATTTATTTTTGACCTGTTTGCAATATATTTAATCTTTTTTTTTTTTTTTTTTTTGTACTTAATTCTGTGTACAATTCATTATTAATTATTTAAACAGAGATTTACAATTATACAATTAAGTGGAAATTTTTATCTTTAATATTTACCAAATTACGAGTTTTTACCAAAATTAATGGTGTGGTTAATTCTATACTTTAACATTAACTTATTAAAATTTTATTCATTAAATTTATTTGTATAGTATTAAAGCCAAAAAGGTAATAATGTATTTTTCCATGCGATTTAATTATGGTTGTTTTTTTTTTTTTTGAATTTGGGAAAATTATTCGTGTTCAATTTTTGTGGAATACAAGGTCACAAGAATTTTCCTTCAATGTATTTCAATTTCGTTTTAAGCCGGATGTTATTTTTTTTATTTTTTTGCTTAAAAATCCGAAATTTATCAAAGTTTATAATGAAAATTAAAGCTCATTATTTTTAGTTTTGAATATATACTACAGAAGGGAAAATAAAATTATTTGTCCTGTTAATTATATCCTCATTATCATAGGTACATATATAACTGTGTTTATTTATGGCTACTCAACAATTCATTTAAGAAATAGTCACTTTGGACCAATCTACCAACTTTATTGCTATTATACCACTCAAATGTTCATGTACATAATGATTGCCTATTTGTAGGGGTTGACATTACATATACATATCCATATGTAAAATAAATTTTTTTTTACATATACATACATATATATATGTATGTACTATTTGGTTATATATACATATATTTGTATGTATATCGTACATGATACAAATAGTAATAAAAAGGACTTAAAATGATCATCATAAAAACAGAAAAGAGATCTCTGAGTGATGTAATAAACTTTATTATTGTAATGTATACTTTGTTTTCTTTTTTTTATTCTAATGTACATACATATATCTGTTTTATTTATTTATTTATTTATTTTTTTTTTTTATATTTTTTTATTCTTCATTCAAAAGGTCATAAAAAATAATGACTATCTTATTTTTATTTTAATATATTAGATGTCCAATGTTAAAGTGATTGCAAATTTATACATTCATTCATACATATATATACTAGGACATATATAGGAGTCATTAAATGAATAAAATGCAATGATTTTCATTTATATTTTGTATTTGCCAAATTTTAACGATTCATTAGTATATAAAAAAAGGGTGTTAGACAAATGATATAATGTACGTTTTCATATCGTATTAACATACTTATTAACATTTCGTAAAATTTTTATCTGTTTCAGTAGCCAGTAGCCAGCAATTATATGTACATACATACATAAAAATTTTTTTTGTTTTTTGTTTCGTTTTTCTTTAAGAAGTTTTTATCTCTTCTAATATTTTATAAATTACAAACATAAAATATTGCATTTAAAATAGTCTGATTTAGTGGTTGTGTACTGCACATAAATGAACTTATTAAGATGAATTTTTGAGAAGAAAATACAATTTTTCTTTCATGTAACCACATTTATTTTTTTGTTTCTGTAATTTTTTTTTTTATGTCCTTTCAAAATATTTTCTGATATTTAAATAATTTTTTCTTTATATAATGTTAAACGTACATACATACATACATAAATGCTATAATTTATCTCGTATTTAGTTTCGTATTGCAATAAAAAAAAAATAAAAAAAATCCACTACAGAAAGCATAGCAGTTTTATATTTTCAAATTAAAAAAAAAAAAAGGATTAGAATCCTGACATTTAAGAAAGTAAAAAAACAAAAATAAATTTAAGCCAATTTTTAAAAAAATTTTTTAAATTCTTACGTAAAAAAGAAAAGAAGGATTTTTTGTTTTAGACCCATGTTTGATGATTTGAATAAGCGATTTTTCATAAATCCTTAAAAATTTTAATACATATGTACACGCGCTTATGTATACATGGAAACCAAATAAATAAAATTTACACATGGTCAATTAATTTTTGTATGTAGTTTTATTTGTTTTCATTGATCATTTCACTTCTATTCCCCATTCTTTCTACTTTTGTATTACATATTTTATTTTTTATTTCTTTGTCATTCAATCTAATCACTTCATTTCTTATGAACAAAAAAAAAAAAAAACAAAACTTTTTTTTTTTTGTGATTTTCTTTGCTTTTCGTTTGTATTTTTCAGTTTTGTATATTACATCTTATTTATTTATTTCTTTTGTACGTGTAACATTTTCTATTCAAGTAAATTCTCAATTGATAGCTATGTATACATAATTTGATATTCTGCCAAAATCGATTACTCAACTTTCACCCCTTATACAATCAAATCAATCTTAAAATATACTTTGTTATCTGTTCTATATATATGTATACATATATGTTCACATATGTGTATGTATTGAATGCAAACACATACGTGTATCTACATATATATATAAATAAGAAACTTCTTCTGCCATTTTACCTGTCACAAAGTGACAAATTAACCATGACGTTATCTTGAAGTAAGTTTGTATGTACATACATATATAGGTTACTGTGTATACGCAATTGAAGGATAATACTATGTATGTACATATATAAGATATGGAGAAACAGTCTACAAAGTAAAATTAATACAAAAATATTTCAAAATGTATAATGATTTGTTTTGTATTTTATTTAAAACTTTTTTTATCTTATTATCATGCAATTCAACTTTATGAGAAAAATTCTTCTAGTTAAAGTTACCACATAAGAGTAATTTTCTGATAAAATGAAATAAGAAATAAAATATATGCCATTATCAGAAAGGATATAAAAAGAACGGGTAAAATGAAAAAGAAGAAAAGACAAAAACAAAAAAAAAAAACCAAGGTAGTGATTAAGAAGTGAAAAATGAGCATCTAAATTTTGTTTTCGATTTTTTTTTTCAGATTAAATATCATTTCAAGCTCAAGTGTTTTTACATAATTGGAAAATACGAAGAATAAAGAAAAAGTATATACATACATAAGTACATAAAGAAGGTGTGTAAAGTAAAGTCTTCGTATATATACTTCAAAAAACCATCTATTACATTTTCAAATTGATCAGAAATTTAATTCAAACAAAAATTCGTCTGAAATGTACGTGCGTCTCATTTTTTTTTTACAGTTTTTGTCTATCTATATAAAATTAATGATAAATGACTTTTCATAATGTGACACAAATTATGAAACAAAAAAAAAAAAATTTTTTTTTTTCTGTAAATTTTTGAGTCACTAATATTTAAGACTAAAAATCGAGTAAAAAAAATAAATAAATAAATAAAGAACAAAAAATGGTTGTCGGTCGTAGATACTACAGAAAATTTTTCTTTGAAAAATTATTTTATCATCAAATCATGAAGATAAAAATAACAAATCTGCTTTTTTTTACAATTTTTGTTTTTGTTATTTGTAAAAATTTGTCATTAGAAAGTTAACAAAGACAATAAAAAGAAATTTTTTTTTTTTTTTTTTGGTTTTGTTTTTACCTAATCAAGAAAAAGAAATTTCACAGTAGAATGGAAATAACTTAGTTTTTAAGGGATATTAGAAAAAATCAAAATAAAATGAATAAAAAAGCCAAATTTAATTTTAAAAGGACGTAAACCTTATTTTTTTTTTTTTTTTTTTTTTTTGGTTTTTCATTTTTTCTTAGAATATTGATGAGCAATTTATGCAAGTATCATAATTTTTCTGGCTTATATTTAGAATTTTATTATGCGTTATAATATTTTTTTTTTTTTTTCGAAATAATGAAAAATCTTGATTTACATTGATTTTGACAAGAAGGCTTTTCACGAATTTAAAGAAAAAAAAAAGAAGAAAATAAGAATGAAAATTTTTACAATGATTATTATTATGATACTTAATGATATTGATAATGATAACGATTGATTGATTGATGAGGTAATTTTATTACAATTTTATTTGTTCTTTGATCCTGTCCGTTTTTTTTTTAAGTTAATCATGTTCTAATGAAAAAAAATCTTAATTTATAAAAAATAAATATAAATTTATTATTGTGAATTTTTTGTTATAATATTCCCGAAGGGTTCTCGCTAATTTTTTTCAATTAACACATTTTTGTTTCGAAGGATATTCGATGAGAAATAAATGGTATTTTTTAAATTAAAAAAAAAAAAAAAAAAAAATATCAATTATTCGATTAAAAATTTAATGCATTCGTATAACAATATTTCATGTTGTGACTGTTTGTGCTTCAACAGTGTTCATACAATTTGCAGGTTTTCTTACTTTCTTAAAGATGTCTCACAGTCAGAGAATATATACACGTGTGTAATAACTAACAGTATGTGTTTCAATTGAAAATAATTAATCCTTCACATTATTCTTCTGAGCATTAATTTTTATCCTTATGATATTCTCTTCGTCTACATAATCGCATAATATATGTTTTTTTTTCCATATCTTTTGATGAAGTTTAATTTTCTCATAAGAAAATGCATATCCTAAAGAATGTCTAAAATATGTATGTACTTAAGCATGTATGTATGTGTATACGAAAACGTAAAATGAAACATCATTTCATGTAAAATAAAACTTGAAAACTTTATAATTACAAATACATACATATGTACGAATATGTTATATCTTTAAGTGAAAACCCCAGACAAAAGTGCAATTATCTTGTAGTAAAATTATCGCATCATTAATCGTCGTAAATCGGCTTCTTGTGAAGTCTTAAAAATTATGGATCGAATAAATTTCTCAATGTTTTATATTATTTTTACACTTTAAATTTATTTTTTTTATTTTTTATTTTTTAATAAATTTTAACAACTTTATATGGTGTGTAATTATAAATTTTAAACGATTTAGCTGACGCGACGCACACTTTTTCCCATATATTTTCACGTAATTATATGTATCATATACATAGGTATGTGCTCATGCATATTAGTATATTTATATATAAAAATATTTTTATTACGTGTACATGCTACGTATCATAACTTTATGTACATACATATATTTTTGTAATGTACACGTATATGAATGAAAGTGTGGCGGACACGTTAATTTATTTAAATATTTTCTGTTAAACAATGTAGATCTTATTATTAAACAAAAAAAAAAATTTATATAAACGTATCTATTTGTATATAAACATAAATATAAATGTGTACATGTATATGAACAAATATTTTTTTATGTGTAGAAACAAAATATGTACCTTTAAAGATAATTCATCAGGGAAAATTTCTATACAATATAACTACATATGTATACTATTTAGAGTGTATAAATAAAGTTTAATTTATTTTATCAAGAATTTTTATGTAAATGCATATAATGTAGTTATTTGTATGTTATTCTAAATTTTTGATACAAAATTTTGTGGGAATGAAAATACAAATACATGTACACAGTATTATATAGTTAGTTTTATATGAGTGTAAAGTTGAAATGAATAATGTTTTTCTTATTTTTTTTTTATATAAACTTAAGATTAGAACTATTATTTTTGTATGGATAAATATATTTAAATGTGCATTTACTTATTAGTGTACATGTACTAACGATATACATATATAGGGGTGTATATACGTATATCCTTGTTATTGCATAGAGAATTATTATTATAGCATTATGGGAGTCACCGTCATCAAGGATAATAAAAATTTATCTTCTATATTATATGCGTACTACAAAAATTCATTCCACATCCGTTTTTATATTCATTCATACACGTTTATATGCACCTTTTTTCCTTGCTCATCATTCTCATCATCATCATCATCATCATCATATCATAGAATTTCATAGTTTAAAGTTTTTAATTTTTATCCCCCATATAACACAAACGATATAGTGTTGCAAATTTATAAAAGAACATTAGTAATTGTATGAATATATTGCATATGTATACATATAATTGCATTTCATATACATACATATGTACATATGTATGTACGAATATTTTTGTAGTATATAAATATGCGCTCGTTCTAAATGCATATACATTAAAGTTATACAATAAGAACTTAACAAAAAAAACTTTTCATTTTACATATGTATGTATGTATATGTGATCTACTTATTTATACCTGTATACGTATATAAATATATGTACATTTGTACATACGTATAAAACTTTCAAATTTATGATGGTACTAAATGGGTGAATTTAGGTATTTCGCATACATATACTAAATGCACATAAATTTATAAGAATTTTCATATATTATCTTCTAATATACATACATACATACATACATATGTATGTATGAAGCACTGTAAAATTAAATGTGAATTTTAGTTAAAATTTATTTTCAACAAAAAAAACAAAAAAGAAAATGACGAAAAAAAAATTTTTTTTTTCTTGTGTTTTTCATTTCAATGTTAGTTGTTTTCCTTTTTTGAGAAAGTAAAATTTTTACACTACATTTTTTTTTGTATATACATGTATATATAAAACTTTCTTCAATGAATTTGAATTAAATATTCAAATATAAAAAATAATTTTGTACTTTTTTGAAATAAATACAAAAAAGAGAAAAATTTTTTTTCTCAAAAAAAGAAAAACCAGGAAATGTTTATGTTAACTTTAATTTTTTTAAAATTAAAACAGTTTTGAGTGTTACGCGATTAAGATTACTCATGTATTTATATGATTTTGTGTATCTTGATGTAGACTTATGTATGTATATCGCTTATATATGTAGGTGAGAAGAATGAAATTAATTGAAGTGTTAATTTCTCTAATTTTTAGTGTTATTATTAAATATAACATGATAATAAGTAAGAAGTAAAATTGTTACGTAATTAAATGTATTAATTTATAAATTTCAAAATATGAATTAAATTCATTTTTGATTAATATATTTAAAATTACAAAGAAAAATAAATTTTACTTTTAATTTTTAAATAATAAAACTTACCGTTATGTAATAATGTATTCTCTCGTGCTAATGCTGTTTCAGTATCCGTTAATGTTAATGCGTCCTCAGATATATTATCTGAATTATGACCACTGGATTGTGGTGGTGTATCACTTAATCCAGATGTATGTTTATATTTTGTTGTAACACTATTATAATGATGATGATGTGTTGGTGTATATGGATTATTATAAATATTCCTATGTAATGGACTACAATTGTTCTCTTCTGGTTCTGAACTACTTAATGAATAAGTTGGATAGAGACGATTTTTACCTATAATAAAAAAACAAAAAAAAAATAAATAAATAAATAAACATAAAAAAAATAATAATAAATTAAAATGTTTAAGAAATTTAAAAAATTTTCAAAATTTACAATATTCTTAAATATATGTTTAAATTTCTTTTCTTAAGATTTGCTTAAATGAAATTATTTTCATTAAAAAAATTTTTCTTTTTTTTGAATCTTTTACATTGCTCATGTATCATATATTTAGAATGTAATCTAGTTAACATCATTTCAATTTTATCTTGTTTTAATCATTTCAATTTTATCACAGTTAGTTAATTTTACGTTATCATTTTTTTGTTTTGAATATCCTCTAAAAGATTTTTGTATTTCTTGTCATATGTAAGCAATTTCACGCTTATTTGCTGTTATTCATTTAAAATTCGTCTTTCACTTTTCATTGTAATTTTCTATTTTTTCTTGTTCTTTTTTTTTTGTTTACTTATTCTCATTATTTGCATAATATCATCAATTTGTGTATATACATATGTATGTAAATATCTTTAAAATAATCGTACATGTATGTTTTAAAGTTTTTCGTTTTTTGTTTTTTTTTTTTCTATTTACAAAACTTTGTTGCTTACACATACAGAGAGGGTAGGAAAAATGTAATCTTAATTTACCTAATCCGATTTTATTAAATCTTCTTATATAATATAGTGTAAGTATAAATGCATATACATATAACAATGTATTTGGTATGTACATATATGTAGAAAGCATGTGTTGATTGTAAGTATACATATGTATGTATATACATATCATTTACTTATAGTTAAAACAAAAGTTTTGAATATGTCATGTAAAAATTTCTATATTTTGTAAGCATATCTCACACTTTAATATACGAATACATAAGATTTGATAAGATTCATTTCAGTTTCGGGTAAAATTCTTTCAAAAGGTTCTTAATTATTCATATTTGAATCACGTATGCATATTATTGTATATAATCCGTTTTTTTTTTTTTTTTTATCTTTTGTATTTTCTTATATGAAAATAAATCCTTTATCAATTTGTTGATTTTCTCTTTATTTTTCATTATAAATTTAAAATTTTAAAATCATCATATTTTTTCTCAGTTTATTCAAATATTTCAAAATTTCACAATTCATTTAGATATAAAGATAACAGTACAAAAAAGATACTGTTTAGGTCAAACTATGTACATATATTGTTATCATCACCAATATTATTATTAGAATTTTCAAATCATGTGTACATGTACGTGAAACTGTGTGTATATTTACAAATTCAACATTATAATTCTCCTTATTTCAATAAGGAAAGAGTATAGGTTAAATGAAAAAATGAAAATCATTCATATGTATATATTATATAAATAAATACAGGAGTTAAAATTATACAGAATATTTTTAAAATTCAAATAATTTACATTCTCTGCATAGAAACATGTAAATATGTACATTAAAAAGTATAAAGGATTTAAAGACAACAAAAAAAAAAAAAAAAAAAAACAAACAAGGGAATATAAATAAAATTATATCCTTTTTCTAATCAGTAAGGATCAATATGAATATTTAATACATGCTTAAAGCTAAAAGTGAATCGATTGCAAGTGTCATGTCATTCATGATATAATAGAAAATATGAGAATTGTTGAATAAAATCAGCGTGAGAAAACAACAACAGTTTTTATTTTGAATATTTATTTACATATGTACTTATATACATATATACTATATATTTCAGCTTTGCTACATCCAACGTTGAATTAGTTTTTATTTTGTTATTTTATAAGTAATACAAGCTCATGATAGTGTTAATATAAAGGAAGGACAACTGATGTAGCATCCCAAAAGTAGAAACATAAAAAGATAGATTAGATCTCTTTCTTTTTTTTTTTTTTTTAACAAAATCGTATTAATACAAATTGACAATTTTGTTTAAAACAAAAAACAAAAAAAAAAATACAAAAAAAATCAAAAATTTGAATGAATTTTAAATGTTAGAAATTAAAATGAAAGACAATAAGACGGATCCATATGCAAATATGAAACTTAAAAGAAAAAATGAAAAAAAAAAAACATTTCTTATTTAATGTTTTCGTTTTAAATAAAAATATTTAAATTATTTTATTTTTATTTTTTTATTTTTTTTTAGTATGTGTTAAGCGTTTCTTCTTTCGCTCTAAAATATTTATTCTGATCCTTTTTTTTTATTTTTCAAATTTTTATGTTAAAGTCCTTTTTGTGAATCAAACATTTTATATTCTGAATTATGACTTTTAAGGAAATAAAAAATCTAAATAAAAATTTTAGAAAGAAAAATACGAAATAAAAATACATTATGTAGAAATCGTGTCCGTTTTGGTTTTTTTTTTTTTTATAAATTTTCAAAAGGGTGTAGCTTTTAATTAAAATTTGAATAAATTTTTTTTTTCGTTTTTTTAAAATTATGAAAATTACAAAGCTCATTTTTCCTGAATAACAAGAAAAAATAAGATTAAATTTTTTTTCGTTATTAATAAATCTACCATTTGATTGAAAATATTAAATCGTAAATTGAAGCTGATTTTAAAGCCTTTTTTATTTTTATTTATTTTTTTAAAATATTTTTGTTCTATTCTTTATTTTCAATAAAATTCAATTTATTGTATTATCAGCTGTAGCATGCACTTAATTTTACTTTAAATTCACAAAAGAGATCATCTAAGTGTCAAAGACATAAAATATAAGTAAATGTGATTATAAAAATAAAAAAAAAAAATAGAGAGAGAAAAAAAAATAGAACGCATTGAATTTTATAGTAACCAAAACCACTAAACAGAAATTTTTTTATTTTTTATTTTTAACTTTGATAAAAAAAAAAAAAGAAGAAAAATATAAGCAAAACAAAAAAAAAAAGAAAAAAATCCTCATTTTTATGAAAATGAATGCAAATCCCATTTTTTTTTTTTTTTTTTTTTTTTTTGTTATATACATATTTATTACAGAAATTCTGTATGTGGAGTATAGCGATATACACAGATGTATGTGTAAGAGAACAGCTGTGTTTCACATCATCGAAAGGATAAACATGAAATTGCATTCTGATTTTTTTTTTTTTTGTTTTTCGTATGCTTTGCTTCTGTCGTTGCTTTTTAAATCCTTATTTCAGTATTTACATACACGATTGGTATACATATATGTACATATATGTAATTTAGTGTTATATAAATAAAAGGCAAAGCTTTTTATAAATATACGTATACATATGTATGTATGTATTTATATTGTAATAGATATGTTTTCGCTAATCTGTTAAATTGCTTTGAATATGTACGTGCAAATAGTTTTACATTATATGGTTATGCGTTCTTTAAATACATTCAAATGGAAAACTCCTCACAAAAAAAAAAACAAAATACGAAAAACAGAAATACCAATTACTTTGTATTTGAATGCTTTTTCATAATTAATATGCGAAACGAAAAGTGTTATTAATTTATTTCAATCAGTTTAGTAATGATTAAATTTTCATTTTTCTAACAATCCTTGTTATATATCCTCATACCCTATGACTATCACAAATTAATACGAGAGAAGTATTTAAAGGAAATTGATTATAACGTATATTACATTAAACTGAATATTGAATATTTTGAAAGTGCAATTTTTGATTAAATCTTTATATTGATTTATTGAAATGTCAATAATATGATTGGATATCTTTGTCCAGACAAGTTATTGTTTTAAGATCAGTAGCTTTTTAATCAGATTGGATAGTTATATAAGACTAGAAATATAAATTGTAGTTAAATGAAACGAATTTATTTTCTTTTATATCATACATTAATATTGACATTAAAATATTTTACCATTTTTATACTGTGATTTAGAGTCAAACCAAATAATATAATTTATGAATGTCTTTATAGTACTAAATATACACTATAAAAACACATATACATACATACATATATCTTAGTTATCTGTTATTGGTTTCCATAATCGCATATTGAAATCATCACCCTCAATATTTGCTCACGATATAATACACGTTAATGGTATTTTTTTCTGATAATTTTTTTTCGTATCTGTTTTTTTTTTTTTTTTTTTCATTTGTACAGTCTTTCACTTTTATTTTCGTATAGTTTTGCATTTCATTTGGATAATACAATACAATCATGTACATGATACATATTAATATAAAAGAGTTTGGGTGCACTCGAACAGATGTCCTTGCATTTTAAATTTTATACTAAAAGCATTCTCTTACGGCTTTTTTCTGTTTTGTATTTTTTAATATTTTGTCCTTTTTTTTTTTTCATTATTATTATTTTTTAAATGTGTATTTGGTTTTGTACATATACATATAAATGAATTGGTAGTTTATTTATATGCATAGTACGAATCATGTCTGTATCGTTTTTATTTTTTATTTTTTGTTAGTTTTTATAATCACTATATTGATATGATACAATAACGATGATGATGGAAAATTCTATTAGGATGAGTGGTTAAATGTTGATGATGCTGTTGATGCTGATAGTAGAATGGTAATACTGAGTTCAAGTGCAATAGTGACATTGGTCGTTCATTTTTATGTTGAAATTGTAGAGCGCTAAATTGTGTTATAACAATGGCTGATGAATATTTCAGATTTGTACTTTTTTTTTTTCAACGGGTCATATTATAAGATTTAGAATTTGTTAATGTTTTTTTTTTTTTCAAGGGTAATGGGTTTTCTTTCTATTCCATTTTTAAAAATGTCAATAAGAAAGAAAAAATAAAAAAAATAAAAAATTATAAAATAATCATTTTATCCCTCTTACCAATACGACGACATAAATGATGGTAGGATTAAATTTCAATGTTGTTGAAAAAAATTTGTTTACCACTTTTAATTTTTGTTTTTTTTTTTTTTTTTGCTTCTGGTGTGATAATGAAATTTTGTCAACTATGAAATAAAGATGGTTGAAATGGTTTTATTTTTTATTCTGCATTTTTTTTATGTCATTGTTTAATAGTAAAACCCAAAAAAAAAATGTAGATCAGATATTGTAGATATTATAAAATGCGATGGATAATGCAAATAGAGTATAAATAAGGGTTATTTGTTGTCTTTTTCTGGTTGAAAAGTTATATAGTATCTACAATATACACATTTACATATATCATCATCATCACCGAAAATCTCATTGATTCTTTTGGATATTGTGTATGTACATGCGGTACATGAAGAGATTACAATATGATATTTAAAAAGAAAAAAAAATTTTTTCGTGGTGCACTTTACATACAAATTTAAGCATATTGGTGTATATAACACAATACATATATACTGTATCACATATAGATTCTCTGACTGTACATAATGTTTGAATAATACATAAAATCTTTTTGCATATAATTTAACTGTACAACTGTCAGATATTTTTTTTAGCGGTTTTTAGAGAACTATAGAGGGTAATGTTCACCATTGAATGTAAAAAAAAAAACGGATTTGAAAGGATTCTGATGTAATCAGGATCACCTGATTGTTTAAGCTTAGAAAAAAAAAGAAGAAAACTTCAAAAAAGAATAACAAACCAGTATAAAGAAGGGAGATAGATTTTTTTTTTTTTTTTAAATAAATAATGAATATACAATGAGACAACTTTTCAGAAATGTACACACGAGGATAAAACTAAAAACCAGCTAACAACAACAATAACAACAAAAAATTAAGATAAAATAAATGCACAGATTAAAAATATCATAATAAAAACCAACAGATAAAATAAATACAATCAGTATTTTTCGATAAAATCTAAGTAATTCAATTGCAACCAAAAAATGATTTCAATTATCTGTGGCTTCTATTCAAGTCTTCTTTTTTCTTTTTTTTTTTTTCAATTTCATTTTATTTCATTTAATGAACATAGATATGTGTGTATACGTGTATATATATACGCATTCATGAATTAAAGATAAAACAAGAATTTTAAATTAAAATAACGTACATCATATAAATAATAAGGGGTACATATCATTGATGTACATTAAATCCTATTGTAATTGTTAGCCGGTATCATTTTTATTTGTATTTAAAAATAAAATAAGAATTTTAAATCTGATTAAAATATACAATTTAAATATAAAATTGATTTTGATTTTATTTTTAGTTCGTTTTTTTTTTGTGTTATTCTATTTTCACGTATAGAAATTCCATTTAAGGATTAAGGATAATAAAGTCGCTCCAAGTAACCAGACATAATTGATTTGAAAAAAAAAAAAAAAAAAACTCATTTATATAAATCACATCTTTAGCAAAAAAAAATTAATGATTATTATTTAGAAATTTTTTATAATTATTTCAATTGAAATTATTTTTCGACATAACCCTTTGGTGTCTTCACAATTCTCTTTCACTGTTTTTAGTTTGTTTTTATTATTAATTTTAGAATGATCTCAGATATAGTTTTTTAACCTACAACTTGAATATAATTTTTTTAAAAAAAAAATAAATTTTGGAATTTTATACTTAAGCTTACCATTCACAGCTGATAAAGTACATATTTGATATTAAAGAATTTCGATTACAGAATGCATCAAAGTCATCATCATGTATTACGATGCTTCATTTAGGTTTCATTTACCCAGTTTTTTTTACGTTATTATTATGAAATAAATACAAAAAATATTCAATTTGAAAAGGTAATTGAACTTCATCCTTTCTTTTATTTCTTCTATTTAAAAAAAAAAAAAAAAAAATTGTAATGCAAGGATATTCGTGTAATACGTATATAAACTACATATATGTATATTTATTCATTTCTTTTAATACATTTATGTACGTACATATTTTACTGAAAAAATATGTTGATACATTGTTTGATTTGTACTATACAAGAGAATTATATGAAAATATAAATTTTTGTAACCAACTGAAAAAAGTAAAAATAAATATAAAAGAAAAGGGCAAAAGAAAATGCAAAAAAACGGCATCTTAAGATATTGAAACGAAAACCATTTTTTTTTTTTTTTTTTTTTTTTTTTTTTTTTTTTTTTTTTTTTTTTTTTTGTAACAAGAAGTAAAAAAAAAAACTTAAAGTCGATATTCGTATATGAATACGAATATATTCAACAATACGAGTATACTATGTAAGTCATAAAATATGATTCTTATAAAAAAATATGGTGTGAATAAACCTTATTGTTATGTGTAATAGTTATTCTTTTTACATTTTTCATTTTATTTCACTCAGTCGCCTTTATTTTATTTTATTTTTATTTTATTTTTTTTTCAATATTATTTATTCTTGATATTAAGGTGATCCTTTCTTTATATTTTTGGATTAAATTTTCTTGTTGCTGTTAAAGAAGATTCTAACTGATACGTACATCCAACGAAAAATGATGAAAAAAAAAAAAAGAGGTCGATATTTTTTTAGGGTATTAATGGCTTTCAATTTTATAAGTGGATATAATATGTACAGAATACAATCATCATTATCATCATCATCATAACTGCTATTATCATTGATTCATCAGGTATCTGAATTGTAACTTTTTTTTTTTTGCTCTCAATCTTTTATCGAAAAAAATTTCTTTATGAAAGATATATACGCATATGTATGTAATTCAAAACAACCATGATAAAAAGGAAAAATTCATTTTCTCAAAAAAAAAAAAATTTTTTTTTTTTTCTACATTTTATTACTTTCAATTGTTGACACGTGACCAACAAAAAATTCACTTAAAGAAAAAAAAAATGTTTTTTTTTTTCGTTATTAAATTTCTTCTTATCAAAATCAATTCTATTTCTTTTATATGGACCAATCATACATACATGTGTATAGATTACACGTGGTACATGACAGCAAAAATAAGAAGAAGAAAAAAAAAAAAAACATTGATTTGATTTAAGGATATTATTATCATACCATAAATATTGATTATGTAGCACAATTGTATGTAAGTCTTGTGCACATACAAAAAAAATTATCAATCGATGAATAAATTTTATTTTATTTATTTTTTTTTTTTTTGTTTTGTGCAATATTAGATGAGTAACAATTTTGTTTACTTTTCATTTATTTTATTTTACTTGTAACGAACAAATATTCACAGCACGCGCATTTAGTTTCTATGTGAACAATGAATGCAAAAACAAAAACTTAGAAGGAGTAAGAAAATTACTTACATGAAAAAAATAAAAAATAAAAAATAAAATGTATAAAACAAAAAATATTTACATGTAAATATTTACACATTTTCTTATGAAGAAATATGTACCAACAAATATATTATATACACACATGCATGAGCAAAAAATGATTATATGCAAAAGATATTACAAAATGAACAATTGAAGAAATGATTTGATGAATCAATTTAGATAAAATGTATTGCGGTTATGTGGATATAATGTTTACAAGTATATGTATATAATGGCATGTGGTACAGAATTTATACTTAAATTTCATATACGAAAATTATATAAGGATGCAATACACAAGAATATATGTACATAATACAAAGGATAATACAAAATTTATGATATAATATTATTTTGAATATTTTATTATCAATAATACATTAAAATGAATATGAGCGTATATTAAGCATCAGTATTTATTAAAGAGTTTTTGAATATCGTTTAAACCAAAATATAAATAACGATGAAAAACTAAAAAATAAATAAAGATAAAATAATAAAAAAAAAATAGGGTTAATGTTTTAAAGGGTTCTTCTCATTTAATGCACATAATGATGAAAAAATCCAAGAAAAATTATGATAAAAATCAAAAAGTGATCAAGAAAAAAACATAAAATGAACTAAAAATGAAATAACAACAACAATACAAAAGAAATGAAAGAATATTTCATATATCAAAGATGTGTAGTAGCAAATAGTAAGTAAAATTCTAAAATTACTAGATAATAAAATCAGTTTTTTTTTTTTTTTTCTTGAAATATTTGATTTTCATTGATTATGTTATAATTTTTTGTTTTTGTTTTTTATATATTTTTATATATTTTCATTCTTTTGACTTTTATTTACTTAATTTTCCACATAAATCTTACAGATATATGATGATATCCTTTTCTTTTTGATTTCTAAATACAGAATCTATGTACATATTTTATATATATTTTTCTTCATTGATTTCAAATCAATTTATTTAGAGCAAAAAAAGAAAAAAAATTTTTTTTTTTTATTTTCATTTATTTTTATTTTTTTTTGCTTTATAAATGAAATAAAATTACCATCATAAATTTTATTTTCTTCATTTTCATTCAGATACTCTTTCTCATGTAACTTTGAATGGAAGAAATACTATAGATATTTTTTTTATTATTATTAATTTTTCATATTAATTTGAAAATATTATGAATATAAGTATATATTTTTTTCTACTTTCGATATTAGCTAACACAGGGTTTGACAAAATATCATAAAGTAATCTATAAAAATTTAAGATGATTTTATATGCTATGAAAATTTTTAATTTTATACAATACAAAACAATTTGTAACTGCTATATTAATGTTAATTATAGTCAATATTGTTAAGTTAATCAGATTGGGTATGATTTATTGTTTAACTTAAATAAAAATTTTAGTATATTTTTGCTAAATTAAGAAAAATTTAGAAAATTGGAAAACCCTGAACTATACAAGAAAATGCTAAAAGTTAACAGAGATACATATACATATGTGTTTATTTAAATAATTTCCAAAAATCATCTAGAATGTATCCATGCATATGTACATATGTACATGGACTTATATAAAATGACATTAAAGAAAAATCTATAATAATAAAAGAAGCTAGCTAGCAAGCTTATCCTTTAAATTATTAAGTTATAAAATTTAATGTACTTTTATATACACTCAAACGTTCTGTATTTCGAACAAAAATAAATTTGATTTATTGGAATATATTTACTAACGGAAAAGTACCTATATATGAATTTTTTCAATATAATTTTCCTTACATGACATGCTCTCAAGTGTTATATTTATACATATGTATGTATGTGTAAGTTTGTATGTGTAGCCAAATTTTGTATGAAAAATTATAGATTTACAAAAAAACAAAAAAAAAAAAAAAATGAAATTTAAGTTGAATCGTGTATATTGTCATTTTAATAAGGTGACCTAAATTTTTTCTGTAACAGATGATCTTTATTATCGTTTATATGTGCAACTTATACTGTTGTATACAAAACATCAATAATATAATGAAGAAATAAACTTCATTTTATTGAAATCAATTTTACCTTTTAAAAGAAAATTTGCAATAATTCGTAATTGAATCAAAATGTGAATGTATCTAAAAAAAAAAACGAATAATGTATGTATGTGATACAATGAACATTAATAAATGCATGCAATGGAAAATTCAAAATTTAAATTGCATATCAACGTTACTTTAAAGTGTAAACGACATAATTTATGCTTTTTAATAAATAAATAAAAAATTTGAAAAAATATTATTTATTTTCTATAAATAGTAAAACTGTACAGGAAGTAAAATTTTCCGTAGCAACAAAATTATCCTGACTTCCTGATATGAAGGGCATTTTTGTCAATTAAGAAATTATTTTGTTTTCATATTATCTATACCTGTATGAACAGCATCAAAAGGTGAAGAGATATTGCAACACACGTGACTTATGTAAATATGTACATACATAAAAAAATTTAATATTTTATTAGTTCATTGAAAGAAAAATAACGCTAAAAGACAATAAATAATATCAAATTTATAATTTTAAGTTTAAGAAAATGTAAATGATATAAAGTATGTGATTTCTTTACTTTGTATATATTTTCCTTTTATCCTTAATTCACGAGTATACATTTATCAATTTAAATTCGTTCCGATTGAAAAATACTTTAAATTGTCCCATTTTCTGATTTTTTATTATAAACAATATTATATTGGTTTTTTGTTTGTTTTTTTTTTTTTTTTCAATTTTTATATTTTCTACTTTTTCATAGTCAATATAATCTTTGCTTGTTGGTTTTTTTTTGTTTTTGTGGAAAATTTATGGTTTCAACCCTTTTATCCGAAATTGAGTCAATTACTTTTTGGTTTGTTTCTTTTTTCCGTTTTTTTTTTCAAGTTTTCCACCATTTTATGATTTTCCATTTACTTTTCCTTAAACTTAAAAGATCCTTGATTTCATGTGTATTTGTATAAAACGGGGACTAAAACTGTTTTGTACTTAATTTTTTTTTCTTATGTTTTATTTATTTATTTTTTTTTTTGGTTTACTGTTTTGTTTATAATTTTTCACTTCAGTGTAAATATAAAATTTTGAGCATAGATGTATATACATATATTGTATATGCACATGAATGCTTATGTCTGTGTATGTGTAATTTTTGTATCACCATTTTTATAGTAAAATTGAAGATTTACTCGATATATTTTCGATAAAAATTTATATACTACTTACAATTCGTATAAATATACATAGATGACATTTTAACAGCCTTATTATGACTGTATACTATAGGAAATCATCATCGAATTTTATATATAAATTTTTAGGAACTGCAGTAGCTGAATTGTAAAAATAAAAGAACTTTAGTTTAAAGTTAAGAATAGGAAAAATGAAAAAAAAAATGTATTGAATGATTGTGTAAAAGGGGTGTGGTATAAAAATGAAATGAAAAATTTATACGAAATATTTTTTTTTTCCTATTTTTTTACGCATCAGCGTCATTTATATCGACTTTTGATGATTATGATGAAGTTGATGATGGGAAAAAAATAAAATAAACAAAAAAGAAAACTCAAGGAAAAGATCAAGAAAATTTGAAATAATAAAAGTTAAAGTGGAAAAGACTTAATAAAAGTCCTAAATACGTACGTACATATGATAAAAAATTGAAGTAATAAAACACATATTAAGATTTAAGTATTTTTTTGTGGCTTTTTCTGGTGGAATGAATTTTTTTTTTTATTATTTTATGTAAAGAATATAGAAAAATCGTTAAAAAATTTATCATTTGAATAATAATTTCAAGGTAACCTAATTTGTTTTTATTTTTTTATTTTTTATTTAATGTCTATCTATAAATACTCATTAAAAATTACCTTGTTGCTAAATGTTGGGCTTCGTGTAATAGATTTCGCCTATATTCATTGAATAAAACCAAATTCATTTATTATCATTTACGTTCTTTTGCTTCTTTTCGTCTATTTTTTTTTTTTTTTTTTTGTAATGTAATTTAAAGCACATTTTTAAACTTGTTTTTTTTTTATATTATCAAATAAAATATAAAATCACCTGCTGATTATCCTGTTATATTGTGATTTGTATACATTAATATGTTTATAATAAGTTTGCGTGTCTAATATCAATCAATAATTTCTAGTTTTCTATAGTTATTCCATTTTATTTTTTTTTTATTTTTTGTTTCGTATTTGGATTTACGATGATGCACTTACTACAGTATAATTTAATTTTTTTTTTTTTGTTACACATACAGTTATAAACAATGGAAAACTTTAAATTTAATGTTTTATTTTTTTTTTAAACTAAAAATATTTCCCAGAGATATTGATAATAATAATGATGGTGTACTCGTATACACATACATACAGTATAAATTCAAAAATAAAACAAGGTAAAATGAATGTAAATATTCTCGTTATACTGTATGAGCTTAAAATTCATACTTGAAATAAAATATTTATGTAATACTATTGATACATGTATTAAATGTATACAAATATATACATGCACACATAAAATTGATGATATTTGAAAATTAGTGGGGGGTGGTTGGTTGACTTATTGAAGTTTTTAAATGTACAAAATATACATACATGAATGTTAGAAAATTTTTTGCATGAATGTTGTTTATTATTTCAACTAAAAATCAAAATTTAATAGTATTACGTTGAAAATAAAGCAGTATTGTGTGTTATTAAAATGATTTAAAAAAAAAAAAAATAATAATTTTTTTTTTTTTTTTTTATTGATAAAATTTGAATTTAATGCAACATTACAATGTACTTATTATAAATTGTAGTTTTAATGATTTTGTTATGCAACTATGATTATTTTGTATTTTCATGTTTATGCTCGTATTTGGAGTAGAAATAACAAGGAAAAATTAGAGGTAAAAAATGTTAAAGCAAAATTAAATTTTTTTATTGTTAAGAAAAAAGCTTTCATTAACTTTTTAATTGAACTCTTTATAAACGTCTACAGGTGGAATATATTATATGAATATTCGAGGGGAGATTTTATCAAAACCTTGAAAATTACTTAATAAGAACAAAAATAAATGCAAACATATTTACGTCAAAATCAGGTAATTGATTTTTTTTTTTTTTGTTCTTTAGTTAAGATTTATCATTTTGTAAGGAATGAATTATTTTGAATGATGTCAAGGTCAAATTTTGTGTACGTATACATACACATATATATTTTCAATTGATACTTTATCGATGTAATTTACCCTATTTATGGAATTTAGAATGAAATTAGAAAATGAAATCCTATTTTTAATACGATACAAAATTTATCTTAATTTTTTTCATAAAATTTTGTAAAAGAATGAACAATTTGAATATGTAATCAATTTAATTAATACTATTGTAATGAAAGATAAGAAAGGATTTTGAAATTTGTACGTAATAAAGGGGAAGGTTCGATAAAATATTAATCAGGTACATCAATGATTGACTCATACAATAATTTGAAATACAAATACATAGGTACAAACAAACAAATAATTACATAAATGAAAGAAAATTTCATTCTTTGTCTTTAGTTTCTATACTTTGTTTCCGACATATGAAATATTGATAAGAAAAATATTATTAGTGTACACACATTCTTTTTTCTTATTAAAAAGAAAAATAAATGAAAAAAGAAAAAAAAAAGACAAAAATAGTTCAAACTTACAAAGAATAATGGGCATGTGTTACAATCGAAAGAAAATAAGAAAAAAATTTTTAGTTATACATGACATGTACACTATTATAAAGAAGAAAAAAATATAAAACTATAACATTGATGAAAAACAAGATTCAAAGTTTGGAAAAACTGAACCCATTCTAATAATATGGTACATATGTGTATCTAAACATTATGTTTTTTTTTTTTTTTAAGAAGATACAAATATTCTATACTATCGCATTACTTTGTAACGTTTTTTTTTTTTTTTAAATCGAATTGAAAACGTATATACCATAATATTAAGATTTTCATACTTACGGAATATGTAAAGAAAGAAAATGGATTCCCAAAAGAGCCATTGAATATGAGGTATGAAAAGAAAAACAAAAAAATTTCTTCTTTATTTTTATATTTACGTGTATATACGCAAGAATAATAGGTTTTCGAACTTAGTTAATGTGTATGTGTACGAGTGAAAGAGATTCAATAGATATACACAAAAACATATTATTTCAATATTACAGTCAGTCATCAGTTTCATTTAGTTTTTTTTTTTTTTTTTTTTGTTTTTTTTTTTTACTTTGAGAAAATTGTGACCTAAAACGCGTAAAGAATTTTATAAAAGAAAAAGATAAAGTAAGAAAAAAACATAAGAAAACCTGTAAAAAGTTCCATAAAATAAATACAATATTATAATATTATATTCGTATTTATATTATAATACAAAGTCAAATACTCATAGGATCATTTTTATTGGTTTGAATGGCTTAAATGGGAAAGTTTTTAAAAAAAGGTTTGAATGAATATACATTTTAAGCAACTTTTACACTAACGATATACCTTATTCCCATTTTGCTTTTCATTAAATGTGAAAAGAAAAAAAAAAAACAAGAAGAGTATACGAAGAAGAACGATATAAATTCAAACTTTCAAAAAAAACATAAAGAAAAATAAAAATACAATTTATTGAATTAATGAATGTTACGCGTTCGAACACACAAACTCACAAGCCTAATAATAATATCGAATAAAATGATATTATACAATACAATCGGGAATTAAATTATTTTTATTGTTATTATGATTGTTATAAGCGAATAAGTATATTGAATAAAAATTTGCAAATTATATTATTAGAATTCCATTTACTACACCATACATATATAAATATGAACAAAATGATAAATGTGTATAATATAGAAGATATACATATGTACATGTAGATATAACACGAAAAATAAATTCGAATTTTTATTACATTTACGTGCGTAATTTTCAATTGATTTAATGACCTTGAAGATTATATCCAATTGAATTATTAAAGAAATAAGAAAACAAAAAAAAAGGATATCTGTGTATACAACTGTGTGTAAGAGTACTGAGTTTTGATATATTTGAATGTATCGAATAATGTATGTATACATTTGTTTGGTTTTTTGAGAACTGAACTGGAGAACGGCTATGGTGCAAAAGAAAGTTTGAAGACATATTTCAGGAAAAGTTAACGTTCTTTCCGAACTTCAGAGTGGGTGATAATGATGATAGCATTTTTTTTTTTAGTGATTTCTTGTGTTTATTTATTTATTTTTCAAAGATAAAAGAAAAAAAAAAACATCAGTCTTTAATTTTTCGATATTCGATTTTTTTAATGTTTTATCTGATATACATATAAAATATTAAGAAAGAAGAAAAACTTGTAAAGAAAAATATGACTGAAAAAAAAATTGTATTTCTTGAAGAATGAAAATTATGATAAGAATTAAACGTTTTTTCTTTTCTTCAATGTTTTACATGATAATAAATAAATAAAAAATAAAATTATCAAAAAAAAAAAATAAATAAAAAATAAAATAAATAAATAAAAATATGAAAGTAAATATAAGTAAAAATTGAAACACCCTTCTTCATATTTTTCATTTTATTTATTTATTTATCTTGTATAATATTGAATTATCTATCAGCAGAGATTGAATTTTTATTCAATTTCTTGGTAATAATCATAATAACGTACGTACAGAAAAATTTCATGTATACGTGTACATACATATGTACGAATTTTCTTTCAAATTTTACATTCAATACCCGATATGTTGTACCTACAAATATATTGTACGTTATATTCTTTTTTGAAGAATAAATTTCAGAAAAAGATGTCAAGGTGAGAATTGACTTTTTAAATAAATAAATAAATTAAACAATAATTTTTATTTTTTTTTTCTGTCTTTCACTTTGTTTGATGTATGAATATATATTTTATATATACATTTTGATAAAAATAAAGGATTCAAAATATTTGTTCATTAAATAATTTTTGTCAGTATTTCCGTTTGTTTTGTAAGGCAGTGTTTATAGTACCTTTTGAATGAAAAGTTGAAAAAATAGTCCATGAAAAGTTTTTGCCGTTCGATGAAATTGCTTATCTTCAAATTTTACCTGAATAATTTAATGACTAGAAGTGTATTATTTACGATCAAATGTAATGATTTTCGAGGGTTCTTATACAAATTATTCCATTTTATTTTCAATCTTTACTATATGCTCTCTCAGTTCTTATTTCATTAAAAATATTGATTTACAGCTTTACAAAATTCAATATACTCAAATAACTGTGAAAATTAAAGTAAATCCTTTTTGGTTTTATTTAATATTTTGTAATGTACATATATCGTTATTAATAAATATTTAAAAACAAAAAAACAAAAAAAAAAAAAAAACATTAAAAATGATTTTTCATTTTTCTTCATAATGTTTTTATTTAAAGCAAATAAACAGACAACATCAATATACGACCACGAATGAATGCCTGAGTAGGTATGTATGTGTACACAAAAGATTTCATAATTCTTTCATTATAGAATTTTTTCCATAAACAAGGAAAGAACAAAATAAAAAGACTAATTTATTTCTTCTTTTTCCTTTACCCGTATTTATTTGTTTCTTTGATTTTCTCTGTTTTGATTATCGTCTCACATGACACAAATCAGTGTGTAAGGAATATACATTGAGTAAGGAAAACAAAAGATGTAAAAGATAATGATAGATTTAAAAAAAAAAATTTTTTTTTCGTATTCTTTTCTTTAAGTAATCAATCAATTTTCCTAATCTATCAATATTGTCAAAAGTTAAAAACTCTTAAAACGAAATTGAAAGTAAAAAGATATCTAGAAAAAAAAAAAAAATTGAAAAATATACAATAAAATACGCGAACAATGTTGAATAAATTTTATTTTTATTTTATTATGTTGGATATTTTGTACCTTTTCTATCTCTTTTTTCTATTTCATACAATAAATAAAACAAAAATATATGGATTTGTTAGGATATAAATGATAAAAGGAAAATAAAAATAAAAAAAAAAAGAAACAGAAAACAAATAGAAAAATTGCAAAACTCAGCCAATGTCAAATATTTACCCCAATCAGGCTAATAAAGGGATCAAATCATGTGGAAAATTTATATATTCATAATAATAGCATTAAAACGATGGCAATGCTACACACGTACGAATACATGAATCCTTGAATATACTGATGATGATTTATACATTCTATGTACATTGAACACATTTATTATGGTATATATGTACCTAGAACATTGAGTATGTAATTTTTATTTGGTACAATATATGAACCTTTCTATATATACAAAATATGTATTACAATGCTGGGTGATATTTTCTACAGTAAAATTAAAAAAAGGTGAGGCTTGGTATTACTTTACAGAAACAGTAGAATAGAGAAAAACACGCATTTATAAAATTATTTTTACCTCTTCAAAAAACTTCTTATTTTTGTAACTGCACGTATGTACAAGAATTGTCGTTATGATATAATCGCTTTCCGTTTTTTTTTTTTTTTTTTTTTTGGTTGCAAAATTTATATAATATTTTTCATTTTGATTCACACGTTTTTTTTTTTTTTAATAATATAAAAATGTATATATGGCCAGTATTTTATGTGCATAACACGTATGTATGTAAAGGATATAAAAAGGATATATAAAGCATATTTCCTAGATTCATCGTCATTTGGAAAACATTTCATACATATGTAAGTAAGCACATACTATATACACAATTTAGCAAGGCATAATACAGTCAAAGCATTTTATTTTCAATGACAATCAGGATTTATGCTTACATGTTGAAAATATTATTCGAATTTCGATATCCTTTTCGTGTAAATACTTGTACCTACATATGTACATATGAATATAAACAACACAGTGTCTGACATATTCTTTTACGTTTACTTGAAGTTTACTTTAGAAAATCTCTGGTGTGTGTGTGTGTTTTTGTTTTTTTTTTTTTCTTTGTAAGCTTTTTCTTCTTGTTTTCCTTTATATTCAGTTATATTGACAATTTTTACATTGTCATTGTCGTCGTTAAATACACACGCTTTTTTTTTATGTGACATTAAAATTCACGTACTGTAACATTGGAGTTTATTGGAATATAAACAGAAAAGAAAGAATGAATGTTGTGCACATGAATGAACCTTTTCCTAAATGAACCAAAAAAAAAAAAAGAATCTCGTAGTGCTGAATCCTGATGTCCTTAAAAGAATAATTTTTTTGTTTTATGAAAGTACAGTAAGTACAAATTTGTCCTGCACAGATGTCTAACACTGAAATTAAATTTATAAAAAAAAAAAAAAAAACCAGAATGTATGAAAAGAAAGGTTTACGTGTGTTTAAAAATCAAATAAAAATTTAAACCAATGGTTTAAAATTAGGCTTTGTATAAGTGGTCCTTTTTTATTTCTGGAATACGTTTGTTGCTAAACGTTTGTCACTTTATGTTATGTGATATTTAATAAATTAGAATAATGAAGCAGCATACAAACAAAACGAGAAAAAAAAAATAAGGAAGGGTAAAAATAAAATAAAAAAGCACTCCTTAATTTGACGTAATATAACAAAAATTATTCAACATAACAATGTCACCTATCTAGGCAATTTGCTGTATTGCTTGAAAATACGCACTATAACAAGGATCTTTAAATAGTTTAAAAAAAAAAAAAAAAAAAAAAAACGAAAAAGCAGAAACACATGTGTACAATCTAGACCGCGATGAGGAAGTACATGTGTACAATCAAATTTTTAAGGGAAATATGAAAGAAATACAACACATTAATAAGGAACCCCTGCTGAAAAATATAGGCTTTAATAGTAATCTTTATGCCTCCGTTTTCTTTTTTCTTTTCGGTATGGAACCCTGAGGATATATTTCCGCAACTATATAACATTAAAAATGATACACTACATATATTGAGAGTCATATTACCGCTTATATCGATGTACTATGTCCTTTCTTATAATATTGAATTTATGCATGTTTATAGCCTTAGGGATTGGAATAATGTTTTCGTTATTAGCACCGAATTTGTGTCAAACAGTGTGCAATTTCAACGATCCTTAAAAAAATGTACAGTGAATAGTGAATACACGCATTTATATTTGTTATGAATTATTGGAATGGGATGAAATTATGATTATTACAATGAAAAATTCGTTCACGTAATAATGATGAATGACAATAACTATATTCTTTGTTGACTGTTTGATATAATGTTACCTTTATTTTTTTCTATCATTTTTTTTTTTTTTTTAATTTTATACAATGCGGCCTTGTCTTCTATTACACAAAATAAAAAGGAAATCTACGTACATGCACATGTGAATGAACTTACAATACACAACAGTAGTGATAATGAACTTCAAAACAACATTGTATAAAATTATATAATAAATTCGTATACGGGCATTTTTATTTATTAGCTAGATTTATTTCATTCCCTCTTCCCCTAAGATTTTTTTTTTTAATAATAAAATTTGTAACGGTTATGTAATTGCCTGTTTTTCTTCCTTTCATTCCTGTTTTTTTCTCTTTTTTTCTCTATTTTATTTTTTTTTTGTGAGAATTTTCATATGAATGGTGTAATGCATTTAGACCTTAACCCTATACCTAAATCATTTCAGAAAATAAAGAACAAAAACAAAAAAAAAACAATGAAAATGTGTTTTATGAAATGTTGTTATTATTTCTTTTAAATTTGAAGGGATTAAAATATTATGTCAATGGTGTTTTTTTTTTTTTTTTTATTTCTCATTTATCTTTTATTCCTGTTTCATCCTCCTCTTTCTTTATAAATCTTTTTATGTATGTACATGTCATTTGATGGATGAGTGATTTTTTATTCATTCAAAAAAAAAAAAAAAAAAAATTAAAAATAAAAAAATTATTAATTTTTAATACAAAAATAATAACAAATCCATTACACATTTTCTATATTAAATCAGGGTGACAGCAAGGAAAAAAATGATGAAAAACAAAAAATAAAAGGGTTATTGGCATTTTAAAGTGTTCGAATATTCCTTTTCCGTGTTATAGATTTTTTTTTGTTTTTTTTTTTTTTTTTGTTATTCTTTTGATGAATGACCCGTTTTTTTTTTGTGCTTTTTGTTACTGTTTGAATTGTTGCAAAATTTTCAAATTAAACAGCCATATACACAGTCTTCTGTAGTATCTGACTTTAAAATTAATGATGTATGGTCGAAATTTTTTGCGTAGTCAACCAAATAAAATAGGATTTCAAATGATAAAAAAAAAAAATAATAATAAAAACAAATTATGCATAAGTGTGTCACTGATGAGTGTGAATTTTATGCATTTAAAAAAAAGGGTTCAAAGTTAAGAAAATTTTATTTATTTTCAAAATTCAAAGTTAAAAATCTCTAGGAAATAAAATGATTTTTAATAATTTGTAAAAGTTTTTTTTTTTTTTTTTACAACTCTTTTACAGTATGTGTTAAAAGTAGGAAAAAAGTAAAGAAAATTTTAGAAGTAACATTGAGAAAGAAAAGAACCTCTGGGAAAACACATAGAACAAAGTGAAAAGATAGTAGCATATAATTTATTGGATTTGTAACGCACACTACTAACCGGAATATCTGAAAAGCGAAATCGAAAAATATCCTAGCTCAATGTGAGTTACAGAACTATTAAAGAGTACAATTTTATGATTTTCTTATTTTAAACGCTTTACTATCTGTTTTTTTTAAACCCTTTACATTCAAATAGATGTTATTGTTTTTTATTTGCAATTAAATGGAAAATTGCTAACAGTTGTTAAAAATCAAAAAACAGCAGAATTTTTGGTGAAAAGGGTTGGTAAATTTTTTTTTTATTGGCTTTGTTTCATGTAAAAAAATTTTTTTTGTGATTTTTTTGCATATAATATTATATAACTGTCTTTTAAATGCAATAACAAATTGATAAGTACAGAAAAAAAAAATCGTTATATTTTATATCACTAAACTAAAAAAAAAACAAAACTAAGGAAAATTGAATTTTTGTTTTTCTCATAAAAAAATTACATACGTATGTCAAGAAATTTTATTGACTTTAATTTAGTTAAAACATTTTGTTTTATTGTGATATTAAATAACAAGGGATAAGCCCACATACATATATAATCAAATTATGTATCATTAAAATTTTTATGACATACATAATGTAAAATTTTAATCAAATTTCTTATAAAAAAAAATTAAAAAAAATTTTTTTTTTTTACATAATACAAGAAAATAATAGAATTGCAAATGAAAGATAAGATTTTCTTCATTTTCATTTTGATTTAATAAATATTATGAAAATTTGATTTCCAAATTTCACTTAATAAAAAACATAAAAATTTAAACTCAAGAAAAATCTATAAAAACAAAAAAAAAATTTTTTTTACATTTTTCCTCCTTTTTAGCTTTTATAAAATGACAGAGAAAATAACAATCTATTTTATATTGAATACACACGATTATAATTTTATTTTTTATTCAATTTAATTGGAAAAGCCATAAAATATATACATAAATGTAATATTAATAATTGAATATCAATATTTGACATTTCAATTATATTTTCTAATTTCCTTAATTTAAATATGAAACTAAAAATGCATATTCACATTAGTGAATTGTAAATTAACGAAAATATTATCATTATTTTGATTTATAAAAGATTTAATTGTCAATAATACACAATAATATTTTATTGAATGATGATAGGTGTAATTGCCAAAAATTTATGTATGAAAATATTAAACATAAAATTTAATGTTGTTTTGTTGTTTTTTTTTTTTTTTTGTATTGTTAAATGGTTAAATGTTGAAATTAGAAAATGAAATAAAATTTTAATACATTAAAATGATTGTACAATTTTGATTGTGATTATTGTTATTATCAAAATATGACACAATGTATACAAAATATATTTTAATGACATTCATATAGAGATAAAATGTATGCATATACTGTATTTTATTACATACATATATGTATATGTAATTGTCATCATTTAAATTGAAGGTAATTATTACAATATATGTACATACATTATTCAAAAATATTTTCATGCTTTTGTAGTAAATATATATACAAATGTATGCAATAAATATAGAGGTACACATATTGAACATGAGAAATATACATTGTACGTACGTAATACATGCATATGAGAATTCACAATTAAATTTAGAAATGTGTATAAGCATATGTTAAAATCTTTTCATTCTTCAATTAATAATGAATGCAATATTTAGTGGTCATAAAATTTCTATATTATATCTGTATACATGCAAAGGATTTTCTAGATGCAAATTATTGTACATATTCACAATTTTACAATATATCACATATTTATATGAGTACGTACATAAATATGTGGAGAAATATTCATATTTGTTGGTTTTTATATTATTTCAGTTGGTTTTATTGTTATGATTATTATTATTATTATTATTATTTTAAAATGATTTGTGTTAGACAGATACTTTTACAAATAATATTTCGTTTGTATTCGCATCCGTATAACACATAAGTACATGAAACATTCAAATTTCATTCATTCTTATATTTTCATAATATATCGAAATTTAGTAAATTAATGAATATAGATGCCTAATATTATTAATAAAATTTAAAATTATTTCGATTATTATACAAGTGTAATTTTCAATACATTGGTATTTGTACATGATACTTGTATACCAATCGGATATACATATAAGTATGTATGTACAAGTAAAATTCTATGTAACATATAGTGATATACCTATTCTATAAATATTTATTCATTATTATTTATTTACTTATTGATTATACTCGAATATCGATACAGATATTTTATTTATTTATTCAAAATCTAAATGAAAATCTTGATCAAATCCCTATAATAACAATTTACCATGCATAATACATACATAATGATATAAACGAAATTATAGGGTAATGGATACAAATAATAGCATTCTGTGTTTCATTGATAAAAAATTGTTTAAAATTCAAATATTCTTCAAACGGATGAATTTAAATTTTTAAAATTTTCAAAAAAATGAAAATCTGGAATATAGAAAATATTGATTATAACTTTATTAAAATATTTTACAAATTTTTTCCTTTATTTTTGTTTAAAAAAAAAAAAAACAAAAAAAAAAACAAAAAAATAAAATACAAAAATCTTTTTATTGAACTCATTACCCCAAAGAATAAAGTCGATGTATAATTTATAATGTATGCAAAATTGCATGTTTAATGTATTACTTTTTACCTAGGACAAGAGTTTTCTTGTAGATGTATTATATTTTATGTTATTTGTCACATATACACATTACACATATGTATGTATGTGTAGACATACATCTGGTATATACAATAACATTGTACAATTTTATGTAATAATATAATTATATTTGGATAAAATTGTCTGACTATGAAAATACAATAATTAATTGATAATATATTTTGCATTCCATTATATTGTGTATAATATCATCGAATTGTTAATCAATATATATAGAATATACATATACATATATGTATGTAATCCTTGTACCATACATAGATAGGATATGCATAAACATGAATTTATACTAAACAAATAATGTACACACAGAACATTGTGCAACATAATAATATGTACATGCGTATATGTCTGATATAGAATGAATATACTTATATATGTAGATTTACATTATGCATGTACATATATTTATGTATGTATGTATAACCACTTTGCATTATAAATATTCATCCTGAATTTTGTATATTTTGTACAAGTAAATTTCATCGAAAACATGACATTATATGTACATGAATAACATTGCAAATATAAATTGGAACAAAATTCAACTTAAATAAAATTGGAATGGTGTTGTCTAATAAAATAATAAATTAAAAACCATATAGTGCATGCAGATTGTTGACTATATGCACTATAATAGTGTTTTCTAACATAACATAACACTCTTATTTTATACATACATATGTAAATTGTACATACATAGGTATGTATACGAATTTTCTATATATTATAAATGTTTGAAAAGTGCTTATTAAAATTTATAATAGCAAAAATTACGAAAGAAAATTGTAAAAGTGTATTGGTAAACAATTATAAAAAAAAAAACAAAAACATACAATATGTGAATAGACATAGATTTTCCAGATTGTTACCTTGTTTTTGTTTTTTTTGGGTTCGTTTTTCATTTTAACGTACATATTTAGGTATATGATTCATTCACCTATCTATATTTTGTTGATTTTCTATTATAAAATGTTTTATATATACATCTCTCAAATTTTATATGATATCATATAAGATATTGATTTAACAAATACATACATATGTATGTTTATATGTGAATATTGTACATATATATATATATATATATGTATGTACTTACGTATATGGTGAAAATGTTTACACAAACAATTCATTTTCATAATTTTATTTGTATAATACTTCTTGTATGTAGATATGTTAACTAAATTTGTATTTACATATGCATATTACATTAGCAATTACATGATATTTCGAATATGTATAAGTGTATATATAATCGTATAAGTATACAAAATTCACACTATACATACACTATACTTCAGTAAACGCATACATTCATATCATCATCATTATCATTAAAAAATAGTATTACACCCACATAAATCAGATATGAGTTGGTCGTTTGAAGTCGTTAATTGATTCTCAAAAGCGTCGATATTAATTATGCAAAAAATCGATTATAATTGCATACTTAATACATAATATGAATATGTTAAATTATGTATAAATGAAAATTCATTTCAGCAATATACAGTAACGAATGATTGATAAATATTGAGTTTTATATGCAACAAAAATATACGAATGTTATTAAATCCTTAGATTTATACATTTGTAATTAAATTATCGAATTTATTTTTTTTTTGTTTCTTTTTTATTGCTTGTCTTTTACATTTATATTCTCTTGTTTTGAATTAATTTCAATTAACATTAACATTTTTAATTAGACTTATAACATTGAATGAAAAATTTTTATTTGCATGAAAAATTTTAATAATTAATTTTATAACAAGTCGAATGTTATTTAATAAAATATTATGAAAAATATTATTTATTATAAATATTGTTTTAACGAAGGTTATATTCTCAGTAATCTAGATTTTATGTTAGAAACCTTCTAGAATTATTTTGTCCTTCTTGAATTAATTTTCTATTGTGAATGTAACATATTTATTGTGTACATGTATACATACCTTATGCATTACGTATATAGATAATAATTTTGTTTTACTTTTAGAGCCTACTTAAATATAATTAAAATAAAATCCTTTTCTATATAAAATATCTGTCAATAAATTAAATAATAATTTTGAATAGATTTTGATTGAGAAATTTTCATATGTATCATTTTCATTAATAATCATATCCTTAAATTTAGTTGAAATATTTTCTTATCAGAAATATTTATGTACTATATTATTTGTTTACATAGTACTTGAGTTCATCTATTACTTATTTAGTGTACATATATAATTTTAATTATGTTTTTACTTAAACTTATGAATTAACAAGAATATATATTATATATAGGTACATTTTGATAAGGATATTTTCATTATTAAATTAAGTCATGCTCTAGAAAATCTTCATGTATAAGTAAACATTTTGTCCAGATAAGAAATTTATTATCATACATTTAATAGATAATTTTCATGTGTACAAACCTTTGTATATGGAATATAAAGGCATATATAAGGAGTACATATGTATGTATATATATTATGTGATTACTAAATTTTTAAATATTATATTAAATTTTATCAATATAATAGATTAATTTCATGAATATGTTATCATTATTGACAGAGCCCTTCAAGGATTATAACACAAAATAAGAAGAAAATATGTTATCATAATAAATACAATGTAAATTTATGTAATACTTCTAGTAATGTAAATATTCATTTTATTTAATTTCATAATTTTAAATCAAAAATTTAATTAATATAAACATAAATCGTGTCTTATCTATCAAAGACAAAAATTAAATGAAAATGTGTAATCATCAATTTAATTTTGAAATTTCAAATGCTTTCAATTTAATTGAATTTTAAATTTTTATAGAATCTGAAATTAAAAAAAAAACAAATGAAAAAAAAAAATTACAACCCCAGAAAATTAAAAGAATTTTTTATTTTTTATTAATTTTAAGTACTAATTTCAATAAATTTTACAATTCGTTTTTTATCATTGAACTACAAAATTTCAAAAATCTTTAATTAAATTTATAAAAATAATTTAAAAATCAAGTAAATGAATTTAAAAAAAAAAAAAAAATTCCATTTTTGAATTGAACAAGAAAACTAAATTTAAACGTTTTTACAATAATTGTATTCTGTAGATTAAAACTAAATAAAATAAAATGAATTTTCTGAAAGAAAAAAAAATAAATAAATAAATAAATATCAAAAACCTCAGAAATGCACGTAAAACCCGCTAAAAACATCATTTTAACATTCTTTAAACCAAATACTTTTCAGTTACGAGAAGAAAAAAAGAAAAGGAATTTTTTTTTTTTTTTCAATAAATAAGTAAACATATACGATGTACAGTGTGTAAATATTTTCTTATACCTTTTATGTTTATATTATGCTTTAAATACTTTTACTGTAATCATTTATATTTTAAAACACTTTTATTGTATCATATAACCTGCTAAGCATCACTTCTTGAATAAAAAAGAAAATAAAAAAACAAAAAAAAACAAAAAACCCAAACAAAAATTTAAACTTTACAAAGTCTTTATATGTAGAACATTTACTTATATACTCATTCGAATATATAGGATAGCGATAGAAATACATTTTAAGGAGATTGAAAACTTTTTAAACTAAAACTAAACACTATAAAATGAACTTAAAAATATATATTTGTAAAATAAATGTACCTACATATAAAGTATAAATGCAACTGTAGATATATACGTACATGAATAATAAACACAGAGAAATACGTTAATATTTGTATATCAAGTTTTTAAGGACCGATTGAATCCTTTCAAGATCTTAAAATATTTACACAGGACTAAAGGTGTATTTACTGAAGGTTTCAAAGGTCTTAATTTCCTTGATCTCATACATACAACATACATACGTACATATGTATGTATGTACATGTAATACAGTATGATATGTTGATTTCTGATAATATTGATTGAATTACTGATGAATATATGTATACGTACACAATTTATATTTACTATATATGTACATATGAAAAGCGTTTAACTGTTTATACGTGATAACTTTAAGATATTTGATATAAAACGCTATCATTGTATATTGTTGATGTTATCATTGATGTTTGTAACCATATTCTCAATGTTATTTGGTTTATTATTTATTTGATATCTTTTTATATATTTGTATTTAATTTTACAACTAAGTATGTATACTATGTACATATATGTACATATTTATCTTCTGAAAATTTTCTCTGATACCAGTAGATAAGTGATTTTTCATCATTTTAACTATACAACAGTATATATAATCAATAACAGCAGAATCATCAACAAAATCATGAAAATTAAATAAACAAATAAAACTATGAATATTTAAAAATAAAATAATTTTTTTTTTTTGTTTGCAAGATATTTTGAAAATTAGGAAAATAATTATTGTACATGGCTGTATAAATGTTGTTCATAAATAAAATAACAAGGGATAAATTCTTGGGATTACGATTACATAATATATTTGTAAAATTATGTTTACATAATTTTCATTTAAATATTTTTTGTTATATTTACGAATATAGCATTTATTTTTATATTATTATTTTTTGACTAATTAATGCTAAAGATAAAGTTTGTAAAGTTTTTAAACAATTTTATTAATTTTATTAAATTTATATAAAACTAAAAATTTAGCAAAAAAAAAAAAAACTTTTAATAAAGAATACTAAAAGAATTTTATTGTTTTATTCATAAATAAGTTTTTTTTTGTTTTTCATTTATTTATTGTTTTATTTTAGAAATCATTTTTGAAGGAGTAATTAACTACATAAATACTTAATTCTACAGCTAATAACATAGATTTTATTTAGATTGTATAATAAAAAAAAAAAACACAAAACAGAAAAAATTCGATTGAAAAATTTCTGAAATTAAATTCTATGTAATTCAATCATTCTGCAAAATTTATAACATTCAGGTGATTTGTTATTAGTCATTAATATATTTACTATAAATTTCTATTAATATTGCAGAAATTTTTCCCTTTTTTGTAATGAATATACGTTATTGATTAGAATTTTATTTTATCCTTATATTTAATGTATTCACAATCTAGGATATTAATTTCGTATTTAAGGATGTCAAGTATTCGATCAAGTAAATATGTTATAACTTGAATGAAATATACAATTTTCTATTTACATACATACATACATATGTCAATACAAACATATATGCATCATGTATACATGTACATAAATATATTATGCATTAAGTATAATGTATTGCATATTTAATTGTGTCATGGAAGTGAAAATTTTCTTCAGGCAATTTATTTTCTTTACATGTCTAATACAGAAAATTGTTTATTATAGGCATATCATTATTTTGATTTTCTTATAAGCATGTTCATTTCATGACACTATTATAGAGTTACAGTTTTTATTAAATTTTATTTTAAATTCGCTATCGTATGTATGTTTGTTTTTGATATTTATAAGAAAATATTTAAAATATACTTTAATATGCAAAAAAAAAAAAATAATAAATTTAATTCTATGAAAAAATATGTCCTATTACTGAATGAATGCAATTTTATGTATTTAAATGGTGTATATACATACTTAGTACTATATTTTCTTGTCACATTCTTCCAAGAATTCTATACAATTTCTAAGTTTTTTTTTTTATTTTTATTTTATTTTTTATTTTATTTAAAGTTTTCACTTAAGTAAAATATTTCTTTTTTCTTGTTAAAGTACTTAAAAAGCATTACGTGTTAATTACCTCCTACACAAATTGTCTAAGTATCTGATGCATAGAGAATAAAAAAAAATAAAAAATAAAAAAAACTTTTTAAAGGGGACATTCTTACATTACCTATACACGTTCGAACTTTTTAAATAATTTACTTTATTTCTTTTGAAGATGACAATCATTAAACTAGAGAATTAGAAATTAAATAAATTTGATGTAAAAAAAATTCAAATTACCAAAATTTCATTAAAAATCCTGATATGGACCGAATGTTCCCAATTAATTTTTATAGCTACCCTGTATTTACATAAAAATATACATACATATTTTATGTTGCATTACATAAGAAGAAAATGTACTTCACGTACTTCATGTACATATATAGACATCGTATTTCATTTTCAATTCAATTTCGATTTTCAAATAGTTAAAATTTTTTAATGAGTTTTCATTTTTAGACATTTTATTTTGAATCATTCAGAAACTTTGACATTTTAGTTATATTACTTGACATGTAAAATAAAAATGAAAATAAATTACACGAAAATTTTAAATAGGAATTAAAATAGAAAAAGTAAAAAAAAAGAGGATAAGTGAGTTATGCAATTTTACAACAAATTAATGCATGTGTGCACTTGCATATGACTTAAAAATATATGATGGAAAAAAAATAATTGAATTCATGTAATTGGAAAATAAATTTTTATACTATACAAATTCTAAAAAAAAAAAAAAAAAAAGAAAAAAAAAAACAAAAAGAAAACTCCTGCCTTTTTTATTTGTAAATTTCGTGTTTAAAAGTAAACGTTCAACAGGCATTCACTTGATTATCTAAAATAATGGAAGTATATATGTATATGTACGGTTTTTTTTTTTTTTTTGTTTTACAGACAGTGCACTCAAAAATTTTCTTTTCATTTTTTTTTTCTTGAAAATTTTATTTTTTGCAAGACAAAACTTTGCTTTTAGTTGTAATATAAAATAACATCAAACTAATATACTAACATTCATATTTTATTACTATTAAAAATGTGCTTGTTATGTAATAAAAATTTTAAACTTTTTTAAATCGTGTAAAAAGCGATTATATTATAATTTGAAAAGAAAAAAAAAATTATCTAAAATAAACACCTTATATTCACTTTAATTCTATTAACTAGGTGGAAAATATACTCAGAATACATAAAAATGTGGAAATAAAGTGGAATGCAGAAAATTAACAAAAATTAAATTTAAAATTAGCTTAAAATTTTCCAATTATCTTGAATTTTATTATTTTTGATAACTTGGAATATTGGGAATCAAATACAATTAATCATATATCAGTTTGAAAGTGTTTGGTGTTCTCATATCAAAATCAGTCATCTCTGTCTTAAGTCTTCCTTAAAGTTTTTTTCCCTTATTTTCTAAATAGTTGATACAAATGTACTTAATTAAATTAAATAAAATCAAATTACTCTTTTAAAATTTTTATGTACATATGTAAATACGTGTTCAAAATTAACATAAAAATTTTGAGTAGTTAATCAAAATAATCATTTTCATCAAAATCAATTTATTTTGCCATTTTTTTTTTTTTTTTGTATGACCAATTTATCTTTTTTGTTTCAGATACACCAGAATAAAGAAAAATAAAACAAGAAAAAAATAATATCTTCAATTCTAGGAAAAATCTTAAGTTTAATATCATCATAATGATGATGACATTAAATGTATTTTGCTTTTAATTTTCTTTTTCATTATACAACGCTCAATGTATATTGTCGTGCGTATGTATGAACATTTTATGTATATGGGCATGTGTACATTTCAATTGTATACTTTAAAAGCGTAGAATCTTAAAATAAAACGATAATAATACAAAATAATCTTACTAAAAACAAAATACTTAAGTTGAAATGTTAATCCAATCTACTACTACATAAAAAGAATATAAAGATATGAAAAAAGAACAGCCAGACAATTTTCATGAAAATCTTTATGTAGATTATCCTTAACTAAACCACTAAAATGGGATACGATATCACAAAATGTTTGTATAGATACTGTGTCGTGATGTGTTCTATAAACACGTGTACAAACCATATTAAAACGAAGTTTTTGTCTTTAACAAAGTCAAAAATAAATAAAAATAAAATAAAAAAAATAAATAAATAAAAATAAAACGGGAAAGTGGAAATTATGAAAAAAAAAAAAAACAAAATTCAAAAACAAAAATACAAGGAAAATTAAGGGAAAATGTAAAGCAAAAATGAAAGCAATAACAGCAAGAATTTTCATAATTTCGTTGGTTTTTTCTGTTTTTTTTTTTTAGTTTTCACTTTTTCCTCATTGTTTTATTAAAATTCTGTATTGGTGAATGTATGTATGTAAAATATTAAACACAAATGTAAATGGTAAAGAAAATTTTCTTTAAACGAAATATTTTTATTTGACGAAATGACATATTAAAATGCAAATTGCCTTGTTTTGTTGTGTTTTAATTTCATTCATGTCAGACCATTATTATATTATATTATGTGTGTAAAGTATACATGTACATACATAAATGTTTCTGATATCCTACTATACTGATATAACTTTTATAGACGTAATGGGATTTTCTAATTTTTCTTCCTATACATATCGTATGTATAAAATAATTTTTTTTTTGTTTTATTGAATGCATCGCACTTCAATATTTTAAGAATTTTTTTGTTTTGCTTTGCTTTTGATATAAACGGGAGTACATGTACAAAGTCTATACATACAATTTGCATATAGATATAATTTAGACAACGTAAGGATAATATAACACATAGTAACAGCAATAAAAAGGAAAGTAATGTGATATAGTTGAATGCGAACTTACATTATGTGAGATTTTTAAATATATTCAAATAATTTTTGGGTTTTTTAATTTTTGTTTCTCTATAAAACATTAAATAAAAGTGAAATTAATAAATATTGGATACTATTCTTTGGTCTATTTTTGATGCAAAAATATGAAAGAAAATAAAAGCTACATATACACAGAAGGATGAAATTTTATTTAAAGAAACAAAATAGAAAAAAAGGGGAAAAAATTACAAGAAATAAAAAAAAAATTCTTTAGAATGTATCACTTTTGATACATTTCAAAGTACATAAAGATTTTGTTGTATGTTGAAATGAGATTATATAATAAGTCTCGTAACTAGAAAAATTCATATGATAAATTGTAATAATATGAAACAAATAAAAAATGGCAACAACAAAAATAAAACGTATAATACTTATACATACCCAAAACATAACACAAATGAAATTTATTTTCAAGTTCTTATATAAGTTAAGAAAACGAGAAAAATAAAATAAACGTTATTATTATTATTTTTTTTTTTACCTTCATTTACATATTTTGTTAGTCATTTGGGGGCTGTTTTCGAAAAGAAAATAATTTCTGTTGTAGTATATACGTATACTCTATTATATATATTGTACGTATATTGTACACATAATGCGTATACAATACAATTCACTAAGGAAAATTGACAAATTCAAGTTAGTTAGATTGCTGTAAAATTTTCTTAGTGGATAGAGTTGAAATGTATATATTTCTATATCATGGTTAAAACGTCCATTTTGATTAGAATTTGTTGTTTTTTTTTTTTTATTTTTTTATTTTTTTCTTCTGGATGAATAAACATCTCTATAAAAGTTAAATTTGAATATTTCACATATTATCTATATAATGCCGTATTATACGCATACATTTTATAAGTAAGGTGCATAATTTAACGCTTAATATAAAATATATAGTAATAAAGAGAAATTGTTTCTATTGCTTTTCATGACTTTACCTTATAAATTTAATGAAGGTTTTTGTTTTTTTTACTATCTTCATATTATCAATAAAATTTAAAAGATAATGTTTAAAAAAAAAATTGTAAAAAAAAAAGTTTTCTTTTATAGTAATTTTACTAAGATATTCAAAAGGTATTCATTATTTCGTTATTTATATACAACGGAAATAGTGGTGATGTTTTTTTTTTAAACGCCGTTAAAAATACAACAAAAAAAAATTTTTTTTGTTTTTTGGTTCACAAGTTGTTTGAATTTCAGCAACTTTTAAATCGTGTAACACTGAATTTTGATAAATAACTTGAAAGTATATCAATAGCCTCTACCTTGACAATGCTTGAATGATTGAAAATAAAAGAAAGTCCGCTGTCCTTTAACAAACAAACGATTAAAATTTACTATATTTTTGTCCTTCTAACAGATTTGTCTCCGAATCACACTGCTTTAACTAAAGTACACAAAAAATATAACAAAAATATATTAGAAAGAGAGAAAAAGAATTTTTTTTTTTTTTTTTGTATTTTTAAATTAATTTCTCTTTTGTAAAGAAACTATTTTATGTAATTATCTTTTAAAGGTATCGTTTTATAGTTACATACATATAAACATAAAATATATATGAGTATATACGAAATATAAAATTAAATTAAATGGCTACATATTTGTGTTAATGAAAATTTCCTTAATAAAATAAAACATACAAAATGTATGTATGTATATATGCAGATACTAAAGATAATACTGATATTTTCCCATGAAAATTTAAATACATATCTTAAAGTGTATAAAAAGAAGAATACGATATGGAAAAATTATTGCTGATATATTTTGAATAATAATTTTAAATTAAGGTATCCGTATCATAACAAAAAATGGGATAACTAGGATCTCTTAAGAGTTATAGTGCCAAAAAAAAAAAAAAAAAACAAAAATGATAAAAGTACTTCATGTGTATGTAAAAACTTTATTTTGTTTTTTTTTGTTTTTTTTTTTTTTTTACCCAAAAATTAAGTCAAAATTTTTTTAATTGTATTTTATTGTCATGAAAATGTTCGTTTTGTAACATTTTAATTTCTAAAGATTGCGTGTTTCATTATTCTCAGGAAATAACCACTTTTTTTTGCTTTCAAGATTACTTTATTTAAAACTTGAAAAAAAAATTAAATTAAATGTTTTCTACACGTTAACTTTTCTTTAAGGGTGGTAAATATGAGTAAATTTTTTGATTTTTTTTTTTTATAAAAAAAAAAAATAAATAACTAAAGAAAACCAAATGATTTTCTTCAGCAAAAAAAAAATCAAGAAATCATTTTTTTGTAATCTGATAGGAGAATATGGTATTTTTCATTTTCACACAGAAATATTTCGTTTTATGTATTTTTTTTTTTCTAATTTTTATTTTCTATATTGTAAGACTTTAATGTCTAGACGAATAACGTGTACATACTAATGTATACATGATGCCTATTCTCACTTTTCCCAAAATACTGTATGTATAATGAAAAATAATAAATTGTATTTCATACAAAATAAATTTTAAGTAAATGAATCTTACGTTCATAGAGAGAGAGAGAAAAAAAAAGAAAATTCATGCAAACATCTGAAAGTAAAATGTTCTAAACGATAAAATTAATTTGATATCAAAATTACAGAAAAATATCTGAAAATTTGCCAGAAGGATCTTATAAAAAATGTATGTTATATACACAATGAGCAATTTTAAATACTGCATCAGACAAATTACAATTACTCGCATAGAATAAAATAGAAAATTTTCTCTTGTGTTTTTTTTTTTATTTTTTTTTTTTTTTTTATTTGTTGTCTTTGTTTTAATGTTATTTTGGTTTCAAAAGTAAGTAGAAAATTTCCAAATAAACACATTACACACAGAAACATATAAATACATACAGAAAGTATGTACATATATCTTTTCTCTCTCTATATATACACGTACATAATATCTATGCCAGCCATCAAACATTAATCCAAATTAATTTTATGTAATTAAAATCACCTTAAAACTCAGGTTATATATTATAGATGCTTAAGTACATTTAACATTTTCTCATATATATTATATATGTACATTATGTATTATGCTTCATTCAGTTGTTGTAATGAAGCTAGATTGTGTGTGTGTGTGTGTATTATAAAAATGAAAGGAAATTCATATGAAAGAAGAAAATGTCTGGTCTGTGTGTAATTTTTCATTTTATTTTTTATTTTTTATTTAGTATGTATCAAACATATAAAAATGTATGAATGTGTATATATAGCCAAATGAATCTGATGGTGTTGGTTAAAATGATGTGCAATAATATGTAAAGCATTCGTACATGTATACGTATGAATTTGATATGAAAATTTTCTTGATTTCGGTAAATAATGTTTATTTACACTTTTGATGAAGTCAAACATTCACATACATATATAAAAATGTGTACATATCCTATATATAGTCTCTGAATAAAAATTGTAAATCTTGTGCATGTACATATACATATATTTGATTTGAATGTATTTTATTATCCATTTAATCATATTATTATCCTAAAGTCTAAAATAGAATATCATTTATTTAGATCAAATTCGATAGGTAAAACATTTTTTTTAAATATCATATGTATGTGAAAGTAAAAGAATTTATTTTCCACCTATTTAATATGAAATGAAAATTAAATAAAAATAAAAATAACAATGAAAAAAGATAAAATGTCAACTGTATGATATGCTAATGTAAATTAAATTCTATGTACAATTTTTCATTACTCGTTTTATATTTTATGTATGTGTGCGCATGCATATATAATATTTTCCTTGAAATACAAGTATATATTTACAAATAAAAGCATTTAAAGTTTACAAAAATCTAAACTGTTTTATATGTGTTGTGTATGTATGTGTTACAAATGTTATACAGTAGATCGTATAGTTATACATGAAAGTTTAGTTAAAATATATATAATTCGCTATCGTTAAATAGTAGGACATTAATCAAGGTTTTCATGGTTGTCTCAAGTTTCTAAAAGGATATCATTTAAAACTATACCATAAAGTCATCGTTATCATGAATATATGTACTATATAACAATGTATACATACGTATGAACATTTAAACAGTTGAGTGTATGTAATAATACAGTCGCGCGTCACAAAATATCGCATTATTATTTTTCTTTTTTAATGTACATATATACATATATTGTGAATTGTACATCGTTCTTTTATTCACGTACATACATATCTAATACATTGAATACGTATATTCGTTCATGTTGTAAATACATATGTACATATTTAAGAATAAATATTCACAATAAAAGCTTAAATGTTTTTTTTTTTTTCGCTACATTTCACGTTTTTATATTTCGTCTTTATACAAGGATATTTCTTTTTATTTATTTATTTATTTATTTTTTATTTTTAAACTTAAACGAACCTAAACAAAATTAAAAAAAAAAAAAAAAAGGAATTAAAACAAAATAATATGCATATAAATGCAACTTGTATATACATTGATATAATCATTATCCTGACTATGAGCACAATATTGATGATAGTGTATATATTTTAGTTAGAGAACGCGGTTATACAATTGTATAATATGTGTGTAGCAATTTAATAATCGTAAAATAGTCATAGCAACTTGTATGTACTGTAGTTATAAAAAAAAAAGAAAATATATTATTGTGATAGTGGTCAATGAGTTATTATGTTGCATGTATAAAATGATAAATAAAGAATCTACTGGCTGGTACGTATACACTACCAGTGTATGACATTAAAAAAAGGATATTATATTAATATAATATGAAAAATACGAGTATAAAACTAATGAAAGATTTAGATTATAAATAAAATGTTTTGTAAATAGAATAAATCCTTGACAATTTATCCTTGTAATTATCTATCTGAATTTGTTTTTTTTTTTTGTGCTTTGTTTTTATTTACTTTTTCTTTCCGTTATTTTATTTGCTCTCTACAATATACTTGTGTTGTATGTACACACGCACATTAAAATTTTCTTTGGTTTTACTAGATTACTTATACACGTATATATAAGTACACATAAGTTGAAGTTATATTGTTAAACCATTGTTAATAACGTTATTTAGTTGTCGTTTATTTAAATAAAAAATTACCAGAAATGTATGCGCATATATTGCGGAATAGAAGTACACAGGTCTATATAAGTAGAACATTGTGAATATGTATGTATGTCCATGTATAATATGATACAATGATAATGTCTTCTTCACAATAATACAAAAAAAAAAAAAAAAATTGTTGGACACAGTTGTTAATACACGTCTACATGTGTGGGGATATTAGGCTAGATGATACCCTCATTTTTTAACTTTTATTTAACCACGGCTACCATAATACATATTAGGAGTAGAACACACACAAACATACGAGTATGTAGACAAACGTAGAGATATAGAGACATTTACGTAGACACATTAAATAGGAAAAGAAAAATCCTTTTGATGAAAACAATTAAATAAAAAGAAACAACAAATTCTAAGAACAACAATAAAATGAAGAAACATAAATGTCGCTCGTTAATAAAAAGTATCTTATAGTAATGAAGATTGTTAACATTAAATTATCTTCTCAATGTTTTAATTTATTATATTACGTTAACGCGATACGTTTATAAATCTGTATATATAAACGTACTTATAAACCAAAACGTGTAAGAAAGAAAAAATAGTAAAAATAAAGTATTTTCTTTGTTATAAACTGATTAACCATGGTCATGACTATGATTATTATTAATTTTATCCTTTTACTAAATAGACTAAGAAAAATTACTTGACTATTTAAAAAAAAAAATAATAACAATAATAACAATAATTTCATGTGAAAATTATTTAAAACTTAATGCAATATTTTTTCTTATTTTTTATTTTAATTTATGTTTTCTTGTAATATTCCCAAGAATCATATTATTAAGTGAAACGTTTTTTTTATTTAATACATCAATTCTAATATATAAATCTGATACTCTTACAATTTATTACATAATGTATTGATTTTAAATCTTTTTTTTTTTTTTTTTTTTAGTGTTTTGTAATTGTAATTTTAAAACTTTTCATAGAATATCAAAAGTGAAAAATTTATCACAAACGATGTATTATATAGGATATCAAAGTAAAAAAATTAAATTGAAATATTACAAGATTTTTAATTTTACGATAAGAAAATGATTATTTTTCATTTTTTTTTTTTTTTTTTTTTTTTTTAATTAAATCACTTCAACGATAGAACATTTCAGGACAATTAAGAAGTAATGGACGAAAATAAAATATAAAATTGTTCTGAAAAAATATGACAACATAACAACTAAAAAAAAAAAATATCTAAAATAGGAATTGTAATAAAAATTACTTTTCAAGAGGATAAGGTATTGAAAATCTCAATAAAAAATATTTTAAATAAAAAATAAATAAAAAGTTTCATATTATAAAGCTAAAAATGTGGTTAGAAAGCAACGAAAAAAAAAAAAAAAAAAAACAAAAATAATAAACTTGCCTTCTATCTTTCATTTCAATTAAAAATTCAACGACATAATTTTTTATTTCGAAAAATTTTTTATTTATCTATGTAAGTAAAAATTTTGCTATCCCCCTAAATAGAAGCTTTTCGATATAACTTTGCATATTGTTATATTTAAATAATTCTTTTACTTATTTTCTACAATATTTTCAATTTTCTATTTTTATTGCTTTAGAAATGTATATACTTAAAAAAGAGGAATGAAAATGCTTTACGTTAGTAGAGGCATCAAGACGGAGAAGAAAAAAAAAAAAAAATGGTAATTTACGATACATAACAAATAATAATAAAAATAACAAATAAATTTGCTTAGTATTCGTTTTTTTTTTTATTTATTTTCATTTTTTATTTTTTAATCTTTATAATGAAATTTATTTATTGCTCTCACTGTGAATTTAAAAGAAAATATTTTGTTTTTTTTCTGCAGTTTTCATTTATATAACAATTATTGTTGTTGTTGTAAATTAAATTAATAAAATTTGCTTTACACGTAAAATTCATATAATTTATGTTATGCAATAATTTTCATAATATTTATGTATGCATTAAAAAAAAAAACAACAGTATGTAATTTATTAATAATTACTGGCTTATTCGTTGTAATATAGTTAATATTTTATTAAAGCTCATTTTAATATTCAGAGAATTTTAATTTTCAATTTGTAATTTTCTTGGAATACATATACAAAATATAAAATAAAAATTTATTGTTATTTTTTTAATTAAAAAAAAAAAAAAAAAAACTGTTTTTATGATATTTAGTTTCATTTTTAATTCTTTTGTTTATTTTTTATTTAGTCATTTTTTCAGAAATATGTAATTTTCATTTCGAATAAATAATTGAAAGTCGTTCCATTCTTGTTAATTTTATTAATTAAGAAATTTTTTTTTTTCTGTTTTTTTTCAAATGTTAATATTATTCGAAAATGTAACAAAGTCGTGAAAATTTATTTAGCTAACGCTGAAATTCGGTATAATAACCTTTCACTTCATTCGTTTTACTTTAACTTGGAGATTAATTGTCATCATTCTAGCTGCTCATTTAATTGAAACTATTTTATAAATTTTCATTACTGGGTTGCTGTTGTTCCTTTTGGTAGGTTTGTTAAAATTTTTTTAATTTTTTATTTTTCTTAAGACAGTGAAATACAGAAATAAAAATTTTAAATTTTAAGCGACTGTTGTTGTTGTTTAAAGTAGGGGAGAGAGAAAATACCTCTGAGCACTTAGACAAAACTGTCCATTAAGCGACTATACACCAAATCTAGGATAATTTATCTCAAAAAAAAAACAAAATTTATGAATTTAACGATTTTCTCTTATCATATTTCAAAATCAATGCCAAAATCAAAAGAAAAAAATATAAAAATATGATAATTTTAATATTTTATGCTTTATCAAATGAATATGTTTTCAAGCATTTTTATTCGATTTTATTTTATATGTATATATACTGTACATATTTATATACTTGCATACATGTTATTCCTTTAAATATGTTTTACGTTATATTTTATATGTAAACAATCAGAAAATTTTCTGTATTTACATATTAAACATATTTACATACGTTTTTTTTTTTTTAAGAAAATTTTAGGCATGTACATATGTACATAATGTATATACATACAACAATATTCATATAAATTCGTTTGACATTTTTCTGGCGTAAAATGCAAAAAAAAACAAAAAAAAAATCAAACATTTTGTCAGTTATTTTCAAATATTTATCCGGCATTATCGAATAGAACGTGATATGCATGTGTATTATATTTTTTAGATACATATATGTATGTATTATTCGTAAAAAAATCGTAAATATATGTTTAAAATATTTTTACATGAAAACATTTGCAAAAATATATGAATATACAAAAATACATATGTACGTATATACATACATTGATAAATAAAAATCTATAACTGATAATGTATTCATGTTCTAATGTGTTTCTTTTATTTTTGTTTCAATGTTTTCTATTTTGATTTTCACCTCAGGTAAGTAAGTGAATGTTTAACGTAACATGAAATTATCAGTATACATATACTTAGTGTATTTTGTTTTATTTAAATAATGTCGTTTTTACCTTATATATATCCTCTGCTTATAAATTTACACGTATAAATACCGTGTGGTGTACAATACTAGATTGCACATTTCTTTAAATATTTACGTATTTTACATACAAAATATGTTAAAAAGAAAACAAAAAAAAAAAAAACAAAAACAAAAATAAATAATATTTCACCTAGATACATTTTTTTGTTGTTGTTGTTTTATTTAAAAATAAAAAAATAAAATAAACATTGTCCGTAAAATAGAAACTTTTAAATCTAATATGTATGATGTACATACATATGTATACAGTTCTTTTATACAATGTATGCAAAATAAAAGAGAGATCATATTACATTCAAGAAAAAGAGAAAGTTAAATGTTACAACAAGAAAATGAATATAAAAACACTTTTACATTTTTACACGAATCATGTTGCCATACATACAAAAACATATTTGTATATTTATCCAATTTTTGCCATTTTGTATGAAACACACGTGTAACATTAAATCTAAACCAAAAATCAAGTACAAAGTAAAAATGAAAAGGAAACAAAATAATAAAAAAGAAAAATATCATATGCAAATATGTATATGATCCTAGTTAGATACTATTAAATAAAATAATAACACACAACACATATGTATTATATAGAATAAAAAAATAAAAAAAAATCATTCACGCTCTCAAAATTCAAAAGAAAAAAGGAATAAAACAGAAAACAAAATAATAACAGAACGAAAGGATAAAAATAATTCATGAAAATGTTTTTGAGATACTTAGATACAAAATATCAAATTCTTGTGTTTATTTATTTTATTTTTTTTTTTTTCTATTTCATTTTATTTTCACACCAGGGTGCCCTTGACATTGAAATTACAACCATATTGAATAATTTATTTATTCACAGAAAAAGTGATACGAACTTGTAAGTTTTTTTTTTTTTTTTTTTTATTTGAAAAGGTGTAATAATAAATGAAAACTTTTGTAATCACGTGAAAAATGAATGATTCACATTTTAAGCAAAAAATAAATGAAAATGACAAATTTTCCTAGATTTTTTTTAAATAAAAAATAAAATTGTAACCAATTGGCTACAGTATTTTATTCTGTACCTATTCTGAGTAATAACAGAAAATTCATTACAAATAGGATTTTGGAGAAAAAGAAAGGAAATTTATTTAAAAAATTTATATAATTAAATTTATTAGATGATCGAAATTTTTTATTTTCAATAACAGTCTTTTTCCGATTTTTTTATAAAAAAAATTGAATTGAAATGGAAATGGAAAAGTAAAATCCTTTACATGAAATTCCAATGTCACGATTGTCCTTATTTTTTATTTCCTTACAAACTTGATATTCAAATTACATGAAAAAAAAAAACGAATACAGTAGTTTCTTCACAATAAATAATGGTTTAAATTTTGAAAATCTTGATAGTGAATTTAGCTTAATTTTTTTTCTACTTTTAATAAATTAAACTTGTGTGTACATGAAAAATTAAATTATTACATGATCCTTTATCGTTTGAATTATTATTATCTTTAAGAAAGAAAAATAAATGTTTAAATAAAAGCCAGTGAATATGAACATAACAGAAAATATATTTTTATTTCTTTTTCATTTTTCTATGTAAAAAAAAAAATAAATAAAAAATAAATAAAAGTTGAATTCAATTTTTAAATGTTACCTTTATAAAGCAAAAATTTACAATTTCTTTTTTATTTTATTAAAAAAAAAAAAAAAAAAAAAAATTGCAATAATCTTTTTATTTTTTTTTTGCAAGGATATCATTTGGATGGTATACATCAAGTATAGAGATCTTATACACTACAGGTATAAATTCTCTGTCAATGTGTGTACATAGTAAAATATCCATTCAGAAGAAAGAAAGTATAACTAAAGTAAAAGTCAATCTATGAAACTTTATATACATATGTATATATTTTTTTTTATTGAAATAAAAATTGTAACAATTTTCTAGTCGGTTAGTATCTCTTATAACCTTTAAGAAAATTGTATTTCATGTGTTTTTTTTGTTGTTTTTTTCTTGTATATCATACATATGTTATATATTTCAATGATGTTTTATTACATCAACACATGTTTTATGTACGTATGATGTTCATACATACATATAAAAATGTATAAAAAAAAAAGTTGTTTTTTTTTTCTTTTGATGAAAAGTGCAGAAAGTACATAACAACTAAAAATTATATGTATTTGTACATATAAAATTTATCATCCTTTTTATTTTGGAACAATCATGTTTGTAGTTCACTTCAATTTTCTATTATTATTATTATTACACAACAATTTTACGATTAAAGTTAGATATATCTTTTTTGTTCCTTTTCATTTTATACTATACAATTTTAAATTTTTTTTTTTTTTTTTATTATATTCTGTGTATTTATTGTATGTTGTATTACATTGGAAAGTAATTTTTATTCTTCCGGTTTCAAAGTGTGAGAATATTTTTAAAATGCAACTGCAATATATCTTTTTTTTTTTTTTTCAATTGAAACTTATTTACAGTAAATAATCTATTATAGATCTGTTCAATATGTACAGTCGTGGTTGAAGGTTTGTAATGATTTATATTTATTTATTGAGTTTTTTTTTTTTTTTTTTTTAACGAACAAAAAATGATATCTTTTATTCTATTTGATTATTTATATATGAAAACAAAGTAAATATGTGAAAACATATTTATTGAACATTTATCAAATAAAAGTGTAATACCGCATGCAATGTATATAAACATAATGCAAACTTGAATACAAAAAAAAAAAAGAAAAAAAAAAATACAAAACAATAACTGAACTTTAGATGAACTTTATTTGAAATTGAATCAAGTGCAAAAATAAAAATTCAATTTTAAATAAAATTTACTAGAAATTTATATGGGAATTTTATTTTTTTAAATTTTTTTCAAAAATTGGAAATCTTTTTTTTTTCATCTGTTGTATCATTTTAAGATGTATTATTACATCCTGTTGTGTACACTGTGCACATTTGATTTAATACTCGATATTATATGAAAATACTAAAATAAATGTTTATGAAAAATTAACAGAACTTCTACAATATAAAAGAATCAGATCAAAAAAAAAAAAATGCATTTTAAATACAAAAATATAATATTTAAAGATATTCTATGTGTTTAGATCAGGCATCAATAAAGTATTTTATATCGGCTCGTAATACTGCGGATCAGGAATGTAATATGAAAATGTATTTTTCTTTTGTAGCAAATTAAAATCCGATTATTCCTTACAATTACAAAAATCTTTAAAAAATTTATTAATAATCTTTCATAGATCTCTTTTTAATGTCAGTTTAAAACATGAAATAGTATAAAATTTTCTGAATTATGTGAAAGAGATTTTTCTCTGTTTTCCCTTCTATCTTTTTTTGTTTTGTTTTTTTTTTTTTGTCCTATATTATAGAATGTTTCATTTATTTATTTTAATTGTAATCATTTTACAAAACAAAAAGTAATCAAAATACTGAAAATTGTAATAATTTTAAATTTTTTTTCTTTTGTATGTATACGTGCATCACGTGAAATTATTCTGTATTTTCATTTTTGCATATACATATATTTAAATTTTAAACAAAACGAAATTAATAACATTTTTTGTTATTATATTTATGCAGAAATACCTTTAAGGCATTTAAATATAAACAGTGGCAGTTCATTAATTTACCATTTTTTTTATTTTTTTTTTTTTTATCTCATATAAAATGAATTTTATAATAAAAGAGAGATATAAAATTCATAATTTTTCCTTTTAATATTGGAAACCAAAATCAAATTGCTCATGTTTCCCTATTATAATAAAATTGTAGACAACTAATTATTATTGCGGAAATAAACCCCATCATAATATGTACATTCTCGTATGTGTATGATGATTTTATTATGTATGTATACTGTACGAATACAAGTCGCCCCTTGAAAACACAATGTTAATACATACATTTGAATGTGATCAAAAATCAGGATATACAGCCCAATCACAGTTTATTCAGTAATTTTAGCCTTTTTGCAAGCAAATTTTTTTTTGTTTTGTTTTTTTGTAACAAATGTTTATGTGTGATGTGTGTATAATACAGGCTAAAATATCGCATATTATTCACCCTAAAAACAATTTCTTTTGACAGGATGTCCCTTTTAAATGACTTAATAATTTTTTAATTTTTTTTTGCTTCTTGTTTTTTTTTTTCCCCTCATCTTTCCTTATTTTATTTTCCTTTTAGAACAATATATATATATATACAGAGAATTATCTTTTTGCCATTGTATTAATGGCAATCTATTTGCAATTACAATCTTTGTTATATTTTGTCGTTATATGTATTTAGAAGAACCAACAATTTTATATACAAACTTTTAATGGTATATTAAAAAAGCATTTTACTCTGATGTCACACTTTTATATAATAATGAATGCAAATTTATATTCTAATCTCTTCTGCAATTTTTTTGTATATAATTAAAATATAAATACAAAATAAAATATTATTTAATGATTTTTGCTTTATTTTGTATTTAAAGAAAAATTTTATTGTATTTTTTGTTTGTTTGCTTAGATTTAATTCTTTTAATTTGAAACATAAAATCTAGAGTATTTTTGTAATCAACCCTGGTATAGCTGCGCTATAGTAAATAAGAAATGAGAAATTTCAAAAATATCTTTGATACAAATTAAAATGTTGTTGTTGTTGTTGTTACTTTTTTTTTCAGGAAATCATTTTTTCCTGTCATTAATTCACTGTGTATATATGCGTTTATTGTTATAAGTACGTTAGTCAGCATGAAAATTTTATCTTGGACTTTATTATGAAAGGCACACGCAATATAGGGAGATACTTTTCTGTATTATTATAATTATTTTTTTTTTGTTTTTCCATTTATTTGTTCCTTTAAATTGTTGTTGGTTTTCTTCACTTATCTTCTTTTGAAAAGTGAACTTTAAAGTGTGATTTTTTTTTTTTTTTTTTTAAATCTAAATTTCGTACTTTTGTTTTTATTCCAGTAATTTAGTATTTTTGAAAATTTTTATCTTTAGACAATTAAAAAAAAAAAAAAAATTGAAATGAAATCAAACTAAACCGAACTAAACTTAATGAAAGTATCGTACAACAAAATGTAAACCAATGTAACAAAATAAAGTTTAAACAAAAAGCAAAACAAAAAAAAAAAAAAAAGAGAATAAATAGAAATAAAGAAAAATAAAATATAAAGACTGTTATTTGCTACCCGTATTTCTTGATTTTGTTTTTCTTTTCTTTTTTTTTTTTTTTTTTAATACAAAATTTTCTAAACTTTTCTAATAATATGTAGGTACCATCGTATTACTTTTCATCATGCGTACACACACATATCCGAATATATTAAGTAAATTTTAAATAAAATGAAAATTCTATATGTACAATCATTTCATTTATATTTTGTTTAAAATTCATGTATTTTCTTACCTTCCTATCTCTCTGCCCATATATATTTTTTTTTCCTTCATTTATTTGTTAAATTTAAAAAAATTTCGTATTTTTTTTTTGTTTGTAATTTTAATCCAAAAAATACGAAATCAAAAACGATAAAATATTTTTTATTTTTATTTTGTGGTTTAATTTGAAAATGTTGTTAATATTGTAGTAAGTATATATAAACTCGTATTAATAACTTTTTGTTTTTTTTTTTTTTTTAATTTAAAAGTTTTGGACATTTTAATAAATCAGTATAAAATTCAAAATGAAAAAAAAAAAATATATATGCATAATATATTTTAGTTAAAAATTTAAAAAAATTTGTCTTTTGAAGAAATTCATTTTCTTGCTATTTTTTTTTTTCTCTCAATTTAGCTAGAAATTTCGATTGTATATACACATGTATATGTATGGATATTTTTTTTTTATCGAGAAAATTAAGAATTATTTGAATTTCCCTTTTCATTTTGACAACAAAACAAAACGAAGGCAAAAAAAAAAATATCTGAACAATTTTACATATGTATGTATATTTTGATATTAATAGAAAATTGAGCAGAAAGAATGAAAATTTTATAAGCACATTCGTACGCATATAGTATATAACAGGATGAAAACTTTTTTTTTTTATTGTTGTATATACGTTTATGTAATAATGTAATGTAATCAGAAAAGTTTGATTGTTCTTTTTTGTGTAACAAAGTTTTCATTTTATTTTTATTTTATTTTTTTTTTTGCCTTAAAAATAGGAAAGAAAAATCTGATTTTCTTTTATTTCACATTTCTTTTGTTTTCATATAAAACTTATCATACATGTGTAAGAAATAAAAATGAAAAAGAAAAGTTTGAACTAAATTAAAATTAAAATAATGAAGACTAGAAAGTAAAAGAAAATCAAGAAGGTCCACCTGTGTAGAACTTGTTTATTTGTTGTTTAACAATAGTAACTCAATTAAGAGTGGAATATAGGAAAATTCGATTATGATGTACATATATACGTAATTTCTTAAATCCTGATGGTATATATCCTTTGGGAATAAAAAAAAAATAATAATCTAAAGTCTACATATTTTGCTGCCTTTATTTGTAAGAAAAACTTATTTTGTGCCTCTTTTCATTATCAAATAAATCATCATTTCATGATTTAATTTAATGAAACACGAAACACGATTAAATTTTTTTTATAAAATAAATATACATAAAATAGACGACATATTTGGCCTTCAAAAACTCAATGATTGTAGTTCTTTTGCATTTTGTATGTACTTTTGTAATAGATAGTACTAAAACTGACTATAATTTGTCTTGAACAAACATTTTTTTTTTTCTACTAAATTAATTGAATTTATTGATAAACAAATGTTTGATTACATAAAACAACAAAAATAAGAAAAAAATTCCATCACATTTACACAGATTTATTTGTTGTCCTTTTTATACACTATTATCGCATTAATTTGTTTTGTATTTTTGTTTTTTTTTTTTTTTTTTTTTTTTTTTTATTTCACAAGGAAAAAGGACAAAAACTGTAATGAAATAATGTATATATGTGTATTAAATGAAAAATGATTTCTAATTACCAAATACTCATTTATTGAAGCCTTGATTACTTTATTTTAACTTTATATTTACTTTATTTTACTTTTGTTTTATGTTCCTTGTATATATATATACAGTTGGTAAAAGGCTTTATGTATACAAACATTCATACACACATTTTATCAGAATGATTACGAATCATTAATAAAAACTTTCTACTAATTTTACATTTTATTTTTATCTGCAATTGTTTTGCTCTTATTTTCGTTTTATTTATTTATCTGAAAAATATTATTTTCTTTTTTGTCTTTCTTTCTTTTCTTTTTTTTTTTTTTTGTTTTTTTGAAATGAAAATAATAAATCTACATTGAAATACTTTTCATTAAAAATAAACAACAAAATGATGATGATCATCATGTATAAACACTTACACGAATACAATCTAATGAATGGAGAAGATGAAAATAAAATTGAATGAATAAAATACGAAATAAAAAATAAAAAAAAAAAATAGAAGAAAAATTTGTGTTGTGTATTGTATGTATGTATCCATATATTAGAAATTTTATAAAATACAATGGATTACATTTATTATTTTATGTTATTTAAGAAAATGCAATTTTTCTAGATGATTTTGAATGAAATTTGATTTTGTCTTTGTGATGCGTAACGACTTGTATATTTCATTTTGTTTATTATGTAATAAGTTTAAATCTTTAAGCATCATTAATAGTATTAAATTAGTATTAAAAGTATGTTATAATGTATAGTGGGAGTTGTTGTATATTCGAAATTGAGGGTGATAAATGTATTAATGTGAAATGAAAAGAAAATGGACAAAAATCAGTAATCAAGCCAATTTTATCAAAAATATAATAAACCATCAGGAAGAAAGATATGATAATTAAGTAAACTTCATTGACTGAGATTTTATGTGTAATTATTATTAAATTAGAAAAACAAAAAATAAATAAATAAATAAATAGATATTTTCTGATTTTGTCTTTAAGAGAAAATATAAACACGTGTGCACAGGAGGGAGATTCATAAACATGAGATTTCTAATTAAGAGATATTTATATAAAAGTGAAATTAAGATATTATAAAAAAATAAAATAAAAACGTGTTTAACTATATATCTTAAAATTATTTACAAAAAAAAAAAAAAAAACGGTATTTTTTTATATTTTTAATTTAAGTTAGATAAAATAAAAATAATTTAAAGTAAAATTCCTTTTATTTTTGTACAGGAAAAAAATCAATGAATATCAAGAATCCAACAGATACATATATTTCTGTTAGGATTAGTCAATATTTGTTCAATTCTTAAAATTTTAATTAAACACATGTATCGTGTAAACCGAGATATGTATGCCTATAATATTCACGTGTTACTATACAACATTAAAAATTTTTTATTTAATTTTGTATAAAAATGAAAAGGTCACAAATGTAACATATAAATTTTTTTTTTTTATTAACAAGGGTAAAAGAAAAAAGCAAACAGTGACAAGTTTATTTTTTGTAAGAAAATCCAAATCATAACAAACTTGTCCTGAAATATTAAACGAAATGAAATGTTTGAAAAATCAAAAAAAAAAATAAAAATAAAAAGAAAGAGGGTGTCATATTATTTTGTGGTTACAAGGAAAAAAAAAACATTTTTAGCCCTACTCAGTCGTACGAGTATATATTGAATATAAACCAACATTATATAAATAATAACCGAAAAATTAGCTAAAATGAAATATGTGTAATATTTATGTGATTATTATAGCACACATATGTACATATGTATGTATATGATGTGGTATTAACACGCACTATATAACCACATTTAGAAAATTTCATAAAGTGTGAGGAAATATGTATGAAAAATACATTTAAGTTGGAACAATGATCAAATTACAAAAAACAAACAAAATATTCAATTGATATACTTTATATTATTTTGTTACCTCACCGTTTTTGTTTTTTAACGGGGTACAAATGTACGTCATTTCTGTTTGATTTTTTTCATTATACATTATTTCAAATGTATTGGAATATTTAATAAAATGTACAAAAGGGCATATTATCAAAGCCAACATCATTTTCAAAAAAAAAAAAAAAAAAAAAAAAAATGTTCAACATTTTTACAAATAAATAGTGTTTTATGTTTTCATTATTTGAACTAATACTAGACCAATATATGTACATATATACAATTTATTATGGTTGTTGTCTCTTGTCAACGAGAAAGTTAATTGCAATAACATTACATGCATGAACATTGTGCGTACATTATATTATAGTCCTTTGTTGTATTACATATACACATAACATATTTTAACCCCTCATACTAGATATGTTCACTGTTTATATATTTAATTTTGGTTTTACACAATGTATTTGACATTTTATTTTTTATTTTATATATATATATTTTTTTTTCATTTTTTTGGTGAAAATGCAACGTTGTTTATTATTATTTTTATTAATAAAATGTACACTAACAAGGGTGGTGTCAGATTACTAAATAAAAACATACTTATGTATATACATAATAAGACAAGATTATCCTTTTTGGTGTATTCAATATTTGTATAAATGATATTTTAGGATATACTTTTGATAATTATTTGAAAAAAAAAACAAACCCCACATGTTTCTATTTATTTTGTACAAATAAAAAAAAAAATTTATTTAGTTACATCATGATTTCAATCATTTCGATTTTAATTGATTTTTTCTTTTTTTTTTTTTTTTTTTTTTTATTTCTTTAGAAATCAATGAAATCAAAAATGTACATAATTGTATGAAATAAAAGGGGTGCATATAAATAAAATTTTAAATTCATTTTATCATTTAAATAATAGACAAAAATTATTTGATATAACGTATACAGTCAATATGATAATGTGAAATTCTGAATTTAAATTAAAAAGTAAACATGAGAAAATTATTGAAATAGAAACCCTTTTCAAGAATTTTAAATAATTGTTGTGGTTTATAGAATAAATTATTATTATTTTAATTTTTCTTTTTTTTTTGTTTAAAAATCAATTGAAAAACTTTTGATTTAATTAAGGATCCAAATTTTTTTAATCCTTTTCTTCCTTCTTATTAAAAAAAAAATATATATATAGAATCGAATTTGTGTTAACATTGGGGGAGATCAAAATTAATAAATGTTAATGTCAATGAATTTTTGATATTAACAACAAGAAAATCAAATATGTACTTACAAAAATTTCAATTTTTATGTCTAGAATCCAAAATTGACTTACCTGAAATTAAAGAAAAAAAAAAAAGACGAATTATTAAAAATCATTGAAACTGTGTCGTAATTATAGTCTATTAAAAATAACATATTTTACCTCTCAAACTGAAACATCAAAACAAAAAAAAAAAAAAAAAAATGAAAAAAATTATTAAAATTTTTAAAATTAAAATAAAACCATTATTGCCAAAAAAAATATTTCATTTTTGGTTTTTATTAAATAACAAATAGGTTTACATCACTTATTTAAATTTGAAAAACTACAAAAAAATTTTTGTTGTTGACATATTTTTCATTTGAAAAGGAAAATGAATGACATTTTTGCTTCTCTTTTACGTTTTTGTTTTTTTTTTTTGGTAAATAATTCAAATAAATCGTATTATTAATACAAAAGAAAAAAAAAAAAAAACTTGCAGGTACACTACGTCAACGACATGAATATGTATGTACGTATAATAAAGTATATAGTACGTCAATGTATCTTGAAACTGTTTATCCGAAATTTGTTTATATTTTAATATAAAAATGTTAAATGATATGATCAAATGATGAGTTTGTTTAGGTTTTCCTTCTTATAAGAGACTTAATAGATGATGATAATAATAATAATAATAATAATAATAATAATACATATAATGACGATGAAGCCAAAAATATACGTCAATTCGAGAACAACGAAAAAAATTTTTTTTTTAACGTTTAACTAAAATATTATGAGTGTCTTGAGAAATGTTTTGATTACCATAAGGGATCTTTTCACTTTCCTTTCGTTGTTTTTTTTTTCTTCGTTAATTTTATTTTTATTTGTTGCGATTATAATATTACATTTTCATTTTCTTGGCTTTCCTTTATATATAAACATGTAACGTCTAAACACTTCTCAGCAGGTAAATTATTATAATTTTTTTTTTCTCATTTTTAAGTTCTTTTTTCCTTTTGTTATACATATTTGAATTAAATTTCTAAAAAAAAAAAAAATAATTTGTTTGAAATAAGAAGAAAAGTAGGCATATATACAGAAGAAAAAAAATATCTTTCCTTATACAAAAGAAAAGCAAAAATAAAACATACACATAAATAAATTTCTGTTCTTCTTAGTCCATATTCAGTTTTATTTAAATGGCCTATAGGTGTCTTATTATTATAATAAGAGAGAAGAAAAAAATTTTTTTTTTATTATTATTATTTTTTTTTTTTGATAATAATAATATTAATAAAATTAGGCGTACACGTATAAAAGTGTGCAGATATTGGTACGTGTACATTTTTTGCATTAACTTATAAAAATCTACGATGATGATGTACAATAAAAAAAAGAAACGAAAATATTTACCTAGAACTAGAGCACATTATAAAATAAAATTATCCTTCAACATTGTATTACACTTTATTTTTGGTATACAAAATTTAAGTATAAAATTCATTTAATTTTTATTTTATTTTTATTCATTTATTATTTTTATCCTATATTTTTCTCTATGTGCCTAATACAATTTAAATAGTAGTCTGAATAAATGCTTCATGTATATATAATAAGAAAAATTTTTCTGTTATGTAATAAAGTAATAATATTTTTTTTTTTATGCTAATTGACTTTAGATGAGATTGTGATTTTCAAGGATCATTTTATATGTAAATTAAATCATTTCTATATTTTTCTTCTTACAAATAAAAAAAAAAAAAAAAATGTAATTTTGTAAACAGTTGTGGTGTGATGTAAAAATAAAAATAGAACAAATTAAAATGAAAAATAAATCAGATTACATGAAAAAAAAAAAAAAAAAATTTGAAATATTCTTTACACAGTATATAACAAATTTATTGTTATAAAGAAAATTTTAAAGATTACAAAATAATTGTTTTCACTTTAAATTTTCATTTCTCTGTATGGTTCATTGTGGGGAAAAAAATACTCATATACGTTTTCATGTAATAAATTATGATAAAATCAATAATATTAAAAAAAAAAAAAAATTGATTCCATTAAACTTCATACAAAATGTACGCATTTATATGTACATACATATGTGTACATATCCTCATTAAATTGTATGTAAAGTGTGTACCAATTTAAAATTCATCAATTAAAAAAAAATTAGGTTAATAATCACATTAAACCCGCATAACATACATTTTGTATTACACAATATAATTATGCATAAATACATACTCCAATGAGTGGTGTGAATATTTTCAAGGGTGTGAATCATACAACAGTTAATGGTTTTAAAACGAACAAAATTATGTATATTAATATTACATACGTATGTGATACATAAAGTATATATGTATCCGTGAATTTAACTCATTAATATATCTACATACGTGCCTCTGAATGTATGTATATGGTAGAGTATATGGAATTAATCACAATTATATAGTTATCTTTGATATCCTTTTTTTGTTTCACACAAAAACATATAGAACGTATGCAGATCTGAATGTTTGTGTACATACATATGTGTATGTCAAATTCGATGCCAATTACACTTTTTTTTCCATGTTTTTGCATTTTATAAATTTCAATTCTTGGCAAAAATTCCTATTATTCTACGGGATGCCACTAAACATGTACGTACTACATATGTAAGTGCACACCTATACATATGCATACGTATACTTATATATTGAATGGCTATAATACGTATTTGTAAAATATTTATCAAATCATATTACAAATTTATTGTTCACAAATCACAACGAATACTTTTTGTTGTTTTTATTTTTGTATATTAGTTTGTAATTTGTGTTACAAATTGTAATAAGATACATGTATGCATATTTTCTAAATTATATCCATACATACATATATAATGGCTTTTATACATAATGTATAGATTAACATTTTATACATCAGTCAGAATTTGTTAAATGACTTTGATAACGAATATTACATACACATATACACCACAAATTTTATTTTAATACAGTAAAATGATAAAAACCTAAATTAAACACCGTTCAATTTAACTTAATTGTATAACTGGATATCTATTTATTGTACAAAAATCACCAGAAATTGGAACCTATACATAGTACAAAAAAAAAAAAAAATGATGTTGAATAAAACTAAACTGTTTTAACATTATTGTACGAATACTTGGAATATGAAGCTGACGGTTTTATCAACATACACACGAAATTATATTTGTAACTTCACGCTCGTAATATATGTTTAAGTTAGTGTATGTATAGGTTTAAAAAAAAAAAAAAAAAAAAAAAACAACAGTTCAAAAGCCCACAGGTCAAACCGATAATAAACAATGTGACACTTGGGAATGATGTAGTCAAAATTTAATTCCTTTTTTGTTTTTTTCGAAAATTTAGCCAACTAAAACAAAAAAAATGAAAATCACTATAATGGCATAAAAAATCCTATATGCGCTTGTTTTCCTTTAAACTGATTAAACAAATGCCAATGCCAAATGAAATTTGCAATTACGGAAAATTACACGTATACCTAAACTCTACATATATGTATTTACATATGTATGTATGTAAACGTAAATGGAAGTGCTTAAAGTACATATATTGACATTTTTGTATGTAAAGTTCATTATACTGAAAATATTGACAATAAATGAAAGTAACAATTTTCCTAAAATATTGTATATGATTTTAAATTTGAAATGTTTTTATAATTACATTGCAGTCAAATTTTCTAATTTTCAAGGACAATACAGAGCACATACATAAGCGAAGTGAAAATAGTAATACTATAAAAAAAAAAAAAAAAAAAAAAAAAAAAAAAAAAAAAAAAAAATAGGAAAATTGAAGTATTATGTTCTGTAACTAATAGAAGAAATTTTCATAATTAAATGTTTTAAACTAAAGAAAATGTTCAAGTAATTCTTCAAGTATTGGTGTAATATTGCATGTATGAATTGTATAAACAAAATAACGTTTACATACACACGTTAGTAGATTTACGTCTTCTTACATCTATAGAGGTTTCCGTACATTATTGGTAATTTAAAAATTTTCATATTAATATTTATTCTGTTTATTACAATAACTGCTAGTGAAAAGAAAAGTCTTATGTGTATGTGCATATATATAGGCATGTACCTATGTATATGTATGCATAACAATTATAATATGATAGAATGTACTATGTATATAAAGAATATTATTAATTTATAGTTTACACATATTTTAGTATTTTATTATTTTATATGCTGAATACATTATACAATGTTTTTGCATACATGATTAAAACCATAATAATAAAGCTCTACTATATACACATATGTACATGCGTATGCACATATAAAACAACAAATCTTCAACATTTTCATATTATTTAGATACATTTTAGTATACAAGAAAATTCTTTGAAAAAAAAAAAAAAAAGAATCCTTTTTGCTATATTTTAATATTTTCTTATTTAAGAACATAGAAAATTTAATATTTATTAATAAATGTGTAAAAATATATAATACATATACAGTTTGGTTTATGCATATTTTCATATATACTGATCTACACATACTTATGTAGGTATCAGTTGAATTTCATGAAAATGTTCTTTGCTTTCCTATGAATGTCTGGTATGTATATGTAATGCGTACAATAATTTTATTAAAGTGAAGATTTAAAGTGTTTATAGGCGTTAATGGTTTTGGTCTTATAAGAAAGATGATATGATGATTGCAACCTTTTTTTTTTATTTTTTTTTTATTTTCGTCTAACGTACACCAGAAAGTTCATATGCCTATATATGTATATGTATGTATATTCATGTGTACATACATAATAAAATTCATTATTTAATATATGGTTATGCCGGTTACCCAAAATTTAATCCATTTTATGTTATATTAAAACGTAAATTGATCCTTATAAATGAATTTTACTCTTTTTATATAATATATACATATATTCTCCTGGAATACATTTAAAATAACTACTTTTATTCAAAGCCAACCATACACACACACAAATGTATTCCTATATACCATATCTAGTATTTTAATGTTCATATATGAAATATTTAAAATACATGTGTATAGTAAATTCATGTATTAAAATTTTTAGTTAATATATATTAAATACTCAACAATCTTTTAAAAATAATTTGTTTGTACGTTTATATACATACATAAGTATAAATAGTTTACATTAAAAAAAAACAAAAAGGAAAAACTACATAATAAAATGAAAATTGAAAATTTTGTATCTAAAAATTTTAAAAAGATGTATTTTATATGTACATTATACATCGTCCTTTATAATATTTATGAGTAATTTAGAAAATAACCAAAAATTTCATATTATCAACTAATTTCATTTTATCACATTTTATCAAAATAATTACAATGTTTTTGTATATCCTTAATTTAAAAGTATTTATAAATTATTCTAAAATACATACGTATATATATGAATATGGCATACATACACACATGTATGTATATTTTGTTTACACATTTAATTTACAATTTTCTTTTTCATTTCATTTTCATATATTTTATTACTATACGCTTATTATATACACATCTTTCAAAAAATTTTTAATTAAAACTTAAAAAGGGATACCTCAAAATGGACTTTTATAAAACAGATAAATATGTATGTATGTATGTACAGTAAGTATGTATGTGAGCAAAATATAAAATTTTGGTATATGAAACAGTATAATATATTTTTTTGCATGTATGTACAGATGTATGTATTTAATGTAAATAGAATTTGATACAATAATAAACATAAAGTAGGCTAATACGTTGGTACAAAGGCAATTTCTTATTTTTATTTTTGAGAAAATTTTATGCATAAAGGGTGTTCGATATCAATTTGTTTGGATAATAATCTTGAATTGTGCTTTGATTGATCTTTGGCTTCCCTTAATATTCTACTTCAACTTGTACATAATCTTTTGGTATAGTCAAATGATATAGTTTTTATTTTCTTAAAAAAATTTCTTTAAAAATTAAATTAACAGGGTTAATGTGTTGAATTGATTAGACACTCCATTTTTTTTTTTTTTAAATATAGAAAATTTCTATTTTTAAAAGCAATTTGATCATTATAGAAATTTAAATAAATCCGTGATTAACATGTGATTTTTACATTCATCGGTATTTAATCTATACCCTGTGCTGTGAAAATTGCTAGGTTTAAATTTAAACCAATAAAAAGGATGAAAATATGTACTGAAACATATTTAAAATTTTTAATCACACAAAATTATGTGTTAAATATGTGTATACATTATTTATTTATATAATAAAAAAAACAAAAATGTATATTCAAACAAAAAATTTATAAAAAGGATTAAGAAAGATACTCTTTTTCTACATGTATTTTTGAATATAAAGTACTATGAAATTATCTGAGAGAATTGATGATTTCATTTCCTATCATATTCACACATCTAAGATATACGTTTATCGTAATATCTGCGTATGCATGTATATAAATAGTACAGTAATTTATTTATATATGTATATGATCTAAATTTATCCTTAAACAAAATATTTTTATATGTATAAGCCTTGTACTAATAATATTTTCTATTATATTAAGCACATTCTACTATATACCAGCTTTCCTTTGTTTCTCAAAAATATTTTTGATGGTATGCCAAATTTTCATTTAATATTCTTTAAAATTCACATTAACATTTTCACATTTCATATATAGTGTCTTCATTATCGTTACATATCAACTCAATTGTACATAATATATTGTTTTTATATAAAATGGTTCACAATTTATAAACAGAAAAGATTTTAATCGTTTTCTTTCACAAGTTTTTTTTTTATTATAAAAATGCATAAACATCGAAATTGTATGTTTTTGATATATTTCAAGATTTTTCATTTAATGTTTTAAAATTGTTTTAATTTAAACTTTCTAAAATGTAATGTAATGCATAATAAGGCATAATAATGCCTTTTTGTAATTTACCATTGAATATGGTTCTATTTTCAAGCTGGTGTCTAATAAAAGCAATATTTCTGCTTTTTTAAAATAGCATCCGATGCGTTTTAAATCCAATCAAAGATAAAAATAATTATTTTTGATGATAAAAAATGTAAACGATTAATAAGATTTGATTTTATGTTACAATAAAGCTTCTATGCTACATGCATACATATACGTAAATTCATTTATTAAGGAAAAAAAAAAACATTTCAACGACGACAAATTATAAGAAATCCTTTAATTAATGAATTTTCTTATTTACTGTAAACATATTTAACAGAATTTTTTTTTTCACATAACTTACATTTAGAATAAATATTTTTTTTATTTTTTTTTTTTTTAGTGAAATAAAATAAAAATTAAATGGAAAATTTCTTAAGTACGTATAAAAGATGTAACATGTATGAATATGAATTAAATGTAGATATACATATGTATATGATAAAATTTATAGTGGTACCTTATTATGTTACATTATTACCTAAGGATATGACAAGTTAAAAATAACGTACACGCATACGACTATGGATACACATACGTTTATAAGTATGTCCTTGTATGCTTATAAAATTTTCCCATCTGTTACAATATTACTTTATACTCCTGCTATAGCTGCTATGTTTCTATAAATATTCTAAGTTTGATGCTAATAATAAAACACTTTTCTTTTTTTTTTTTTTGTGAGGAAAAAGAAACAAAAGTTAGGTAGAAATTGCAAAAAGTATTTCATATACATATAAATGAAAATAAAACGATTTATATAGATACACCTATACACGTATACACAAACATAAATACGTGCACTTTTAATATGTGGGTGGATGGGTGGTTAACGGCTGTATAATAAATTTAGTAAAATTAAGTACATACAAGCGTTTTCATTCATATACATACAAACATGCATTAAAAAAATGAAATAAAATAAAAATGATAAAAAGAGAACTAAAATTTTGTTTTCTTTTCTTATTTTTATATTCTAAGAAGAAATCAAGTTAAGCACGTAGGCATGAAAGATGGCAAACATTTAAACGAAGTTTTTATGAGTCTAAAGGATTTGCACTATATTTTATATTATATATATATGAATCCGTATTACAATTTACGTATGTAAAAAGAAGTTATTATTTTTTTATTTTTTTTTATTTTTAACATTTACGTACTACTTACATGTTTGTTTCTTTTGAATTTTTTTTTTCTCTCATTATAGTGTGTAATAATGATGATTTTTATGAGGCCAAAGACTATAACACATATTCGTGTACTCATATATCCCCAAGTATAAATCATATTTGTATGTATAGGAGTATTAAAAAAAAAATTGTATACCTGCTAGACATGTAATTTTTTTTTTGTTTTGGCAATTTTCTTACAAAAAAGAAATTTTCTTATTTTTTTTTTTTTATCTTAGCTTTTTCTAAAAACATACGTTCAATGTAAATGTTCACATTCATATATTATCTAATGTGTACATATGTATATAATGTAAAATATGTAATGAATATACAATCTTATTTTTTGACCATTTTTATAGTTCTACAACTCATTCATAATTTGCCATAAAAAATGTCTTCTCTTCGTTTTTTTTTGTTATCATATTTTTTTTTTATTACCATTCTATGAAAGGCATCTTAATTATGATCAAGATGGTTTCTGATTACACATAATGAAACTTTATAAGGAACAAATAAAAAAAAAAAAATAATAAAAAAAATAAGAAAACGATGTTGCATAAGTACAAGAAAAATACATAAAAATAAGGAAATGATGTGCGATATGATAACGATATGATATACCAATGGTATCAAGAACAAGATGAAATCTTTATACATGTAACATACAACATATAAAAAATATAAAACAAAAAAAAAAAATTATATTACACAAATAAAAATAAAAAAATATTATGTGTATTTAGGACATGAATTATTTAATATTTTATTTAATAATTTACAAGTAAATATCTTCGTTAGAAGTAAATAAATGTTGACAAATTAAATTTGAAATATTTCACAATTACTATAACACTTTCTTTTTATACGCAATTATATGTCTCTAAATTTATTACAAAACATTTGTAAATGTATAAAAAAAAAAAAACAAAGTTACATTGGGGCAATTTGGAAGATGATGTGTTAAATTTTATTTCTAATAATGAAAAAATGTTACACTCTTCGAATCATAAAAGAAGATCATGTAAATTCTAAAATATATTTGAAATATGTAAAAATTAATTTGTAAAAAAAATTAAAATAGAAAATAAGAAAGAAAAAAAACGAGGGAAAGTAAAAGTGACCCAATTATAGATTGATCCTAAATAAAGAAAATTATTTGTATTGCATATTTTTAAAAGAAAACAGTTTTTCTATTTCATTTATCTTGGAAAAATTATCTTAATGACTTTTTAACAATTAGATAAGGCAAGACAAAATTCAAAGTTCAGAGAATCATGTTAGCAGATGTTAGCAAAAATTTTTACTATTTGAATCATAATTTCAAAAATTAAATAAGTCATAGAATAAAATAAAACGTAAGCTAATTTTTTCAAATTTTCTATGTTTTTTCTTATTACATTTTTATTTTATTTTAAAATTTGATTGAATAATTTTAGGTTGATTTTTCCTTATTTTTTCAGTGAATATACTTGTGCTCTCGTATATGCTAGATATTTTTTTTTCTTTTTATTATAACAAATATATTAAATAAATTTATTAGGGATATTAAAAGTTAAAAGAAATAAAGTAAAAAAAAAACAAAACCAATGTTGCAAGGATCTAATATTTCCTACGTGTATATGTGCATAATATTGAATAACTTTCAATCAAGAAAAACTGACTCAGCGTCTTATGTTTACTTATGTTTACTTTTTTGTATTCTCTCTTAATTTGATATTCTTTTATTTTATTTTTTTTTTTCTGTGCTCCTACTTTTACACCACCATTGTGAATATATATATATATATACTGTAATTTTTTATGTACATACATATGTACAAAAGGAAATAATGCCGTTATCATGAATCGTTAATAATTTTTCTATTTGTCGTAATATCAAATCAAATTTTGTATCCGTTTTCCATATAGAAAGGAAAAATATGTATATGCTGGCAATTTTTCTACTATGGTACTCGATGAAACATAGAACTGAATTCTGTACCATCAAAATGTACGTACACACAACACATACACATACTCCCAAATTTTTGTCCTTTTTTTGTTTTATTTTTTTTATTTTTTTTTTGATTTTTTTTTTATTCAATTTTTTATTCAAAATTATACAATTTTATGTATGTATGTATACAAAGTAAATGTAACCGTATTTGTTTTGTTTTTTTTCTTTTTTCATTCAACATTCCTGGTGGCATTTTTTTTTTCTTTATCTAGTATACGCACGTTCGTAATTGTACAATATAATCGAGAAAAAATTGAATAAAAGTCCATTCATCTAGAAATTTTTATAGAATATAATATGAAGGGCAAATCATCATCAATGCCATCATCGTCATCGTTGTCTTTGTCGTTTTTATCGTATCGTATTATAATCATTTGTATGATATCTATTTGTTATCATCATCGTCATCATCATCATCATCATCATCAGAATTTGTAAAAGGATACGATGTGTCTTTATGTGTACATACATACATACAAATAGTTAAATTTTTTTCTAAAATATATACACAATCCATTTCAATGTATCTTATTACGAATTGATATTGCCTTTCGTATCACATCTACCACATTTTCTTTTGATTACTGATTATGTGATACAATACATACACATATACATATATACTTAATATTGTGTTAAAAATGTTTTTTTTTTTTTATATTCATTTAATTCATGAGAAGTCAGCATTCAGTAACTTAATTTGATTACAAATAAAACGCGGAAATACGATTTTTATTTTCTTTTTTCGTTTTTTTTTTTTTTTTTAATATTTTTCTTTAATTTTTTCTCTTTTCTTCTTCTCATTGTAACAAGGAATTTACTTGCAATGAAAAATATGTAAATATGTATGTTAAAAGAGAGAAAAAAAAACATCATTTATTTTTTTTTTTTTTATAAATATTTTACGAATTTTTAATAAAATTAAAGGATCAAGAATTAAAATTGTGGAATAAACATATTTTTGATTACATTAAAAACTAAAGCAGATTGAAAATTAGATGAGGTAAATGTGTATATATTTTTTTGCTTTTCCTTTATTTTTTTTTTTGTGATCTTTATTTTAATAATGAATATGTAAGCATAAATTACATCGATTCATTACACAACATACAGAAAATTCAGGTTAATTTGAAGATAATTTTTTTCATTTTATTTAAACTGATAAAATTTATATTGAAGAAGCAAGGATATCCAAGTAAATGTTTTGTATTTTATTTATTTATTTTTTTTTTAAATTTAAAACCTTTATAAGTATCAAAGTTATTAGAAAATGTTGACAAAATCATCCATCAAGAAAATCACAGCTCTTATCTAAGGATTTTTGTTCTGAAAACTTTATCATGTTATATATGGGCCTACAATTAAGACGGATTATGAACTACAGGACTGTCTAGATTATTAATGAAAAATAATTTTTATAAAATGAATTAAACAAACTTTGATTTGTTTTCTGTTTGCAAGTAGGTTCAAATAGATTTAATAAACTATTTTTACCTTGTAGATGTGTTCGTTCAAAGCTGATCAATCGTTTGGGGATAAGAATCGCAGAACAAAAATGTTTTTTTTTTTGTTTTTACTGGAATTTTAAATTTAAGATTTTTGGATAAAAAGCGGAATATTTAAAAAAAAATTTAAAATTTACTCAAATATTTGAAAAAAAAAAAAAAATGCAATAAAATCTATGATTACTATCAAAATGGCAATTACAAAATTAAATCCCCACATACATATGTATGTACATATATGTACATAAAATCTCATATATTTACAAATGATAATATATTTTTATATTTATTCAATAAATTAATTGTCAACTTTGTCTGCTTTTATTTTATTATCCAACAAACGAAAAAAAAAAAAAAACGTACAATATTTATAACTTCAATTATTTATCCCATTTTACTCAATAACAACAAAATTAATATCGAACATTTATCTTCTCATTCTTCAAATAAATATAAAATGTTACTTTTTATTCCTTTTACTTTTGCTGCCTATTTGTATTTTCGCATTTCATTTTCGTTTGTTTGTTTTTTCTTTTTTCTTATTTATTTATTTATTTATTTTTTTTTTTTGTTTCATTTAATTGACTTAAAGTTCATATGATGTTTGTTTTTTATTAACTTCACAATGAAATAAATCCTTCCCTTATATTCTCATATAAAAGTGCTATATATGTAAGGGTACACAAATATACAAACGTATATTATGTCGCTATATACGAATGTATATATAGATAGGTAATGTAATAATGAAATCCGCCCTCATACTCAATTCTAAGGGTTTTATTATATTTTCTCAATATACAATTTGTATATACACTTATACACGAATATTTAAAGGCATATAAAACATTTTGTGTATAACACAACATACAAAAATCATATATTTTCCAATCATGAGTGAGATTTTTTTTTTATTTTTGTCCAATAAAAAAACATAAATATTCTGTATTCACGAACATACATATAAGAGACAAAAATTACATTTACGTACATGTAATAAAAAAACAAAAAATGAAAACATATAAAAACAAATACACGTGTATTCTCTCAAAGATACATAATTTTAACACAAGTAAATTTTTTACTTGTTTTTTCTTTTTTTTTTTTTTGAGTAATGAAAATTCTTTTAGTTTTATTATCAATGAATGTTTGAAAAAAAAAAAAGAAAAAGTGTAGAAAAAAAATATTTCAGATTTATATATTATAAAACTTTTATATGTTTTTTTTTTTATGCCTATATGGTAGCTCTAAAAGTAAATTATCATAGAATTTTTATGAATAGAAATAAAAAAAAAATTGAGACATTTCAAAATTGGTCACTTTGGGCTCATATTTGTTCATTTAATATATTGGCTACTATTACATTTTGTGAATATGCATCTACACATAAAAAATAATATTACATAATAGTATATTGAAAAAAAAAAAAAAAACAAAAATAGTTTCAATGCATTCACATACATACCTATATGTGTGTATTTTTTAATTTTTTTTTTTTTTTAGCACAGTGTATATACTACACTTGTATCATTTATGGCAAAACATATGTACATATATACGGACACACATGCATATATTCTGGAAGGCGGCAGTATATTAGCAAAATATTTGGTTTGGCAAAGATTCTATACAAAAAAACAAAAAAAAAGAAATATCGAAAATTTCTCTCGATAACGAGAACCAAATAAAAAGGTATACATACATGCATTTAAAGGTCATCAACCTTTTTTTTTTCCTGGCTTCATTTTTGTCGTAAGTTTTTGCCTGTTTTTCCTATAGCAAAAACTTTTACTTGTGAGGATAATTCGCATCATAAATATTATAGACGACTATTAGAGTTAGAGTTTTGTATATTTAGATACATATTTCATTCTAGTGTTTTTTTTTTTTTTTTTTTTTGTTTTTGTACATACGTTAGTACTTTCATAAGTAATAATTTCGGTATTTATAGGTAGGTAATTTTCGACATATTACGTCTATAGTGCATATTAGAAAAAAAAAACAAATACATATATATGAATTTAGGCCATACAAATATGTATATATGTACGTATATGTTGATTGCAGATTTATTTATTTGCCAAAACACATTTGTGGTTTATTGACTTTTATAAGATTTATGTTATGCTTTTTTTTTTTTTCTTTGCAGAAAAATACTAATAAAAATGAATAAGGATGAGATAATTGCTAGTTATTTTCATTTGTTAGTATTTCTCATATTTCCTTTTTTTTTCTCTAGAGTTTTTTTTTTTTTTTTTAAATAAATTTTGCAGTCGAAAATCCGCAGTATAATGTATTGTATACAAATCAAGCAGCAAAAAAATAAAAATAAATAAATTAAAAATTTAAATTACTTACATATCGCATTTCCAATACAAATTAGAAAAAGATTTCAGTATAGAACATACCTGAAAATAAAAGAAATAAAAAATAAATAAAATTATTCTGGAATAATTTAGAAATAGAATTAAAATATTGATGAATTTAAAAAGATATGAACTGAAAATTTTATTCAAATCGTATTTGTATGTGATTATTATGTAAAATATAAAGCTCCAAAGGATAATAATTTGAATGTATGGTACCTCTTAAGCTAACATGACTACTAAATTAAGCATGCACTCTAAAGTTTTTGTTACTTCAAATTTCTGTTTTGAGTTAAAGTTTTGATGGAACCTGTTAAGTGAAAAATTTAGTAATTAACCTTAAGGATTGAATAATCGACTACGCAATAAATGAACAAAAGATCTGGTCCTCTGAGCGGAGATTGAGACAAACGAAAATGAAAATTTCATTCATGATATCAAAGCATTTTTCAATATGTAACAACAATTATGAATATTGTTTTTAGTTTTTAAAATTTATTCAGTTTTCATATTCTCTTTTTATTGTTAAAAAATTAAGATGAACATTATAATGTGAACCAATGAAAAATTACTTTACAAGAACATTTAATCCAATTGTGATAACGATTGTTCTTTATCCCTGTTTAATATGTTTTTAAAAATTTTTCAAATTAGTCAATATTAATTGCTTTCACAAGGACATTTTATATTCATTCCCTTTCTCATACATGTGCGAATATTTAAATATTATAAAATGTATGCAAAATTACAAATGTACATACATATACCATTTTAATATCATATTATTATTCAATTCTAATTTATTTGTTTAATTATATAAAATGTAATTGGTTTACATTAACTATCGAAATGAGATCATATAAAATCTATTCTGATAATGAATACACATTAATTTTATTGTCAAAATGATTTTTCTTATATACATACATATATACATCATTTATGTATGATATCGTTTATTTTCTAATACCCTTTAGACATTTGTACAATAATTGTTCAGATACACAGATATATTTAAAATTAAAATGTTTTAATTCTTAAATAGTATTTTGTTTTTATTCCTTCTTCGTGTTTTACACGCAATGAAGTCACATTATTGTGTATTTGTAGATGTACTTGAACTTTTTAATGTTTCTTTTTAAAAACGCCTCCAGGGATGTGAATTTCTTAATCAAGTTTTTTTTTTTGTTTTTTCCCTTTATTTTACATTATCGAAAAATAAACGATTATACTTAAAGTTGTATAATTCGCTCATTATTATGTTTTACATTTCATTGTCGTTTGTTTTTTTTTTTTTTTTTTTTTTTTTAAATTTTACACGATAAGCAAACTTTTAGGTTTAAGCTTATGATAATAACTATAATAATTTAAATTCGATAAATAAGAAGCAGATTCAGATTCAGATGAAGGCTAAAAAGTAGAATAGTAAGCTATAAAAGTATTATTTGATTTATGAGAAGGTCCCTAATTCAAGACTATCGCGAAAGATTAAAAACAACCAAAAATGATAAAATTTAGTCATAAATAAGAACATGAAAAAATTTGCAACATTTAAAAAATTACATCTTTTTTAAATTCTCCTACACATATCCTATATGTACATATTTTGACAATAACTTCGGTGAAAACTGTAAAATAATAAAAAATTAAGTTTAAAAATTATAGACCCATATAGAAAATAAAATTAAAATTCACCTCACATATCCTTTTGTGCAATTTGATTTAATTTAATTTCTTTCAATGTTATGTATGTATGGATTGTATTATGTCTGAATGAATGTTTGAATGAAAAATTATACTACAACTAGAGATGTTGCGTTTATTAGTATATACATATGTATTTGTATGATGGAGTGCATATTTATTTTGATTCAAAAAGTTAAAATTCTTTATATGCATTCACATAGAAACAAAAAAAAAAACATAGCAGACAAAATCAAACGCCGGTTTTCAACATACATATGTATACTTATGCATATATATAGCACACACACACGTACACAAATAATAACATTGTGTGAATGCATTTTAAATTTTTTTCTCTTTGTATGCAAACAGTGTGTTTACGTGTGTGTGTACATGAAATTTAAAATTCTTATAATGGTAAAATTTTAACTTGTTTTTATTATAGACTAACCAAATGTATACATACGGTTATATAGATGCATACATATATGTACATATGTACGTGACAAATGTGTATGAACATATATAACCAAAATAAACATTACTTTATATCCTTACGGTATTTGTATACAATTGTATATACAAAATGTTGTTGCATTCGTAATCAATATAATTTTAGTTTCCATTGTATGCACATAATTTACGTTTTGTTTAGTTCTTTTTTTTATTATCATCATCATCATCATGTTTTGCCAAAAATTTTATTGTTTACTTTTGTGCATGCCTATCAGGATTCAAAATATTTGTAAGATAAAATGTATACATGTAGACTATATAAGATATGCACGTACATATGTATGTGATGTAACGATAAACTGATGTGATTGGTGATTTTGATGATGATAATGACAACAGGATGACAATAGTGACATGCAGATTTTTAAAAGGATAATTGAAATAATTGAAAATTTACATTTTTATTTTTCCCTATGATTATGATTTCCTTTTCTTTTAATTCTCAGGTTGACCATTAGGATTTTCATTTCATTTTTTTCATTTCATTTTTTTTTTTTTTTTTTTTTTTTTCAAAATGTAATCTTTAAAATTAATTATTTCTGTAAATCAAATATAGATAACAACGTTATAGATAATAAACTGATGGTATAACTGCCCAGTTTAAAACACAATTTTTGTAAACATAAAAAAAAATTATTGGATAGGTATTTTTTCGTTTATAAAAATTCAATCATTTAATCGTGCAGTTTTACGATTTACAAAATAGACTTTTTTTTTTTTTGTAATATCGAGAAAAATGTTCTATCAATATTTTAAATGCACAAACAGTAACGTACAGAGTAAATAAGGATACGACTAAACTATAAAAAAAAAAAAAAAATAATAATAAAAGATTATATAGATTATAAAAAGAAATTGACGAATAAATAAATAAATAAAATTTTGATATAAAAATCATGAAGAAGAAAAAAAATATTCCGATTTCATGTGATTTGTCGGTAAACCTTGTCACGTTTTCAAAACTAAAAATTGGTATTATTCTCTTTGAAAAAGAAAAAAAAATGAAATAAATAACGAATATACCATCAGTACTAAATTTTGTTAACTACAAAATTTTTATTCCATCGAACAAATAAAATAAAATAAAATTGTGAAAATTTTCAAAAAAAAAAATGAACATCAAACCTGCATGTGAATATTACATGGCTTGAATGTACCATATGAGCTATGTTCATATGTACACTGCATATTTCTATGAAAAATTCGAATTTTCGTAAAATGCATCTGTTTTTAAAGAGAAAAAAAATAATATCATCGCTTTTACATACATACATATATGTATACACATAACGAATGTGATTCACGATAGAATTGACAAATTTTCAAATTATTATGAATATTTACTAATTTATGGAAAACGTGAATAACAAAAATTTTGCATCATTATTTGAATTCGTGAAAATGTGATATGCATATTTGATTTATTTATTTTTTATTTTTTCATTTCGTGTTTTTTATTTTTTTATTTTAATGGTACAAAATTATATTTTTTTTTTGGAATTTTATTGAAATATTTGATCAAAAATTTTGTCAAATTTTGAAAAAAAGAATTTCAGTTTTTGTATAATATTTGGGAATTTTTCGTAAATTTTAAATAATAATTAAATAATATTAAGCAATAATTTTAAATGGAATAATGTGTTATCTCTATTATCACATTATGATAACTTCACATTTCATTCAAATTATCAAACAAGAGTCCTTTGCATACAAACATTTAAATTCTTTTAAAATGTAATGAACTTTCAGGAATTAATTTTCTATATTTTACTTAGTTTAAATTCAAACAATAATTTTTATAAATTTTTTAACTTAAAAATGTTTTAACGAAAAATTTTTCAATTTTTGTTTTTTTGTACGAAAATATAAAATAGAGAAAAAATCGTATTTCTCTTCTTTTTTTTTACTTGATCTATATAAAATCACAAATATTTTTATGCTACGTTTAAATATATACACTCAGATAGGTAACAATTTTCTAGAACTAAAATTATTATTATTATTATTTTTTTTTTATGTGTATTCCCTTGAGTATATTCACCCTCTTTGCTTATTATTACATTTTTCTATGAAAATAAATAAATAAAATAGAAAAATGAAGACAAAAAAAAAAAAAAAACCAATCGAATCTAGGTTACAACAAAAAATATAAGAGGAAAACTTCAAGTTGTAAATATGTCATAAGGCCAATTTATGACTAAAATACTGTAAAGCTATTTTCCTATTTTTCAGGTTTTCTATTTTTTTAACATATGTACATATATTCATATTTATTGATTCCAATCATATAATACGAAACAGTATAAAATATTCACCAATTCGATTATCTATTAAAAATATTTCATATGTTTATTTTTTATTATTTTTTTTGTTGTTTTTATTTTTGTATGTATGATACATTTATATGTATCATGTAGGAGAAGATAAATCATAAGTAGAGGTAAATCAAAACCAAAAAAAAATAAAAAATAAAAAAAATAAAAATAAATAAAAGCAAAGTTACATGTATAGAAAATTTAAGTTATTGGAAATAAAAAAAAAAAAAGTAACAATAAAATATATAAAAATAAAAATCCATATGGAAAATGAATAGGGAAATGCATAAAACGTGCTTAAAAAGTATAACAATAATTTTCAAACAAAAATATTAATATTATAAGAATAATAAAATAAAATGATAAAAAAAAAATAAAAATAAAGCACAAAAATAAAATCTATATTACACCGAAAAAAAATTATTTATTTATTTGTTTATTCATTTTACATAAAAGTTTTTTTTTTTTTTTTTTTTTTCATCGGACATACGTATACACATATGCATGTATATGTATGGATATGTATGGTATGTAGTATATGTTTCATTCAAAAATAGCAAAATGCCTATTCGTTTGTTCACAATCGTATGTTTGTGTATCTATATATGTATTATTTAAATACGATAAATTGATTTTTCAATGTAAATATCGAAAATTAACTTTTTCAATAAATATAAAAATCTATTCATGTATTTGTGTACATTTAGAAAAACATAAATAAAACATAGTACGAGTATCTCAATAAACAATTGATTGGATGACAGTATATGTATGTAAGGCGTGTGAGTATATGGTATCAATATAAATGAATTTGTCTGATTATTGTGCTTTCTTTTAAAAACTTTTATGTTGAAGATACTAATAAAAACAGGATAAAATAAAATTGAAATTAAAAAAAAAACTATAAAGCAAGGAAAACCTTTAAAAAATCACTTAAAATATCAAAAACTTTTTAAATTCCACCTCTTTTCATGTATCTATATTTCATGTATTCATGTATCTATATCGATACATGTACTGTGCATTTTTCAAGGCTTCATCTTTCTTGTGCTCTAAATGATAAAAATTATCTACATATTCTCGTACTACGTAGGATTTATAAATAAATATATTTTGTATTTAAGAAACCGCGTTAGAAAAATTCAAATAACTTTTTGTGTAACACGAGGTAAAATGTATATTGTCTTATACACATAAATCCCCTCATTATAGTTCACATTAACTTAAAATTTGCCATGATCTGTTGATAGCAATCAGTGGGATTGTGAAATGAAATAAAATCGACATCCATAAATGCCCTAGGATCACTGGTCAGATGTTACTCTATTTAATATTGTACCACCATAAAGTGAAAAAAGTAGAAGATGAATACATTACAGACATTACATACAGATGATATGAAAGCTACCCATATAGTCATAATCTATAGTTTAATCAATAGGCTACCTATAGTCATATATATAGTTTATGTTGTATCTAATTTATACTATTTTTTCTCATTATATTGAATTTCTTAACAAAATAAATCAAAAATAAAAAAAATTTCAATTTTTCTTCCAAAAAAAAAAATAAAATAAATAAATAACAGATAAAATAGAAATATATTGATATGTATTATATTCTTATTTTTTATTTTCATCTGTTTTCTGTTTTGCTTTTATTTATTTTTATTATTTTTTTTTTGTTTTTTCTTTTCCTATAATTTTCAAATTTCATCAGTCCATTAAATTAATTTGAAACATGAGAATTGTATTGGAATTGAATGTTAAAAGTTAAAAGAAATTTAACTTAAATTAAGTTTTTGAAAGTTCAATGATACGAACAATATGAAAAATATCTTAAAAACAGTACATTATGTCCATATGTGCAACCAATATACATATACGAGTACATATAATATGAAAGATATGAAATGGAAAACAAAAAAAAATGAAGATTATATCACAGACGTAAGAGATTTTTTTATACTAGCAAAGAAGTACATATTATATCTATGAAGTAAAATGGGTGGGATAAAAATCACCCATTCAAAAAATCAAAAAAAAAAAAAATCTTTAAGATATTTTTCAAGAGTTTTTGGGCTTTTTACTTATATTTTATAAGAAGTTTTGCTGAATTTAACTAAATTTCAGGAAACTGCTTTACTCTATAACACTTAAATTGATTTCTCGTTTTTTTCATTTTGTTTTTTTTTTCTGTTCTTAAGTTTTTCTTATTATAATTTTTTTTTTTCGTTGCTTCATTTACTTTTATAACTGTTTGGCAAAATACATACATATGTAATTGTATATAATATTTTCGCTGACATATATAAATAAATTTTAGTTGAAATCACTTTTATTTTAGCTTGTCGCCATTATTTATATTTTTGTCAGTTATTTTTCTATTTTCTTCTTGTTTATTTTTTGTAACTAATATCTTGTGTAATATTCGTAGTAAATAAACAAAAAAAATAAAAAAAAAAAACCTATGAAAAATTTTCAAGATATTTTCTGTCTTGTTTTTTCTTTCTAGTTCTTGGAATTTAAGAAAATCTGATATAAATATTGTAAATTTTTTTTTTTTTGTAAATGATGTGCCAAATTTGTTGGCAAATAAAATTTTTACTTATATCATCATATTATGTGGCTACACATACTATACATACTATATGTATATATTTATTCAATAACGTTGGTTTGCATTATCTACATACATATGTACATACATACATATATTCTCAAGAACAGAAAATATCTGAAAAAAATGTACAGACTTTCTGTACTTGACTTAAAAGAAATCTTTTATATTTATTTACATCTTTTTTCAAAATACAAAAATTGATAAAAAAATCCTTATTATATGATGTCAAAAATTATAGAAAACTGAATAAAATAAACAAAAAAAAAAACAAAAACAAAATAAGATAAGTCGAGTTATCATTGCAGTTTATTTTTTGCAACAACAAAAATAAAATGTAAATGTACTTGTACACAGGTTAAAATTCATAGATATTTTGGTTTTAATTTTTATGATTCTTTTTTCATCTCATGGTGAAGTATACTGCAATTTTACTTTTTTTCTCAAATGTCTGTATTGATCCGTTTGCTGTTTATGAAAATTATCTGTACTGGATTTTTTTTCTCAAAATTGTTTGGATGTCATAACACTTTATAACAAAATTAATTTGTAGCAAGTGTTATAAATTTGATTTTTTCGTACATTCTTTTTTCAGTAATTTCAAATATTTCATGTTAGAACATTAAAAAATAGTAAAAAGCAAAATTTAAAATTTAAAAAAAAAGTGGATTGAGTGGGAGAACTTGAAAAGACATATTTGACACACAGACATTGTCCTCATGTGAATGAAAATAAGTAAAGAGAAAAAGGTCATTATTAAATCTTATTATTTGTTTGGAAGTACAAAAAAACGTAATTATTATAGAAAAAAAAAAAAAAAAAAAAATAGAAAATACCTTGCATTATATTTTAGTTTTTTTTTTTTTTTTTTTATTTTAATTCTAGCAAAATTAAAAATCAAATTTAAAAATTTTAATTGCATGAAAATAAAAAAAAAATAAAAATAAACAAAAAATAAGTTAGAAAAGAGGACAAATTAATTAAATAAAAATACAGCTACATACATGAGTATGTACATATGTATGTACATGTCATGGTCCACATCCACATATGAATAGAAGGATGGACATTCAAAAATATATAAGAAAAAAAAAAAAAAATTATCAAAAATTAGTAAAACTTTTAGTTCATTTATGTCAAATGAGTATAAATAGTTTGTTGTCATTGTTGTACATACATCTATGTACATTTTTTTCCCTTTCATGGCGATGACACAGAATCTTGACTTCATAAAATGTACAAAACTTTTAAAATGCTTGTCATTAAATATAAAAAAAAAAAACTTTATTTTGAAATTTTAATTGTTTTATTATTTTTTGTCTATCTACATATTTTTTATTTATTATTTAATAATTAATTAAAAAGTAAAAAACTATATCATTGGAAACCACAAAATGTAACAAGGAACAAATTACATTAATAACGAGAATAATAAATAAAATAAAAATTAAATAAATAAAAATAATTTTATATTTTATGGAAAAATAAAATGAATAATTTAAAAATATTTCGGATAATTACAAAAACTTGAAAATTATGACTACATATATAATTTTCTGTTAATTTTTATTAAAAATTATTTGAAATTTTTGGAACTAGATACTAAAACTTTAATTGATTATAAATGAATGAAATTTTACTATATTTTAGAGATTTTAATTACACAATCAAATTTATTAACAAATTTTTTTAATTAAATTAAATATAGAAAAACTTTTTGTCTCTAATAAGGAAAGAGAATAGTTTTTCTTTTGTCAATTTCCTTTTATTAACAGAAAATTCGATTTTGTTGGAATGAAAAAGAAAATTTTCATGAAAAAAATTTTTTTTTTGTTTTTTCTTTAATACCTTTAAAGTTTTCAAATTTGTGAAGAAATGTACATATTTAAAAATCAAAATTCATTAAATGTTTAAAGAATTTCTTAGTCACTGCATATTTTGTGTATGCAAAATAAGCAGTAATGTGTATGTGAACTATGAACAAAAAAATAAAAAATAAATAAATAAATAAATTGAGGCAAATGCACAAAAGTAAAATAAAATTCAAAAATAAAAATAAAAAAGGAAATAAAAAAGAATTCTCTGAATGTAAAACAAATTTAATATTTTTGAATCAAAAAAAAAAAAAAAAAAGAAAAAAAGTTACATACTCATTTAACATAACTTTGGGTTACAAAACATTTTTTTTTTTTTAAATATCAGCGAATAAAAATGACGAAACGAAAGCAAAAACCAAAAAAAGTAAATAAATTACATAAAATTGGAGATAGATATGCATGTAAAACTTGCAAAAATTCAAAATACATACATATCTACGCCCAATGTACCAAAGTATGATAGATATTCTGTGTGTTTGATTATTCATTGTATTACTTACATATTCAAATATTTTTGTATCGCACAATTTTTTGTACATTGTCCATTTTTTAATTGCATTTTAATTCTGATACAATAATTTTTTTTTTTTCCATTAAAATGTACAAAATAAAGGATGAAATTGAAATGTTTAAAGTTGTAAAAATGTACAAATGAAATGTACAAAATTTGCATTTTGTGCAGATTAATTCTGTTTTTTTGCCTTTGTTTTTTTAGGAATTTTATTATAAATTTTTTAATTCATTTTAAATAATTTCCAATAAAAAAGTTTTATATATTTTTAGTTCGAAGTTCGCAAGTAAAACAATATGCATTTTAACAAAGTTGACATTGTAGTATAAAAAAATTTAGAATGACCACAAATTTCGTCTCTGAATGATTTAAGTACATATAATTTTTCTTTTGCCTACTAGCTCCCACATGAATAATTTGATCAATGATTTAATGATTGCAGACACCTGATATTTTAGTACAAAGATGTCCACTGACTATAGTAAAACAAAACACGACAGACAAAAAAAAAAAAAAGGGAAATTTCCACGTTGGCGTTAAAGTTTTAGATAGAATGTAAAAATTAATAAAAGAAAATTAAAAGAATATCCTAATTTGACAGTTATTCAATTAAATGCATAATAATACGTTCGAGTTAAATTTTTTCTTCTTACAAGTAATGTTCGTTAGCAGCATTATTACAAAATATAGTTAAGAGCACACATAAAAAACTGGAAAAGTGTAGAAAAGTGAAAATTAACCTATATACATATATGAAAAATACTATTTTTATATTTATTTATAATATATGTACTTGATTTTAAAACACGGTACTTTTACATAGAAAAACTAGAAATGTATTATTAGTAAGAATCTATATTTCTGATGAATAATAAATATGTATGCTTTCAAATCAATATTCAGAATAATGAAAGTTTGAAAATTTTTTTTCTTTCATTTTTGTTTTAGGGAAACAATCGAAAAAGTTTCAAAAGGACTTTGATATAAAAATTGCATTTTATACATTTTCTTCGTTGGCTTTTTACACCCATTATAACAAATCTACATTATGCAAGAATTTCACGTATTTAAACTCAAAAAGAAAAGAAAAACACATAAAATAAATTCATATAACTCATTTACTTTTTTCTTAATTTCATGTTTAAAATCGATTTTTTTTTTTTTTTTTTTAATTTAGCCTTAAGGTTTTATTCTTATTTGAAATTATAATTTTTTCATTTTTCTTCTTTTTTTTTTTGTTTTAATTTCACTTTTTTTTTTTTTTTTGTTTTTTATTTTTCAATGAGATAAAATTTAACTTCAAAATCTTCTACAATTTTCACACGTATTACAGAAAAATACAAATAAAAATTTTCAAATCTTAAGGGCAAAATTAAATAAAGAAACAAAGGAAATAAGTAATGTATAAATAGCGTCATATATAGAAATATACATATATAGTAAAGAAGGTAGCAATTTATAGGTTAACTTTAGGAAGTACTCTGTATTGGAAATGGGAAAGAATTTTAGTAAAAATTATACTTATATATCAATTCAAATCCAAATATACATATATACAATCGTGAAAAATACAAATAGGTAAGGAACACCTAAAAGTGTAGAGTAAAACGAAATTGTAAAATACAGACAGACTTTTAATGTTATTAATTCGCCTTTATCCTGATTTCGATCAATGCTATAAAATTTTTTACCAAAAACGAACGTAAAGAAAAAAACGTTAAAAAAACAAAATTTTTTAATGAAAATAAAAATTCTAAAAAGAAAAGAAAAAAACATAAACGAAAATTTCAATTCTTTTAGAATAACTTTATAAACACAAATAAAACAAACAAAAAAAAAAAAAAAATCTGAAAAACAATTGAAAAGAAAATTTAATGAGAACGTGACTTTTATCGATTCAATATTTATTTTGGCAGCAATTAAAATGCTTTGGAAAAAGTTATAAAAATATAGTAAAACAAGAAAAATATATAATAACAAGATAAAGTAATTTTTATATTAATTCTTTGGATTTTCATTTTGAAGTTTTTGTTTTACTTATATTTTTATTTTGAAGAGAAAATAACAATTATTTAAAAAAGAAAATAAATAAATGAAAGTAAAAATAATATTTTTCTTTTTATTATTGGCATACTTAAAAATAATATATTTTTTTTTTTTTTTAAATTTTAATTGCTTTCTTGATTTTTGATTTTTATTCTTTTTTTTAATATTTTATTTGTTTTCATTACCTGCGATATTTATGTATTTTTGATGCGCCATTTTGTCGGTTCTTTTTTTTTTTTTATTAAGTATAAAATAGCCGCGTATGCGTAAATTTTAAATTAATTTTATCAGATCAGAGGCTCAAATATTAAATGTTTGTATTTAACTGTAGTCATTTGTTTTTAATAATTTTTTGAAAATATAAATTTGAGGGAATAAGAAAATTTCCTGATATAAATATTTTGAAAAAAATGTTCGACATTCAAATATAAAGATTTGTTAAACTACGTTTCAATATTGATTAAATCCTCTGTCCAAATTCCATAAAGTTAAATTAATTTTAAGCTTTTTGAATAATTAATAAAATTCAAAATTAATTATAAATTGTACTCTTTCATAAATACATACATACATATAAAATAAAGCAAAATACACGTACATGCACAAATATATAATACATACATATGTATATGTATACATCATAATTATATCCCCCTAAGTTTTGCATTATAATTTCAATTAACGTACAAAATACATCTTTATACAATAATGTGTGAAATAATTCTTAAGGCGATTTTGTATAACTCAAACACTTTCATTTACGTGCACTCCAATTCGAACTATGTATATATATGGATGCACATGCATATATGTATATATGTATATGTACATACATGTAATTTTTTGTGAACTTTTTGTATAGACTAAAACATAATATTGATATTAGTTTAAAAGTTCTGAAGTTTTTTTTTTGTTATTCTAAAAATGAAACATAAGTAAAATTTTTGTTTGAAAATTTCTTAAAATATTTCTGGAGTTCTGGACATATACATACATATGTGTATGTACACACATGGTGTGTACTTGAAAAAGTATATGCACAGCACTTTGTATATGTATGTACATGCATGAGATACAAGAAAATCATATTTAAACGATAGAAAAATGATTCGAATACGTTTTACACGTACACGTCATAGTAATTTATATATTATATGCATGCATAAATATTTTATACATAGATTTGAATGTTTGTTAAATTTTATTTTTTGTGTGTACTTATGTATTTTTATCTGTATATATGTATGTATGTAATCAAAGTATACAAAATTTAACTTCTAACTTTTGATCATTCAATTGCATCTGATGCATATATGAATATACATTTTGTGTATATGTATTGTTGTATATATGAAGATTTTTATTTATAGCAGTTAAATACATACATTTGTACATAAAGTATTCACGTATTTGTTCACATTTGTATTTATTTTTATATGTAGTTGTATGTGCTCAATAAACAACAGATATTTTCTTATATATGTTGCATTTATAGAAGAAGAAACATTTTATCATCTCTGTATAGTCTGAGCACGTATTGACTTCAATACGACAATATTGTCCTGAATTTAAGATTTTTTTTTTTTAATTTTTTCTTTCTTATTCATTTTCTTTATTTTTGTAAAATCATACACAAGAAATTATATGAAAAAAAAAAAATTTACATTATATTGAAATGTTAGTAAATGTTTAGCAAAATGTCCTGTACAAATAAAGGAATATTTTAATATGCATTTTTTACTAACATGTACATACATGTATGTCTACGTATTCATACATTTATATATGTATTTAACGTATGATATTCAAGTCAAATGCTAATCAGCCAGTTCGAATACAACAGAATAAGAATAAAGGATAACTGCTTTATTTGTAAACTTTTTTACAACAATTTCACTTTTCATAATATGTATTGAATTTTCTTTTCTTATTCTAATCGCACATTTGGTTTAATAAGAGACGTAAAAAAAATAAAATTCTGAAAACGAAGAGATATGTATGTACCCATAAAATCGCCATTATTGAAAATTCAGAGCAAGGAACACTTAAAAATGAATAATAATAAAATTTACTGAAAGAAAAATTATTGATCATTTTGTACGTCACATAGTGTATGATAATTTACATGAAATGAAATTTTTATTATTACACTTTTCAATTTTTCTTCTAAATTTTATTTCCCGTTTTTCTTTTTCTTATAAAAAAATAAATAGGTCATAATGAAAATAATATGTATGTTAAAAGGGTAGTTAAAATGTATTACATTTTTTTATTCTTGAACAAAGTAGTAAAAAATTACATGAAAAAAAAATAAATAAAATAAAATAAATTACAAATAACCCAACACGAAAAAATAGAAATAATTTATATGGAATTCATGCTGTGAGATTTTTCAGTTTATATTATTTTCAATTTTTAATTTCTTACATTTTCGTTTTATATACACAAACGTATATATTACAGTCAGTTACATATACTTATACGTATAAACATTTTATTTTATTTCGTGCTTTTTTTTTTTTTTTTTCTAAATTACACAGTAAAAGTGTTATAAAATTAAATTCTATACCTTGTTGTAGTAAGCACAAAAATGAGCATTTATATTTAATTTTAACATATCCTTTTACACGTATATATGTATATGTTACATCTATTATTATTAAAATGAACAGAAATATACAAAAGGGCATAACAAAATGTTTTCATATATTTTATGTACGTTTTGGTATGCAATGCAATTTTTTAGATTACGAAAAAGATTTTCTCATTCCATCAAATTTATTTATTATTATTGTTTTATTTTCTTCCTCTGTTTTTAAGAATTATAAATTTTACAAGGTATGAAACGGTTAATATATCTGGCGTGTTCGTATGTGTACTTTCGTAAAAAAGGAAATAAAAATTCAAACGAATGAATAACTGTTAGTACATGAAAAAATTTAAGAAAACAAAAAAGGAGAAAACAAAAAGGAAAATTTTCTTATCTTGATTTTTTAGTAAAAATAAGATTATAAAGAGCCAAAATAAATGCAAATTCAAAGTGTAACAAATTTTCAAAAAAAAAAAAAAGAAAACAAAAAACAAAAAACAAAACAAAAATTATCATTTAAACAAAAATTTAAACAAAATATATAAAAAATAAAAACGAAAAAAAAATAAAACATAAATAAATAACACATAAAATTACTATGTACAAGGTATAATTTTAGATTTAATTACTGTACCTTCTAAATTTTCATAGTTTGTATTTTTCATAGATTTTAATTAAGGAAAATTAAAAAAAAAAAAAACAACAAGATTATTCTATAATATTATAAAAATTTGCAAGAATAACAATTTTTGTTTTGTTTATTTAAAAAATGTTTATTTTTAAAGTTAACAGAAAAACAATTCTATTTAAAATTTATTCATTTATAACACATGAAAATATAACAAGATGATCATATAAGTATGAATGTACGCATTTATATACATTTAAAAATTTCTTTTAAAAATTACAACTATTCTAAACTCTACAATAAGCATTCTTCCGTAATATGAGTGATATGATACATACGCATATCTATATGATAAGAATCATATTACACACTTATGTCATATCTTTTATATATGTACATGCATACATTTAAGTGTATCGTTTACATGAAATATAATCCATGCATGTGGTTTTATCCACTTTAAAATGTTTTAGAGCATAAAGATATTCCATCAATAAAATGTGTGTAATATTCATCAGGAAAATTATTAATGCATGTGTACGCAAAGTGTATGTATTTTATGTGGTAATAGAATAAATACACTATAATATATATATATACGCATATTAACTTCATTTGATGTTACATATTATGTACTAGTCCCAATTTATTCACTGTAATGTGTACATTACAATTTCTAAATTAAGCAAAACAATTAATAAACATTTCTTTTTTTATTATCAGAAAAAATTAAGTTTTAATATAAAGTAAAAATAAAAATAAAAAATTAATAATTGAAATTAATTGGAGGAAAAATCAGTTGAAATAAATTTTCTCATGATCAAAATATTTTTGTTTTAGAATTTATTTATTTATTTATTTTTTTTTTTTGGTTCATATAAAATCAGTGTTTTTCAAAAAAATTTAAAATTCATTTCATTTTCATATTTTTAAGTATAAAATTAAAATGAAAAGAACACAAAAAATAAATTTAAAATATATGAAAATTTACAGCACGATTGAGATGTTTTTTTTTGTTTGTTTTCGTTTTTTCAACTCAATTCAATTATGAGTAATTTGGGGATTTCAAGCAATAAATTTTTCAGATATTAGAGAAAAATACAAAATAAAAACAAAGCAAGCCTAGAACATAAAAAAAGTTAAAATATTACACTGATTGAATTTATAAATAAAAAATATACGAATGTATATTATGTATCTTTTGTTTTTCATTTTGATTTTGTATTTTATGACTTTTTCATATTTTATTGCTTTTTATTTATATTTTTTTTTTTATTTTCATTTATTTTTTTCAAACTTAATTGAAAAAGTTTTAACCGCATAGTACAATAATTTTTGGTCGCTAAAAGAAAAAATTACACAAAAAAAGAAGAATTGAAAAAATTATTCATTATTTGTTTTATTCTAAATGTTGTTTTTATCGTTTTTCTGTTTCTATTGTTTACATGATTAGAGAACAAAAAAAAAAAAAAATTTAAAACTTTATTACTTGAAAGCAACATGAAAAAATCAAATATTAAATGACATTGAATTGGTGCTTTTTTTAAAATTTCTTTTCCTGTTTTGTAAATTATCGCGCAGTACGACACTGCTTATTTTTATTTTACTTTTTTGATTTCTATTTTGTATATTTGAACATTTAAACACATCTGGTGTATTCGCCCTTCTTTAAAACAAAAAAAACAAAAAAAACAAAAAAAAAACGAGAAAATACAAAAAGTATAAAATCTCAAAATTGATCAATTCAAAAAAAAAAAAAAAAAAAATCAAATAAATGCGATTCATTATTTAATTTTCTTTTTATTTCATTTTTAGTCTCATATACCAATTTGAACATTTAGAAAATCAGTTTATATAATTGTTCATTTTTGTAAATGATATAACGCATGAAACATAAATAATTTGGTATATATAGTCCTTTTTAGTTTTATCCCCCCATTTAATTTTATTTATTTGAAAAAATATTCACGTATGCATGTGTGCAATCGTGATGTATTTCTAAGAAAATTAATATTCCGGGAAATCAATAAGTCAAACTTTCATGTGATATTATAACATCAACGTAGCATTAACGTATGTTATACGAACGATGAAGCAAAGTGTAAAAGTTTAGGATTTTTTCATAAGGGAAATGTGAGGTAAATACTATAAGTTTGTGTTTGTATATAGAATTGCACACCATACACAATGTACAGTGTACACTATCATAATACCATCGTTATCATTGATAATAATCAAAAAAATCGAAAAATCAAAAAGGATCATATTTTAATTTTGAAATGAAATCAATGTGAATGAAGGAAAATAAATTCTATCGATGATATAATGCATCCTCTATAAATCCCAACGGTTTATATCTACATAAAACATCAATATCAACCATATATACACTACAAGAAAAACGAATACAATTTAACTTTATTATTATTTTTTTGATTTCATTATCACATTACTTATTTGAAAAAAAAAAAAAAATATCCGATATACAATAAATTATTTTATCTGAAAAAGTCAGAGACATAATCATGTGCAATATATGAATCACATACGTATAGGTACGATAATGATGTCTTCATTTCATAAATCCTCTGGTAACATATTGATTTTCTTTAACTATTTTCTGTATAATTTTTTTTCTTTTTTTCTTTCAATTCACGCGTAAATTTTATTAATTTATTTATATAAAATCTATACGTTTTTCATGATATTCATTGAATACAAGATGATGATATGATACATTGCACGCGTTCCTTTATCTAATATACCATTACAAGAAGACAAGAAAAACAAAAATGATGAGGACATAACGCATAAGGAGATGTTTGATGTTTTTTTTTTTTTTTTTGTTAACTTGTTTTTCATTAGTCCTTTTGTGTAATTTGGAAGAATGTGATGAAACCCTCTCTAATACATAATTCCATTTTTATCCTTATTGTAATGGAAATTGTGACATATTTTCATTTTTGTTATGCAATACATTTTCATATCTACATAATAGACGATACCTTGCAATGGTTATATTCTATATAGAAATACTATACGAATCTGTGCACTTCAGGATGGGGGAAAGTTTTTAACGCAATATTTGATTTTTTTGTGTTTTTTTTTTTTTTGAGATTTTTGATCATCACCTTTTGTATATTATGTTGCATTTGCATCAATAACACATTTCTTCTTTAATCGAATGATGATGGGTGTATTTATTTTACACCCTACTTGTTTTATTTTTAATTTTCATTTTAAAGAAGAAAAGAAAAACATTTTTTTTTTTTTTTTTTTTTGTATTTTCATTCTGTTATCCTGTTTATTAAATTCTCTCATGTAAACATTGTGATGTATTATAAATGATAACAAAAAGTGAAAAAAAAAATAAATAAAATGATTTCTTTGTTCACTAGTATATAAATATATGACACCATATGTTTTTGTTTAAACTATAATGCGTACATAATTTTTAATTTGTTTATTAAAAGAAATATAAAGTCAAGAACAATAAATAAAAAGGAAATAAGCAACATATTTGCATATGTTTTGTGTACAAAAAAAAAAAACTTATTTTGTATATATGCCAATATATATTCACATATTGCAAGATTTTGTCTTTTTTCATGTCTTAAACACATGTGTGTTTATATAATTACAAAAAAAAAAAAAATCAATTTTATTTTACAGAATAAAGTTTAAACAAATAAAATATTTTCAAATTATGTTGAAACAATACAAAAATAGAATAAATACTTCATATGTATACATATATCGTATTTATAGAATAGAAAATCATTCAAAACTTCAAACAAAATTTCATGAAGAATAATTCAAAAGAATGTAAGACAAGAAAAAGGATGAGAAAATTATATTTGAATTTTTTTTTTTTTTGTTTTTTTTTTTGTTTATATGTTATTTTAACGTTTCTCTGCATCTGTGTTCACTTAAGTTTTGTGTATGTATTGTGAAAAAATTTTTTTCAATATGTGACAGTTTTAGAAAGTTTCTCTTTTTTCTAAATAATTTTCTTGTTCGATCAAATGTTAAAGGAAGGATGCAAACAGTTGCATGTTTCCTGTTCAACAATTGTTTCATATTTTCTATGCCTTTATTTTTAAATTCAAAATAGAAATAATATTTCTTTATTTTTGTAATAAGTTTATATATTTAGATGTACTACATACGTACACTAACTCTTCTCGTGGAAATGAATTTTAAAGTGTGAACAAAAAAAAAAAAAAAAAAAACAAAAAATTGAGTAAATAATTAAATAAATAAATTTCGAATTACTTTCAAATATTTCTGTCCATTTTTTTTTTCTTTTAAATAATTATTTATGGTAATATAAATTTGAATTGGAAACTATAAAATAGTGGTGATATTAAAGAACTTTTTTCAAATGTTATATAGATATAATGTTTATATAAAATCATTGAATACCATATACATATATGTACACCATAGCCCCCATTTGCAATGATGGATTTCCATTATACGTACATGTATGTACATAATATGTATGTATGTATTGCCATTTTATTACTACTGATATGTATATGATGATGCGGTTTGGATTTAATCGGATTATAACATTTTGAAATTGCAATTGAAACTTATATTTTTGTATTAAAAAATGAAAACGAAAAAAAAAAAAAACCAGAAGAGGAAAAAACCTAAGATGGTTTGGTTAAAAATGGTGAGTGGGTTGTGAAATATACACACTTATACGTATACGTACATACATATGTGAAATTAATAGCACACAACACATGTGTAAATGAATTATTTCGTGTATATCATGAAATTGAAGGTAGTAGCTCAATTTAAAATTTTTCCCTATACATTCCATACGATGTACACATTTTGTGTATGATTATAATATACATCTATGCATATTTCATGTTATAACATATCAGTATATATATATATAGGCTTAATGAATACCTCCTCTCAATTTTCACACCAGTTCATATATAAATTTATGTGTTGTTTGCACATATACAGATAGCCTACGGTTAATCCGTTGAAGGATAATAAACTATAGAGTCAATTTGTATTTACACGTGCATACGTTAAAGTCCGATACGGAAATGGAAGCTAAATATATAAGGTTCTATATTTACTACATATACATATGTACATATATACAAACGTGCGAAATGATACTTTATATATGTGGGAAAAATGATGTTAAAGGATAAAAGTTTATTTCGAATATCCTGGTACATGTATGTACATATATACATATGAATAATATACAACAAATTATAATTTATAGAGAGATGACCGCACATTTGTATACATATCCATGTGTATATATGTTTTATGTAAAGAATATTAAAGCGCTTAGCCTATTAAAGATGAGAGAATTTCATGATGTAAAATTCAAATTTATATTGAATATGAATGCAATTTATAAAACGAAAATATGTAGACGTACATATATGTATTTATAACATGCATGCATGTTGTATGTATGTATGTAGGCCGATATATTTATATTGTATATACATACGTGTATGGATAATCGTAAAAACCATATACACAAAATTATATTGAGATATTTTATAAAATTTATTATATGCATGTATAGAAATGTATAATATGTGGTATATAGCCTCTTTTAAATGATGATAATGGCTGGTCATTTCATTTTATATTATATTGATCCTTATGGAATTTTCTCAATTTCGTTTTTTTTTTTTTTCAATTTTTTTTTTATTTATTTACATATATACAAGTACACAGTGTTTATCATTTTAATATATACATATCGATTATTAAGTGATAAATTTTTACAATATGTGATATACACACTTTATGTAACTGAATGGAAAACAAAATTAAAACACGGGTTGTACTGAAAAATTAATACGTTTTTTTTTAAATTATGCGAATGAATAAAATTTATTATAAAAATTAAAAAAAAAAAATGTATTTGTAAGAAATATTATTTAAATTTTCAAATTTTTAATATGATTTCTATTGATTTTAAAAATTCAAAAATTTTTTAATAAATTTTTAAGTGATTTTTATTCATTTTAATTTTTATACCAAATTTATCTGTAATTTACGTGTTCCATTCTTCAATTATTTTATTTTTTTATTTTTTTTTTAATTTTGTATTTTTGAATTTTTTACAATTTTCAACATACATACAAGTCTAGTTAATAAATTTTTATTACATTTTCAATTCAATTAAGGAAATTGTTGTATTATACAAAAAAATAAGAACAAAAAAAAAAAAAATAAAATAAAATAAAAACTCAAATTCATAAGAGACTTGAATAAATACAACAAAAAAAAAAATTGTAAATCATAAAATAAAGTACAGGAAAATTTGTTGTAAAAGAAAAGTTTTTAATTTTTCTATTTTATTTATACAAAAAAAAAACTAAGTAAATAATAAAAAAATAAAATAAAATACTTACTAAAAAGAATAAAATTCCCTTTTGTTACACATACACATTTTTTGTTTTTTTTTTTTCTGTAATCATCACTAGTAGTTTATTGCTAAAAATGTACGTATGATATGTATGTAGTGTTAAATAGAAAATTTTATTATTTAACACATAATCGTATATATATATATATTATTTACAAATATGTGTGTATAACAATTCCATATTAAATAATATAACAAAATTTAATACAATACAAAATACAATATAATGTTATAAAATTTTTTGTTGTATTGTTATATTTTTATATTTTGTAACAGAGAAAAATTTTATTTGCTCATATGTGTATACATATACACATATATTGTAGATTAAGTCATTGTGTAATAAAAGGGAAAAAGTTTTGTAGCAATTCATTTTATATCTATAACAAAAATCTAAACAAATGTATATATACGTACGTTTAAAGATATATACATGAATAAAATTGTATACATGTATGTATACATTTTATGTATATATAATTTAACTAATAGCACATTGAATATTAGTATACATACGTATAATGAATACATATACACCAACATTCATAAGAATTAAATATTCAATTCACGTATTATGATTTGTAGTGATGAACTTAAAGAAAAGTTATAGTAGTTAACTTTATTTTTCATTCATTTATTCATTGATAAAATGATAAGATATGGCAATATTCATATGTTTTATGAATACAAATATGATATCATAAAATAGAAATATATACGAGAAATATATGTATATGTACATATGTATGTAAAAATATGTTTTGAAAATATAATATTCGTATATATATTTTATTGTTAAACTATTTAATATATTATATAATTGAAATTGATTACCGTTAAACATATTTAAATTAAAGTTTTCCATATTATATATAGTATGTATATACACGGATTTGTATTGTATATAATAATTGAATTTTATTTAGAAATATTTTGTAAAATTTCTCATAGAGATATTAAATTTGCTTATTTACTGTAAAATTATTTAATTGAGAAAAGCATAAAAGAAAAATAAAATTTAAGATAGAAAAATTTGTAGTGAAAAATAGCATTTGAAATCTCGATATTATGTAATTTTTGTTGGATAACGTGTAAAATAAATTACGATATACTTAAAGTTTGCCTAAAATACGTCATTGTTTTGTTTAGAATTTTTAAATTAAATTTTACTAAACAATTATTAGCAAAAATAATTAAATTTGTCTGCTGACAAATAGATAGTGATTTAAAAAATGATTCATTTAAAGTTTTAAATGCATATACTTTACATGATAAAATTGTAAAGAAAAAAAGATCGCATTAGTGATCCAAGTCAAAGCTCATAACTGACTGTGTTATAGTATTCGGAGCAAGTCCAAAATTACTATAGTTTTATTCCTTAATCTATTATCTTTATTATTACGATTATATTACAATTTTTTCAAGGATATCGTTTAGATAAAGTTTGCATCTCTTATGAAAATATTTTTTTTTTTTTTTTTAACAAAATTTATAATTACTTTCCTTTAAAAAAATTTAATTGCACATTTTTTTTCAAAAAACTCATTATGAACAATATAATAGCGAAGTAACAAAAAAACACAAAAAAAAAAAAAACAACTGAATTTTTTTCACACCAATTTACTATGGCTTTTGTAATTAACTTCAAATACCTTAAGGTTATTTAATTAATAAACAAAATATGGTGTAAAAATATCCAAAAAATAAAAATAAAATGGTTTTATTACATTCTGACTGTACATCACATATTCAATCACTTTATGTTGTAGATCATGATGTAATAATTCATTTTGAATTTTATTATGTAAATACCCTAAAGCATAAAATTTTTAATTGTATGTATAAAAAGTGGAAAATCTAACACAAAGCATTTTTAAATAGTAAAAACAATTTCATGTCGTTTTAATAACGGACAATATTTTTAGAAAAAATTGTTTAAAAAAATTTTCAAATCTGTAAAAAGACTGATAATATTTTTTATTCGGTTTAAAAATATTCATTTGAATGTATAACGATCTAAATTTTGTTTTACAAGATCAAAATTCATCTAATCTATGAATACTATAGTATAAGGTGGGCAAAAATGGTCTATATCATTTTTAGTTGAATAAATGAAATAAAAAATTTTTCTTACCTTTTTGATAGTTCATATTTTCCACATTGTCTCTTTATTTCTTTAAATGAAAGAAAAACGTAACACCACTAAAAACACTTTTGTTATTATAAAACACACGGACAAAAATATAATTATTGTTATAATCGATTGTTCTTCTTTTCTTATGTAACGTTTTGTTTTTAATTTTTTTTTTTATAATTAAAATTTTTATTTTATTTTTTTACGTTTTTTTTTTTTAATAGCAATAATAAAATTAATTTCTTTATATATTCACTTATTACTTCATTTTAATATTAATTTTATATGTAATTACAATTTAATTGAAATAAAATGTTTAAATAGTCTGCTACTATCAAATAGAAAAAATATATGTAAATCAAATTTGAATAAAATATGAAAAAGAAAATAACGATAAATAAAAAAATGTTCACATAAAAAATAATTTACAAATTAAACAAAATTTGCAACTGAAAATAATTTTGAAATTAAATATAACAGTATTTTTTCCAGGCTCTCTGACTGTCCTTTTTCATGATTTGCATAATCATGAAAACCAGGATATATAAGTATGTGTAGATGTTTATCTGTGAATTTTTTAATTTTAATTATTATCATTGACATATTCATCTTTGCATTTAATTGTTATATTAATTTTTGTGTTATTATAATGCACAATCTTTTTACGGTATTGCATTCAAATTACATCATCATTTATCTGTACGTATCGTACATAGATTTATTTTGTTATAATAATGTTGATTAAGTAATAAATACCTTTAAAAATTTACACACACACATATATATATGTGTATACAAAAGAAAAACTAAAAAAAAAAAATAATAATAATAAAGAAAAATAACAATAACGAAGTTGATGATGAAAATAATAAAATCATCGTGAAAAATAAAAAGTAATATAAAAGTCAACAACAACAAAAAAAATTATTTAGTAACAGATATTCGAGAATTTTTTTTTTTAAAATAAAATTCATAATGATGTCAACATAAAAACTATGTAAATTACGAAAAACATATACTTGTATACGTGAGCATACAAGATGAATGCATTTAGTTTATTTAAGAAATATCATTCTGTATTGTGCCGTATATCTGTAGTAGTAGCACCTGCAGCAAATGAAGGTTTCTTACAAGATTTCGAACACATAACGTCTTTACATGTTGCTATAAAATTAAGAAAAACGTTGATGACAACGAGGAAAATTGAATGTTGCTTAATCAAAAAGATCCTTCTGTAAAAAGAAAAAGAAATTCATCTTAGTTTCAAATTTACTTGGATTCTTTTATTTTTATAACTAATTTTTTTTTTCTTCTTTTTTTTTTTTGTAAAAGGTAAATATAGACAAAATTATGAATACGCATACATGATATCTAAAATGAAAAATTTCTTGCATACAAAAAGAAATAAAAAACAAAAAAAAACAAAAAAAAAATACAGAAAATTTACATGAAATTCAAACGAGAACTTTCTTAAGGAAAGTATCATACTATCAAAGAAAATTTCAATGTAGTTATTAATGAAAACTGCATAACATTGAGATATGCTATCCTTTAAATTGAGTAAATAGAAAAAAAAAATATGAAAAATTTTCTTCTACTTTCGAATTTTGTTTTAAATTATCCTTTTTTTTTTTTTTTTCTAAAATTATCGTTTACTTCATATATTTGCTTTTCTTGCCTGAAGTCTTTATCATGATCCTTTAATTTTGATTATATATACAGAAAATATTTTTAATTTATTAAAAAAATGTACATACATATGTACATATATTTAATTCAAAAAGTAAAAATAATTTAAAAGAAAAAAAATGTTAAAAGAATATGAAATTGAATAAGAATGCATGTAATAAATTTAAAATAAATCACGAAATTTTAAAAAAAAATACATCATTGTGTATTTATAAGTTTTAAAGGTAACAAAGAATAAATTCAATTCATGTTTATAGATTTTTATTGATGTATTGAATTTCAGTTTTTTTTTTAGATAAAACAATATTAATATGAATTAATTGAATTATAAAGATAGCCGCCTTCGTTCAACGTAACACCTTTATAAAACCTTTTACACTCTGCATCAAAGTTAAAAAAAAAATCACCCTGTACAAAAATTCCTATATATATTTTTTCATATATTCTGAATTTTCCATAGTCCTTTATTGTTGTACTACATATGTATACATATCCTTTGTGTACATTTTTAATTAATACAAAATTAAATTAACAAATATGTGTACAAAAATTCATCAAAATACAAAATAAAATAAACATTTGTATGAAATGCAAAAAACATTTCTTTTATTTGCACATCACTAATGAATACAAATAAATGAATGTGATATAACAAATTTTAAAAAAAAAAATATATATATAAATCAAAATTTATATTGCACCTAAAATATGATAACAATTATTTTAATTTAAAAATACAAAGGATACATTCACTTTGTATTTTATTTTGATTTTTTTTAAATACAAATAAATTTATCTAATCATAGAAAATTTTCAATATAATATGGAAATTCATTTGAAAAATTTTTGTCATTGATTTTCATACTTTTATTTTATTCAATTTTTTTTTTTTTTTTTTTTTTAATTGATTATTAAAAATAAAAATGAAAAAAAAAAAAAAAACAAATAAAATGACTGTATTCAATTAAAATAACAATAATTTATTCTTTTATTGAAATTTAATTAAAGAGCTATTTTGTGTTATATTAAATGCATTTAAATCAATTAGATCGTTATTTGTTTATTGAAAAATCAAAATATATTTCATGTATTTATTATATTATATTAAAATTTTATTTAAAATTTAAATTCATGTCACATAAAAACAAATCACAATAAACACAAAAAAATGAATAAAAAGTGAATTAAATGAATTTAATTTGAAAATTTGTTTTTATTTGATTTTCAAAAAAAAAATTTACATTTTACTTTTTTTTAAAAAAAAAAAAAAATACTATAGCTTATTTTGTCAATTTTATATTCTCCTTTTTTTTTGTACAATTTAACTAAGACTAATCGAATAAATTAAATATATTTTAAAAGTATATTTTTCAATGATACTCAAAAAAACAATTTCGAGAGGCAATAAATTTAAATATTATTTTGAATTTTACTAATAATAATGGTTAAGGGAAGCAATTTTTTCTTAAGGAAGAAAGAATTAATTTAGTATTTTAAGGATATCTTCTTTCTGAATGCATGATCAATTTCATAGAGATTTTTCCGTAAAATATCCCAGAAATAAAAAATTGCAACAAAGTTTTGTACACATTCTGAAATATATATATGCATGTGGAACGTACATAACATATTTGTACAAATGATAAATATGTATATACTATGTAAAATATGTACGAATGACATGTACATACGTATATAAATACATCATCATTATTGTTATTGTCATCAATTGTGCAATTATTGACCATTTCGAATGTAAATTTTATGATAATTGTATATTTACACATTTGTACATACATACATAAGATACAGTATATTATATGGAGTCAGATACAATAAGTATATAGTGTTTCATGCATATATTCACAACGTATATTTATGTTTATAAATGGATTACAAAAATATATACACACATATACACGAATATATGCATTAATTCGATTTCTCATTGATCAATTCAATTGACATGCAAATTTTATTATAATAATAATAACAATTATCGTCATTGCATCATCATCATCATCATCATCATCATCATTATTATTATAATAATAATGTTTTTGAAATGCAATGTTTTATATATTACGAGATAAATGAGATTTACAGCAATGCAGTAGAATCTTTTTATATGTACATATGTATATGTATGTACGTTTTTACTATACAATGCGTTTTATGTGTAATTCATATAAAATTCAAAAATACATATATTTGTATATGATAGCATATATGCATGAACATATCAAGATGATTTTTTAATATTTTATTAATATTCCAATTTTAACATATTTTGTATAAAGTATTAAAAAAGATTATCTAAATATCAATTAGTAATTTTTTTGTTTTAAAATTAAATTTAAATAAATTGTTTACTTATTTTATTATAAATAATAATTATTTATTAAAAATGTAATTAAAAAAAAAATTTTTTTCATGCATATACATACATAAATATGCATATAATTTCTATGCAAATTTTTACAAAATATAGAATTTATAGCAATAGTAATTAATTGATAATATAAAATTTAATCAAATTAAGAATTAATTGAAAAGAACAAAGCAATCAACCATGTTATCAAATCAAGATAACTAGAATTGATTATTTAGAAAATTAAATCATCTCTTTCGTAATAACAAGGAACTAGATTCATTAGAAATAAAACTAAAATACCTATGAATATTACAAAAAAAAAAAAAGAAAAAGAAAAGAAAATTAATACACTGTGTAATTAATTTAAAATTTTATATTATGGTTTTATAACATGTATATTTAATTTATAAGTAAAATTTTGGTTTTTAATATTTCATATTCTATATGTTTATATTTTTTATGTATATGTATAAAGTAAAATGCAAAAAACCAAAAAAAAAATCCGGATAATTATATTATATAAAGAGATTTAATATACTTACGTATACATATGTATTTTATATGTAATAAATGTAAATACGTTAACCACAACCATTACAACATTAAATGAAGTGGTTTAAAATAAATTTTCAACTGCACATAAATGCATCACATATGTTTATACACATACCTATGTGCATATATTCACATAACATACATATGTATGTGTAAACATTGCAAATGTTTCATTAAAATTTGCTGATGATGATAATGATTAGAACATATTCCTAATACAATCACAATTCTGATACATCATAATATAATAGCATTATATGTACATACATGTATACTATATGCTTGCATACGTGTATTATGGTGTAAATAAACATTACATTAAAATTTAAATTTTATCGAATTGTGTATATACATACATGTGTATGTATATGCACATTCAATACGTTAAATAAATTTAATATAAAACTATAAACTGATTAATATAGATACAACACACATGATAAAATATACTAAATATTCATGATGAGGTACACGACATTATAGTAATGTAATTATTCGATTTGTACTATTAGCTATTTTCAAGAATAAATAAATAAAATAAAATAAATGAAATAAGTAGAAAAGACATGAATAATATATACATACATATATGTATGTATGTATACGTGTTGAATTATATATTTTCATGTAAAATATATGCAAGATCATGTTAGGATTTAAAACGATTTATACAAAACTACATGTTAATGTTAAACGTTGCGCATATTGTATATTTTAATTACATGAAACAAGGATTTTTATTTTATATGTTTACGTTTAAATTTACATATATATGTTACATAAACATAATTTAAAATATACGTATGAAAACACTCTCACACACTATGCTCACACTTAGAAGTAAAATGTTGTTTTTTCCCTTTTCTAAATTTTTAATTGATAAACATTCATTTATTTTAATTAACAAAATTTTGTATTATTTAATCGATGTATAAAATTTTTTCATCTAGAAAATATTTATATGCGTATTCATATGGGAATGTACATATTTATATGCAAAAATTAATATCATAGTAGAATTAATATAGTTTTTGATAAATTTTATTTATTTATTACAAAAACGGTAGATAAATGTAAAATTAACTTGATTGATTTAATTATTGTAAATTACATTAAATAATTTATATTTTTGTATAATAATGTTAACAACATCAATTTAAACATCATAATAATTTTTTTATGGTATGAATAGAAAATTAATTAATAAATTAATTAGTAAAAATTTTATAAAAAAACATATAAAATTGTGATAAAAAAATTTTATATATGATAGTAATAAATATCATTTCATAAACTTAATAATCAGGATAATAAAATAATTAACAATCAAAATAATTTTGAAAATATTTCTTTTCTTTATTTTCTTTAGTTTTTATTTGTATACTCAATATTTTAAACATTTTTTTTTTTAGTTTCATCGAAAAAGTTTTTTATAATTAAAAATAAATTATTAGTGAAAAACAAAATTAATCATTTTTGGAAAATCTTTACATTTTTATTTAGAAATTAAAAATCAATAACTGAGTATTAAATGATAATAGGTTTAATTTAATGAAATACGTAATATTCTTTATTCATTTTCTGAAAAACAAGATTCTTTTAGCTCATCAAAAGCATTCTAAATTTTTTATTTACATTTTAAAATTTATAGTTAGAATATTGTAAGATACTGAATTTTATATTCTATTTTCTTGTGAAGGAAAATTCAAAAATACAAAAAAAAAAAAAAAATATAAATAAAAATTAAAATTTATAAAAGATTTTCCAGCTTTATGATAAGAATTTTCAATTTTTTTTTTTTTTTTTTCAATATATGAACATTTATAGCCATAGAAATATTTCATGTAAGTATATGTATGTGTATATCGCACGATTCCATCAGCCACTCAATTTAACCCATCATACTTTATATATTTTATAAATTTTTCCTTTTTTTTCATTTTATCATATTTTCATCTTTTACTTTTCTATATACATATATGTAGTTTTTTTTTGTTCATCTTCGTCGTCCAATATGTTATGAGAAAATATCTTATAAAAGAAGAAGATCATTCTATTTTTTTATTAATATACACAAATATCAGACATAAACTATTTTATTGACAAATATCTGTATCTATTCAATAATATAAGTATGTGTGTGTGTGTGTGCGTATATACTAAGTTTAAATATCGGATACAAATGTACATAGATATACCAAAACTGTCTATCTTTTATCTACACAACTTTATGTTATATATATACACAAACAACATTTCTTTTTGTTTTTTTGTTTTTGTATTTCTTATTATTATGCTATGAAAGTTATTGATTAACCAATTTTCGAGGTTATTGAAAAGTAATTGAAGAAAATTTCTTATCAAATTGTATTGTACCATATACAATGCAGTCTATAGAGCTTTAATAACTTTTCTTCGTTTTTTTTTTTTTTTTTTTTGTTTTTTCTTTTATTTACATTTTTATATGTCTCTTGTTTTATGTATTGAATTTTTTTTTTTTTTTTTACCAGTTATTTCAGAAAAATATTATAAAAATATACAAGCAAATACAAAAACAAAATATATTCGAACTTTAATATACTTTACTAATATTTCGTTTTGTTTTATATCAATATAAATTGATGTCATTGTTGTCGTTATTATTATTACTACAAAAAATACATATGTAATCTCTAACACATACATACATATATTGTTCGTGTGTGCATATGTATGTGTATGTGAACTATATGAATGTCCATCCATTTGAAATTATCAGAAAAAGTTTCATCACATATATATATATGTACATATATAAATTATTATATATTTTCTGTATGTATAATTGTGTATATTACATACCTATTCACACAATGATATGAAAATGTCCAGTATAATATTATTTACTACTGATACTACTTGTACTTTGTAGTATGTGTATGTAGTATATAATATGCGTTATTCGTCTTCCTTAAACTTTTGTATGAATGTAGTTTAAAACACATATGGAGTAGAAATTGCTTTAAGGAAAAATTTTTCATTTTTATTGAAATCAATTTATGAAATAAGGATGACAGAAAAACAATAAAATATATCAGGTGATATGTTATTCATATATACATATATACCATGCATTTGTACATATTATACACAAATTTAATTTTACGTACACATATCATTTCTTTTTTATTTTAATGAGAAAAGTTTTTCATTTTCGATTTAATTCTATCATAAAATAATTTTTTTTCTTTTTTTTCTATGGCATTTAATCATTTCAATATGTTGTAAATATTCTGAACTTTAAAAAATTATATTCAATTTATTAAAGAAAAAAAAAATAAATAACCAAAATTCTTGAAGATTTTATTCATTGAATTAAATGTAAAATAAAATTTTTTTTAAATTTTATGATAATTATAAAATAACTTTAATACATATATACTTTATATCATTTTAAAGGATTTAGAGATTTAATATGTGTATTTATTAATATTAAATGTAAATAATAGATAGTCAATTGTAAAAATAATATAATCTTATAATCTTATCACTTTTCAACAAGTTTTATTCCATAATAATTATATAATATACACATAAATGTAATTGTAATGTTTTAATCTATAATCCGCAATAGAAAACAGATTAATTTTCATGTAAGCATTCCTTCATACAAATGCATATCAATTCAATAAATTTACATAAAATTTAAATTTAATAAGAAAATCGATAATTAAAAAATATTATTATTATGATAAGAATTTAATCGTTTTTTTGTAATTCAAAATTTAAAAAAAAAAAAATTTAATAAATTCAGAATTGAATAAAATTTTCTGTTAAATTTATGAAAAATTTTCTGAAATATATTTGTATGTGGAAATTTTAGCATGATAAAAAATAATTCACGAAAAGAGGTCACAGGAAAAGATGATGGAGTACTGTGATTAAAAACACTAAGTCGTGAGTTGATCAATCGATGGACAGATTGCTGAAAAAGAAAGCAATCTCTATTAGACTATTAAAGATTTGCTGAAAATTAGATTGTAATTGAATTTTCCATCAACAAGTTCTTCGGCTCTACTCATTTTTCGAATTTTTTTTTGTAACTCATTCTGTATGTAGTGACGACATAAATGGTTTAAATTTATGTTTTCGATTATGAATTTCAAGAAAAATTTCATAAAATGTCCTTAACACATAAAAATAAATTATTTCTATATTTTGATTTAATGTGCTGTAATTTAAAATTTTTATTTATTTATTTTACATTGTATTTCACTGGGAATAGTGTATAGTGTACATACACTAATGTACATGTATATATGTATAATGTACATATATAGAAACTAATTTAAATGAATGTAAACAAATGTGGTTTACGCTATTAAATAAAATTGCATGTAAATATAGTAATTCCTATATATAATGCATATTTAATATTTTCCAATGTGTATTCATATAGTTTTTAAGTATAAAATGGTCAAATGGTTTGCGGTTTTAAAAACTTATAATTTTATGCATGTTTATGTGGTTAAAAGGTAAATAATAATAAATGATGTTGATATATGTTGTGATTTTAATTTAATTATTATCCTTAAGTGTATGTGAATATACATATGTACATATATTATACATTTTTTATTGTACAAAAATTTTCAAGGATTTACAACACTTCATGAACTATAAAAACGTGTACACGTGTCAATGGTCTTGATTTTTGTTTAAACTTTAATACCTCTATTTAAAAAAAAAAAAAAAAAATTTAAAAATCATTGAAAATAAACAAAAATTTTAATTATTCGTAAACACAAAATAAAATACGTTATTAGAACAAATCTTTTACACTTGTACTTACGTTATAAATAATTGTATCTTAAAATGTAAAATTCAAGTGAAATTTTCTAAACTTTTTATTCTTTATTACTCTATATGTTATGCAATTTCTGATGCATACGTGTATATAAGATAAAATTTTACTTGCTTATATATTTTATGTATATTACTTTAAATTTTATTCATATAAATTCATATAAGGATATTATATAACATCACACATGAGTACGTACGTAACATATGAATATACACATCATCCCGTACAGATTATGTAATAAATGCACCAATATCTAACCACTATCGCTTCATATCATACTTATGTGTATACGTGTACTTAAGTAGAACATTTAATAAATTTCAATTTTATTATATACATGTTTTACATGAAAACTTTATTAATGTTTAAGATTCTTGATGAAGAACAAGAACAATAATTTATATGAAGTTTTTATATTTAAACTGTTACATATGCAGATGCATCATGAGTGTTAGAACATAGTAGATAGATACGTACAAGTTATAGTATAAAATGTAAGTATAAAACAATTATTTAATAAGCAAAAGAAATTATAAATTTTTTTTTTGTTTTTGTTTTAGTCAAAATATTCATCTTACGTAATATGGACTAAAATGTGTTTAAAGTTACAATTAATTTTGTTTTCAGGAATATTTCTAAATTTTCTAAAATATTTTAACTAATAAATTTATAATGAATAAATAATAATTCAAGCATGAATTACTCTAATATTTTTTTAAATAAAATATAATTGAATGTTTACATGCTATTTTTATAACATGTGATGCATGTAGTGAAAATATGTATGAATATTTTTTTTATTAGTAAAAATTTAATTAGAATGCAAATTAATTTCTAAATTTTTTTTTTTTTTTTTTGTTTTTCTTGCTGTCTCATATGCATTTGTTTGTGTGTGTTTTTAGCTATTTTTACATTAAATTTTCAAAGAATCATTTGAAGATTACAAAAAATATTTAAAACGATTTTTAAACATCAAAATGGTACATAGAAATCCACTTAAAATGTAATGAAATTCTGAAAATTTTTCATTAAATTTCAATTAAATGATTTTTAAATACTTTTTGAAATGTACACATATGTACATATATGTATATGTACATACTACACATGTGACCGTGTGAAAAAACATACATACACTTCTAATTAAGCATATATATTGATAGAAAAATTAATTAAAATTCTTCTAATTAAATAAATTGATATGAAAAATTTTGTTTTAAAATAAATTTTTAATTATGAAATTCGTATACGAAAATATGAAATTTCATTGAAAATCTCTTTCATTTCGTTTAATTCACATTATACACACAAGTACGTATAAACCAAGAAAATACATTTATTCTTAGGTTATTAACATGAAGCTTTACAAATTATTTAATCAATTTAATAACAATTTTTAATCTCTATTTTTTTTTTTTTTTATTTCACGTTATTGTGAAATCCAAGGATCCCTTTAAAAATTTGTGTAATTTACAATTTTCAAATTATGCATTCGTACATAATTAAATTTAAGCAAATTTTAATTTTTGAATGTACATACTTGTATAAATTAAACTGTATAAATTTTCATCGTATATGCATGACAAAAATTACATATATATATATATATATACAGAAATATGCGTAAAAACAACCCATTCACGTGAATATTATACATAATGTGTTATATATACATATGTACATATGTTATAGGAAAATGCACATTTTATACAGTAATATAAATGTACAGTATAAAATGATTAAACGAACCGAAAATTCTTTTGAATTAAAAATGTGTACACTTATGTGAATTTCATACACAAGAATATATGTATGTATGTATACATTTTTTATATCTTATGTAGTATATAAGTGAAATTATATATACTCAAATTCATAAAGAGAAATAAAAATAATACAAAGTATAAAAGAAAACAAAAAATAAAAAATATTTATATGAAAAATTTTATATTTCTTCCAAAGCGCGATGTATATTTTTTTTTAAATTGCACATAATATTTTGTTGATGCGTACAATATGCATGTATGTATGAATTATACCCACATTGAAATGAATAATATGAGATTCTTACGTTTTAGAGAATGTGTTTATGTGATACTCTACTGTACTAATATATATGATAGTGCACTTATACACTCTAATTCATCATATCTACATATTATGTACATATGTACTAAAATGCACAAACATTTGATTACAAATACATGTTAATCCATAAATTTTCCACAAACGTACTTATAAATAGAAGTTTTTCTTGTTTGTTTTTTTTTTTTCCTTGTTATAAAATCATTGATGTATGTATACGTACGTATACACAAAAAATTCGTAAATTGCATAAAGAAATCATATCTGATACTATATAATACATTTTGCATGTTTAATGTGTACATATGCTATGCATACTCATGTAATTACTTAAACCAAAAATGAATAATTATTTTCTTTTTCAAAAATTTTCTAGTTTTACTTTGCTATTTAGTTTTTTATACCAAAAAAAATTTTTCTTCTTTTTTTTTTTTTTGTTTTTGTCATTTCCTTTGTAATCGTTGTATGCCAATTAGGAATTTCTAATGATTTCCTTTTTACATGCACACATATATCATTCAGTTTCCTGAACTAAAGAAACATAAAAAAAAAATATTGTTAGTAATGATAAAGAGATAAAACTAAAGTATGTATAAATAATGTATGTATTGAAAATTTTTCATAAGGATTATTTTAATACTTTCTTGAAACCAATATAATTTTGTCCGCGAAAAATACTCAAGTAAAGTATAATGTAAAAATAAAATCGTTTCAATTTTTTTTTTTTTTTTTTTTTTTTTTTTTTTTTTTTTTTTTTTTTTTTTTGTTCATACACTCATATGTATGTTTTATGTTATTCATTTATATGTATTTTATGCAATCAATTCTGACACATTTATCAGGATATTATATTTCTTCTAAAAAGGAAATCATTAAATCGTTAGATATTTTCATTTAACGGAAGTTATACTTTCTAAATGATTGACATTCCATTCTATATTGTAAAATTAAAATACCAAATTGATATTTTATTACGATCTGTAAGCATATGCTTCGGAAATCTTTTTACTTTTATTTTTTTTTTTTTTAATTTTCTTAAAGCTCAGTTTAAATGTACACACAAAAATTTCCAAAATGAAGTAGACAAATAGTTTTCTTCATTTATTTATTTTTTTTGATCGTCTTTATTAAAATACAAATTACAATTCATATTAGACTTAAATATATCAAAGATCAATACAAAGAAAAATAAAAAAAAAATTATTTTGGAAAATTGCCAAAAATGAATGTGCATATGTATAGAATATATTTATAAATTTTGTACATGCAATAAAATAAAGGAAATTATTTATTATTCAATAAGGAAAAAATAAGTATCATTCTTTACACAATGAAATTACACATGTGTATAATAAACGGATATCATTTTATTCATAACGATTGCAAATGTATCCTTTAATACGTATATATACATATGTAATGTATATATTGTATACATCAGTGATATAAAAAAATAATTTGAAAAATTTTCTGTATTTTTTTTTTTAAATTTATTTTATTGATGATGATAATCATTTAATTGTTTGTATGTAAATGTTAATTAGTTTATAATGATCGATAATAATAATTTTTTGATTATGGATAAAAGTTAGAATATTTTATAAAATTACAGAAAAATAATGATGAAAAATTGATAAAATGAACAATGAAATCTTTATTACCATTTAAAAATCCAAAATTATACCAAATTGGAAATAAAAAATAAAGAATCGCAGTAAATTTTGTAAGCGATGATTAATTTTTATTGATTTTATTTCTTTATTTTAATTTAAAAATAAAAATTTATATAATATAAAATTTTTTTAAAATAAATTTTATTATAAGAAAAATCCTTTAAAATAATTTATCATTATGTTAAATTCTTTATGTACAAATTTTAAAGTATCCCTTAAGTATAATGTAAATAAATTGTTATATGTAGTTAATTTTCATTTTATTTGAAAAACTTTTATTCATATTTTCATTATATTCATAATAATTAAACATCTACAAAACAGTATATATGTATATGTATACAATATTGTTATAAATTTATTATTATTTTAAGATTTTTATCAAATATAACGCGATAACATGTACATATGTATAGTATTTATACTTTTATAATTTAATACTGTTACAAATTATCAAAATGAAATTATAATTACCATTTTTTGTAAAGGACAAATTATTAAGACAAAAATTCAAAAATGAAAATGAAATGATAACCGCTAAAAGACAAAAATTTTAAAACAAAAAAAAAATTAAATAAAATGTATAATCACCAACAATTATATAATTATGATTATTATTGTTATTAAATAATCTTGAGAAGAAATAATTACTATAAATATTATTATTATGAAAAATATTACATAACTGGATATGTACTTAATAATAGTATAGTACATATAGAGTGTAATATATGTAGTTGTATAGCTTAAGATTTTAAAATTTTCAAACTTTTTCATGTACAATGTATACAGGATGATTTTATATTTGATGTAAAAGTACACTGGCATTATAAGGTTTTTTTTTTTTTTTTTTTTTTGTTAAAATCATTGTACAAACTTTCATTCTGTGGTATTTCTCTAAAACTCCCTTTATTTTTAAAGACTCTGTAAACAACACTACCATATCGTTGTATTTACATATACATATACATACATACAAAATTGTTATATTATTACAAAAACACAAAAAGTTATTCATTTATAATACACATAATAGAATAATACATACAGACAGACATACTGTGAAATGTAATAATTAAAAGCATTTCATAAGAAAATAATGTTTATTTCGTTTTGGTTTTTTTTTTTTTTTTTTTTTTACTTAAAACTTTTTTTTTTTTTTCGTTTTGGTTTTTAATATAACCTCTAACCATTAACTAATTGACAATCAAAAAGTTTTAATATTTTTGTCCAAGTTCTATATACATACATACATATTTTCTATATAAGCGTATACATACGAATATATTGTTATCATAAAGATGTATGAAAAGTATTACAAATATTATCGGATTTTCTTGCTCAAGGAAATAATCTTTTAAATTCACTATATATGTATACATAAATATTTAAATGTATATACATAACAAATACAGACTACATTGTATTTCAGTTTGTATTAATAAAATTGAATTGAATTTAAACTAAAAAGCAATAAAATGATTTAGTTTTTTTTTTTTTTTAAATTTCTTATATTCATAATTCAAAAAAAGTTATTAAATAACTTTTTAAGAAAGTAATTCAAAATATAAAGAAATTAAATAATAATTATTTTATCATAAAATAATCGAGATTAATTTATGAATGATAAAAATTCTAAACTCTAAAAAAAAAAATGAATTAGTATTGATGTAGAGCTGGATACTGGTGACTACTTGGTTTGAGTTATGATTTTGGTTTATATTAATAGCCCAATGGTTCGAAATTGACATAAAACTCAAGATTTCATATTTTAAAAAATCTCATTTATGATGAGACCATGCCACATAAAATTATGGACTACAATAACCAATAACAAGAAAAATATATTTTACTGAACAACTTAAAGTACTCTTTACATATAAAATAGAAAAAATATTTATTCGGGCCAGGACATCTAATGTAATGCAATAAAAAATTTTTTATTTGCGTTACAAATTTACAAAATTTTCAGAATTTATTCAGATGTCCCACATAATTAGGATAAAATCTATGTAGAAAAAGAGGATTACAAATCTTCAAAATGTGTGATAATTATACCCAAATGACCAAAGAAAAAAAAAAAAAAACTAAAATGCATAATGCAGTTTTCTAAACGAAAAAAAAAAAAAAATAATAACAGAATAAATATCAAAATAATGAAAATATAATTTTCCTTGTTAGTTTCATTCTTTTTGGTTTTTTTAATACGTTTCTTTGGTAGTGTGCTCTTCATTTTATTGCTTCAAAGAAGAATAATAATAAGAAAATAAAAGAACAACTCACTATGAAATAATAATAATACACCGCATATCCTTTGATAATGAGATTTGCATTTAAATTTTCATGATATTTTTTTTTTCTATCATTCTTCTTCTTTTTTAACTTTTCATGTTTCCTCTTTTCGAGATAAATGTACATACAATTTTTTTTTTTTTTTTTTTTTTTGCGTTTGGTCATAAGGAAACACTTTTGTATAATACTGGGTTTCTTGTAGATGCTGTATTAATGCATATAAATACATGTGAATAAAATATATAAATGCAAGTATGGTATGGATAAAATTTTCACACAGCATGAATTAAGTTCTTATAAGAACGAAAAAAAAAACAGTATTCTGACATACATATTATACTTTTTAAGTATTTTCCTTTTTTTGTGTTCATTTTTTGAAATAATATTTACATACATACAATTGCATTTGTATTTGTACATAGATGTGCATATAAAAATGTTCGCAATTATACTTTTATATATGCAAATAAAATCCAAAAATTATACATATGCATATACATACAGTTGGAAAGTATATATTTTATATGCAAGTATACATTTTTTTCGACCATACATACATATATTCGTGTATATATACATATATATGTATAAAGAATTAGTTTAATTACAATTCATAATTAGCTTTAAGGATATGGCACTCATTTTCTTTAAGATAATGTAAAATTTGTGGTCTTAATCCTATATTCTGGATTAAATTAATATCATTTTATTTACATAAAAAATATATACAAGGATTATGTAGCATACAGCGACAAAAAAAAAAAAAAAAGAAGCATAATGTGTGCGTGTGTATTTTAATAATTTTCATTAGATAAATTTTCTCATATTATATAAGGTTTCTAAACAAAAAATAAAACTGATATAATTCATTATTGTTATTATTACCATATAAATACATTTTGTTGCTTTACTGTTGTACTAATATCTTGTTTTTTTTTTTTCCAAAATATTTATGCAACTGTGTTAAATTTGATAATAAACGCATTCATATTCTGCTGGTATATTAATGATAAAGGATATTAATTTAAAAGCAAATAAAAATAATAGAAAATAAATAATACTCATCATGAAAATGAAAAATAAATATAATTTTAAAATTTCTTATTCTCTTTTAATTTCAGTTTTAAAGTCCAGAATGTTAAACAATAAGAAATTGTGTTGTTGACAAATGGAAAATTACTCAACAAAAAATGCTAATTATTCTTTTATAAAAACCAATTTTAAATTTATTAATTATTTCGAATAAAATTCAAGAACAATGATAAATGCGTAAAAAAAAAATTGAGAAAAATTATAATAAATGTTATAAGATGTTTTTTTTTTAGTTTCTCTTTTTGTAGAAATGATTATACAAAAAAAAAAAGAAAAAAAAAAAGAAATAAAAATGAAAATATTATCATGAATTTGTATAATTCTTATTACACATCCATTAATATTTATCCAAAATAAAGTCAAATTTTATTTAAAAAAAAAGGTGATAAATTGGAATACGAATAGAGTCGAACAAAGTTAAAAATCAGTATGTAACATATAAATCAAGACTTGCAGAAATTACTGAAAATGAGCCAGAGAATTGTTTAACATATTATGTAGTATGATCACATTTCAGTTAAAAATTGAAATTAAATTATAAGAAAACGAAAAAGACAAAAAAAAAAAAATAAACCTTTTTGCTATAATTATTTCTTAAGTTAATTTTTAGTTTTATTTATTTTTCATTTTTTTTTTTTTATTTTCATAATATTCTGTACATTTTTATAATGTATATTTCATATACCCGGTATATGTGTATGTATTTAGTGTACGACAATAATTCGTGTACATCAAAATATCATAAAATCAAGTAGAAAAAAAAAGGAAATAAAAAATTGAAAACTTTTTATTTTTTTCTTTTTTTTTCTTTGTTCACAAAAATTGTTCATTCGAATGATATAAGCACGAGTAGTTTGTATGCATGTGTGTATGTACATGTATGGATGAATTTTTCTTCCATGCACACACATACTATATGCACACGTATTGTGTAATATAATTTAGAAAATGAAAAACTTTTTTTAACAATAATTATTATATTTGCTAAACTGATGCCATGTAGTCAATATGTATATATAATAAAATATATAATATAAAAATATAAGTAGTTTTATTGAAGCAATATAACGACAACAACAACAACAATAAAAACGATATAACAATAAACGATGAAAAAAAAAAAAAATCAAAAATAAACTAAAGAAGAAAAGTTGAAAATTGAAAATTATAAAAAAAAATTTTATTACTGATTTTTATTTTTATTATTTTCAAAAAGTTTTTATTTTGTTATTTTCACATTTTTTTTTCTCTTTTTTTTTTTTTTTTGTTCGAATTATGTACATATAAGTATATGTTTTTTTTTATGAATTTTATGTATTATATAATTCTTTAAATCGTAATTTGACAAAAAATAATTTTTTTAACTTTTACATATTTTTTTTTAACGTTATGTTATTTGTTATATATACCTGCGTTATGTACGTATGTATGTATGTATGTTGTTGAAAAAATTTCTTTAAATTTTTGGATATAAAATATGTGGTGATTATGGGGGATGATTTCCCTTTTTTTTGCTACAAAGTTCAAGTTTAAAAAAAAAAAAATGATCAAACTACGCCGTTTCTAATTTGAAATGTTAGGCTCTACAAAAAACACATGAGAGAAATTGAATTGAAAGAAAAACCATAGAAGGATGTTAAGGACAATCTCAAAGTCTTTAACTAACAGAGAGATCTTAGATAATGCCACGAATAGTGCTTCGAAGAAGAATGTTCTTACTTAAAATAATTTTTTTATGAAAATGTTGACAATAATATTGAATTTGATTCAAAAAAATTCTGATTACATCATCGCCATCATCATTATCATTATTATTATCCTCTATTTTTATATTATTAAAAAAAATTTTTTTTTTTCCAAACCAATATATTATATTGTCGTGTGGGTACAATGGTTTAGTTTTTTAACTTTTATTCTAAAAAATAAAAATAAAATCAAAAACAAGACAAAACAGAAATTGTTTTTTTTTTTTCAGAGAAAATTTTTATCACAAAAATTGTGCACACATCCATATATATGTTTTAAAATTTTTAACTGAAATTAAAAAAAAGCCGAAATTTGTAGTTTTTTTCTCATTTTTTTAACTTTTTAATCAAAGTGCATACACAAAAAAAAAAAACAAAATTATTTTTCAAAAATAACAAACGACATAATTTATCAAAACTTTTACACAATAGCTGTAAGCTACAATTTAATATCGATATCAAAATATATGTATATAAGGAGTTATTTTTAAGTATGTATAACATATTGATTAAATAATAATTTTTTTTTTCTTTTAATCCTTATTTATAATCTATTTTAATTCATTTACTACAAATAATAATATGTGTATATAAATACATGTATGTACATAAAATCGATTCTATAGATTTGTATAGAATGAATTCAAAAAATTTTTTTCATATTGTTAAATTTAACTTGTGTGCATTAATAAGATTGTATTTGTACGTATATATTTAAAAAAAAAGAAGGATAATATATATTTTCCATTAAAAGTTCATTTCAGTTTTTTTTTTTTTTTTTATATAATTTTCAAACAAGATATTGATATTATTTGGCATAAATATGTACGCATATATAAGTATATGTAGCTATATGAAAAATGAATTTTCTTTTATATATTATATACACACCCTTATTGAAAATATAATCAAGATTATTATTATATATATAGAGAATATCATTATTATCAATGACAATTACGATTATGTACATATGTATGTATTATTATTTTCAAATAATTTACTCTTATAATGTGTAATGTACATAAAAACTTTTTCTTATATACTACGAAAATTTTATTTGCTAACAATATTTCTGGCTACAATAATGTGTAATATATATATACATATATAGATTTATATGTAAATAGACTCATACATATAAAAATTACAATGAGAAATAAGGATATTATCAAAATGCCAAAAAATTCAAAAGTCAGAAATTATTGAATTTATAAAGTGTATTTTTTAATATTTTGTTGTACACATACATACATATGTAATACATACTTATTTTCCCTCTATACATTGTCATCTGAAGTTGCTTATTTTTACCTGTTATTATTCTTATCTTTTTTTCTTTTTTTGCAATTTTGTATGAGATTTCCTCATTTATTCCTTATTTTATTCTATACGGGAATGAATGAATGTAGCACTTTACGTATGTAAGTATGTACTTTTAAGATAAACTTTTTTTCATTGTTTTTTTTTTTTTTTGCAATTCATTTTGATATTTAATATAATTTTCATTTTTTTTTTTTTCAACATTTTTTTTTGTTTTTTTCTCAATTTTTTTTTTCTTTTCATTATTATTATTATTATTATTTATATTTATGCGTATAGATACATTACAATTTTTTTTTTTGTTGTATTTATGTACAATCTCAAACCATCAAAACTTTTTACTTAGCTATGTATTTCAAGAAAAACAAACAAAAAGTTTAAATAAAAACGTTAATAAAAAAATAAAAACAAAATCAGTATGTAAATGTATAGAAATGTGGGTATATGCATGTTACAAGGATATTTTAAAAAGTGCCATTCATTTGGTTAGCTGTGCAGTTAAGTTAATACAAAAACGCACATACTACGTACATAAGGACCATAAATGAAGTAACAAGAGAGAGAGAGAAAAAAAAAAAAAAAGAAGATATATGAAAACTTTGACAATAAATAGTCCTGCATTCAAGAGTAAATGGAGCATTACTAGATACTGTTTTGGGTGAACTTATTTAAAAAAAAAAATAAATAAAAAAATAAAAAATAAAGAAAATACATGTACATGAACCAATCTCTGAACATGGTTATATTTATGTACTCAAATATTACACTTCATACAATTTTACAGGATGTGTATTCGAAGAAACATATATTTATCAAAAATTTAATAATAGAAATTAAAAAAAAAGTTTTCTTTAAAGCACCCTACACTTTTTTAATGGGGAGTAAACATAATCATGTCATATAATCTCATTTTATTCGCAAGAAACTGCTACTCTACGTAAAAATGTTTGTATTTACTGCAGGTACCTTTTTGTTGTTTTTTTTTTTTTTAAATATTTTTTGTTGTTTTTTTTTTTTTTAAATATTTTTTATTGTTTTTTTTTTTTTTTTGCTTGTAAATTTATGTGAGAAAATTCTATTCTTCGAAATTAAAAGTTTTCATGTTTATACGTTTTTTTAATGTGAATAAAAATATAAAAAAAAATATATACAACCTATGTAATATTTCCTTTTTATATTTTGTATTTCCGTGTATACATATACAAATGTTATGCAATCGCATTTATACCTTCTTGACTTCGTCAGAATTTATTTTCTTTTTTCCTTTCCCTTTTTTTTTATTTTAATTAAAGGGATGTGAATTTGAAGAGAATGTTGTGCAGTTAACATTATATTTTCTCAAGTTTTTCAATTTTTTCTTTATTATAAGATTGGATGAAAAAAAAAAAAAAAATAAGAAAATGTAATTTAAGATAATAGGTTTTCTTTAATTTAGAAAAAAATTAAAAATAAAAAAAAAATTTAGAAAAAAACAAGAAAATAAAATAAAAATATAAAATGGAATATAAAATGAAATTAAATATAATGGCCATAATTGATATATGTATAATCTCCATTAATAAAATGTTTTGTATAACACAAAAGCCTAAAACGAAAGTTGCGAATAACTGAGACGATGATACCTAAATGACGCATAGAGGTAATGTTAAAAGGTTAAATAAAAAACAATTTCATTAGAGAAAGTTTTACATTAGCACCTACATATATTGAAGAATAATTTTGAAAAATAATTTTATTGGTAGTTGAGACGTAAGATGTTCATATAATTAAGAAGGTACCAAGAATTAGGATTCTCAGTCGAAGATTGCGTAGGGCTAAAAGAACTGATAGCAGGTAAATAAGACTAAAGCTAAGAGAAGAAAGACAAAATACAAAAAAAAAAAAAAAATAAAAATGTATTTGTGTAACGAAGTTAAATACTATCAATAAATTTCAAATAATAATTGAAAACATAATTAAATTTTTTACGAAAGGCATTTTAGAGTTAATTTGATTATTAGTTGGTTATCTGATTATTAAAAAATTAAATTTTTTTTTTTTTTCATCTTTTATTTTTGTTAATTACCAAAGTATGTAATGTAATTTTCATTAATTTTAATGTTTGGTCTTATCACAAAAAATTGAAAAATATAGAGACATTTTTGCATTTTCTGTTTATTCAAAGGATTCATTCGAAATTCTACACTATAGTTTCTATTGTACTTTTAACAATTATTGTAGACTTACATGCATAGTTGAATGTATATAAATATCCTTTTACATGAATAAACACCATTTACTGGTATTATTTATTTAAAAACTTTAATATCCTAGTTTAAAAAAATGTTCAAAGTTAACAGGATATAAATTTACCTAAATCGCATAGTATTATCAAATAAATAATGCATATCATTAAATGTACATATATACTACATATTTATGTATATATTACAAATAGATATGAACAATGAATGTTTATAATTTACATTAAATTTTATTTTAATTTTACAGAAAAATAATATCAAACGAACAATTACATAAACTATAAGCTTTAAAGGATATTTACCCAAATGAAAACTTTATGTATAATTGACCATAGAAAAAAAATAAAAAATAAAAAATAAAATAAAAAGCATGACAACATAACAAAGAAAAATGTATTTTTGTTTTTGTAAATTTTTGTGAGACTTCTACAAAACAAATAATATGTAAATACGTAGGTATATTACATTTTTTTTTTTTTTTTAAGTATATTTTTTTAGTTAGAGTAAGGACATAATTTACTACAGATTTCAGTCAAATTTTCCTAAACATATGTACGTATATTCTTTAAGTATTCTGTTGTAATTACTTTCATATACTATTGTTGAAAACAATCATTACGAATACGGTGTGCCCACATATGTACATATACATACACTTGTGTACATACATATATGTATGAACCTTTTTAGTAATGTGTTTTAAAATAGATTCTTTTTGTATAACTGTCTTTCCATCACCATTTACTATCAAAAAATGAACTTATGTGACTTAGATACCAATACCATCCATGACAATTTACATTGAAATTTGCATAATATTTATGCTTTGAATAGTATAATGGCTTAAAACATGTTTTTTACCTTCATTTTATTTTTTTTTATAAAGTTTTCAAATATATATAACAAAAATACAGGAAATCATGAATCGAATATAATGTCATTACATTTGTGTTACACTTTAATATAAACAATGTATACAATAAAAAATTCTTATCTGATTTCAAATTGCAAAATTTTTCATTAAAAAAAAATTATACGAAAATAAAATTTAAACGCTTATATACATGCTAAATAGGACTAGATTTATTTTATGTATATATTTTTTAACGTTAAAAATTATGTTCACGTTAAGGAAAAATTAAAATTGAAATTTTTGTAACGTGTACAAAAGAAATAAAATTTTTTTTAATTTTGTTTTTTTTTTTTTTTTTTTTCACTGTAATGTTTATTTCTTATTACACAATATTGTAAAAGAATAATTAAAAGAAGGTAAAAGGAAGAAAAATATGTGAAATTTGTTTTTTTTTTCTGATATTTTGTAAAACTGTAAAATGTGCAACTAGTTGTGAAGAACCATCATTTCATTTTATTTTTATATTTATTTAATTTTTTGTAAATTATTTTAAATACATATTTACATTAACATACCAAAGAAAACTAAATTCATATAGATATAAATATGTACATACATACATTGAAAAGATATATTTAAAACATTAACTGAATATTTTTATTTCCCCCAGTCAACATGCATATTACCACCTGATATTATAACACTACCACCTGATGCATTTTCATCGCTGTACATTTTAAATATTCATTTAAAACACACACAACTTTGTTATTTGTATATTCAATCCTTCTATAAGGAAAATAAATACAAAAAAAATAAAAACATAGTACTCAAGTAGCTGTTATTATTGTTTTTCTTATATAAGTTTATGTATGTATGTGTATACATGAATATCGGTGGTGTATATATGTATATGTATCAGTATGATTAAAAGTAAATTTGAAATAAGTGGTTAAAAAAAAATCAACTTATGTGTAAATGCATTGAATTAAAAACATCAAGACAAAAAAAAAAAAATTACAGAAAGATTTGAGAAAATTTTTTGTAAAACATAAAAAGGAAGAAAACATAATGTCTTTGATGTTTTGATTACCATTTATAAAGAATGTATAAATGCTTCACCATTACGACTATATATAATGATCCACAGATGAGAATTTTCATAAGTGTACGTCATCATCTTAATGCTATAATCATGTTATCCTTATGCAATCCACATACAACATTGTCTTGTAAAATTTTGTAGTATATATATGTATGTATGTATGTACATATTGTCTATTATTTAATTTTTCTAGATTTTTTTAATGTTGAAAAACAAAAAAAAACAAAATGATAAAACACCCGATGAAAATTTTAAGAAGAGAAAAAATATTTCATATACATACAAATATATACGCATATATTTGTTATTCGCTTATGTAATATTGTGATTACCATCATTAAAATGAGAGTTTTTTTTTATTAGGACGTAAATGCATTACATATTGTACTTTAGAAAATTTTAAAAAGAAACACACAGATTTTCTTTTTCAATTTTTTTATTTTATTTTATTTTATTTTTATTAAGACGAATTATGTAATATTTCAAAGTAGTTAGGACAAAATTTAAAAAAAAGAAAAAAAAAATTTTTTTTATAAGAGTTCATCAATTTTTTTGTTTCGTATTTTTTCGTACTTGCATTGCATATTGTATGTGTGTTCCTTTTTTTTTTTGTTTTTTTTCTTAACACTAGGATATATGGATGTATATAGATTTGTATACGGTTTACGTGTAAAAGAATATTTTTACCTTTTTATCCTAGGGTTAAATGAAATGTTGAAAAAAATATATGTATGTATATATTTTAAAGTTAATAAAATTCTTATTTTGTCTGTTTTCTAAAGAAATAGCTCATTAGTGTTAAGCTTCAGGCCTTCTTAATTTATTCATTATGACAATTTTATTTCGTTTTACATGCACTTTTATAGAAGAAAATTATAAACGGTGAAATATATAATATACAATATAAAAACATATACATACAAATATTATTTTAAGGTTTATAAATTTATTAAGTGTAAAACTCTTAAATTCATATTAAATAAAGAAATTTTATAATTGGCATGAAATTTTTTAAAATAAAAAATAATATTTCAAAATTTATTACAAGTTAACACTTAATATTATCTAATAATTTTGTAATTAAATGAATATATACACGTATATGTATACATTTTTTTAAAAATTGTAATGATGTAATGTACAGAAATTTTAAATGCAATTAAAAATGATTTTTTTTTTTTTTACTTGGGATTTTTACTTATTAAGATTTTGAACAAAGTCAAAAAGAAAAAAAAATTTTTTTTTTCAATGATTCGTTTACATTTTTGTCTTTCAGTAATTGATTAAACACTTATTATGTGATATCGTTTACCGTTTTATCCTTTGTAATTTTGATTGTTTCACATTCAGATCCAATTATTTCACATATGACACACATTTACAATTTGAACATACTATATACATATAATATTCCTAGCACATTATTATTTCAGCTTATGGCATCATTATCACACTAACTGCATCACATATGATAACACCATGTATGTATAATAATGTAAATGTGGCATAATGTACATATATTTTGATTTCAAAATGAATTAATATTTTGTGTCCTTGAGGATTAGTAGAGCATACACATATCAAAAATGGACATCACAAAGGCGTGGTTATTTAATATCTTTTCAATTTCATTTAACTGTATTTGATATGAATAGAAGGATATATCACATCATAATAACCTTTTGTATTATTTTAATTAATTTCTTTTTCTCGACTCTTCTATTGTTTTTCTTTTTTTTTATTTTATTTTTTATTATTATTTTTTTTTTTTGTACAAATAACACTATAGTTTCATTTATGCTAAAAAAAAAATATATATATATGCTCGACACATGCATGTAAATAGAAGAAAATATTTGTCTACAAGTATATAATACTCATGCATATGAGTAGTTTTTGACTTAACTTAAATATCGTAACAAAAATTGTTTAATAAATAAATGGAATTATATAAAATAATCTGCAAAACATTAAATGAGTAGGCTTTTAAGTGCATAAAAATGAAATTAAAACCCATCAAATAAAAGAAATAAAATATGAAAATGATAAATTTATGTAAGAGATGATATGCGTATAAGATTTAAAAAATTATATATGTACACGTAAGTGTTAAACCTAAAACAATGCTTAAAGTAATTATTATTACTTTAATTTAATTAAATTTTGTCCAATATTTTATTATTATTTTTAATTAAAAATTTATATTTTTTTTTTTAGAACTAACTGATTTTAAAATGTTGTAATCCGTTTAGAATTTTTTAAATACTAACGATATGCATGAACATTTTTGCTTACAATTAACTTAAGTGTATTTGTGTAAATTTAGATTTCATTTCAATAGAATGGAAAAAAAATTAAATAAAATATAGAATGTTTTAAGATAAAAAGGTAAACAGCGCACATAACTTCAGAAAGAAAATTTTTTTTATTTATTTTCATATATTTTTTAAATTTTTTAATATTAATTTTTTTAAAGATTAAATGGAAATATGAAATATGTATAAAGTTTAATTTTATTTTATATACGATAGATATATAATGCATGTATCAGATTTAAATTGAAATTAATACGAATCATATGAAAATAAATATCACATATTATAGTACATGCATTCATCTTTTATGTGTTTGAATGATATACAGATTCCCCATAAGAATTTAATAATGATGTGTACCATATATAAAAGTATAGTATAAGATAATGTATTTACTACTACATAAAATATCACGTGTATATAGATACACGTGTATGTATAAAAATTCTATATAATTTATATTAACTGCATTTTAAATATAAGTACATAACATTCATCTCAGACAATGAGTAAACAAATACACTCTATATTAAATAAATAGATGTATTTGCAAACTGCTAATACATATACATATAAGAAAAATTTGTACATGTGTATCTAGCAATATAGATATCTTTATTATAATTCCCAAAATCCTAGAAGTAGACAAAAATGATTTCTATAAAATATACAAACATAAAAGTGTTATACATATGTATGTATGTGTTTACTAGTTTTTATACATATTATAATACATGTAAATTTGAATAATATTTTAAATAGATACGTATATAAAATGAAAATTCATTTTTTCAGTTATTTTCTTTTTGTTTATTTTTATTTTCTTATATTATATAAATTTTGCAAATATCGTTAAAATATTTTTAAAGAAGTATTCTTACAATATATATCAGTTTATATTTACATATGTATGAATGAACAAAAATATAAGTAATAATAATAATTTAAATATTCACATAATTTTTTTTTTTTTTTTACTTTTATTAAATTAAATTAAATTTATTTAAAACAGACAAATATTATTCAAATATGATATACATATGATGATGAAGATGATGATTATGATGATGAATATCAAATGAAAATTCATTTCACTGTTATTTCTTTTATTATTTCGAAAAATGAAAGAACTGGTTAAGAACTACATATATAAATTCATGAAAAAAAAATATTTGTTTTTTATTATATTTACAGAAAAATGAAAACAAAAAAATTATAATAATAAAAATGAAAAAAGAATCAAAAAAATATGAAAATTAATTTTTTTTTTTTATTTACATTCAAATTTAAATTTGTTTTCTTTGTTCTTTATTAGATTTTCATAACATTAATATGATAAGCAATTCTTATTTAAATATTATTTTATTTATTTATTTATTTTTTTTTTTTTTGTAATAATTATGTAACCATGCCTTTTGTGTTTTTAATTTTTTTTAAAATTTTGTTTATTTAAGAAAATAAAAAAAAAACTTTTTTTTGTTTTTATATTCTTATAGTTTTAATAAATCTACTGTTATTAAAGAAATATTCAAGAAAAACAAATTATATTGTATTTAAATTTATTTTTAAAAAATAACAAGTAAAGAAATTATTAATAATAAAAATTCATGAAAATTATATGAATTTTTAGTATACAAAACGGATAAGAAAAATAAACAATAAACTGCTAAGAATGTTTAATACAAGTAAAATTAAATGAATTTTTAAGTTAAAAAAAAAAAAAAAAAAAAAAAAAAAAACCAATTAAGATGTATTTTTAATATTCTAGTGCAAAAATTCAAAATATAACAGATGCAATGAGAAATGAAATGTACGTATATGTATGAATATGTTTGTATATGTACAATACTTTGTTTTGTTTATGTAATAATTAATTGATACATTTGGTATGACATACAATTATGCAAATCTTTACTCAACAAATTTATACTTTTATACTTTATGTATGTATAAATATAGTATATGCAATGCAAGTATGTAATTTTCTTTTGTATATCTTTCTTTTATTGAATTTAACGTACATACATATATCATTTTGCCACATTGTTTTCATATTATTATTTAAAGATCATTCACATAAACATACACATGTATCCTATAAAAATTCTAATTTAACATTTTATATGTCTTACATGTATATGTACATTCAAATAGTAACATTCAAATTATTTACAAATTGTAATATAAAATTTTTGCCTTCTGGCTTTACTTGTTTCAAAATAAGTTTTATATCGAAGTTTTATACATTCAAAATGTGAAAATTAGGTGACAGTCTCATTATAATCCCTTTTTTGTACTTACGAACGTAATCACGAACACAATACATATGATAAAATAATGAAGGTGTATATACCAGCTATATGTATATACATAAATATAAAATGTATCCGAATAAAATCTGATGTATGTATTTTAAAATAAATAAAGTATAACTTTTGTTTTCTTCTTCATTTTATATTTCATAACTGATGTGTAATCTTAAGCAAAAGAAGACCTTTTCTTGATTAAAAATCTGTATACATATGTATAAATTTTGTGTACAATTTCAATATCATGTGTTTAATTTATACAGTTGAAAAATTAATCAAGCAAATAATAATGCAAAATCAAATATACATATATACACATTTCATTTACAACAAAATTTTACTATTTTTATATTATACAAACGTATTAAATGACAAATTATCTACAAAAATTCAATGTACATATAATAAGAATTGGAAAATTTATGAAAATTCAAAAGAAAATCCATGAAATCTTTTAATTAATGTTTTCATAAAATACAGGAATACAATATAATTTTTAAATGAATTTTTCATTTTATATACATCTACACATCTGGGTTTCTTTTTATGTATTTAATTCGTATATCATAAATATCAGACAATGAGATAAAAGATGGGGAATCAACTTCATTTTGTAATTTTTAACGTAGAATAATTGAAAATTTATGTGTAGTTAAAAAAAAAGTATGAAATTTAATTGATTTTCATTTTTGATTGATTTTCATTTACTTAATTTTGTACTTTTCATATGGAGCATTTCATTGAAATCAAAATTATGATATAAAGGTAAAAACAAATAGAATTTTACATTGTGTACATTTTATTATATAAATTTAAAAATTTTAACTCCGGACAAAATTTTATTATAAATTATTAAATTTTTTTTTTTTTTTAATAAAGTAAAAACACTTTTTAATCTAATTATGAATGTACATATATGTGTTTACATTTATTAGCTGAGTACACAATTTACGATGCACATATCTGCATTTCTGTATTGCACGTATACTACATGTACATATATTACATGTTTACTTTGAAACAAATTTAAATTTAATTCATTTAAAATATAATAGAAAATAAACAAATTCATTTTAGTAGTGTATAGCTTTAATTGAAATTAATTTCAATTTGATCATCATAATATATGTTTAGACTTTAAATTTATAAATAGTAACAGCAAACATATAGCAACATGCATATATGTACATATGTATGTATATTCAAATTACATTACAATATTATCCTTTGAACTATCATTTACTATGTATTTTTTTTTCCATTTTACATAAATTCACTTTATCCATTTAATATCATGATGATAAACAATACAAACATAAAATTTATTCATAGCATATTACGAACTCTACATGTACTACAGGATCTACATTTACTTTGTATTAAAAGCTATATTCTAATGCACTGCATATAGTAGCATACATTAAATCCATTCTAATTTTATTTGATTTTTAAGTGATTTTTATTTACTTAACATTTTTATTTTTATTTTTATATTTTTAAAATTAAGCTTTTATATAAATACAAAAAGTATAAAGTCAATAATTTTTTATACTTCTATCATATACTATCATTGGTACACATAATCATCATCATTTATCTCTATTATCTGTGTATTATATTGTGTATAAATGGATTTATAATATGAATATTCTATGTATTATTTAATTTATCGTATGCATATTTATAATCCATTTAAAATTCAACGAACGAGAAAAAAAAAAATTATTTATCCATTAAATTGCATTATATATTGCTTTGATATTATTATTGTTATAAATTTTCTTTATATATTGATTTAGGAAAATAAAAAATTAGAAAAATTCTGATCCGATTATTTCATACAGAGGTGTAAAATTCAAAGAAAAATATTTAATGCGATTTTCATACGCTTCAGGTATACTTTTTGAATTAACAGTAGTATTAACTTCATAATATAATCAATATCAAATCAATTTTAAAAATTTAAAAAAAAAAAAAAAATTTATTTTTTTTGACTTAAACAAATTTTATACTCTTGACCATCATCACGACCAATTTTTTTTTTTTTATCGAACACCTTTTGACCGTAAATACAGTCAATGTTTATTTAAGTATAAAATTTAATAGAAGTTATACATTTAAAATTATTGTACGACGATGATGATGATAATGATGATGTTGGTAAAAGCTTTTAATCCATGACTCTTATTTTAATGTTAGATAACTATAAATATATATTATATTGTATATACTTGAGTAATAAGATATGTAAAATACTTATATTCATCTATATAAAAGTATATAAACGTACAGTTTGATAAGTATCTTGAATAGATGGCTTATTATTATATTTTGGTTACTTTAGTTTCCATTAATAAAACTATCCTACATATAATAAATACGTTTATATGTTAAAAGGATTCTTATGCATTTATATAGTTTCATTTTATTCTTTAACAATACATACACAGATTGGACAAGTAGATAAAAAAGTTAACAAATAAAATATGAAGATGAGTTAAAAATCACTTTGATGATTAATAAAAATTTTTGATGATGAAAATTTCAATTTAATTTTGTATACTACATTAAAACAAATTTTACGTACCATAAAATATCGAATATGAAATATTGAAGTTATCATACTGTATACTGTATTCTGTATATTATGTTTGTATTGTACAAATTTCAATAAAATTCAATTTATCTAAATAAAATAAAACTAAAAAATTTTATACATCAGCAGACACACAAAAGTATAGATATAAGAATATTAAATAAATGCCAATAATTTAGAGAATAATGTACTTCTAATAAATTTATCAAGAAAATTTGAATTGTTGTGAAAGTTTTGGAAAAATTTCAATGTTTTCGTACAAAAATTTTTTTTTTTATTATTACTATAGTGATGATTCTCAGAAAATTTAATTATTAAATTGCATACGTTACATTAAATAACTTTTTAATTATTATGAAAAAATAATTTATTTTATTTTTATTTTTTTTTTTGCATTTATGATGAATTTTTATTTTTTCTCAGTATCTTTTTCTCAAATGTTATTATTAAAAATTTTCCTTTTCGTCATTTTTATATTATTATATATTTTTGAAAATCTTCCTTTGATTACCATTAAATTATTAAATTAATTTTTCATAATGAATTTATTAATCAATTTATCACCATGGTCAAATATACAAATGTATATTGAAATTATGTAAAAAAATATCTACACAATTTATTTTTAACTTTTTTTTTTGTAATGTTTTTGCATGCATTTGTTCACTATTTTTTCTTTGTTTATTTTTTAGATATAAAGTATATGTATATGCAGGAGAATAAACAAAAATTAATTAAGAAATTTTAACCAATTATCAGATTTTGTTTTATAATTTTTTATTTTTATTTTTATTTTCGCTTCAAAGGTTTTACAATAAATTTTTGAATGTGTACATTATTCATTTTTCAATATTTTCATATTTTCAATTTTTTTTTTTCTATTTCGTTACTTTTCTCTTCTAGAATTCAATGTTTCTATGTGTGTTTTTCGAGAAAAAAAAAACATATACATGTACACACATGTACATATGTTTACAATTTTTTATGTGTACATATGAATATAAATCTGGTATATATGTATATATTTTATGTATTTTTATTTATATAAAATTTATTTTATTAGCAAAATCACAATCATCATTATGATTTTTCATCAACTTCATCATAGTCATTAACATCATCCTCTATCATCAACATCGTTATTCATTCAAAATATGCAAAAAAGAAAATACTATAGCAAATACTAACCACCAGAATACACATAAATGTTGCCAGTGTACACATAAAATGTAAACATTTTTTTTAGGTATGATTATCTTTGGTTTTTTGTCTGTATATCCTTGTATGCACAACGAACACATATACACATGTATGTTCACCATATAATATACATATCAAAAAAAAATAAAGCAAATTGTGTATTTTATTGTCCATATAAAATGCAAATGAATCTCTAATTAAATAATTTTAACTAACAAACATTAAAACATAAAAAAATATTTAAAAAGATAACATGTATATAATATATCAAATTTTAAAAATAAACAGAAAAATTTGTGATTTTTATTTAAAAATGAAAAAAAAAAAAAAACCATGTGTTAATGTATACAAAGCAAAATTTATCATTTTAATTTTTAAAAAAATTGTTTAAAATACTCTAAAAGCATATACGAATATTAACAAAAACAAATTTTACACAAACATAAAAGGCTAAAAAAAAAAATAAACAAATAATAAATAATTTTACACATACAAATATAGCGTATACATATATGCATAAATTAATATTGTCATTTTGATTCTATATTTAAATATTTATTTTCTAAAATTTAATCTAAAATTTTATTTTCTTATTTTTTGTAAATATTCTTTTCTCTATGAACATACATACATACACATCTGCATTGTTAATTATTAGGAAAATATAAATGTTGACATTTGTACATATGAAAAATATTTTTCATTTCAATTAACTAAAAGTTTCTATTTTATAAAAATTTTTTTTTCTTCAGTTTTCCTAATAAATTTTGCAACTCCTCATTTATTTTATTTTATTTTATTTTTTTTTTTTATATATATTTTGGTTTGATTAAAATAAACAAAACATATATACTTAATTATTATTATTGTTTTGTTTAGTTAATATTTAATTTTCTTGATTATTTATATTATTTTATTATTATAATCATGAAACAGAATACATAAATATATGAATACATATGTTCTTAAGTTTTTCATTATGAAATAATATAATTTTCCACAGGGTGTTGATTAAAATATTCTTAGATATGATAAAGGAAATAATTTTTGTGAACAAGAAAATTGTATATTTGAATAAAAAAAATTTTTTTTTTTATGAATTAAAAATTCATAGAACAAATATTATTTAAGAAAACAAAAAAAAAAAAAAAACCGAAAAAAATGACGCAAAATAAAAGTAAAGTAAATAGATGAACAAAAAATAAAATAATAAACAAGTAAATAAAATAAAATAAAATTTTTCTCCCTCTTATACATATTTATGTACATTAATTGTTGTAGAAATGTATGAAAATAAACCCCCTCTTTAGTCTGTTTAAATGTGTGTATAGAAAATTTTCAAATCTCAACATCATTTATTTGTATTTACTGTATGTATACATACGTATATGTAGAAAGCATAACTTGTAAACATGTAAATATTTAGATTTTTAAGTTGAAAGAATGAAATAATAATTATTATCATTTTGCGTGAATAAAATGAAATTAAATAAAGAAATAATTACATGTGTGATGTAATAATTTTTCATATGATGTGATAAATAATTGAAAAATTTATGAATACAATTTTATAAAAAAAAAAAAACAAAAATTACATGGATATATACAGAATAAAATTGATAATTTAATTAAAAAATGTTTTTGTTTAACAAATTGTTTTTGTTACATTTCATTTCTAATTTATATGGTAATTTTGTTAATATTTGTAAAATAATTAAAATTTTTATAAAAATGGATTTAATTATGTGTGAAAGATATAACTAATGAATTAATCACAATATATTTATGAAATATGTTAATTTATTGTTTGTTTAAAAATGAGATTTTATGATTAGAATTATTTAAGTAAAAGTAATCATAATTTTTCTTAGAAAATCAATTTCGTTTTAATTTCATCAATGTGCAAAAAAAAAAAAAATTATGCATATGTGTACGTACAATCTTTTTCGTAATTGTAATTTAAATGTGAAATTTTATAATTCTATTTTAAATTTGCTAACAAAAATGGAATTAAAACGAAACAATTTGTTTTTTTTTCTTTTTTATATTAATGAATGGGTCTTAAAATATAATTGAAAAAAAAAAACCACATTTCTTTTTATTTACGCAATTATAAAAAATTGCATTTTATCATTTATACGTGCATATATTAAATTTAACTGTACGAAAAACATATAGACGTTTTTTTTTTTTTAATTTTATTTTTCCATCATGTTTTTTTTATTAAATGCATCCTCCTTCTCTTATTATGGTTATTAAATTTTTAAAAAGAAAAACAAACATTGAATTTCTTTCGTACAAAATGCTAGAATAGATAATTTTCCTATACGTATGCATATATGAAAGCAACCACATACATATGTATATACACAAATATGTAAATTAAGATGCATCCAATTCATTCATTGAATAAAAATATAAGATAAAATGTCAACATATTTGCATATATTCTAAAACCACAAAAAAAAAAAAAAAATAACAAAACCAAGAAAACACTTTTCATTTTTAATATAAATTTCAACACAAACAGTGATATAATAATAAATGAAATTGAAAATGCAAGGTAAATGGTAAGGATGATGACGTATAGTGGTGTTGATGACTTTTTAACACTGCATACTGATGATGATAATGATAACGTTGATGATCTTTCTTTTATTATTTTTAACAAGTTTTGGTTTTTTTTTTTCTGTTTCTGTTTCTAGTAGTCATGCAAAACACAATCTTGTACGTAATAGAAAGTCATCATTGTCATTATCATCATCGTCATCATCATCACCATTAATATCAGATTTTAATTCATTTTTGTTTATACACATTCATATTTGGTTTAAATAAAATTCATTCATGTTCATATGCATAAAATTTTTTTATTTTCTATTTTTGCTTCTCACACATACATATGTACATATGTATGTATGAGTGAATTGTAAAGGAAGTAATTACAATAACAAAAAAAATTTTTTTTTTCTTTGCATCTTTAATGAATAGATTTGTACGTATATATGTATGCATGTATGTATACCTTGTAATTATATTAATGCATCCTCTATATAATAATCTTTAAGTTCATTTTGCTTTTTCTGTTTTTTTTTTTTTTTTTTTTTTTTTTTTTTTTTTTTTTATATTTTTTATAATAATTCACATAGGTATACACAATTTTTCGCAATCATTTCATAAAATTAAATAAAAATACGTCTGAACTTTTTATGATTACTTTAGAATATTTATATACATATGAGTTTGATTCTAGAATACCATTATCTATCTTATACTAATATCAAATCCCAGTCTTGTTACATATCCGTTTTTGTACAAATTCATTATATATTATACGACTTCAATGATTTTCACTCTTTTCCTTCGTTTTTTATGTTTGTAGATTTCATTTAATGAAAGGCAACGAGAAATTTCAAGGCAAATACTCTTGCTGGAATGGTTGAAGGTTACATACATATGTACGATTATGTATTTTACCACGTAACGTATGTATTTGTTCATGTAAAACATTTCCTAACTAACTAACTAACTAACTAAAAAAAAAAACAAATGCTATATATGTACATACATACATATGAGCGTATGTAATTTTATTTTGGAATCTATACAAAATCCTTTTAAAAAGGAAACTTTCTTCCATGTTACAATATTTCAATCTACATACATGCAAAGAATATCCTATATATGCTATTTTATACGTTATCTTTTCACATTACGTATACTCATACACTAAATATTAACACATTCATACACATATTTTCTTGTACAAGGCAATTTACATATGTTTTCAACACATTTATCTTTGTCAAATAAAATTCATATAAATAGATGCATACATACATGTATATACGTTATACAAAGAAAAATTTATCATTTTTTATATCAAATAACACGTGGTTTAGTGATGAAATTAAAAAAAAAAAAAGAAGGAAAATAAAATAAATGAAAATAATAATAATAAAAAAAGATATTCATGAAATTCCATAACACATCTCTATAATTATTATTATAAAAGACAAGTGAAAACAAACAAAAATGAAAAGAAATATTATTCTCTACTAGCACCATGTAAAAAATATTACAAAAAAAAAATACATAATATATAGTACATACATACATACATATGCATTTTGCACACATATGAATATGTACTGTGCTTTAATTAAAGTTTGTTTTTTTTTTCTTTTTTTGTATTGTATTTTCAAAAATTTCGAAATTTTGTATACGAAAAAAAAAAAATAAATAAATAAATAAATAAAATAAAAAGAAAATAAAATACACTCAAAGATTAAAATAATTTCAAGGACTTGAAGGATACGGTATTTTTTCCTTTTTTATTTTATTTTTTTTTTAAATCTGTTATTCTGTATTTTTGGTTTGTTATCAATTCAATAAAAGAAATGTTCTTCATTTAATTAATTCCGTTAATTTGAATTCAGGTATAATATATTCATAAATACATATGTATATATTCATAGGTATACCCAAATACACATGTATTTTTTTTTTTGCATATTCTAGATTTTCTGCATACCATGTAATGAATATATTTACATATATGTTAATATACTTTGTTGAATTTTTTTTTATTTTTAATTTTAAATTTTAAATAAAAATAATGATAATGCAGATATATCAATGCAGTACATCTATTATAGAATTTAGTTTGTGAAAGTATTGAAATTGTAAAAAAAAATTCATTTTTAAAAATATTTTATGAATTTTTACTTATATAGTAATAAATTAAAAATTTATACATACAAAAAAAGTATATATATTCGAAAATTACATAAGTATAAGACGATCAGGCAGTTACCTGGGTAGTGGGCATATAGGGTAGAACTTTTATAAAAGCGATTTTAATATACAATAGTCTATTAACTATAAGTATACGATTTTAATATAACTGAAATAATGAGGAAAATCTGAGATGAATTTATTATTAGTACAAGGCGATTTATTCAATTAAAAAAAAAATATTAAAATTTTTTGCAGAACGTAACGATCGCATAATACGAACATTAAGATAAAAACTACTACTATATAATCATTTTAAATTCACTTAATTAATTCCCATTTCTATATCAGTTGATAGGAAAAATGATTAAATTTTGGAATTAAAACATAAAAGAGCATTCCTATTCGATTGAAAAAAAATAAAAATATTATTGTTTTTTATTTAATGAACTTTTGCTTTGTTTTTTCATTACATTTTTTTTTTTTTTTTTTGTTTATTACATAATACACATTATATGCTTTATTGAAAAATTGAATTTGAATTTTATTTAATGTTTATTTGAAAGGTAGAAAATTGTTAAAATTTTTTTAAAAAGAAAATTTTTAAATAAAATCCTTTAGAAATTTCGTTTATTTATTTATCATTTATTTTATACTCAATAAAATTCAATAAAAATTCAATATGAAAAGAGAAAATTCATTTTTTATTGGAAATAAAAAAAAAAAATAAAATAAAAAAAATAAATAAATAAAATCAAAATAATTTTTATTTCACATTTTATTCATTTGTTTATTGCAATTCAATAAACTCTATACACAATAATAACGATAAATATATGTATGTATACACTGTATTATAAAACATTTAAAAGCATCAAACTAAATATAATAACGATAAAATAATTCACAAAAGAGCCTATTAATTTGAATTTCAAATTACATACGTAATGTTTTTATATTACATACATTATTGTAATTCGTGTACATTAGTGTTTATAATTCTATCACAATACATGCCTACATATGTACATGTATGCTTATATGTATGTATGTACATTTAATGTACGCATATATTACGAAATTTATTGATGTTTTGAATAATAAATTAATTTATTATCACTGTTATATTCAAGCAAATTAGAAAACATTATTCCATTCATATTTATTAAAAGAAAAAAGAAAATTGTTGAAAACATTCAATAAATACATGTCTGAATTTTTTTTTTCTCAATCGTTTTATTCATACGTTTATGTTCAATATTTGAAAAAAGAAAATAATTTTCTCGATAAAATAAATCAAATCTAAAGAAAAGAAATGAAAAAAAAAAAAAAAAACAGAATATAAATTCTGTTATGTGTATTGTATAAACGTACAAAATAAAAGTAATTAGAGAATATTCATTCATACATAATTTATTTTTTATTATACAATGAAGACATCATTAGCAACAAAAAAATTTTTTTTCCTTTCAATTTAGATAATTTTCATATCTTGATGAAAATTTTTGTAATGTATGTTAGATACTTTTGTGCTTACATTTACGGATTCAAGTAAATAAGCAAAAAAAAATAAATAAATATTTGTGTTTTATGTGAAGATAATAAAATAATATCGATATAAAAAGGATGTTGTCGTCACAGTTCTGTAAATAACAATTAATTGTCTTAAGATAAAATTCTTCATAATTTCATTTAATTTGTTTATTGAATAATTTTTTCTGAACTTTGTAGAGAAAATGCAAGTAAAGCTAAAACATATTACTGTACTCTAGAAAACCGTTAAATTCAGGCAAGTTCTTTAGTTGAATTTGTGAAAAATACGTGAACTCTTTTTTATTGTTTAAAACCTTAACTATCCTAAAAATTTTCTTACTAACAGTAGAAAAGGGGAAAATACCTTGAACTATAAACTTCAGTTCAGATAATGAACACAAATGTAATTAAATCAAAAAATTTATAAATATAAAAAATAAATGCATTTATGTACTCACTGTTTTTAATCAAAAAATTGTTTGATATGTGGAATTTTTGACTCACCTGTGAAATATAGAAAATTGAAAAAATAAATTAGTAAAAAATTTTTAAAAATTGATTTTTTTTTAAATGAAATTTGTAAAATATAATAATTTCATTTGCATTAAAAAGTCAATATTTAAAATATTAAATACAAATTTTATATATGTATGTATGTGTGTATTTATATTAAACCAAATACAAGAATTGATAATAAATTTAATAAAGATACAAAAATATTTGTATTATTTGTACGAAATGATATTTATACATTAATTTGTTATTATAAAAATAGTAAATGTATCTACTATAATGGACAATGGTATACATATGTACATAAATACATAATGTGTGTATACAATAATGTAAAGATCCCCTTTTTTTGTATTTAATCGAGAGATGTCAAAAACTGACATGTGAAGTACCGTAAAATGATAAATGACATACATATATGTATGTAAAAGCAGCAGAACCATAACTAATACTTTTGGTTACATCTCTATTACATTTACACATACATTATTACATACAGTAGATATTTATAACTAAAAGAAGTACTACTTTGCATCTTTATGCACTAAACAATTTATTTTAGATAGCGTAAATCTGTGTATACACTATACAGACGTATACGTAATACATGTACGCATTCCATTAGGACAAAAGACAAAAACAAAAACCAAAGAAAAAAAAAACAAAAAAAAATTATAAAAGGATGAATGTCGATTTTAACGTCCAAAGAAACGTTTTTGTTTTTGTGTTTTTGCTTTTACCATTGTAAAGAAAAACAAAAATACAAGAGAAAAGAAAAATTGAAAAAGAAAAGAAAATGATTTTTCTAAATGGAAATATATCAATTTTTCGAGGGTGGTTCAAATATAATACCAGATACCTAAAGTGTCAGATATCAAAAGAACAACATAAAGCAAAAAAATATATATTAAGTAAGAATGCAAAAAGGACAAATACATATGTACGTATATATAGGATATGAAAATATCGACAAAAATGACATAGCATCAAGCGTAAATGTGTAGCACTAAATAAACCAAAATATACATACAAACATCATTGTATGGATAGGCGATAAAATTGTCTCCATTTGACAACAATTTTCTAGTAATTTTTCTGTATCATGATTGTTGCATGAATTTACGAAATTTAATGACAAAAAGATATGAAAAAAAACGAATAACAAAAGGATACATATAGGGAGACAAGAAAAAGAAAAAAATATATATGTATATAAAAGGAAAAGAAAAATTATATAAGAATAAAACTTTCATTACTTATTTTCTTTCAGTATCATCTATATACTTTATGCTTGATATACATATGTATGTATGTATGAGTGAATCAAATGATTGATTGATAGATCTATATATCCACCATCAATACACTGTAATTTTCTGTACGATACATACGGGTACCTTATAAACAGTGATTTTTGTTTTACATACAAAATCATATATAGAAATCCCTTTTTTTTTTCTTTAATCATAAATGTTTAGATAAAAATTGGATTATAATATTGTAGTACGATGATGATGATGATGATGATGACGAGAACTATGCAGATGACAGATGATTGAATATTTAAAATAAATCAAATGACATCAACAACAAAAACCGAAAGCAAAAAAAATAATGATCATAAAACGCGTTGTAAATATTTGCATATCTATATAAAAAAAAATTTTATTTATTGCTTATTTAAGTGTGTATTAAATCTGCCTCAAATATAATTACTTTGTGGCATTTTATTACCTTTGAAAAATTTTTTATTTTTTAATTTTTGAATTTTCCTTTTTTGCTTACCTTCTAAGATGTAACGTTTACATAAAAGCACCGAGTAAAGTAAACAATTTGTTTTTAAATTATTAATTAAAAAGAATGCATAATTGCTGTTTTTTATTTAAATTTTATTCTATTCTCTTTCTTTTTTCATCAGTCTTCATAAAATAATAAATTAAATTAAAAATGCAAAATGAAAAAAGAAATGCATTTGTTTTTTTTTGTTTTTTTTAAACTGAACACTTTTAATAAATTTTCTTTCATTTTTTATATTTTGTTCTTGTAATTACTTATTTTTAATTTTATTTTGTTTAGTTTTACCTTTGAAAAATTTTCCAAAAATACAAAAAAATGAAAAAATAAAATTAGTAAATGATAAAATGAAAAAGTTTTTTTTTTTTTTTTTTATGAAAATTTATTTTAACTTCATTCCCATTATTTAATGTTGAATGACTTGTGTAAAAAGTTGTGAAAAACATTAACCACACAATTTTAACTTTTTAGCTCTCTTATACACAGAGAAATATACAGAATATGTATAGAATTTATGTATACATACATAAAGTACACAATTCTTATGCTTGTGTTTCTGTACATACATATTTTTCATAAGATTTTTAGCTTTATGTACATATATTTACTATGTTGTTATTTTAGTTTACATTTCATAGTCTTTGTTTATACTAGGATACATACAACACAAATTCTTGTAAACATGCTAGATGTTTCCTATTATTTTGTATACATACATATGCTTATATGTATTTTGATTCTTTTGTTTTCGTACTTTTCATTTTATTTTTCTTTGTTCTTATTCTTATTTTGCTTCTTGTTTTTTTTTTTTTTTTGTTTTGTTTCCTTTTCGTATTTTCTTTCTTCGTTTAGTTTCTTTTTGAATAACACTCTTGAGAAATTATTTCATTAACAACACCACCATGACCATCATCGTCATCATCATCATCATCCTCATCATCATTCAAAATCATTTCTATAGTAAAATGAATTTGTTGTAAAATTGGATACCATGAAGTTACTAAATAAAAATAATTTATTAAAATTTAAGAAAATTCAGTTTAACAATACATGTACATATGTACATTATGTACATATGTATATACGTTTGTATATGAAAAGAAAATGACATTTACGTACGTTACACAGAATTACGGATGCACACAACATATACATAATATGTATATGCATTGTAAACGCATACAGATCCTGATGCAGTTGTAAACAATCATACTTCCTGTATAAAATTTTCTAAAAATCCTAAAGGATATACTACATATGTACACTACAAATTTACAGTTGACTTCAAAGCAAGAAAATTTTTTCTATCTTTTATATATTTATGTTGGTTATAAGTTATACATACACGTAACCAACTAGTAAGTGTACTGTAAACAAAATTTGGTAACAAAAGTGCTCTATACAAATTTACCGCATCCATAATATAAACTTTTTTACCATCATATACTATCATCCCTATCATCATTAACGATAACCTTGCATCAACACTATTTTTTTATATTTTTAAAAAACAAACAAAAAATATTATTTTTATTTTTCTTATGAAAAATATGTACTGAGTCATTGTCCTTATACTAATTTCCCGTGGAAACCATTTTTTTCTATTCAGCCTTTTTTCATTTCTTCATCATTTTTTTTTTTTACGATGCTAACTATAGGAGTATAATGTACAGGATAAACACAAACGAGTCTTTTTAATGTGAAAATATAAAATGTTGTATTTATTATATTAACTTATATATTTTTGTGTTTTGACTTTTAATTTTCATATTTTCCAAGAGATAATACATCGTCTTTTAAGTAATACAGTTAAAATTAAAATTTTAAATGATTTCAAATGGACAAAAATACTGAAAATCTTAAGATTTGCATGATAATAATAAATATATACCTATACAATACCCTCTATCTTTTAATACACACAAACATAATGAATTATATTGCTAAAAATTTCTATACTCTGTTTATTAATATTTCTCAGTACATGCTTTATCAATACGATCACTAATGAAACACTAATGCGAAGCCTAAATATATTTCGCAATTTTACCCATATATTCCATGTGCAATCTATATGAAAACCGTCCATCCTTCTCTAAGTGCAACAGGCAAATGACTGAATTTAATAATTTTTACTTTGTGTAGTGTATGTGAAAAAAAAGAGTATTAAATGGGCAATAATGTATACATACATATGTACAGGAGTGTCAAGGTCAGGAGTTCTGTTTTATTTTAATTTTACTTTTTTATTTTTTGTTTTGTATGGAATAATTTTGAGCATTCTAGTATTTTAACTCCTGCAACAATTTTATTAGAAATTATGAAACAATTGAAAACCATTAACAGACAGAGTATAGATAAAGATAATATGAATCGTATTACAGTAAACATTAAAACTTTTATAGTATACATATACATATATTTATTCTTGGACAAAATATTTACATTAATTTGCATGCAAATAACGAAATTACACACTCCAATTAAGATGAAGTCTTGTGGATGATGATGATGATGATGAATATAATTCGGACGATGATAAAAAATAATTTAAAATAAAATAAGGGATGAAAGGAATAGTAGCATTAGGTATTAATAATACAAAAATAAGTTAAGTTGGTTACCGGTTATTATGCGATTAAGAAAATTAAAAACAATAAGAGCTGTGATATTACGTACACAAAAAAAAAGTGAAAAGAAAAAAACAACAAAAATAAGATTTAACGTTTTCTTCGCGCTTTATGAATTTTTTAAATGGCCTTGTTGCCAGTTTATGTATTAATCAAAAATATCTTTGTAGTGTAATCCAAATTAAATTCTTAAATATACGTACAAATGTATAAAATCAAAATGTTACAAAATAAATTAATATCACTGAATTTTTTTTTTTTTTAAATTTACAACATTTACACAATCAGCTATATATAAAAATGCGTACATGTAAAACGTAAAATATATGTATGTAACATAGTTTTTATGATTTTGCATGTAGTAAACCATCTATGTAATTTTCATTTTATTTTCATTATTATACTTTTAATGAGTCATAAATTAGTGAAAAGAACATTTTCGCTACATTTACTTTCACTATACGTGTATATACGTATGCTTTTGTCATACATATGTACACATAAGTAAATACCGGAATAATATATGTATGTATCAACAAGAACATGCAAAACAATGCATAATAACAATAAACGAGAAAAACCATTTTATAAAATAAATTTTGTTTTTTAATTCTTAAAGATACACACATATTTTGAAATTGCGTGCATGATATTGCATATATGTAGGAGTTATTTGTGAATGTTGTGTTGAAAAGTTTAGTTGTAAGCAGATAAATTTTTTTTTAGTGTGTACACACATACATATTTGTATGTGTGTAACATTAAATTTAAAAGAGCTAGAAATTTTCTTTCATCTCATCTCAATTGTTATATAAAGAATAAAACTGGTGGAATAGATGAAAATAAGGAAGTACATTCCATTTTCTATAATAATTTATATGTATGTATATGCATGTATGTATGTATGCTGACTTGTGTATGTTTTTGTATACATATCTAAACGTAACCTTCAACATATTGTCATGATCGCACTAAAAATGTATCTTCGTTGGCATACATACATACTAGTGTATAAAAGTTTTCTATTATCATCATGTAATAACATGCATATACACATCGTACACACGAATATAAGAGTATAATATCGTATTTTACAATATTTCGCTGTTATAATTGCTGCCGTTACAAATATGTTAACATAATTAAATGCTATAAATCGTTATCCTTGTCAACAGAATTGCATTTTATGTACGTATACGTATACACACATTAATGTTATACATTGAACATGTAATTTTCAATATTGTGTATATATTTATATTTTTGATTATATTGTGTTGCAACTACATATACAAATAAAAGCATTTTAATCACTTTTCATTTCCTTGTAATAAAAATTTAACAAATTTTCATAATTGTATAGAACGACGTACCTTAAATATATTCATATATGGTATTGTGTGCGTTTAGTTTATCCTTATGAGACAAATGTACAAATAATACATACATATGTATGTATGTAATGTATATGCATTCTTGAGTATAAATGTCTTTAATACACCTTTTTAAAATGATACAAATATTTTGATTATCGTTAAATTTTATTTATATTATACCAAATTTTTACTATTATCATTTTTATACAAGTGTAATTCCTTATTTGTAATTTTCTTTAATTTATATACGTATATATTTATCCCTGTAAGATTTGTTATGTGGAAAATTTTATATCTCTAAATAAAATTATTTTAATACAATAATTTTAAAATGATTAATATATGATGTCGTTAACTTTGAATATGTAAAGTATGCAAAAACATTGCGTTTTATATACAACTATCACATATGAAAAAGAAAATATTCACATAAGAACATACATATATATATTATATACGTTTATTAAATTCCATGTATACATAATAATATATGCACTTGACAATTTGTACAAGTTGTAGTGTTTGTTGTTTTATATATTATTGTATTTACCAAGAAAATGAAAGTAAAGAAAACATAAAAACAACAAATAAACAAAGCAAAAAAAAATATTTTTTAACAAGACTGTGTACATAATAAAATAACAATAACTATAGGAATCTAAAAAAGGTGATGGAATTAAATTGTACATATGTGTATATGTACACGAAATTTTCCTTTCATTTTTGTATACAAATACGGATAATCCTGTATACATAAAAAAAAATATATATATTTACATGAATTACGTATGTATACACCACAATAACATAAAAACCTTCAGAAACAGGAATTCTAAATTAAAAGTCATAAATTACACAATATAGTGTACATGCTATACTGTTTAAATACATAAACTTGGTTTACCCCTTTTAATTATTTTTTCTTTTATTGTCATCATCTAAACGAAGGTAGAAAAAAAAAAGGAAACTGTTCTACATTCTAATTATTATTATTATTATTTTTTTTTTAATTTATTTAATAACACAGCATCTTTTGTGTATTCATTTTTATTTAAATTTTATGAAATTTTTTATATTCTGTATATATGAAACTATCTAATATAATGTTCAAATTTCATCATCATTGTGTGAAATCATTTTATTGCTATACATTTGTTAAAAGTATAAGAAATAGATAAATTCCACATATTTAGAAATCTAAGAAAATTGCATAACATTTTATCAAAAAATTAATTTTGATTTTGTCTAACATTTCATTTTTATTTTTTATTTTTTTGAATTCATTGATTTATTTAACGAATTGAAAAAAAAATTAATAGAAAAAAAATAGATATCGCTTGCTATTGTTTCTTTTTCTTAAGCTATTATACAAGACCCGGAAAATTTCTATTTCTATTCTATTATCATACCCCATTATTCAGTTTTTCTAATCTTTCAGTTTATTATTTTCTTTTCACTATATTTCGTATATAATAAAATATAAAATGTGAGAATGTAACAAAAAAACATAATAATACAATTATTTTTTGTAACTCTCACCACAAACAATATGTTAACCCTTGTTTTATCATTTATTTTAAAATCTACCATATTATTCAAACATATACGTAAATAAAGAATGAGAAGAAATTAACAAAAACATATACATACAATACACTCAGTACATGTATATAATAAGTACACGCTATACATATTTTATGTATGTGATTCTAAATACCTACATGCATAATTCTTTCATTTTATTAAAATTACTATTATTATCATTATTATTTGCTATTATCACTTGCTTTACTCTGAATTATTATGTTCTTTTTTTTTTCAAAAAAAATTTTTTTTTCTTCTTAAAACTAATGTGGTTTTATAAAATAAAATAATAGAATAGATATACAATACAATATTGTGTGTATGTATGTAATAATCATAATAATAATTTAAGAAAATAAAACATTTTAAAATTATAAATTATATATTAAACCACATATTATTTTGTAACAAAAATGTATATAATTAGATTATACGCATTAGATAAAATATATTGTAAACACATGTGTGTATGTACATACGTGTATGATGATATGAATTATATATAATATAACAAAAAGAATAACATATTATATATACATATTATGAAACTGATAATTACAATCTTTTAAAATTTATTTCATATAATAATTCATATATTATTATAATTTATGTAAAATAATATGATAATAATATTCTTATTCATATTCTAATATTCAATGCATACATATGTATATTCTACTTATATAGAACATACATACACATAAAATGCAAATAAATGAATTAAAATCAAAAAAAAAAAAAAAAAAAAAAAACTTATTATATTTTCTTATCATATGAATATAATTTACTACCTTAAAAATTTTTCATTATATTAACGAAAAGATATGTAATAACACTAAAAATAAATAATGATATATGTGAATGTATTATATTTGCTTGAAATACTTAAAAAATTTTATTTATCTCTTGCAGTTGCAAAAGAAATTAAATATATATGCAAAATATTACGGTTTTTCTTTATTTCCTTTAAATGATTCAAAAAAATAATTTCAAAACAAATTCATAGAGTATATCAGAAATTACAATCTGAACTCTATACCTTAATAAATTTCCAATTTTCAAAATTAGTTATACAAAAGTAGTAATTATGCTGCCTGGTATAGGGCCTAATAAATGTTAACATGCAAATATTGGATAGATTTTTTGATAGACTGTACAGTGACAAAACAAATTTTAAAATACAAGAAAGAAACGATCTTTTTATTATAAGGGTGCGTCGTCTGGTGCGTATGTATGAATTTTTCCATTTTCTTAATTTTCAATTTTTTTTTTCCAATTTATACATATAACCTTTATTTTAACAAAATTATACATATAATAAACAGTTCATTTACTTAATATTAGGTCTTACTGATGTAAAAAATAAATCTGTTTGTTGAATGTTTTACATTACATGAAAAAAAAAAAAAAAATCTATTTTGGTATTTTTACAAAGCTATACTTGCATTGTAACGAAATTCAAATGTTATTTAAAAGGAAAACGATTACAAATCATTTTTTAACGCACCCTTCTTATATAATTTGAGTCTCATATAAAGTATTACTAAAATGTCGCAAACATACGAGCATACATTGCCTATACATACACATAAATTTAAACATTTATATTCGTTTGATTCAACGATACGCTATTTTTCCTACTTATTTAAACATTACATAACTTTGTCCTGTCATCATTTAAAGCAGTTTGATAAAATTCTATTTCTTCTATATTTTTTCATGAATTTAATTTTGAAATTATTTATTATATCATCATGTGTTGTTGATGCGTTTTTTTTTTTGATTTATAACATACAGAAAAGAATTTTCGTGTTTTTTGTTTTTTTTTTGTTTTTTTTTGTTTTATGCTTTTCCACCCTCTCATGTACACATTATTTAGCCTTTTGTATATATTTCAACGTATTGTTTATTGCATTTGATTTTTAAATGATGTAGCAAAAATAGACAACAAAAATCATCATCACTATAATATATGTATATGTAATTTCTTTTCAAACGGCAAATATACATATAAGTATACATTATCATATTGTTTTTTGATTTATTCTACACGTAACCACACATACATGTATTCTTCATCTATTCATATACATATGTAATTACAATAAAACACATCTGTATACTAATATTTTATTTAATCGAAATTTTTACTCTCAACCTTAAAAAATTGTTCAAACTCCCAAGACGCCCCCAACATATTGTATAAAAGAAAATTTTCTAATAAATAAATTCAAAATCATTTTCTTTTTCTTTTTTACTTCATGTCTCTGTTTTTGTTTTTTTTTTTTTTTTTTCTTCATACATTCTATCAAAAAGAAAATTGATAGATTTTATATAAGAACGCGAAAAACGCTTAACCGGAAAATGATTTATGAATTATTATTAGTTATAGTTAAATAGTTACTAGCAGTAAGTTTATGATAGGGTGATTAGATTTAACGATGACGATGTTAAAACTTTGTTATGTAGAAATACATTAGAAGAGGTAAAAAATTTTTAATTTTAAGTAACACATATTTCTTTATTTTTTTGTTTTTATGTATTTTATTTTAATGGAAACTTGAAGTACTTTCAGTTTAACTAATCGATATGTAAGCCATATGTAAATTACACTTATTATGCATAATGTTAAAATTTTCATAAATTTTCTAAACTTTGTTGTGTATATAAACGTATGTACATATATGAAAATATCATAAATTGCATTACATATAATATGCAAAATATTTATGTAAATATGAATGTTTACCGCCTACTTAATTTTATATGTTTACATGAATATAATATATACCATATACATAGGTATATACATATATGAAAACATATACACATATGTTATTGTTATGTGTAATACAATTTGAAAATTAGACAAACTTTTATTCAAGTTTCCTTTTAACTTTAACATTTACATACACATGTCCAAATCATACGATATGCTCTTGACAAGTAACCGGATACGTAATTTATATATACACAATTTTATTTACGACCATGTTATTCTGACACGACACATATAATATTTTAATACATGTAAGATAGAAGCAAAAACGAAAAAAAAAAAAAAAAAATAGAAACCAACAACAAGAAAAGGAAAGTAAAATAGAATGAAAAATAAAGTACAACCAAATAAAAATTCATATGAATATTACTGTACTGTTAGATATTTGTTACATTTTCCATAAATATGTAAATGCATGTACATTAACATATTTTTGTTCAATGAAATGTGTAAGAATAATGATATTATTATTTCATTTTAACATTTTTTTTCTTTTTACTATGTACTTTTACTACTCAAATATACATTTTTGTTTTTTTTTTTCTCTTTTTAAGTAAAACACAAATTTTTTACATAACATATGTAAATGTTTATGTAAACATTAAAATTATTACTTATTTTTATTATTAGCCAGAGGAAATTTGCAAAAAAAAAAAAAAAATGTAATTGAAAAATAACATAACGTAACACGATTTTTGTATATTCATCATTGTAATTAGTAATCTTTTATTTTAATCATAAAGTTTATAAGTTAATAAAAAAGAAATGTATGTATGTATATTTTTTTTTTATTACAAAAGAATTAAAAATTGTGAAATGATACACAAATTACTTTAAGTAGTCTCGCAGAGTTATCTGGTTAATCAATAGATTATAAATCATTTTGGATAAAAATTTGTATTAATTCATGTCTTATATTAATGCAACGTCTTATCTTGTGTCCTTTATATAAAGGATAGTTCTAAAAATGCGGTTAAAAAATATTTTACGGTTTTTGGAAAATATTTTAGACAGAAAATAAAATGTTTTCTATGCACAATCGAATGACCGTCTTCATGATTTTAATCCCGCGAGTCGGATGGTATTTACAAATGTATACATATGTATAGTTGAAATGATTGTGAATATTAATGTCTATTTTCATTTACCAGATTCCAATCAGATTTTTCAGTTTTTTTCTTTAAACAAGTCTGAAAACAATTTCTATTCTGTATACTTATATCTACAAAATATATCTTTTGTATATAAAATTTATTTCATATTTTTTATAACATTTTTTTATTTTTATTCATTTTTTGTTTTTTGTCTATTTAATAAGCAATTTAAATAAATTTTCATTTTCAAAGTCGTTTTAATTGAATTTAATAAAAACTGGCGTTTTTTTTTTGTGTGTATTTGTTGCTTGAAATTTATCAAAAAAAATGTTTATATTGATATAATTATTAAAAAATTTGTTTATTCATTTGAATTATTATGATTATTATTTTGATATAGAAAATTTAATTAAAAATTTTCTAAATAATTAAAATCATTATGAGACCATACAAACATTTATTATAAAATTAAAATGAAAATATATATGCATATAAAAAATATGTACATAAGTATGTACACACATGTATATATACATTTATGATATGCAAAAATGAATCAAAATGATACAAATTCAATGATGATTTTAATCTAATAATATTTTAGAACACAAAACAAAATACAAATAAAATAGTTAAAAAAAAAAAAAGGGAATTAAAACCGTATAAAAAATATTAAATTAAAATTACGAATATAATAAAATCAATTTTCAATTTATTACGAATTAAATTTAAATTGATATAACATAAATGTAAATTTAAATTTATATTACATTATTTGTACAATGCATTCAAATAGAAAATTTATTCAAAGACAAAGAAAACAAAAAAGACAACAAAAAAATAACAAAAAGAATATAAAAAAAATGGTGTACAATAAAATCAATAATTCAAATTAAATTGTAATAATAATTAAATTAAATTTCATATATAATACACGTAATAATATCATACAAATATTGAGAAACACTTATGATATCAATTAATAATAATATGTGATAATATTACATATTTGCATATACCTTTCAATATTCCCATGCATATGTGTACTAATGTACATCCTAATTCATAATGAATTGTACGTGTATACAATCACAATTAATGTAATATTAGCATTTAAATGAATTGATATTTTATTTATAAATTGTAATTATTTAAACATTTTGATAATATTTAATAAAATATTCAAAAATTATACAATTATAGAATTTATGAAATTAATTATAATTTAATTTATTTATTTGTAAAATATTCGTATGTATATACATATATGCATTCATTCAATTATAATTTAAATTATATTGTCTGTGTATATGTGTGTCTCTTTATCTACTTATAAATTATTAAATTTCATTTAGATTATAAAACTATTATAGAAATATGATATTTTTCATTATTGTAATATAACCAATATTATGTAGAAAAATTTTCAATAATTTTTGTTTAGTTTCATTTTAATTCATTTAATAAAATAAAAAAATAAAAAAATAAAAAACTTGAAAATATTTTAATTAATTTCATTTATTTAATTATCTGATTTTTTTTTTTTAAATAATTTTCAATTAATTTAATTATAAGTAATTTTAATGTTTTAATTGAAAGTTTTACATATTACATTTTTCCTATTAGCTTTAGAGGTCTATAGATTGGAAGTGTTTAGTAAAATGTATGGAAACTGCTAGATACCTAAAATCAGATTGTTAGATAAATCAGAATAATCCACAATTTATTAATCGTTTTATGTGAGGGTTAATTGTAATAATTTTTAAATAACTTAAAAATTATTAAAGGATATAAATATGACAAGTAGCTATAGGTCATGGTTAAATTATAATGAACAGATAAATTGTATCTTCTGCTGTTACTTTTAATACATCCATAAATGTGTATATATTTATTTTTTTTTTTTTATTTTCATATTTTCTTATGTATATTTTAAATTTTTATTGAACCCCAACATGAAAATTTTTCACACATTGTCTTTCATTTTGTTCTTGTTTTTTAAATCTTGTTAATTTTTTTTAATGTTTCTTTTTTATGCATTTTGTTTTTTGTTTTCATCTTCATTATATTGTAATTTTGATAATGTTGACATTAATGATCTTGATAATTACAATAATAATGAAACTTTAATATTTTATAATAAATAAAGGAAAACCAAAAACAAAAACAAAACAAGAATACAAAAACCTTAAATGAATATGCAAATATATGTATATACAGGTTACACAATAAAATATGTTTTATATGCATAAATATTTACACATTTTACACATAATTTATGTATGGAATGCACAAATTATAAATGTACATACTCGATCATGTATATACATATATAATATACGTGTATGATTTTTTACATATATAATATAAAATTTTTCTGGGTGAATATTTTCAGGCTATGTAATTAAATATGTGCATGTATTTAACCCGGAAAAAAAACAAATTATTATAAACATATAATACAGATACACATTTAGAGTGTGAAAAAATATTTAAAAATTTATGTATATAGCGAACACATAGTTTAAATGAGATATACATACATGTTTATTTTTTTATTTCGATACGTTAAATATTTTATTTTTTGTTTTATTTTATCAATATTTAATATATTTTTTTTTGTATAAAATTTTAATTTGCACTATAACATATTGTATAGTGTTATAATTATTATCAATAATAAATAATATGAATAATTTTTTATTTTTTTTTTTACATTAATATATAACATACATACATATGTACGTTATGTATTTATTGTGCTTGCTATAGAATATTTAAAATGTTTCAAAGAAATAATAATGAAAGTAGCAAAGCTTTAATTTTATATTACAACAGGACTTTGTTATAATAGCGCTATGTGAGGTATACTCAGAGTCAGAGGCATCCGGGTTATTGTTCAATTGTTTGGTTTTCCATCAATTCCGTGTTCTTTTTTTCATAATAACACGAAATTTCCTTGCCAATATCTCATTACAACGAACTGTACTGAGATGAGTTTTCAAATTTTATATTGCAAAACGATAGAATTATTGTAAAAATTAATACATTTCCATTATTATTGACCTTTTTAATTGCTTACAAATTTCATTCTTTCTATATTCTAGTATTTTTTTGTTTTTGAAAAAAAAAGAAAAGAAAATTAAGAACATTCTAGGTATTTTTATCCTCTTATGATTTTATTTTCATCATATTAAAGTAAAAAATTACTATGTCAAATGAATGAAATATCCTCTTAAATTTCGCAATCAATTAAGTATAATATTTATTTTTATTTTTATTTATTTTTTATTCATTCGAAATTGAACAAATAAATTTAATTTTTTTTTTTTAAATTCATCATTATGTTATATGGGATTATTATGAAGTCAATAAGTAATGTCTGTCAAATGGATTTAAATAATATAAAATCAAATAAATAATGAATATAATGTAGACATCAAGCATATAAACATTATAACATCACACATTGTCTGGACTTTATTCACAAATTACATGAATTAAAAATGGCAAAAAAAAAAAAATACAATAATAACCACTGAAAAATAAATGATTAAAAACATAACCTGAAAACAATGACAAATAATAATACAATAAAAAAAAGAAATTAAAAAAAAAAAAAAAACAAAACAAGTAAAACACAAATTTCCACGTTCCACTTATGTATAAAAAATCTACCGTGTTAATAGGATTAAAAGCTTTTCATAATAATGATGGTTATTTTTTGTTAAATTTTGTGGTTTATCATTATTATGATTCTATTTTTTTTTTTTTTTAATTTAAAATATCTATAATAATTGTTAAAAATTTTTTTGTATTATTATGAAAAACACAACAAAAAATTAAAAAAAAATAAATAAAAATTTTTTTGTGTATTGATGCTTTCTGAATAGGTAATGATAATGTAAAAATTTAATTATTTTTAATACCATAGCAACAGACAAAAAAAAAAAAAATTTAATAAATGAAAATCAACAAGACACAAAATAATTGTCAATGTTTCAATTAAAGATAACAATAAAAATTATAAATAAAAAAAAAAAAGAAAAACAAAGTACCATAGAGACACCGAATGCTTACATAAGTAAAGATTTTACATAAACGTGTGGCGATATTTTTCATTGCAATAAAAAAAAAAAAAAAAATATTTATTCGATTTTATTATCATTACCTTTAAGGACTTTACAGATCAATTCAAATGACTCTGTCAGATTACTTGCTTATTAATTCCTTTCATAGTTGTTTTTAAAACTTTTTTCTTTTTGTATTTATCTTATATCCTTTTTCTTCATCATACATATATCGAATTGATTTATTTTATTATTAAATCGTATAATATTCTATATAAATTGGGTGCAAAAACTATTTGACATGATGATATCAAATCAAAATGTCAAATAAAAAACGAAAATTAACAAACTAATCTACCGAATGAAATAAAAGAACAAAAAAAAAAATGTAGACAAATAAAAAAACAAAAACATAACAAATGTTGTTAATATTCTAAATGATATCTTTTATCTAGAAATATAAGTACATATATTCCAATTTATGTATTTTTATACCGCCTATGTACTATGAAATGAATTTGAAATAAAATGCAATTTAAGGCGGAGATATGATACAACACCCAAAAAATAAATAAGATAAAATGAAAATATTCTGAATAAATTTTCTGATATTATAAAAACAATAGAAATTCGAAGAAATCAAAAGAAATAAAAAGAAAAAACAAAAAAAAAAAAATGAAAAGTGAAAATGTATGTAATTTAAACGAAATTTTCCATTGTGATGATGATGCAAAAAGAACACATACTTACATATACATATGTACATACGTGTACAAGCTTTGAAGAAATCTATATGTAGATATTGATATACCCAAATTCAATACATACAACGTTTCTTTGCTATAAACGAATATGTATGCACACACACATACATATTTACACGCATCAATGGCGTATATGTGTCTACAAAAAATATACATTTGAAAAGGAAATTATACAGGATAATTAAAAATGTTACATCGTGTGGAAGTAATTTTTGTTTTGATTTTTATTTTTTCTCAGTATGAGTTTTGTAGACGAGCGCACGTTGTCTTTATTAAAAAAGATAATAATATATATAGTGGAAAGTGAAAAACCAAAAGACAAAAAAAAAACAAAAAACAAAATACTCTTTTCAATTTTTATTATCATTTTTTTTTTTACTAATTTATTTTACTTTGTTGTTTCTTTTAGTGATTATATTACCCACTCACTCACTTTATATGCTTTTTTGATTTTTCTAGGTCTGATTCTTTATGATTTGATTTACTTTTTGAAAGAATGGAAAATTAAATTGTTCGCTTTTATTGTATGTCCATTGTGTTGGCATAAAACCAATTTTTAATTTTTTTTTTATATACATATATTTTTCTTCATTTCTACACTATCAATTTTGAAAGCATTTACATTATAATCATTAAACAAAATGAAATGGCATTTTAATGTCTATATAGCTTGATCATTGTCCTTTTAGTCTAGTTTTTATCTAAATTAAAGTTTTTTTTTGCTCCTTTCTCTTTCGTTTTTTGTGTTTGTAATTATTGCTTTTCATTTCATTTCTTTTTTATACTAATTTTCATTTTGTCCTAGTTGGACGAAAAAAAATTTTTTTTTTTTTTTAGATTTCGAAATACATTCGAAAAAAAAAATTCGTGCATAATTTTTGTTCTAATATTAAAGTTAGGAAATATGAATAAATTAGTCAAACACATATGAGAGAAAATATATTTAGAACAATATTTTGGTTCAAGATTCAAATTTAAAGGGAGGAAGAAAAACAATCATTAGACAAAAACAAAAATATTATTGCTCCAAAAACCAAAAAAAAAAAAAAGGATTATCATGAATTTTATGCTACACTTTGTAATTGCGATGTATATCACCATCCTAATGGAATGGAATTATGCTAATTTAAGCAAAAAAAAACAAAAAAAAATTTAAAACCTATTAAATGTCATCTGCGGTTTATAACTAACTTTTTATTAAATTTTTTTTTTTTTTTTGTTAAAAAATTGAATTATTAATTTTCTTTTATTCTTCTTGAACACCAAAAAACAAAAAGAAAATGCCAAGTAATATAAAAATACAAAATTAAAAATTGTATACTTATGTAATTTCTTGATATAAAAAAAAAGAAAAAAAATTCAATTAAATAAAGTATGAAAATTACAGATAACCCTCGATACTGAACTTTTAAATCTTCAAATACATGGATAAACTAAAAAAATTACATCAAGAAAAAAGACTGGGATTAAAATTTACAATACACAACCCATATCAATCTGTTATGTCATTGGAAAATGAAGACAATTTTCACTGTTATACGATTTGAAATGATGGGCTATACGAAAATTTTATCATAAAAATTCGTATTAATTAAAAATTTTATTAAAATTTTGTAAACGTTTTACAAATTAATGATCAAAAGGTAAATTAAAGGCTATTTGAAGGTACCGACTTGTGCTAGAGTTACCCTAAACAAAATTGAAACTAGATCAACGAAAAGAGAAAAATTTATTATTGAAAACAACGTTACTTTTTTTCTTATATTTTTCTTATAATGCAATTTTATAATATTTGAAATTTTATTATGCTACTCTATGATGAGAAACTTTAATTTTATTTAGTTTTTGTTTTCTTATTTCTTCATCATTTTTGTTTTCAATATATTATTACTTAACTTTCAATAATACGTAGATTGCAGGAGAACAAAAAAAAAAAAAAGTTGAGAAAAACCTTAACCTAAAAAACGAACGAAAAAACATGTAAGACGGAAGACGAAAAATAGAAAAAGAAAAGACAAACAAAAAAAGTACAAATATGTAATGCAAAGTCATAGATTTTGTCATAAACATTTTTTCTTGATTTCCAATTTTATTTTTTTCTTCTTCTTAAAAGCAAAATTGAAGAAAATTCTTAAAATTTAGTTTTTTTCGTAAAAAAAAAATTGTTCCTTTTTTTGCTTTTTCCAAAATTTAGGTCATTGCAATACTTTTTGAACAAAATGAAATAAGAAAAAGAAAATTTATAACAAGTTCAGTTTCAGTTATGGGGTATTATCATTATTATGATTTTTTTTTTCATTATTAGTATAATGCTTAGAAGTTCTTCTTTCTGTATATACATATGTACGTGTGTAAATACAGTAAAGTTTGTAATTTTGATCACTTTAACAAATCGATCACCTTTTAAAATTGACCGGTTCTCATTTCAATTTAATGATGAAATTATAATGAATTTTTGAATGTTTATATTTTGAATTTTCATCACATACTCCTGTATTATGATTATGAATTAATCGATTTTTTTCTATTTTCATCACAGTACAAATGGGCTACATAAACAAGGTTCACTGTAAATACAAATTTTTTACAAAAAAAGGATAAACACGAACATAACAAAAAAAAAAAACAAAAGTACAATGTCATCATATCGTATAATATTCAAACTTTTCTCCTTATATTGTGGATTACTTAGAAAAAAACATTTTTGTTTTTTCTTTTCAAATTCTTATAAATTAGAAAGAAAAAAAAAATTATAAGACAAACTATGAAAAATTGAAGATTAAAATAGACAAACTGAAAAAAGAAAATGAAAATAAGAATAAAAAAAATTTTTTTTTATGACAAAAGAAAATAGAAGAAAAATCTGACGACATTTCTTCCCATCATTTTTAATATTTTTGCATGCGTTGTTTTTTTTTTTTTGAAATTTTGTCTGTTCTTTTCGGTTTTTCATTTATTTATTTTCTTTTTTTTTTTTTTGGTTTCAAGATGATTATATTTTATTAGTGCCCTATATTTTCTCGTATAATCGTCATAATACCACAAAATTTCTATTTGGTTTTTGCTTTTCATATTTTGTTTTTCTTTTTCAGTGTAACATTCTACCTACATTCTACATGTTTCTTATTTATATTTTAAATGGGTTTCGCTTGTACATTCCCTATATTTTCTTTTTCATTTAGTAGTTTATTTACTTCAAACTACTCATAGGAAAATTTAATACAAAACAAAAAGTTTTATGGAGCGAACATAGAATCTGTCTTCAACATACGAATGCATGTGTATTTGTGTATCAGATTGAAAAAACAAAAAAAAAATTATTTTCAATAATTCCAACACTTTCTCTTTTTACACGTTTTTTTTATTTTTATTACAATTCTTGTTCTTTTGCTTTTTTCCCCTTTCTGGTTGTTGGTACGTACATACGTCATCAGCGTATACATACATACACTCGAATGTACACAAATATTCATTTCAAAAAATATGATATTTTGTTTCTGTTTTAGTTAAACATGTGGGTAAAAACATTTTATATCATTTTTTATTTTGTTTTTGCTTTTTATCCTGTTTTTGTTACTTTCATTTACCCTCATTTTTAAAATACATATGTATTACATTTCAGTACTTTTTACTTTATATACATTTATTGTTTGTTAAAAACTTACGAATATATTGTACAAATTTTTATGTAATTTTTCTTGTATATCTTTTTCTTGAGTTTTTGTTATTATTTTTTGGTCTTTGTTTTTTTTCGAAGCCCTCTACGCATAATAACATTGTGTAGAAAAAAAAAATTTTTTTTTGTCTTTCTTACTATATTTCTACACTTTTTTTTAAAGAGAAAAAACGTGATAGAATTCTTAATAAAAATAAAACTAATAAAAGAAAATAAAACAAAACAAAGTTTAAACAAAAGTTAAAACAAAAGATGAAAAAAAAAACAAAAAAATTTTAATGTTAGTTCATACGAGTTGAAGGACATTAAATTTCAGGAATTAATGTACGAAAATACGTATTTATTGATATGACTGAGTATTTCTTTTGAAAGTGGACTAAGTCTAAAGTCCTTTTTCAAATCTAAATTCGCCTTATAATAATACAAATTGCGACAGCAGATAAGAATTAACTTTAAGAAAAAAATTAAATAATTCCAGTGAAAGTTTATATATGATCTGTGGGAATTTGTAAGAAATGTGAGAATAAAAATCCACAATATCTCAGAATTCGAAAAATGGACTTGTAGCCCGTTTGCATATTTGGAGAAAATATTTTACTTCTGTTAATGTAAGTAATGATTTTGATCTTTTACAAGTAATTTTAATGACAATAATCCATCAAAAAAAAGCATGGTCGTTTTAATTTTGTTCCAATGGCTATTTAATAAAATCTTTAATAATATCTCAATTATCAGTTTTTAACAAAATATAACAAAACAAACACGTACTCTGTCGTATTGTCCCCATCAAGTATTATTATCCTGATCATAATATTCATAGCCAGTGGTAATAAAAGAAAAATATAAGTTTATTATGAAAATTATGAAAATACCATCAAGAGTATGGAGATAAAAATGCGTTGAACTTAAATTGGCATGACAAAAAAAAAAAAAAAAAACAGGATAAAGTCCTTACAGATCATTTTTCTCTACACAAAAATGTTAGCTATTGTTGCCATTTTTACACGAGGATTTTATTTATTTATTTATTTTTTATCTGTTTATGTAAACGTGTGATATTGAAGTCTGTCATGATGTTGACAAAATAAATATAATAAAAATAACAACAACAAAAAAAAAAAAAAAACTGAAAAGTTTTTATATCAGATTACCTTACTTTTTTGCTGCTTTTTTATTGTTCATGACCTAAAATTTATGTTTAAATGAGAAAAAAAAAAAAAAATAAGAAAAGAAAAAGATTTCTTGTCTTATTTTTATTCTCTTGAGATTATTATCATGTATTTCATGTATATATATTTATACATGTGTATATGTATATAAAATACTTAAACGAAGCTGATTATTGAGTGCTTTCAAACATAAAACGTGACAAAATTTCGTAATAAAAACAGGTACTATATTTATGCTATATAAATTTTACAGAATCTAAGAAAACCTATTTCTCTATGGTACACAAACAATTCAATATTATACATATGGAAAATTATTGTTTTCATATATTCTATTATCATTTTATGTATGTGAATTTTAAAAGTTAAAACCAGAATACAATTACAGTATACATGCGGTTTTGGTAAATTTTTTGAATTGATCATGTCACAAAAGTTGGAGTTGGCGATATTGTCTATAAGTGATCTTGTTGACAACGGACAACGGCTCAGGATAAATTGATATGAAAACTAGAAGACCAATATGTTCAGAAATATCCAATATACGATCAAAGTGAAGTCATGTCCTAGAAAAAGTCAAGACTTCCAACGATCCTTGAAGAAGACATCAAAAGAATAAACATATTGAATACTACTATAGTATTAAAAACTATTAAATAAAAGATTTATCTATGCAAGTAAAAATTTTGGAAACCATTTTGTATTTTTTTTTTTTTTTTTTTGATTATTCACATAATTAATTCGATAACACTATTTAATTAAAAGCGCGTCTAAAAACTAAAGTAAATAAATTGCAAAAATATGTAATAAAAAAAATTTTTTTTTACCTTTCATGTAAATCAAATTCAATTAAAATAGTGTCAGTACATATTTTGTTAATGAAAATAACATTCAATGTTATACACAAATAATACATTCAAAAAATACATAACAAACTCATAAATATTTATAAATCTTGTAACAAATCATTAACCTCAAAATGTACAAATTTGAAAAGAAAAAAATAAAAAAAACAAAAATTCTTTATATCATTTCTGAATTGCATTTAAAATTGTCATATCTCATTAATTAATTTGCTGTAAATGTTATTAAAAAAAAAAAAATTGTTTTTTTCCAATGTACACATATCATACATTCAATTAAGCCATATATAATCAACCAACCATAACCAACAACCCCTTATCATAATTATTATCATGTATATTAACTGCATACTCTATTTTCATGGATGTGTGTGTGTATCATACACATATATGTATATCATGTATATAAATTCTACTTTTGTATACATTTATGTACTTGTTAGTATGATTTTAATATTAAATAAATTTTTTTTTTTTATAATGATCTAAATTGTATATCATGTTTTCGAATCGTTTAACTGATTTTTATAATATACACACGCGACTTTTTAATTCAATAATATAAAATTTATATGTACTTGTGTATCTGTGTATATTTATCATATCTAATGAATGTCATTTTATGTTCATCGTTATATAAAAAGTTAAAAATATGTTTGCTTGTATACTTTACATGGAGACTTCATCATATTATATGTATATCATTCTCACATGCATGTGTACGGGCACATGAATTATTGTGTACTCTAGCTTGTACGACGTATACTCTAATATATCATAAAGTATTTGTATGGAATATAATTTGCATGTATAATATGCAACTGAAAATTAAGTGATAATATTGACAAGCAATAAAAATTATATGATATTACAAAGGTACATAATAAAATGCATATTGAAAAAAGGATATGTAATTTTTTGTATAAAAAAAAAAAAAAAACGTACGTACCTATATTATGTACGATACACTGTAATTGCTGATGTAAAAAGGATTGTACGATATTTTTAATGATACACGAAAACAAAAAAATTGACATAAAAAAAAACATCAAACATTTTTATCATTAACATCATCATTAAAAGAGGGTTAAATTACATCTACTTTGTACGTTAATTTGACTAAATTTTTATTTTTTTATATTTGTCATTTTTTTTCCTAATTAATACATTCGTGTGATTATTCATTTGTAAAAATGTACACGTAATCTGGTGTGCACAAAATTTATTTTATTAACAGGTGTACAGTTTTTTGTTTTTTTTTTATATTCGCATATTTAGATAATTGTGTGTACTTGGAATGCAAATATGCATAAATGCACTGACTGGTTGTTTGCTTTTTTTTTTAATTTTTTGAAAATTTCAATTGTATCTAACAGGATACATAAAATTTTTAAATATTTTCATTGAGCGTAAAATACGCAAATATTTTTAATTAATTGCATTAAAAATAAAATCGAAATTTAACTAAAAGATACATGTGTATAAGGATTAAAACAGACATATTTTAACGACATATTCGTCTCTTCATTTCAAGAAAAAAAAAAAATTTATAAAAACAATCTAAATCACGGCAATATGCCATAAAAATGAAAATAATTTAAATTTTATAAAAGTAAAAAATAAACATAGACGCAATACGAATTTTATAGTTTTATTGCCATTTTATAGCTGTTCATATTTCACTAATGCTTTATTAATATACGAATTGATTGTTAAAAAAAAAAAAAAATTACAAAAAAAAAACATTTTCTAAACTTGATAAAAAAGTAATATCGACAAATACATACATAAATTGATAAAAAAGAGAAAAATTCTGTCAATTCATCTATTTCCAGCAAATATCCAACAGCCATTCATTCAACATTCCCAAAAAAAAAAAAATCAATGCTGAGGACATTATATAATTTATTTAATTTTCAAAAAGAAAAAAAAAATTATTTATTTGTTCATTTTATGTATTTTCAATTCTATTTAAATATACGACGAGGACAAAATATGTTTTTCATCGATAAAAAAAACCCCATAATTATGTATATCATGATCATCATCATTTTTATAATATATATGTACATATGTATACATGGATATTCAAATAAATATGGCACACATAAAAATAGGCAATTTTTTGACTTTTTTATGATTTCCGTTTCGAATGAACAATTTTTATTATTTTTGCCTTTTTTGTAGTTTTTTAAATTTTATACAAAAAGTTTATATGTAAATCAAAATAATGTCATGTAAACATACAAGCACACATGTGTAGATAATTAAAGACTTATCGAATTTATTTATTTATTTTTATTTTTATTTTATTTTTTAAATAGAAACAGCAAAGGATAAAAAATAAATCAAATATCTAAAAAGTTGTCCTTTTTGATTTTTTATGTAATTTCCACGAAGAAGAAGAACATAAAATGTGGTTTATTTTTCAAAATTCGAATTTAAATTTTTTTGAACAAATTTGAATTTTTTTTTTTTTTCTCTACCATCTGTGATAGATGTCTTTTATTTAAGCAATTTCACAAAACAAAAATCATATATTTATGCTCATTATTTTATTTTTCAAGGAAATAAAATTGGAATTCTAAAAATAATCGTATAAATTTTTGAATTTCATAAATAGTTTTTCAACACACACTTCAAAAATCGGAGATACATATCTATAAGTTTTTTTTTCATATTATGATGTGAATAACTTTTCTTTTTTTTTCTTTTTTCTTTTTTTTTCTTTTTTCTTTTTTTTTTCATTTTTTATTTTCCATCTGTTTATCCTTTTCAACGATTTATACATAAATTGTGTTGTCCTTTTACACATAAAAATTTAGTGTCTATGATCATATCATTTTTATTATTTTATATACACTATCATGTCGCATTATGCTATTGTACCTCAATACATGTACATATGTACATATATGAATGCGATACAATATAATGACAATATGCTATGATTATATTCTTTTGCCTTGTTTATTATCATTATTATCATTATCATCATCATCATCATCATCATCGTCATCTTTAGTGTTATTATTATTATTACCAGTGTACATAACAAATGCATGTCTTTAACAATTGAAACCGAATATATTATAATTCACATTTAGAAGAATAAAGTTTTCCTTTCATGTACATAATAAACATTTTGTTTATTTATTTTTTATTATTGGCTTTGTTTATTTCATTTTTTTTCTTTTTTCTTCGTTTCTTACCATAAAGTTTCTCAAATGATATTTTTATTCACCAAAACAAAAGAAAATGAGATAAAAAAATCAAATCAAATCAAATTTCACGAATGAGCCTTTCTCAACATTTTATTTATAGTGTAAAAAAGAAAAAAATCCAACATTTTAAGAAAGAATAAATTTTTCAAAACTATAAAATAACTATGATGATTTTATGCAACATATAAAATGATCCTTTCCTTTTTGTCTATGTATTAGGATCCAAAAATATATGTTTCATATATTCGATGTTTATTTTGTGTTGGTATATACACACTATGTATGTGCGTATAGCATCGTGTAGTATATGTATATGATTACAATTTCATGATTATTGTTATAAAAGTGATGTCATTTTTCACGCTTTCTAAATTTTTTTATTCATAAATGTGTTACATACTGATGACTGTATAATCCGGTAGTAAAAAACAAAAAAAAAAACAAAAAAAAAACTCAAAATTGTTAAAATAACGAAAATACAACATATACACATAATATGAAAATTTATATGATGATAAGCCAAAAGCTATGGGTTACACAAATATTTTTATGTCTTTTTTTTTTTTTAACTATTTTCATTTTTAGTTCAATGTTTTTCCTACATATTTTTAGTTTTGGTTTATTTTGATACTTTCAAATTTTTCTTCATTGTTTTTTTTTTTTTCATTTCACTGTTTATTTTTTGTAATTTGATTTTTGTGAATTAAGTTTAAATTTATTGTATGTGTTTATGCTATCTGTAATTGTATTGCAGATGATATTTTTTTTTTTGCTTTTTAATTTTTTTTATAAGCTTTTATGAACGCTTTTAATAATATTATTGTCATCATATCATATATCCTGATTTCATACATTTTTTTTTTTTTTTTTTTTTGGCTTTTGTATATAAGAAATTATGATTGTAAGTTTAATCCTCTTTTTTCTGGAATTTAAGGAAAAATGAAAATAAAGTCAATGGCATACAAACTAAAGTATGTCCAAAAATTTATTATTTAAAAGACATACAAATTACAATGTAAAAGCTTTGTAGCTTTTTAAAATGTTTAAAGCAAACCACAACTCAAGAATGATTTTAGTTTTATGTTTCTGCACAGGTAAAAATTATAACGTAAAATTCAAAAAAAAAAAAAAAATCGTAAAATACATTAATTTATGTATTTCAAATTATTTATCAAAATTTCCAATTTTAATTCAAAATTCATGTACACGCATGTAATTATACGTACAGATATTTTACAGTGCATATTTAAAAACTATTCGACATGTAATACAAAATTTATACAAATAATAAATTGTATTAATGGCTGTATGTAATACATGAATTCAAACATTCAAATATATAAATTATTTAGTTACCTAAAGATTATTATTATGAGATTATTATCATAACATTTATGATTATTTTATTGATAATGTTAATATTATCGAATTTTGTACATATGTATGTACTATTTAATATAATTGCCTTTGGAATATGTAATAAACACATACAAATACTCGTATACAAAAACGTGAGAAGTATATGTACATGTAGTGTATTATATTATAATATGGAATGTAAATTTAAATCGATTTAATATACCATAAATATTATATACACCTGTCATTCTGTAAATTACATGCATATGCATATGTATGAGTGTACATATGTACATACATACATGATGAATCATACGCGTTTGTATCTGCATTGATCTATCTATATAAAATGTATATTTCAGATAATATAAAATCATTTTGTATTATCACATTTTATAATTATCATACAAACACATGCGTGTATTAACACATATACATATGTATGTATTACATATACTTAAGTGTATAATAATATGTAGTAGTAAATTTTATTTATAATTAATTTCAAATGTACATGTTTTACGGAATTATCAACACACAATTATCTGTCATTTATTTACATTTGAAATTTTTTTTTTTTTTTTTTTAATCATATAATAATGTACAAAACCAGATGCATTTTATTCCAGACTCATATATATATGTACGTATATGTATTATGAATACATCACCACTATGAATATTTTCATACCATTTATCGAAGGATATTTAAAAAAAAAAAAAAAAGGAATAATTATTCAATTCAATACAATATTGTATAAAATTATATTAGTTATTGATTTTTTGTTCATATATTGATTTATTAATGTATCTACAACACATATACGAATTTATAATTAAAGAATGTTAATGCATAATTAAACATTAAATAATAATGAAAATTACATATACAATATTTTGTAATTTAATTGAAATTCATTATAAATTAAATAGCTAATTAAAAGAATTTTACACTTATGTACATATGTATATGATACACATTATGTATATTCAATATGTGGAATATATAAATGAAATTGAGAAAAAAAAAAAAAATACAAGCAAATCAAATTAATGTTTTTGTTTTGCAGTTTTCGAATTATTTTTTTAAGTTTTTTTATTATAAATATTTGATGTTTTTTTTTTTTTTTTTTGTTTTAAATGGAAAATAATTTGACATAATATACAATAATCATTAATTTTATGCGTTAATTCACTTAAATTAACATTTTCATAAGTTTATTTGTATACATTTTTTGTGGTATTTTAAATTTTATGTGTTTTTGTGATACAAATATAAATGAACATTTACATATGTATGTATGTGTAATTTAATCAACAAAATAATAATAGTGTGGTTCACATATACGCTTATTTTATTACAACAATAATTACACAAAAAAAAATTTTTTTGAAATAACCTATCAAATGAAATAAAAACTTTACATATCCTTGTATCAAAGTCAAATATTTAATTATATATATTAATAAATGGTCTATAAAGGACATAAAATTTTTGAAGATAATAATTATGACAAATATTGTAAAACAAATAATTTTGATTTTATTTAAATTTTCATGATAATTAAAAAAAAAAAAAAAAAAAAGAAAATTTGTTTTTTGCATTTATGTAGATCTTAACGTATTTTTATTTGGCATCAATCCTTCTAATTTCGAAATTAGAAAATGTTTCCTGTTCAGTTTGAAATTATGTATATTCAAAATTCAATGAGAAATAACGTAAACTTTTGACTGTTTCTAATACACTACTAATAAACGAATAAGAAAACTAAGTTTTAGAAAAGAAAATTTTTTTTAGCTGGTATCTGTACTTTTCTTATTTATTCTTTTTTTCTTTTTAATTTAATTTAATTATTTTCTAATATATGTTTTATTTATGATAAATAATTATTGTTGATATTTTGATAAATTTGTTGTTTAATTTTATATTTGCACTCAATTAATTTTTTATATTGCAAAAATTAAAAAAAAAAAAAAAAACAATATATAACATGAATAAATACGTGAATTTCCCCAAAATCTGGTTAACTAAATAATAATAAATTATTTTTTCCTATCTAAAAAACAAAAAAAAAAAAAAAAAAAAAACTTATGTGTAAATATGTACACAAATTATTTGTAATGGACTTATATAACATACATATGTATAATTTTAATATGCAATTAGCTATCAGTTATTTGTCTAGAATGTAAAATTTGTATAACAAAAAAAAAAAAAAAAAAAAAAAAATCAATTAACTGGTTGACAATTGTATTAATGTGTTCACATACAATTTATGTAATTTGCATCAGGGAATAAAAATGATAAAAAAAAAAAAACAAACATTTTGTAAAAAATACACAAATGTATTTGAGTTTATTCAGAATCAGACAACCTAAAAATATGCAATAGAACATACATTATTATGTACATGTACAAGTAGGTATACAAATGTATATATAAAACAATTCCCTTCAAACATTTATAATACGTAGCTCCCATATATGTATGTTGCTATGTACATATAGTTAAAGATTTATAATTATTTGAAACCCAAAGTTAAATTTACGTTTTGTCAATTAAATTCATTTAAACTTAATCAGAATTTCTAGTTAGTTAACAAAACACGCGACCTCCATATATAAACATTTATTTTATGAACACATAAAAGCTTAACAAAAATATAGATATGTACATACATATATAGATACATATGTATAAGTACGTTTAATTATATACATATGATGTAGACTTTTCAGATAAACCCGTGTGTACATACATGCATATGTATTTAAATAAACTCATATACATACAAGTGTATAAAGTGGTATGTATACATACATATATATATGTATATACATAGTTAAATTTTTGTATTACATATTAAGTATGTTGATTATGGAATGAGAATTTAAATTTTATACACAATATAAAGGAAATATAAAACAGATAAATTCGTTTAATAACAATATTTCAGTATGGTATGTATACGTAGTATTTTTTAGTAAATTGCGTACGTACAGAGATTTTTTTTTTTTTTTTTTTTTTTTGTTAATGTAAACAAAATACAGTATACATATGAAACATGAAAGGATACAATTCTATAAAACAAAAATGTTTACTGTCTACGTATAAGTACGCATATGAGATTGCAAAAATAAACAGAAAAGTCGGTTTTTTTTTTTTTTTCGTTATTTTGTGTTTGTTTTAAAATGAAAAACAGAATTGTTCAATAAAATAAATTAGTAATTGCGTCAGAATAATGAATAATGCATATATTGCATTTTAATATTAAATTGAAATGAACGTAGCCATGCAGATATGTACATATGTGTTGGTGTTGGTTAATAATAACAGCGAGTTCTTTTAATATTGCGATGATATAATTATATATGTACATATATCGTAAACGTATTAATTCTAACACAAATAAATCAAATCAACAATTTGATTAATAAAAAAAAAAATATCTAAAGGATAATATGAGAAAAAAATTATAACGAATTTATTTATTATCTTGTTTATACAGTCTCCCATTAAATTTACTTTCTTTTTATCTATATACAAATTCAAATCTAATTATTTCATTAAATGATTAAAACGATTAAATCATATTTCGTACGTGTGGTACAATTACGTATACAGTACATTTTATATTTATGAAATTTGTTCTGCAGACCATTAAACTTAATTAAAAAATTTCAAAAAGGTTACTTGTATACATTTTCAAAAAGACATGTTTTTTGTTTTCCTGTTTTTTTTTTTTTTTTTAATTAATTTTAAATTGAAATTATGTATAAAAAAAAAGGTGAATTCTTGGAAAAAAAAAATTCGCAAATTTTTCCTGTCGATCAGAAGAAATATGATTATAGTACTGTTCCATAAAAAATGTTTTCTTTATTTTGGTATAATTTTACCACATATTATTTTTTTTTTTATAAAATAAAAACAAAAATATATTGAACTGGTAATAAAATAATATTAAATTGAATCATTAAAAATTTAAACACAGAAAATTGTATAAAAATGTATTTATGCAACTCCTGCAAGTTCTGCATATGAAGTGCTTATACCTGTTTATGTTTGTAAGGGTAAATATACATACAAAAATTTAATATCATTTTAATTTAAATTCAAAAAACGTATACAATTGGTACGATTTCAAAAATAAACGAAAAACACAAATTGTTTTCTTTTTTAATTTTTTATTTTTGAGTGTAGATATTTTTTTTTTTTTTTTAAATTCAAAATGAATGTTAAAAGGATCCAAAATTTTAAATAAAAGAAAAAATGAAGCAGATATGTAAATTTTGTCTGCAAAAAATAAAAAAAAAAAATAAATTCAAAATAATGATGGTCAAAACCACTTCAAAAGATTTTTATTTATTTATTTTTTTTTTATTTTTTTGTTTTTTTTTTTTTTTTGTTCATCTCTAATCTTGATTGAACTTTTAAACTTTTTTAAATCTATATCGAATAGAGATTTTCGTATTATGTATACAGAATTTATAGAATTTTCAAGTACAAAATGCATCTTATGTATACAGAAGAAAATCTTTATTTTTTATTTCTATAAATAACACTTTAATATCCTGTCTGCTTAATGTTATTTCTAATTTATCCTAACAATGAATACTAAAATTTATGTGAATATATGTACGTATGTATGTGTGTGTACGTACAAACAAACGTACAATTCCTCAATTTTCATGGTATGAAATATTTATTTTGAAAATGCGATCTATATGCAATGTATTTTTATATTGAATGCATTCTTTACATACATGTATGTACGTGTACGTGTAATTTTCACATTTTATATTCTAACTCGTTATGTTTGTATTTTCTACATGTTTTTTTTTTTTTTTTTTTTTTTTTTGTTAAATGAAAATTTCACTTTCCTTTACACTTTTGCTTTTATTATATTTTTTACTACTACATCATTTTTATTCTTGTTTTTATCCTTAGTTAGCAATAATGCAAATTTTCAATTTTATTTCTACAAAAGTATATTATATGTGAGTATGTTTTTCTTCTTCTTTAATTTACATACATTTCAAATTTCTTCATTTTTTTTTCTTTTTTGCTTTGTTATTTCTTACGATTCTTTTTTAGAAATTTTATTTTGTGTCTATTCATTCTTTCTGGTTTTTTTTTTTTTTTACATTTTGTGTCTATGTGTGCTATGTGCTTTAACTCTATGTGCATGTATTTTACACTTTTTTTTTTTTTTAAATAATATTGTCGCCTTTTTTGCAAATCCTTTTTAAGCATCATACAACTAAGTCATACACATACATGTCATATGCGTATTAGCACAGGAAGAAAGCAAAAAAGAATACAAACTTTTATAATATAATGAAGCAAAGGAAAAATAGAAAATTATATATAGTGTATGCTAACATCATGATGATATACTTGTCATTTTCACATTTTTTAATTTTAAATGTTAAAGAAATGAAAATGTATGTACATGCATGTACCGGAAACATAATCACATATCCAAAATTCAAATATTCAAATGAATCAAATTTATGTACATATCTATGCATGACATGACAGTGATTATAAAATATGTATTTAAAAAAAATATATAAAAATATGAAAATTTTTGAAAAATTATTTAAAAAAAAACCAAAGGAGAGAAAATCTAAAAATATACAGTACAAGAAAGATACTGTATAATGTGAAAATTTTATAGCAGGAAATCTTTATATTTCTATAAAATAATATTGAAATAAATGAAATACTTGTTAGAAATTCATTTAATTTTTAAAATTTAAAATTTAAATTTCTTGATAAAATTGACTAAAAATTTTTTCCAAGGCAATATATGTATATTTCTAAAAATATTTCTAAAAAATGTTCATATTATTTTGAGCTATAAATTTTCTCGAATTTTTGTATTTTTCAATCATTAAGATAGCACAGTAGAAATACAAGATCAAAGTAATTTACCAAACATCCTGCATATGAGTATAATATGTAAAATGTTGATGAAAAACAATATACCAATAAAATTGTGTTAAACATTTCAATAAAACAGAATCTTTTTTTTTTCACGCTTCACGATATGTAATGTACATCTTCATTTTTTCCCTGATATTAACCAATTCAATAGTTTAAATCGTATATTCACACTATATATTAAAAAAAAAAAAAAAAAACTAGAAAAAATCCATGAAATAAAAGAAAGGAAATTACTTCTTTTTTTTTCATTACACAAACGTATTAGTTGAAAATTCGAATAACGAAATTTTATACATTTCAAAAACAAAATGAATAGGTAGGTAAATGTTTTCATTTCTTTTACAGGAAAAATCATCCTTGTTTTATTCGAATTGTTTTTAATGTAGTTTTTTGTTTTTTTTTTTTTTTTTTTTTTTTTACATTTTGGCAGTGATTTTTTGATTTAATGGATGTTTTTTAAATTGCAATTGTAGCTTTATTATTATTATTTTTATTTTTTTTTTGCTGTTAGTTTTGATCTCTATTTAAAAACCAAAAATTCTCTACAGTGATAAATCTGAAAAGTATGTAAATATATATTTTGATGTTTTATCCTTACAGAAATAATCACAGATATGCATATTTGTATGAGTGGTGTATTTATATATATATGCATGCATATGGTGGTGTGCATATACATATTTACAAATGCATACAAGATTGCATGCAATAAAAATGAATCATCACATGATGTCCATCATTTAGATTGTATTGAATTGTGATTTTTTTTTTTTTTTTTTTGCCTAACTATCGTCATCAACATTATCATCATCATCTTCATTGTTTAAATAGTAATACATCAGTCATTTAACAAAACAAAAAAAAAAAAACGGAGGGAAAAAAAATTCAAAACAGAATGCACAATGTACAGAAGTAAAATAAGCATTGAATTTACATGAATAAACCAGAAGCTATGTAAAAATTGAAAATGAACAAAATCACGTACATACGTAACGAAAAAAAAACAAAAAAAAAAAAAAAAACAAAAACTAAATAAAAAGCAAATTTTACAAATTTTCATTACGTGAATACGTGTATGTTAGTTGAATGTAAATTTTTGTAGCTTTTAGTACTCTTAATAAAATTCGTTTTTTGTTTTTTTATTTATTTACAAAAATAAAAAAAATAAGACAAAAAGATCTTGAAAATATTTTCAATTTAATTTGTAATCAATTTTCATTTCATTTTTCTGTTGAAAATCTCTTTTGTATTTAATAATTGTATTTTAAAATTGAAAAACAAATTTTGTAAAAATAATAAACAAATAAAATTAATAAATAAATTAAAATTACATACCTGAAGCACATGTAACATCACATATTGTAATTTTCTCATTTTCATTATTTCAATAAATAAAATATTGATATAATATCGATATTTCTAAAAAAAAAAAAATTTTTTCTAGATAATTATCAACTCGTAGTTTAGTCCTTCACTTATATTATTTTCATAATTTTATTATCACTCTCATTTTCAATGAAAAAAAAAAAAAAAAAAGTTCTATGTTATCACACTGTATTTAGTTGTATGACATAATATCATGTATTAGCACATATGCACATATTATAGGCATGTATGCAATTTCCTTTTTAATTATCCTTTTAAATTGACTTCTATAAAATAATAAGGGATAAATTCACTTGATTACATACATACATATAATGAAAAATACAAGTTTTTCTCTCATTTAATGATAAAATAATGTAATTAGAAAAACTTTGTTAATACATGTAATATTCGCACATACATACATACATATGTACATATTTAAGTACATTGACTATAAATTATAACACTTTATTATCATTAAAATTAGTCATATATACATATGTAATAATAATGCAGACTATTATAATGTTAAACATAATATCAAATTGACCATGAAATTCAAATGTTTAATAAAGTATCCAGTGATGATGATGACAAAGATAATGATGATTACAATTATGATAACGATGACAATCATTTTCATTATGTCTGCATGAATATTTATCTGACATGAAAAAAAAAACATGATAAATTATGAGACAACATTAAATCCTAACAGGAGATAAAAAAAAAAAAAGAGAAAGAAATGCCATGAAATAAAATATTTTGTTAAACCAAATATCATCATTATTATTATCACTCAGTATATGTATGTATATAATTACATGTAATATAAGGTCAATAATTTTTACATCGTCATCATCATCATCATCGTTCAATTAATTCAGTTCAATTCAAAGATATAACATCAGATAATTTTCATTATTATTAATTGTCGCGACTTGTAATCAAACTTTTCTAATATTTCTATATTTTTATCATCATCATCATAACCATATGTTACGTTTATAAGCATACATGTATGAATATTGGCCAGGCAACATTATTAAAATTATCATCATTATAATTACTATTATAACTGAATATATTATTAAGTATATTTAAGACTATAAATACACACACATACGACAGGCTAAATGATCATATCCCTGTCATAATATATATATGTATATTTTTATCCGAGGATACAAATCAGTATACATATATAAACTCAAACATTTGAGTAATGAAATAAAAATCCTATCATTTTACTTATATCATCTAATATTTAAATATAACTTTTTAATACACATCTACATAACTAAAATTGATGAAATTTTACTTACTGATGGATACTTGTTTGTTTGATTATGTGATTTAATGGTCAATCCATGCTACAATATGTGTATACACTCATAAAGTATAATTACTGGAAAAAGTTTATTATAAAAAAAGAAAAAAACAAAAAAAAATTAGAAAAAGAAGAAAATTCTAATCCCAATGTATGCATGACTTATACGTATCATACATATGTATACATGTATACACTCTAATGTGTGTTAAAGAAGATATAATATGTCATTCTATTTTCCATATTTTCATTTCCTATAGGTATTATTTAATGGGTTAATAGAATGGGAGATGAAAACGATTAAATGTCAAATTTAATAAACAAAGATTGGATACATACTCATATATAAGTTTGACCATGGATGTGATATAATATCTGCTATGTTATATTGACAAGATTGATATTGTATATGGTACATATGTATGAATGGTTGTACGTACATACATATAAGATATTGTACATATACTCGTATATGAATTTATAGTTCAGAATTTATGTCATCATTTGCTTTTTCTTTCATATCATGTACAAACTTATTGACTTTTGGAACGTTATATTCCAATATTCCATATTTCATGCACAAAAATATGTGACCGTCGTTACCCTGATGATATATACACAATTACACATATAACAATACTATGTATAAAATGCCCGATGATGATCTTTGCAAATTATGCTCTAATTCCAATTTCATCATCATCATCGTCAGAAAATGCATATGTGTATCTAAAATAATTCCCAATTGATATATGAACATGTATATGTATTCTTATACATACATACATATATCCTTATAAATGTATATGAAGAACGTACGAATATGTATACGTGTACATACTGTATATTATAAATAATCACTTATATGTATGAATTGAACAAAAAATGATGAATTGACGGTAATCTACCAGAAATAGGATATTTGATTGGATCAGGTCTTTAGTTCAGTGGACAAGAAGTCCATCGTGAATAAAAGAAAAATATATAAAAAAAAAAAAAAATTGAAATAAAACAAAAAACAAAAAATTGGACTATATAAAAAGCTGTTATGTGTATTATTAATATCTATACAACGATACCAAACTAAAATGAAAACTAATCAATACATATTACATGTATGATTAAAAGATACACGAAACAGGATATATGTATATACATGACTACATTCGTATACAGATATGTGAATGCAAAGTATATGTTGTTTTTATTGTATGTATGTACTTCTGCTGTTAAGAGAATTATTTTGTGAATTAGATTGAGACCAATAATAGATGGATAAATGAATATGTATATACGCATACAATTATATTATTGTATATACGTACACAAAAATGTACATATACGATCGAATATTTTTCATTGTAATATTTTATGTATATTTAGTGTATAAATCCAAAAATGATGATGAGTGTTCATAATGAAAATCATTTCATTTTCCAATTAACCTAAATCAAGGATTTTAATTCATCAAAAATAATAAGATTTTCATGTTAATATATATTTCTTTCTTTCTTTTGTTTTTTGAATTTGAATACATTTTTTTTTTTATTTGTGTTTTAATGAAATTTTTTATTTCTAAAATCGTAAACATTTTTTAATACACTCTAGAGATATTTTCTATTAAATTCTTTAATTTTTTCATTATTTTCAAACAAATATAGAATTCATAGAAATTTTTGTATAAAGTGTTATATTTTCTATACTGTCATTTTCCATTTCGATCATGAGAAAACCCCTGAAACCCCTATCAGTGCTTACAACATAGAATTCTTCAATTTGATGACATTTAAGTGATATTGATTACAATACATCAATTGATGGTTGCACGAAAATGTTTAAAAGTGCTTCTAAATATCATAGTAAATGGTAATATATATATGTTGCAAAGAAGGACTAACAAAGGACAATCATTCAAATGCTCTGTGTGTGTTATTGTTATCGGATTAAATAAAAGAAAAAAGAGATACAAAACAAGATTTAAGTTAATAACATTCACCTCAAGCTTTGGAGTCATAGACAAATACGATGAAGTTGTATGAAAAAAATGATTTGTCTTAATTACTCGTAATTTTAAATTTTACACATTAACATTATTGAGTGGTAAATGACAATGTACATAAATTTTGCAATTTTTTCAATTAAAATCAAGTAAGTGAAATGTTTAAACACTCATGTCTTGATATATGATACAGTCGATGTACATTAAAATAAATTTATTTTGTGACTTAATATAAGATTTATTTTATTATCTCGTAAAGATAATGTTTAAAAAAACAAAACAAATTTTTAAAGTTTTATACTTTATCTAAAAAATAATACATATGATCATATTCATATATGCAATAAAAATATTTTTACTTTATGTCTTTAATTTACTTTTGATAAATTGCTATTTCTATGACATTTTGCATATGTGTAAATATTTCAAGTAAAATTACACAATTTTCATAAAATTTTATATACAACAAATTATTATGTAAATAAAATGAATTTTATATACGAAAATGGAAATAAAATGTAAACATATAATATATGATTTGGTTAATAAAAAACACACATGTGTGCATATGCATGCATATATTATGTATGTATGTGAAAAATAAAATATTTGGAATAATGTATTATTATTTTTTAATATTCATAAAATTGGTGTTTCCGCACTAATATTATCACGATGTTGTAGAAAAGAAATAATAACAGAATTAAAATATAAGAACGTATACAGTTAAAAAAATAAAATAAATAAATAAAATAAAATTTTAAAAATGAAAATAGTAAAAACGAAATTTTATTAAAAAAAATAATATGTGAAAATATTAAAACAAGAAGGAAAACAAAAAACCAAGGTAAAATTAATGTGCTTTTGTGTATTTAGATATGTAAGTATGTAATATGATACAATCATTATTTTGTGTTATTTAAAGTTATGAACCAACATATCATAAAATATTTTTATGTATATACTTTATGTGTCTTATTAAAATTTTTAATATAGGCCTACCTCAGTTTACTATAAAAATATTTTTTTTATTTTTATTATTATTAGTATTACATATGTACATATATTAAGAAAAAAAATGAAATGGATTCTATTGTTGTTTTAAAAGAAAATAAAAAACTAAAATATTGGCACATAATTTGAAGTTATAAAAATTTTTTTATTATTGAAAATTACTTGTACTTAAAAAAATTAATAAAATGTTTTGAAAGGAAATTACTATAAGGATAATACATATTTATGTAATAAAATTGAAAAAAAAATGAATATGCATATATGAATGATACAAAAATATAATAAAACTGACCGTTCAATATAATATCGCTTTCATGCGCCGCTAAAAATAAAATAAAAATTCAAGAGCTACTATTCAATACCACCCGTCTCCTTTCAGGTTTAAAAGGCAACTGAACTGAACAATTATTATCAAACCAAATTATTCTGACTACTGAATACTGATAGTGAGTAACTAACTAGTGACTTACTAGTGACTAGTGAGGTAGTGACTAGGACTAAGGATAGTGACTAGGACTAAGGATAGTGACTAGGACTAGGGGTAGTGACTAGGACTAGGGGTAGTGACTAGGACTAGGGGTAGTGACTAGGACTAACTTGCTAGACTAGTGTGATTGCTATACTATGTGCTACGGCTATGTATAAAACAGGATAAAAAGTATACAGTGCACAGAACAGAAACAGGTCCATCATTTTTTTTATTTTTTTCTAAGAAATATTCGAAGATTTTGGTAGCACTACTTGTGGTAATAAATTATTTCTTATTTGTAAAATTAAGGAGTAACCATAAAAAAAAAATATTCTGACCGTAATTCTATGATACAACTATTTCTTTTTTTTTTTTTTTTTTTTTTTTTTTTTTTTTTTTTTTTTTTTTTAAAATAAAAAAATTTTAATGTTAAAAAAACATAAAGAAACTTTGCATTAAATTACAAATTTTCTAGATTTTTTTTTTTTTTTAAATATTTAAAAATCTGTTCACAAAATTTTACTTGAAACATTCAAAATTTATTTGATTTTCTTCATTTTAAATTAAAATTTTACAAAATTATTTTATGTATACATAGATACTTAGTTATTTGGACACTATATGACTATAGTAATGTCATTTATGAATGACTTATAATTATACCATAGTAACTACAAATTTAGCACACATAGATAACAGTTGTAATGAATAATAATGAAGTGAATTGATTTAATTTTAAAAAATATTTTTTTTTATTATTTTACTTTTTTCTTTACTAATTTCTGCTTCAGAAAAATAAAAAAAAATTCCTGCAATATAAAAATTATATCAATTATACCTCACGTACGTATTTCAATCATTAAGGTTTTGTTAAAGATTTATATATCGCAATCGATAGAGTGACATTACATGTACATACGTACCATAGTATTTACAAATAGAATACAAAAAAATTTTCTTAAATTAAGAAAATAAATATGAAGAAAAAAAAAAAATAATTTAAAAAAAATTTTTTTTTGTTCGTTCGTTTATTTTTTTGTATAAAAGAAAAGTAAAAAAATAAATGTAAGAAAATAAGACTGCATCATTAGAGTATGTATGGATAATATCATTATGTCATTGTTCTCTATGGCGAACATTTGTAATTTAGTGCTAACACATACAAATACACGAGTAAATTAAATAAAACTTAAATACAGATGAAAGTAGTAAGGTGGATTGCAATAGTTTTTTTTTTTCGAATTTTGAATTACTATTACTGGACATAATATGTAATAAGAAAATTTTAAAAGGAGGAAAAAATACTCAAACTCTATAAGGAAGGACGCAAATACAACAGAAAATAAAACAGACCAATATAAAATAAGATAAAAAAAAATTTTCTTTTCTGCACTTTACTTATCCTCCATATACATATACTCATACATATGTTGTTTAATTTTTTCTGTCATTGGAAAATCACAAAATTTAAGAAGAAAAGAATTTAATTAGACCATACCAACTAAACCCAATCAACCAAAAGGAGCAAAAAAGAGAATAAAATCGGAATTTTTTTTTTTTTTTTTGTTTTCTGATTGTGATTGAAACTGTGAGAAGAATTTTAAATGGAATTTTTGTTACTTTTTTGGTTTTAAGTTTTAAAGTAATTTCTTTTTTTTCTATTTGATTTTCTTCTTCTAAACTTTATGTATTTTGTTCTCATGTTTTTTTTTCGCTTTTCTAATTTTCACAATAATTTTCTTATTTTCTTTTTTCGTTGTTCTTTGTCTTTCTTTTGTAAATTTTAAGAAAAACAGAATAAAAAAAAATTCTTTTACTGATTAATTCCCTTATCATATGTACATATACGTTTCACAAGAAATAAAAAATTAAACAAATAAAAGTAAAACATGGAAACAATAAAAAAAAAAAGACAATTGTATTATTAATTTTGATTAAAAGTTAGTTTTCAAAGTGTATTAAATTGGTACTTATTTGTATTTTTTTTTTTTTTTTTTTTGATTTGCTTTTATTTTTGCATTTTTGCATTAATTTATAAAATTAATAAAAATAAATAAAATTTTTTATTGAAAAATAAAATAAGAAAAAAAAAATGGGTAATTAGCAGTAATTCTAAATTTCATTTAACGCGTTTCAGTTAATTCAGAAAATCAATTCTGTACTAAATTTTAATACAATATTTTTGAAAGTGAAATAAAAGATGTTTTCTTTACAATCTAAATATTTAATGAATTTCCTTAAATCATGTGTACAAACGACATCTCAATAAATTAAGTCTGCAGCAATTTTTCATTAAAAATTAAAAAGATTTGTAATCCTCAAAAATCTCACAAAATAATTAATTATATCACCTTGTGATCAGTTTTAAAATTATTGTTCTAACAATGAAATCAACCTTGAATTATTGAATTCACTGATTTTCTTTTTATTTTTATTTATTTATTTATTTATTTATTTTTTTTTTTTTTTTTGTAAATAAAATTAATGTCGAATTCTAAAGTGAAATTTGTAGTGTTCTACTTTTTATTTTGTTTATTTTGAATTTTATCTTTTTTTTTTCTGCTTTTCGCTTTGAATTTTTTTTTTTTTTTCAACCACATTTTATTTTAATGTATACAAGAAAAAAGTGTTTAATTGAAAATTCACTTTTTTATATGCATGAGTATTTATTTATATTTTTTTATTCCTCCTTATTATCAGGATTTATTAAAGAAAAATTGTACATAATATGTGTCTTTTTTTGGTTGGTTAATTCTTTGAATTTATTTTTATGTATAAATTTTTTATATTTGTTTTTTTTTTTTAGTTTTCATATTTTATGCCTTTGTGATTTTTATTCAAAACAAAAAATAAATAAAAAACAAATTGTTTGCATATGAAAAGATATCGAGTGTATATATATATATGTACACATGAAAGTGCAATTATTTACGTATGCACATATGTATGCGTATGTTCATCACATATGTATGTATGTATATGTGCTAACGAGATGATTTTTTTCTTAGTTTCCCTTTTTTATTTCTCATAAATAAATGTACAAAATTCATTTATTTATTCATTCATACACATTTTATATTTATTTTTATTATTATTTTTTTTTTTTAAATTTTTTTTTATTTATATTTATTCATTCGCACAATATTAAAATTGAATGTACACTTTACAGTTCAAAAAAAAATTGTTTTTTCTACAAAAAAAAGAAGAAAAACAAAAAATAATATGTGAATGGTACACATGTACATATTTATATAAATGAGAATGGATAATTAAAAAGAAAATTAAAAAAAAAAAAAAAATAGAAGAAAAAAACAAAACAAACAGCGCATAAGTGAATAAAAAAAAAAAAAAAAATATAGTCATCATATGTGCCATAAAAAGATCCGAAAATTTTGCATATTAAAGGATTTTCATATGCAAGGTGTCCCAAAATGACTTGATTTGTCAGATACAAAATTGATGACTTTTCGTATCATATCAGACTATGTAGATTTGAAATTTTATTATTTCACATTTTATGAGCCACTGGTCTGGTAGTGAAAAACAAATCTAAATTATACGATAAAACTAAGACTAATGCAAATACAGTGGATTTAAAGATATAACGTTGTGTATTCTATAATTTAGTAACGTTGCTCAAGAAAAGTAACATTTACTATGGGACACACTTCATATGTATGTATTTTGTAACATAAAGGATAAAATGAGTATATTATAGTACATGTAGTAAATATTTAACAAAATAATAAAAATAAATTGAAAAAATAAAAATTTTTTTACGTTAACATATGTATATTTATATAAAACATTATGGGGATAAAAAAAAAAAAAAATCTCTTCAAAAATAAAAAAATATACAAAGAGAGTAAAAATAACAGAAAGACCTTAAAAATGAATACAAAAAAACAGAAAAAAAGAAAAAGAAAAATACCTATGTACACGTATGAAATAAAAATCAAATATTTTAATAATTCTGGCAACATATGTATGTAATATACATATACGTATTCGCATGTTTGTGTCTGTTTATGTCTATATTTTTGCATGAATGCATCTACGTACATATTTTCATTATTATATATTGATGTATGTGTATGAAATTAAACCAAGTGAAAGCATATGTTGTATCATATGCATTTCAATGTACATACATACATATATTTAAAAACAAAAAAATTAAAAAAAAACCAAAATATTTTTGTTTTTTAATTTTTCCTTATATTATTTCGTATTTATTTTATTTTTACCACTTTAATTTTCATCCTTTTTTTTCAATTATTCATAGAACATCCTTTTTTTCTTTTTTATCCGAACTATACAAATTCAAAAATAAAACAAATTTTTATAAATTTTTTATTTTCACATATATATACATATGTATGTTTACATATATTTAAAAAAATTTCTGTGTCAAATAACGACACAAATTTGTTTAAAAATTTTGTTTTTTTTTTGTTGGTTTATTTTTGTTTTTAATAAATTTCAGCTTTCATTTTTAATTTTTTGTTCATCATTTGCTTTGATATATTTTTTTTTTTTAACAATTAATTCAAAAATCAAAAAATAAAATAAAATAAAATGTGCATCCATTTTTGATATTTCTATGTTACATATGAATGTGTAATGAGAGCCATTCACATACTGTATGTGTATACATATGCGTTAAAATTACATGTATACTTTATTTTATATATTTCAAGGATATAAGGGAAAATGTTTGTTTTTCTCGCCTGTATGTATGAAATATATTTTTAGAAAAATAATTTGAACGAAAAATGATTAAAAACATACATACATATATGAAAAATATATGAATTTATTAAATTTGATTACAATCATGACGTTGATATTTTTTGAATATGATGAGTTTATTTTTTATTTTTATATGAGTGTTTGAATAATAATCAATGAAAAAAATTTACTAAATTAAAGTTTTTTGTTTTCATTTTTTCTTTTGACAAAAAAAAAAATTATCTAGGAAAATTTTTTGGAAAAAAAATGCATTCACATATGTTAGTTTTTGTTTCCTTTTTGTTTTTTCATTTTTTTATTTTTTCTAAATTTCTGTTATATTTTAAGTTTTTATATATATATTTTTTTTTCATATTTATATTGAAACAAAATAAATTTTACAAAATTTTTTAAACGTGTTTTAAAAAATATTCGATGAAAATTCTACAATAATTTTGTTATAAAAAAAAAATAAGGAATAATATGTGCAAATAGAATTTGCAGAGAAACAAAACTACATAGATATGTACATATAATATAAAAAAAATTGAATAAAGAACTTTTTTTCTCAATTCTCTTGTAAATTTGTATTTTATTTTATTTTTTTTTATTTTGTTATCATTTATTTTATTTATTTGTTCATTTTATCATATTTGTTTGCTCTGTATTTTGGGTTCATAATAATAAATTGTGTATAAAAAACAAAAAAGTGAAAATTTAATAAAAATTTTATGTCTAACACATCTGCTGATAGATATGTTGTATATCTTCTAAAGAAATAAAAGGGAAAAGAATACAAAAAAAAAAAAAAAAAACTATCAAAATTCTATAAAATTTGCATGAGTCGTGTGTTAAACACATGAGATCCTGCTAAAAAAAAAAAAAAATGTACTTAATTTTTCAAAAATTATTTCAAATTCTTTTTCAAGTGATTTTCAAATAATATCCACACAAAAAAATAGGAAATAAATAAATGAAAAATAGATACATAAAATTTTTTGAATAATCCATTTTATGTTACATCTCACCTGACAGAATAGTGGAGAATGGGAACAACATAAAAAGTAATTTAGTGATTAATTTTCAAATTATAAGAATTTTTCCATGCAATTCCTATATGTACATTTAGTTTTTAGTTTCGTCTATTTTTTGAATTCAAAATTTTAATGATTTTTATTATAAATCAAAAATGATCAATTTATGTGCAAAAATTTGAGATATTAGAGTAGCTAGAACACACACCAAACTTCTGCAAGAAAAAGGTTCTATGAATAAGTGGTCACGTATGGTAGAATAATGTTCCATGTAGTAGATGGAAAACCCGTACGTAGAATACTTAGGTATCACATACGATCAGGGCTAATATGGTTGACTGGATTCGATGTGATAAAAAATATTTTAGATGAATAAAAAAATATCCTAGATAAGGTCAAAAATCATAGAATAGTTCATAAAGTTAAAAAATGAACTACTCTTATTTATCATTAAAAAGAAAAAATTTAATTTAAAAAATTTATTTTCATTCTTTTGAGCATCGCTTCTTTTCTTATTTTCTTAAGAAAGAATTCTGTGTTAAAATTATTAAAATATGAATAAATAATATTGGAAAATATTAAATAAAATAGAAAAAATATTTATCCATTTTTTACGTACTAATATGTATGTGTAAATAATGTAAATGACAGAAATAGGGTAAACATAAAATAAATATTTTTATTTACTTTATTTGTTTTTTATTGAACAGCACGTATTGCAGAGAGTATAATGCAATTTCGTAATGAAGATGATGTTATTATTAGAATACGATATGCATACGTATGTATGAACAAATGAATAAAACAAAAGTCAAAAACATAATATTGCTAAAATTAAAGGTTAAAGCTTTTATATATACCATTTTTATGTTGTTTTTATATTTTGTCCTTTAACAAATTCAATTTAATGTAACAAAATCTGATATTGTCATACGTTATATGTATGTACATTTAATGTTAGTACATGTACATACATATGCATGTATATATACTACCATTAACCTTGTACAAATTTTACCATGTCAAAAAAATATATAAATGATTTTCATATTATATAAATGCATTTAGTAGGTACCTAAACATAAATTTTAGTATCTACATGAATTTATTGTGTATTATATGAATATATTGCACACATACGTTATTTTCTATATTCGCTTCCTTGCACTCCCATCACTCATACATACATGTACGTATGTATGTATGCAGTTTTATGGTGTTCAGTATGTTTCATGTTCACATACGAGTGCCATTTATTATGATAAATTAATATAGTGACATATGGATATGATGGACAGATGAATTTATTATTTATAATCTTTAATATATAATTTCTCTTTCCTTTTTGATTTTTTGAAAAATCCATTAAAAATGATTTTACAATTTTTTTTTGTTTTTTTTTGTCGAGTTTTGATTAATGAATTCAACTTTTAGTTAATGTATGAATAATTTCTCAATTGCAAAAAAAAAAAACAAAAACATAGATATAAAAATAATTTGTTTCAATATGTTTTAATTTGTTTAATTTTAAAAAGGTAAACTAGGAAAATTTTAACAATCCAATGTATGTAAGCAATGTAATATGGGGTTTTTAAGTCTCTAAGCATTCACTAACGTAAATTATTAACAAAAAATGTTTTAAAAGTTTAATGTTTAACTTCTAATTTGCTTCAATTATCGAAAATAAACAAAAAATTCAAATCAAAAGATTTACAAAAAAAAAAAACAGAAAACGAGTATTAAAAATTGGTTAATTTCATTCCTACAATAATACAAATAAATTACGTAAATTATTTTGAAATGACATAAATATTATTAATCTTTGTCCATCAATTTGTCGTATCTTTTTTTTTTTTTTTTTTTTTTTGATGTTAAAACAAAGAAAATAAACCCATTTTATTAAATAATTTATATGCTACATTTATCATTAATTTATAATTGATGTAATATTTTTATTGATTCAATGCTGGTTATATTGATTTTGGGGTTTTTCTTTTTTCTCATCTGTAGTACACAATTATTTATTAAAAATTCATTTCATATGTTATAATTATTATTATTTGGTTTTTCATATTTTTACTTAATATTTTATCCAATTTATTTGGATTATTGAAAAAAAAAAAAAAAAAAAAAAAACAAAAAAGGTCAATTTAATACGATGAAATAAATTATTTCGATTTAATCAATCTTTGTAATTATTCATGTACTTCTATCTTTTTTTTTTTTTTTTATTAATTCATAAACATGAATTTTTTAATCAATCAATAAAATTAACACAAAAGAATTATCAATTTTATATTGTTTCTTTGTTGTTGTTTTTTCAAAATGAGAATTTAACATACGTAAATTAAAGATAAAATGATTAAGTATTGTGAAGCCTCAAAACAAAAAAAAAAAATCGTATTTATTTTAACTCATAAAATTAATCCACATAATTGTTACAAAATTGACTAAAGATAAATTTCAAGCAAATCAATATTGTATGCGTTGTGATCATCGTTTTACAGCCCAGTCTTTAAAATGACTGTTAGTTTTAAACTTAAATAAGATCCTAATTGATTCAATGTTCAAATTTCAGTATAATATTTGTAATAATTCAAAATATCAAAATTCAAACGGAAAAATTTAAAATAAAAAAAATATTAAAATTTTATAATTAACAAAAATTCTCTGTATTTTTATGTACTCACCTTTTAAGTTGAATTATACATGTTGAATTGAAAACCGTTGAATAAAGGATAATAAAAAAAAAAATGCATTCAATTCATACCCCACAATTTAATTTAATTTATTTTAATATTTTAGTTATTTTAGTTTTACTTTTTATCAAATTTATATGAACACAATGTATTTAATTTTTTTGTTTTATTTTTAGATTTTTATTTTACCTTGATATTTTATAAGTTTTTATTAATTTTTTTTTTTTGTTATTGCAATTCTTTTTTATTCATTTTAAATGTTTTTTAAAAAAAAAAAAAAACAATTTTTTCATTACACAATACAGAATGTGTAATATGTACGTATCTTGTAGTAATTCAATAGAATAAGTAATAGAAAAAAAAAAATTGAAAATAAAATAAAGAAAAATGCAACAATTTCTTTTATAAAAAATTTATTGCTTTAAAATGCAAGAAAAAAAAAACAAACACCTTCCTCAAAAAAATAAAAATAAAATAACAAAAGCAATAAGAGGAAAGTAAACGATAAACATTCAGAACATAATATAATGATAAGAAGCAAAAATAATGTAATATAAAAAACTGATAGGTTTATAGTTCGTTGTGTACTGTAAATATCTGAAAAAGGAAAATTTTCAAAATTTACACAATGTAATTGGCTCTCTATGTTTTGCTCAGTATATTAATTTTTTATTTTTTTGTTTCTCGTAATGTTAACATTTTTACTGTTTATAAAAGAACATCATAAAATAGAAAAACCCATGACCACATTTTCATAATTAAAATAAAAACAAAAATTTTATTTTATTTGTATGTCGTTTTTTACGCAAAGGTATTTTCTAAGTTCTGCATAAATTGTAACCTATTGCAACTCTTTAAATACTCAATTGTATATACACTTGAAAAACACAAAAAAAAAGTTTAATTAAAAGTAGTAAAATAACGTCTAATTAAATTAAATAAATAAATTTAACATTTTTATATTTTGCTCATAAAATTCATTTTGTAACATGTCGCAGTTACAAGAAAATGCAATAACAAAAAAAAAAAAAAACAATTAAATTTTTTCTCGACAAAGAGAACAAAAAGAAAATAAAAACAAACGTACGTAGTTTTTTTTTTCACTTTTTAAAAAAATTTTTAACTCAGTTATTTATACACGATACAGTATACAAAATGAAAATTTGATAAAAAAACAAAACAAAAATATTTCAAGCTTAATTTTCGCCTGTGTACACAGAGCAACTGTATAAATTGCGATAATAACACACAGTTGTTACTAAAGAAGTAGCAACTTCAAGACTATTTTTCTTAACTTAAACCATCAACCATAATATTTGCAATCATTTTTTTGGTAAAGAAGCTTTTTTCAATTTTACAGCAAAAATGAAAAATAAAAATAAAAAAAAATTTTTTTTTTGGTTTTCATATTATTGCTAAATACATTTAAATAAGTTTTTCCTTCAGAAGCAAAGGAAAAAAACAAATCCGTTATAGTTATATTAATGCTTTATACATACTCTGGTATACACTTCAATTTTAAGAAAATATTATAAACAGTTAGAAAAACTAATTGAAAAATGAAGAAAATTTTTATACGTAAATAACACAGTACAACGGAAATTTTGTCTGTTATTTTCCATTTCTTCTTTTCATTTTGTGTTATAATACATATTTTTGTTATTGTAATTATTGTTGCTTTTCTTGTATATATAACTTATATGTAGCTTCTGTTAAAGGAAAATAGAGCTTTTTTCTGTTATAAAAGTTATAATTTTATGATAAGAAACGAATAAAGAAAAGTTTAAATTTTTTGAAAAATAAAATAAGTTGTAAGGGAAAAAATATACAAAAAAAAATTAACCACGTGCCTGTATTTTGTTGTTTCTATTTTTTTTTTTTTTAATTGAAAATTTCAAATTTTTATTCGTATTTTTTATTATTTTCTTGATAAGGATAAAAAGAATGAAAAACTATAAAAAATTTTAAAATATTTTTTGTTTTAAATTAACGTAAATACATAGTTCACATTATAAAAGTAATAAAAAAAAATTTTTAAAGTACATTTTTAACTAATGTATACATGTTTTAGGAAAATTTACGATTTAATGTTTTTTTTTTTTTTGTTTTTGTTTTTTTGTTTCATTGTAGATACTTATCAACTTAAATCAAAATGTAGTCGTAAATTTACGGCAATTTTATGTTTCTAATTGTTTTTCATTCTTTATAGAAATAAAATTATTGCTTTGAGTTAATTCGTAAATAAAAGGAAGAAAAAATAAAATTTCGTTTTTTTTTTTGTTGTTGTTGTTGTTGTTTTGTATAACAAATGCATTTTAAATTTTAATGGAGTTAACATATTGGTATGTATGAAATACAAAATATTATGCAAATTGCAATAACCTTTCATCAGAATGAAATTGTTTTTATTACTTATAAAATGTTAGGATATTCGTTACATTTTTATGTTCATGTTGTTTACAGTATTGGTAATAAATTTTTGTTCTTTTTTGAAATTTTTATATTTATTTAAGGCCTATAAGGCTCGCCATGAGCTGTATCACCGTTGAAAGAAGAAAATTTTTTATTCTGATTTTTTTTTTTTTTTTTTTGACTTTTGATTTCTTGTCATTATTAATAAGAAATAGTTTAAGATGATGAATAAATATAGAGCCCAGAAAAATATTCTTTTTCTAAAATAAAAATAAAATTATGTAATAAAAAAAAATAAAAAAAAATTAAATGATTTTTGTAAATATAATATGTTACATTATAATTACTAAATATTTTTTTATGTTTACAGTTGATTATTGTCAAATTCTTCAGAAAATTGTTCACATAGACTAATAATAATTTATTTTTAGTAAAGAGATATGTATTATTCTATGTATGTATATGATATATCATATATGTAGATATAATATGCACAATACAATTATAATTACATTCAATTAATGATATTTTTAATAATATACGTTTATAATTTTAATATTTAAATGAACACTTTTACATTTAATAAAATCACTTTATATGTATTTTAAATTATGTTTACGTACTTGATTATTATTTATAAATTAAACAAATTGTTTAAATTGAATTATTTTTACATATAGATATGTATAATAGCTATATTATAATTACACGTATGTATGTACACGTACACAAAGACAGGCTTTATTTATAATTTTTTATATTTATTTAATTTCACAACCTTTTTATGAAGCGAGCGTTCTTATTAATTTTTGAATATTATTATTAAATTTTATTCATATATGAAGGTAATGAAAATAAAATTTAATAAAAATAACGACAAAAAAAAAATTTTTTTTTTTTTTCAAAAAAAGGAAATTTAAATGTATGGTATGTACAATATACGTTTTATTTATATGATACCAATTTATATTTGTCTTAAATATTGTATTTATATATAATAATGAATAATAAATATATTGTTTGTGCTTATTAAATTCTTGTATTATTTTTATATAGAAAAATTCATAATTTCTACATCTCTCTATTTTCACATTTATTTAATTTTTCATTTAAGAAAAAAAATTTTTTTTTTTAATTGTTGAAAAACAAAAGATTTCTTGATCAAATATCATACACAAAATTTTTGGATGTTATTGTAATAACATTATTAATTTTTCTCTATTTTTCTGTATTAAAACACATCGATCGATTGAATGTCATGAATTTTATTTGAAATTTTTTTTTTTTTTTTAATTCATTAAAATTTGAAAATTTAGGAAAATTTACAATATTTCAAAGAAAACAATTCATCACAATATTTAAGAAAACTTTTTCATGTTCTTTTAAAATAACGAATTTTCTATGTTAATTTTTTTTTTATTTATTTTATTTTTTAAATATTAGAAATTTTTCACATAAAATTTTTGAATGAATGAATTCAGTGATTTTTCAGTTTTAAATTTTTTCTGTATTTTTATTTGTAAATGAATTTATTTTAATTAAATTTTTATATGACTTTTATAACCATGTACAAAAATATACAAAAATGATAACCGTTTTATTGTTTTGTTAAATTATTTATTCAATTTTATATCATTTCCATTGTAACTTATTAGAAAATCATGATGAAAAGTTTTTATTTTCTTTTTAATAAATTTTTAAAATATTTTTCGTTTTCTTTAAATTTTTTTTTGAAATTTATTTCATTTCGATTTTATTAATATACAAAAAACAAAAACAAAATAATGAACAAAAAATTGCAATAAATTATTTTTAAATAAATATTTTATTCATGATACAATATGTAGAAGGATATAATTATTTTCATCCTATCGCGTTCGATATTCGCGTTAAACTGATCCTAAATCGGATCCAAAAAATAACGTTTACGCTGCGATGACTTTTCGCCGTAGAATGTGTTTACAAAAAAAAAAAAATTTGTTTTTATTTTATTTTTTTTTTTGAAAGTTTGGCCCTTAAGCAAAAATGTTTTTAGGCAAAAGCAAAGTCTTAAAGCAAATAATCATGATAAATAATTTTATATATGTATATACATATACTGTTGTATTTGTTTTTATTCTTTTTAAAATGTTGGTCATTTACTATGATGTTTTTCTTTAAAATGTTTGTATCTACTGCCACAATATTTTATAGCGTATATATAAGGAAAACTAAATACTGTGCTTTTATAATATGCATGTATACGAAATGCCATCATAAATGAATTTTGATAAGGCATTTTTGTTAGCTTGATTTTCTAACTTGGTTATGAAATTCACATACATAATACACTACATACATGTATAACAGAAATAGCGAAATCGGTAGCGAGTGCCCTCAACAACATATATACATCGATATAAAATGGCGCCCATCATCAACCCTATTTCTATATTATTATCATAAGCTTTTTTACACTATGGCAAAATAATCAAGTCAACAACAATCTACTTAAACACTAACAAATATTAAAAAGTGTCTATAACATTCGACGTAACCTACAATATTTCCATCTATCCATTCATTTACCAATCCATCAGGGGCCGGAATCTATATTTGTATAAGTGTTATGCAGCAAGCACATATGTATGTATGTATGTACATATGTACAAATTATGTTACCCTCTTCTTTGCTTTCGATACTAAATTTGTACTTAAATTCGCTCATACACATATGTAAAATACATGTTATGTGCTTTTACCCTGGATGATAGAAAATTTTTATTACTCCATCATCAAAATATCCTTCAAAATATGTATGCAAATTTAAAGTTGCAATATGAAAAATAAAATGTAAAAATACAAGATGTTGCCAGAATCCTATTTTTGAATGCATTTAAACGTATAAATTTCAAGAAATAATTTAATTGTTTTTGTTATTATAACGAAAAGTGTAGGTGATTTAAGGAAAATACACTAAAAAAAAAATGTCATGGTACATATATTCTATTCAATTCATCCTTAATGCAGTTGTATGCATTTATGTATTTACATTTACATTCTTAACTTTGAATTCAATAAACAAGGAAGTAATTGTACAAAATATCACATGGGATAGGTCTAGGTTGTGAATACGGCGAAAAACTAATATCAATACAAACATTTCAATACATTGATATAATATAGGATATCCGAAATATGTAGGAGTAAAATTTTATAAAAGCTTTTCTCATTAAAATGCATATGTAGGCGCATATAATGTAAACAGAAAGCTTTCAAGGATTCTTTTATTAACCGTTTTAATAACAGTTACTACAAGAATTTTATGATTATTCAAAAAATATTATAATGCAAATTTAAATCAAGGCAACGAGATTTTTCTGTTTTACTTAAATGCAATCCGAAGAGAATATAAATTTTTAAATAATAGAAAAGCTTTTAAATTTTAAAAATTCGGAATATGTACACTGTGAAAAATTATTTGTTTTTAATTTTTTGTATGTACATGATAACTGAGGAAATGAAATAATAAACTTACCTTAATTTGGTCCTTTTTTCTATAATCCTGTGAAATAAAATATAAAAAAAAAATTGTTAGTTTTTGAATGAAAAATTTAAAGCTAAAATTTCATGCGTAATTAAAATACAATAATTCAATTTGGCTCAAGGTTTTTAGTTTCTACAACTTTGGATTTCATTTGAAAATTAACAATAAGATAAAAATAATAAATAAACTTATTACGATTCTCTGTTCTATTCAGCTTATAATTCATAAATTGTAAATCTACAAAATTCAACTACAATATGTTCCACAATGACTACACCACTGGTTATATTATTCATATACATAAGGAAGATGTTTTGTTTTTTCTTGTATCTTTTATTCGTTTTTCGGTAAAACATGGCCACACAAATTTTATATATCTACCTATCTATATTTATTATAATCTAAATGCAAATAAAAAAAAAAAAAAACAATTTAATAAAATATTATTTTATTTTCAATTTTAAAAATTTGCTACTGCTCCATAATAAGACCTGCGCTTTATTTTATATCATTATTTTATCCAATCAAAATTTAGTGCATTAAAATGAACAAATTAACGGTATCCAGTAAGCTTATCGCATTGTGTTACTTATATTGAACATTTTCATATACATATATTTATTGGAGCCTAAAAAAGTTCATGCCCCCAAAAAACCTATAAAGCTTTTATGTAAACTGAATATGCAATGTATATATTAGCATGTCCTTATGTATATATTTAAAATTTTGTGTTTTCCCTTTTTATTTTTCCTTTTCTATGTCAGTTTTATTTTAATTTTCAATCGCTTATCCTGTGTACGTATATAACATGATTTTTTTCTTGAATTTTTACTACTACTGTATATACTTATTTTAGGATAGGTGCAAAATATCATTTTGATTTTTTTGTTTTTTCTGTATGAGAGAAATATTGTCTCATTAGCACGTGTAAGGAAATAGAAAAATTTGTTAGAATGAAAACCAAAAAAAAAATATATATATATATACATACGGATATTTTCGTCGTCGTAAAAGGACGACAAAAATAATGATGAAGAAAAACAGTAGAAAAAAAAAAACTAAACAAAAATCCGAAATCATAAGGAAACGAACACAATAAACGAATGATAAAATTTCTTTTTTTTTGTTTTTTTTTTTTTTTTTTTTCTTGTGTAAAAAATCCGATGATAACGATTCGAACGAAATTGACGATCGTATCTTATATGTATAGTTTATATCAAATAAAAAATAAAATAAAAATCAAATATGAAAAAAAAAAATTATATATTTTTATAATTTAATGAAAAAGATTGTCCTTACTAAAAATTTCATTCTTATGAAATAGGATGAAAACTAAATATATATAAATTTTTTTTGTATTCTTTTAAAAAAATATGTTTTTTTTTTTCTTTTTCTAATATAATAAAAAGAAAACCAGGTGGACCAATTTTTGCTTCAATAATTTTCTATACGTATTTCCAACTATCTGAATGTTGTTAGAATGTACATGTGCTATTTATGCATGCAACTATATGTAAGATACACATTAGACGAAAAAAAAAATAAAAAATTAAATAAGATATATAAAAAATAAAAGTAAATGTACTGTTCACATTTTTTCTTCTTCAAACAGGAAAATTTATAAAAATTATTCAACCATTATTTAATTCTAATTTCATATTTTCTACATGTACATAATTTTATTTTTATTTTTTATTTTTGTTCTTTTTGGGTTTTTTCCTCTGTTTTTTAGGAAAATCTGTATATGTACGTAATTTTATGCAAAGATGATTATCATTATCGATTAATGTGACGGAAGGAAAAAGTTTACAGTTTTTCCTTATTTTTTTTTTCTCTTTTTCAATAATAATTATATTAAATATTATGAATTTGAGAGGAAGAGAAAAAAAATAAAAATAAAAAAACAAAATTAACAAAAATATAACAAAAAAAATTATTGAAGATATGATAAATTTTTATATACAAGTACATTGATTTACATAATATTTAAGTAATATTTACTAAAATAAATGTACGCATGTAAAGTAGTATTGAATGAGTTCAATACACGCATGTACATATGTACATATATACTTAGAAAATTTAATTTTCTTTTAATTATACATGAAATACATTTAAAAAAAATTAGATTTCTACAAATATTTGTATATGTATGTATCCATATGCAAATATGAAATATTCTCGTTCAAGATATGAAAAACTTTCAATTAGTTTAATCAACGTACTTTTCTTTAAAAAAAAATTATTTTATTTATTATTCTTATATTTTAAATATTCATTTATATGAAATTTAAATTAAAAAGATTTAAATTTAAAAGTAATTAAAAATATATTTTTTGAACGCATTTATCAATTGGACATTTATTTTATCAATCACTTGAACACTTTGAATCTGATTAAAAATAAGTATATTCGATATGTTTTAAAAAAATTTCAAAAATGGTCTCGATCACGATCATCGGCGGCGCAAAATAAAAGAAACTGAATGAATAATTTGAATGCTTTCAATGGTACAAAATAAATGGAAATTTTTTTTTTTTTTTTTTTAAATTTTTATGTAATTGATCAAAAATTTTATAATCCATTAGTTCTATTCCATTTATCAGTAGATCGTTTATGAGGTATAATTTGGAAAATTACTATACTTAACGAATTTGTTTTTTAATCACCTTTAATCTTATTCTCATTAGAATACAAATAAATCATTTAAAAATATTCTATGCATTATAAACAAAATTATATGTATAATTAGCTCATTTGTATTTTAACCGTAATACATAGATGAATCATTAAGGTTTAGTGTTTAAATTTTGATAACAACCAAAAAAAAAAGGTGAAATGAATAAGTTTTTAATATACTTTTTATTATATTTAATTTTTTTATTTATCAATGAAACGATATTGTTTGGTGTAAGTAATCACAAGAAAATAATATTTTTATTTATTTATTTGGTTTTTTTTAATTTTTAATCTTTTTTTTTTCTTTTGTTTATTGTCACAGTTAAATGTATCAAAACAAAAAAAATTAACAATTTTATTAAATGATATTCGAACTATTTTTAATACAGATATTATGAATGGTACTGCAAGTATAAATAATCAAACATTAACAATTGATTTATATATTGAAACATATAAACTAATTGAATCCTCTTTATTCTTATTTAATTATTCACCATGGAAAATTGATAAATATATAACTTTGTATGAAAGAAGTTATAATTTTTGTACAATATCTAAAGATGTTAATAGAGATCCAGTTGGTAAATATTTTTATACTCAATTCTATTTAACATCCTCATGGAAATTTCAATGCCCACTTGAAGCTGGTATTTATACAACAAAAAATTTTAAAATTAATCCAAATAAATTACCACAATTTTTACCACATGGTAAATTTCGTTTTAAATTTGAAATTATTGAAAAAACTCCAAAAAGAAATAATAAAAAACTTGTATCATCTTCTATATACGGTGCTATTGAATATTTATAAAATAATTATGAAATAAAAAATTTAAAAATTTTTAGAAAGAAACAATTTCTTTTATTTTGTGTAATTCTCCATATCCCATTTATTTTTGGTATCAATTAATTTTATATTGAATCTTCAAATTAACCTGTTTCAGATCACATCGCGATTATGTAATACCAAGGTTCTTGATTGTGCAATACCAATGAAATCGTTATCGTTATGATCTTGAAAAGGTTTAAAGGTTACTTTACGCAAAATAAAATCTTTATATTATCTAGATTGCCATTTTGAAGAATTTTTTTTAAAAGAGGTCAATAAAATATCAATCAAATTGTTTTGATTTTTTTTTTTTTTTATTGATATTTATTTATTTATTTTTTATTTATTTTTCTTCATTTACATAATTAGTTCACATTATTCATTTTAAATTCAATTTATTCAATTCTTGCTAACCATTTAACTGCATATAATTCCTTAAAAGTAGATCCTATACTTTCAGATAATGTGTAATGCATGCAATATTCACCTGGAGATAATAAATGAATAAAATCTTCTTTCGGTTCAAATTTAAATCCTTTAATATAATATTTGCCCTAAAATTTATTTAAAATGAAAAAAAAAAAAAATTAACAAAATTTTCGACTTTAATAATTTTTTCTTTCTAGAATTATATTTTAATTTTTTTTTATTTTTTATTTTACCTTTTTCATTGGACATTCCTGCATCATATTACCATATTTTTTAAAATCATCGACTAACATACGTACTTGTGGATATTTATCTTGATTATCAACAAAATGGCATCTATCAATTAATTCACTTTTATATAAGGTTTTCATGTTACCATCAACATTTTTTTGAATATGAATTTGCATAAATACATTTTTACTAAAATCTTTCAATAGATCAGCTTCAATATCAATAACATTATCATCATTTTCTTTACGTATATTTGTTGTTACTTTTAATATTTCTGGATCTGAACGTTCAACTTCAACTTTTTCTATAATAACCTAAATTTTTAATTTCAGTACACAGAAAAAAGCAAAAAAACAAAAAGTTATTAATAAAAATACAAACATGATGTACGTACCTTTCCCTCAATTAATGGAATACCATTAAATACCAATAAACTACTCAAAACTAGGAAATTTTTCAAAATAAGCATTGTTAATTTTTTATGCAAAAAAATTTGAATTCTAAATTTTTAACGGAGAAAATAAACTGAATTTTTTCCAAATATTTTTTTTTTTTTTTGTTCTGGCAAATTCTAAGTACACTACACCTGAACTAAATTTATAAAGAACTTACTGTTAATTTTTTGAACAAAAAAATACAAGTAGTTCGATTTTTATACAAAAAACAAAAAGAGAAAAATATTTTTTTTTTTCTACAATAATTTTTAAATTTAATAGAGCAGAAAATTATGTTTTTCAAATAATTTCATGTAATTATTTATAATATTTAAAATTTTCTAATACATAATTGTAACGGATAATTTATCAGCAGACTTTTATCTGAACAAAAAAAAAATAAAAAAAATAAAAATAAAAATTAAATATACGTACATATAGTATGTTAGCAAAAATTCATCTAATTTTATGTAAACAAAATCTTTTCGGTTCAGTAAATATTCAAAATATAAATAATGAATTTATGTTCAGGAAATTTTTAAAAAACAAAAACAAAATTAATTCGAATATTTTACTGATACACGCGATTATACATATCAAACGTACATTAGATTTACTAATAATATTTCTAATGAAATAAACATTTCAAAACACTTCAAATCTGATTGTTTATAATATCACAAATAAATTAGAAATTACGTATAATTCTTCAAATAGATCGAATTCATCATTTTGTGTACGGGATTACACAAAAGCATCCTTCGAATACAAACACAGCATACTCGGGAATATGTACATATTTACAAATTCCATTATTGCACAAAAATTGTAAATTTATCTACTTTCACTCACATATCTACATATGTATGTATATAACGCATATTTTTATTTACTCATAATAGTAAATAACACAGTGACCATTTTAACTTTTATAATTTTCATTATTTGAAAATGAAGGTTTACCATAATGACCCTTTTGCATTATGTGATTTTTGACAGTTTTAACCTTTTTCAATTTTTATTTAAAAATGCAGACAATAAAAACAAATAAAAAGCACAAAACCAAAAACTATTTTTGAAAGACAATAGGGATACAGTAAATACATATATTATGTTTTTTTTTTTTTTTTCTCTATAAGTGAATATGTTGTAATTTCATTGTAACTTCCTTGTTATTGTGTTATTTTGACTTTCATGTATGCGTACATACACGCATGTAAAGAACACATACAACTTTATTTTCAGACATTTAGAGGACATTGGAACTTGAAATGAAATACAAGAATGGTGACGAAGATAAAAAATAAAAAAAAAAAAATTAGAAAAGAGGTCAAAATTATTTTTATCAATTTGTATGCAATATTCTACACAACCATGTATGTATGTACGTATGTTTTGTTATCCCTAGACAATACATTTAAGAATAACCATTGTAGTATTTTTGATGCCAACAATAAAAATGGTAATAATGATAATATTCATGAACCTCTTGTGTTTTTCTTTTTTCTTTAATTCCTTTCTATTTGTGAAAACACTTGTGTGTGTTACACCGACGTACATATACAGATGATTAGTATCTTATTGTTTCATATAAAAATTCGTAGAATAGACTGTAAATTACATTAAAAAAACAAAAAAACCAAGAGAAGCAATGTAATAACAATGAAAAAATTTTCATGGAAAATTATAATTTACAGAAAAGAATAAAAGAAAAATTGTGGTTTAATAGAAAATAAAAAGATTTTTATATAATGATAATTGTAAATTGAAATTTTATTTTATTTTTTAATTCAAATAAAAATTATATGATAAATTAATGGGGAAAAAAAAATTATAGCATTGCTTTCATTTAGAATGAATAATTACAATTAGCAAAAGAAAAAAAAAAAACAAAAAAAAATCAGAAAATTTTCAATGACAAACATATGGTTGAAATATACCAAAAATTGAAATACACATTTAAAAAGATTATAACATGCAAATTTTCTGTGAGTTTCATTCGTCGAAATCTGGAGCTCAGTAATAGCGAGTCAAAAATAGTGACAGAATCAAAAAAAAAAAAAATATTTGGTAATGTTGATGTTATTGAAATATGCTGATTATTTGATTAATTACACTTTCATTGTTGCTGATAAAAATTCTATCATTGCGTTTCTGAGATCACTGTTTTATACTTTTTCATATGAATCGAACTTATCAAATCTAAGAATAAATAGCACAGGAAAAAAATACGGAAAATCTTTAAAAATCCTAAAAAAATCGTAACAAAAAAACCAAAAAAAAATATATGTCTAAAAATTAAATAAAATAATTAATTATATAAAATCCTCATTTTAAAATCTCATTTTATTTTGAATTTTTTTTTTTTTTTTATTTAACTCATTTAATGTAAAACATTAAATTACGAAATAATTCGACAAATTTCAGATAACAAAAAAAAAAAAATAAATAAACTGCTATTTTACAAAATTAAAAATCCTTTTCTTAAACATAATCTAACTGTTATATAATTACAAAAAAAAAAAAAAAATAAATAAATAAATAAATGATTGCGGATATTACAGGTAATGATTTTCATTTTTTTTTCTTCTCATTTTATTTCATTTTGTAAAATTAATTCCAATAAAATCGTTTCATTTTGTACTTATACAAATCCATTTAGAATTTTATTTAATTCATATATATGTACATATATATCTACTTAAGTTTGATAACGCAACCTATATACTCGTATGTATGTACATATATAAACATTCCATTTCAATGAAGAAGAAAAAGCTTAATAACATACAAATTTTCATTTAAAATTAAGAAATAAGAGTAATGTATTTTCATTTATTTTATTCTTTTTTTTTTATACTTTATATGATACTTAATTGAAGTTTTATTGCACTCTGATCTCAATTCATTTAAATTTACTTAATTTCTATTTTTATGTTTCTCATTTTTCACTTTGTTTTTTTTTTTTTTTTGTGTTTTATTTCTTCATCTCATTTTAACTGTTTTTCTTTTAATGATTTTCTATTTGTACAAATGTAATCAAAATGTAAGTAAGCAATGTAATTGTAAATTTTATATAACTATATAAATATAAGTATACGCCTACATATTTGACACCACCTACTAATTTTAACTATAAATTTCTTACTATGTACACATAAATGTACTATTTATATATTTCTGTTCGTTCTTGTACATATAGATTCGTACATATGTAATATCAAAGTATCCAAACTTTCCCATTTAATAATAGTGTAGATTTAAGTATATAGTATACATACTATTTTTTGTTTTTTTTTTTTTTTTTCAAAAATCAAAAAAAATGAATTTATCTTAAATGAATTTTAAAATGTATCTATGTAGGTGAATTTCTTTGAATTGAATTTGTAATGCACTAAAATAAATTATCACACTTCATTCGTACAAGAAAAAAAAAAATATATACTATATATGAAAAGAAAATTAGAACAAAAATCAAACATAAGAAGAAAATTGTAGAATTTCATTTATTTGTTGTTTTTTTTTAAATCTGTTATCCTGTAATATAACTATAAAATTTCCTAGCTATAATTTTGACTGCCTTATATTTGATATAGCTTATCATCAGGATAGTCGTTATGTAGCCAAAAATTTTAGGAACAAAATCTATGTACATCATACATACTTACATATAGAAAATCTTCAACATCATTTTTACGTTTGTAATGTATTTTTTTTTTACAGACTTTTATTTTCACTGATTTCATTTCTTATTTCATTAAAAGAAAACTTTTCTTTCTCTTTTTCTTCGTATTTTATTTTTTAAAGACAAAGAAAAATTTAATTGTGTATATATACAACAAAAATTGTACGTACGTAACATATTCACAGGAGTATTATAAAGATTCTTAATATCTAACATCATAACGTATACACATATACCTGTAATATATACATACATACATAGATACATTAGATATCATTTTACGTTTATATCTAATTTTATCGTACATTTTATTTCATACTAAATTTTAGAAATTAATTGCATTTTCATTTATTGAGATTTTTCTTACCTTGATTTTAAAATCTTCGTACTAATAACAACAGATAAATATACATACATATGTATGTACATGTGTAGTTGTGCTTTCCTTGATTTGTACATAAAGATTTTATTTTTAAGATTTTGTAATTTTGTTCAATGTCTTTTTTACATCGTTTTCTTTTCTTTTTTTTTTAAGTTTTATTTATTTTGAAAATTAATGAAATTTTATAACATTTTGATTGCCTGATCTTAAATAATCCGATTTCAAAGATCATATATAAAATGCTTGTGTTTATTTGATTTCTATTTTTAAATTCTTACTTAAACATGAGCATCTCAATTGTATGTATGTATCAAAAACAAAACAAAAAAAAAAAAAATAAGATATGAAAATTTTGATTATTTGAAAAATAAGAAATAAAATAAAAAAAAATTGAAATTTTATTTTTGTGTAATTTAAAAGAAAATTTATTTGTTGTTTTTATAACATCAAAATTACATTTAATTTTAAAATAAAAACCAATCAACAATTTAATTTGTTTTTAACATTATAAAATATGTATAATTTTACAAGGTGATAATTAAAGAAAATAATCAAAGATTTTAAAAAGATATTAAAAAGAAAATAAATGTTTAGTTAAATACTATTTATCAGTTGAATTAATTGAGATTTTCATTTTAATGTCTATTTTAAAATTCTTATCCAATAAAATTGTCATTAAAATTACACGTACATGAATTAATTTTACTTATTTCATTTTCTACAAAGGATTCAAAATTTTCATATTTTTTTTTATTTTAATTTTAAATTTTAAATGAAAACTTGTGATTATAAATGAAATTAAAATTTTTTATGGTTTTACAGTATATGTATATCATTTTGAAATGTAAAATAAATTTTGTTTAAAAATAAAATTAACTTTTAAATGTGTACACATAAAATGTATGATACCTACAAAACAGAAGATCATTTCACATAATGAAGGATAAAGGATGTGTATATCATAATATTGTTTGTTGATTTTATTAGAAAATAGTTTAAATTTTAATTTTATAATCCAGAATAAATACAATTGGAAATTTATTTGAAACGATTAAAAACTATGAACGTCCTCTTTTTCCTTCTTGTATTTTACAATTTTTCATTTGAGGTTAATTTTGGATCAGATTACACCATTAAAAATTGCATATGTGCATATAGCAAAGAAATTTCGAAATTATTTTCACATGAAGTAAATAAAAGAAAAAATTACAATATAAAATAAATAAAAAAATAAAAAAAAACTGAAAATCCATAGTTGACTCCTACGCCTACCGTACCGTAAATATAAAATGAAGTATTTCAATTATCCTAAAATAATGAAATAAAATTTTTCACATCACACATATTGTAAATGAAAATTTCATTAAATTTTATTATTGATATGTGTTATGAGCAACACCTGTACATGAATAATTACCTTACAATGTATACAAAAAAAAAAATTTTTTTTTATATTTATTTTAAAGATATTAATACAAAAGAATGAAAATTAATATTTAAATATTAATTCATCATTATCGTATTAAAATGAAAAATCAATTTAATTTTTTCGACATTTTTATTCTTCTTTTTCATTGTTCAATTTTTGTTTTTTTTTTTCTTTCATACAATGTACACATACTGAGCCAAAAAATATAACAATTGGATGTGTATAAATTGAAAATAATTTAATTGTTTTGTATTAATTTCGACACATATTGATATAATTAATGAAGGTGATAAAATAATTTATAAAGTGTCGTTTCCAATATATAGGTACATATTTTTCAATATCATTTTGTAATTTAAATCTGGCATTCATACTTTAATCCGATTTTTCATTATTGTGAATACAAACTATTTAAATATCTTATAAAATGTTTTTTACTCTATTAGTAATTAGTTATAATATTGAAATTATTATGGCATCAAAATTTTATAATAACGATATACACAGAAAAAAAAAAAAATTAAAAAATCATTAGAAAATTTATAAAATTATTATTTTTATGTACGATTCATATCTGTAGCAATCACAAAATGTTTACACAACATGAAATATATATACATATGTATGTACAAACATATGTACATGCATACACATGTGTGTAATGCTTGGGTAATACATATCTGGTAATAATCACGTATATACAATATTCATTTTAACACGTAAGACCCATTTGGGGATATAATATGATAACAACATGTCACTATACTATATATTGTATACAAATGCATAATAATAATCTGTTGTTACAATTTATAATATTTTTATAATATCGTGTAATTATTATTATTTTATGAATCAAAATAAAAATCGTAATAATAATTTCATGTTCATACATTTTTTTCAACACATTTTCATGTTTATTTATTTTTTTTTTTTTTGAATATTATTGTTATTATTAAACAATAATATAATGATGTCAACGTATGTTTATTATGAGAAATTAATTGCCTTTCAGTTGTACATTTGTATGATTTTCAAATACGAATATGTATCTAAGTACATATGTATGTATATTTTACATTATGTAAAATTACCTATTGAATGAAACAATAATTATTACAACAATAGCAATAACAATAATACAATAAAATCTCTATTGTATGAATAAATGGATAATTTCATGAACAATTATTACCTGTGAAATACAAAATATTGTCATGTCAAAATAAGTTACTGTTCAAAGTGCACACAATAAATTTAAAAAAAAAAAATTTATTATCTTTTTTTTCGTATCTACTTTTAAAAATATGAATGAATGTCCAATTAAAAAATTTAAACGATTCATGGTAACATGAAAAGTGATTTCAATTCTATTTAATAAAATTAAAAGAAGTCGACTTTTACCAGTAAATTTTAATTTTTTTACTTTTTAAAATTAAAAAGGACTTTCGATCTATGTAAATAAAAATTTTTCTCACTTCTTTTCAAAATTTTAGCTAATTAATGTCATGAATTCGAATGATATATTTTTTAAAAATACAATTAAAAAATTTATTACTCCTTTTTTTGTCGCATTTACATATTTATTTTTTTCATATTTTTTTTTTATTGGAAAATTGTAAAACTAATAAACGCATATCAATGTATGTATGTACATCATCATACATGTAACATTTTAAAATTTATTGTAATTTCATACATAATTAAATGTCATGTCTGATTCCAATTATTTTCATTTTGGCTCTTATTTAAATTTTTTTTTTTTTTTTAAATTTATCATATATCATTTAATTATTGTCCATTTTTTTGCCTCATTACATGTTCGTAAATTATATAATTAATCCTTTTTAATTATGCGTTCATAAAAAAATATATATTTAAAATTATTTTAATTAATTCATTTTTTTTTTTTATATCTGAAACATACGTACATATTTACTATATATCGTAATTAAATGAATAATGTCATTTTTTATATTTTTAATTTATTAAAATTAAATATCTTTCCTTTGTATAACACATGAATTTACACAAATTTTATCAAAAAGCCAAAACATGTGGAATATTAAATACCGCATTTATAATAATAAAAAAATTTAAATCCTAATGTAGAGAAAATTAAATTTCAATTTAAAAATTTCATACTAGAAATTTTAAATATAATAAATTGCAGAAATGATAAAGTTATAATGTCCTAGAAAATTGTATATCATACCTTTAAAAAATTACTTTATAACCTAATTCAATATTTAAATAAAAGGACATTTGTAAAAATTCATATTTAAGTACAAATATGTAAAGCGTAATTTACTTTAAAAAATTAAATCAATATTAAAGAAATTTTTTTTCTCTTAGAAACAATTACATTTAAAAAATATGTGTTATATATATTAATGAAAAACAAAAATTTAATAATACATTTTTTCTTTTTTATATGTAAGTAACGTATTTTTATATTTTATAGTTCAAATTAATGTGAAAAATAAAAAATTAAAAATAAAAATTCCCTTAAGCTAAAAACAATAAGGACTTTTTCAAGTTTTTTTTCTTTTTACAATTTTTTTTTTTTTTTTTTTGGTAAAAATTTTTTTATGAATATAATGAAAATAAGAGACTATCACAGTGACATATACAGTCATATGCGAAGTATTGTATTATAAAATACAATAAGAACTGGGTGTACCTTTACCCTTATATATGCAATACAATAATTATAAAATACAAAACGAACAATTTTAAAAGAGTTATAGACCATGTAATGAGATCAAAAAATGTTAAAATATATAAATAAAATGTATTTACATATTACATATACGTTAAGAAAATAAATGACAGAATTATACAAATGTTTATGTACATACATATTTACATACATATGTATGTAGTGTTGTACACGTGAATGGTAGCTGGAAAATATTTGCAAAATATATACAGAAAAATATTATACTATACTCGTACATGTACGTATATATATAGAAAATGATACATAAAATTGAAAATCTAGCTCAAATATCATTTCATCGTCATCATATCAATTTTATATAAATACTGCATGTAGTAATATTACAGTATAGAAACCCTTTATTTTGTTTTTATATTCTTATTGTTATTGTGAAAATAAACAACATTTCAGCTTCATATACCGTTTTTATATATACAAACTAAACTAAACCAAAACCTTTAATTCAAAATGTTGATGTTGATGATGATGATGATGGTATCAGAGCAGGAAAATTAAATCGTATAAAACAACACAAGCTTTAAATGAATAAAAAATTAAAAGTACAGAAAAGAAAGGAAAACAAAATATATAAAAAAAATAAAATTCTCTTACACTCGATATATTCCCTACAGAAGGTGCAATGTATATGTGTGTGTATAGAAACAAAAAAAAAAACAAATGTAAATATACAAATCTAGGTATACATATTAATGAAATGAATGAATGGTATAAAAAGTAATCGAGGAAGAAATGCATTGTATCCCTAGGACACTATGAACCTAAATATACATATGTATGTAGATATACATAATATAGTATGTGTATGTTTCATAGCATTTAGAATTTACATTTCATAATAATTATTTTAAATTAGAACCCTTTTAGGAACAATATTTTTTTATTTTTTATTTTTAACCAACAAAGTGTATATATACCTTAACATATGTACATATGTGCACACCTGTAATTGTGTACTAGCTTTATTTATTCTCTTTTCAATCCATGTTTGACAGGTATGTATATGGAAACAAACATAAAATAAAAATATAACAACTTAGTATAACTTGATATATATCGTACAATTCTGTAAAATTTTACAAATGCGGGGTAGTAAATAAAAATCTTTTTGACTTTTTAAAATTAAATATTTTTTTGTTGTTGTTTTATTTATGATACCATCACAGTTGGTCGGTTAACAAACACACAAAAAAAAATTGTCAAATAATTGTACCTATAATGTATACATAAATAGAATACATAAATGTACTTACATAATGTATAATTCCAACCCAAATGCAATGCAATGTTATGAATAAACCCTTTTTGTTATGAATTTGTATTATTTTCTCTGCATTTTTTATATGTGTCGTACATGTGTGCAGATTCACATATGTATGTAAATATTTTTTTTTTATAAATTAAAAAAGAAATTCAGTTTTCTCTAAATGAAATGTGTGTATGTATGCATGTACATATATTTCTTTGAATGAAAATTGAAATTAAAATTCAAAATTTCATACTTTAAATCAAAATAAATGATGTTATTTTATGTTTTAGAAAAGAAAAAAAAATTAATTAAAAAATTTCAAATCATAAGAAAATTTAATTTTTTAATTACAGAAAAAGTAATTTAAATCCTTGAAATATGTATAAATTTTTTTTTTTTTTTTTTTTTTAGTATTTGAAAATGTAATAATTTTTATATAAATGTAAATACGTAATGCACATAATTAAAAATGATAAATTGTAATTTAAAATTGCATCATTAATATATTAAATCAATTAATATCAAGATTTTATCATTATAATGCAAAAATGATAAAATAAATTTTCCATTTTCATTGATTGGCTATCATCATTATCATCATGAAAATCAACAATAAAATATTTATAGTTTGTATATATACACATAAATTTTATTTATGTACAAGTACATAATTTATATAGTATATGTACATATAAGAAAAGGATTTTATATATGAAATACAAACCTATATTTACAAATGTACTGTACACATCAATTACGTACAAAATGTGTACCATTTGTCTACTTACAAAATTTGTCTTGTGCATATTGCATTCATATAAATTTATTTCCTGATGATAAATATACATCCCATTTATTATGTACAAACATATACATACATACGAGTATAATACGAAGCTACTATCAAAGATTCTTGCATATTGTAAATAAATATATCTAAAATTCATCATATCATAATATCAATGTATCAACAAGAATATAAAGTTCATGATTTACCATTATACAATTTCGATACAACCTATTTTATTGATGATGATGATGATGTTGGTGGTTGTACGATATAGTATCATAAGGGAGATTTTTACTTATAAAACGCAAATAAATTTTCAAAAGCTAAACGCATTTCAATTCAAGTATTTATGTAAACTTTGTGTTTAATATCATTTAATATATGCATAAGTTATAATATTTTCTTTACACATAATACACACTCATATCATATATATATATACAACCTAAAAACACATATGCAATTGATTACATACGATTTGTATGCATTTTATATTTTATTATATATATTTATGTTTGTAAATTTTTAATTGTATATATACATAGTTATGCAATAAAGCGGCATATGATCATTTCAAGTTCAAATCAAACAAATTCTTGTTTACATTTTAAAGTGTGTTGAAAATTAACGAAATATTTATTTTGTACTATATATAAATATATATCATATACATATACGAGCAAATAAACATAAATATATATGTATATGTAGATAACATAAAATTCACTTTAATTCAATCCACTTAAACTCTTGAGACAAAGAGATACAAAAGTTCTATGCTTATATGTACATATGTTGTGTATATACTTGTATAAAATTTTATTACATAGAAAATTCATTTAAAAGATTCTATTTTGTATAATTTACATAAGCATATTATGTATGTAAGATATCTATAAAATTTTATTCTAATAAACTACAACATAAAATTGTCATTTTAAAATTTTAATACTAACAGATCTATGTTTTATTTTATGTATGTACATTGTACAAAAATTTCTTATATTAACTACAATTATTGCATATTTTACTTATTAGCTTTTCTCAGTTAGTTTAATTTAATAAAAAAAAAAAAAAAAATATATTTTATATTTTAGTTTGTAATTTTATTATTTTGTATTAATTGAATAAAATAAATAATTTTGTTAAAATATCGTGTGTAAATAATAATAAGAATTTTAACTTTTATTGATACTGAAAATTATGTGCATTTTTTTGTTTGTTTAAATGGAAAATCAAAGTAATAAAAAAAAATTTATTAGCATCTCTGTTCTTTCGTTTATTTGTAATCAAATTTTCTAGTTGTTTTTTCTTCCTTTTAGCTTATATAATAACCCGATACTAATATTATTTCTATGCTTAAAAAGGCTTTAGATAGTTGACAGTGAATCGAAGGGACAAATTAATGCTTTCGAAAGATTTTCCGATTAATCCAATACTCTGTACAAGAAAGAAGATCATGGATAATAACATGATATACTGGCAAAATATCATATGAAATATTTGAGAATGTTAAAATGGAGGTAAAAGATCGACATAATATATCAATATTAAATATGGAATATTTGAAATGTTAAGTATTTTTTTGATCTAATGATTTTGAATTTTGGGTACAAATAAATAATGTAAATAAAATCAGAATTAATTTCCTTTTTTTTTTTATTTCTCATCGAAATTTTTAATATATTTTTTTTTATTTTATATTGTGAAATATTAAATTGATTTTTATTTTAAGCTAATGTCAATAACTTGATTTTGTTGTCTTTTTTTTTCATAAAAAGAAAATGTAAATAATTTTCTTTTATATATCATGAAAAAAAATATTCAAAATTATTAAGGCAAAATGTTTATATTAAAATGCAGTAAAAGGAAGAAAAAAACTCATGAATGTAAGTCAACAAATACGGAAATAAAAAGGATACCGATTAGAATAATGAATTTTACATAAAAGCCATGCTACACTAACCCATACAAATGTGCTTATAAATGTGTATGTATATATATAACACATTCTCACATATGTTCATACATAATATGTACACATAAGTACGTATATTTAGTAATATGACAAAAAAATATAAAACAAAATCTCGTCCTCATATACGGGTCGATTACATAATATTCACATTTCCTTATCGAATACACCCACTCTAATAGAATCCCTAATATGTATTTTTTTTTATTTTTTTTTTGTTCTTTTCTTCTATACATTTTCATCGTTTTTATTTCATGATGACGCGAAAATGTATTTTCAAGTTTTCTTGTTTTTTTTTCTATTCATTTTTAGATGAATAAATACAGACGATGAGATGTTTACTTTTACGCTTGAATGCGGTTTGGGATTTTTTTTTTCTTCCTTTCTTTCATTTTCTCTTTGTATTTTCTTCATTTTATTTTCTATAACTGCTTTTTTATATACTTACAAATGAAGCTATCACAATTTACCAGATTTTTTTTATTTTTGGAAAAAGAAATAATTTATAATATTGAATTGATATTCATTTTGAACATTGGAAATGAAAAAAAAAAAAACGAATATTTTTTCGATGACAAGATTTCATAAGCCCATTTTATTTATAATGTGTATATACTTGGCGTATACAGGGTACGTACATACGTATACATACGTATACATACATATGAGTACACATATGACATTTACGTACATATCTATAAGCTTTGGGTAATAAAATATTGATACTGATTTTATAACAAAAATAAACAAAATGAAAATAATAATAATACTAGTCACCATAAATATTTCAAAAATGATTACCAAAAAAAAAAAAAAAAATTAAGTTCTTTTAAACATAAGAAAAATTATAAGAAAAAATTCTATGCCAAAAAGCTAAGAAGAAAATCAAAAAAGAAAAATATAGAAAAAACAAGTAAATACAGTAAGAAAAATTGATTGTGTAGAAAAGTATCGTAAAAACAATCAGTTAAATGCATTTTATTCCTTTCATGTTTGTTATCTATAAATGTACACATATTCACATGTGCAATATATGTATGTATGTATATTTGCGGTACGTGAACGTATACCTTACGTTTGTATTGTCAGTGCACCATTCAGTATAAAATAAAATCATTCGACCATTTTTTTTATATCTTACGTGCATATATGCACAGAATGCATTGCAATACACATACATACGTACCAACCAGTGTTTTTATTTTTTTTTTTTTTCTCAACAAAAAAAAGGAATGTTGTTTCTTATTAAATGTTATAAGATATTTTATAAAAGTCTAAAATATCTTAGATGGTAATATATCAGGATCTACCAGCAAGAATTATGTAGTACATATTAATATGTATACATTGGAAACTGATACACATACATATAAACAGAGTTAGGCAATCTTATAACAAAACGCAATACAAAACGAATGAAAATATAAAGCTTTAATATTATAAATTGTCCTTTTCTGTTTCTTTTTGATTGTTTTTTCTTTGCCTTTCGTCATAGTTGATGGTTTAAGCCTTTTCAATATTTTTTTGTTGACTTTATATAGTAGTATAGAAATAAAGTAAAATGTCCATGTATTGTTTAAACATATGTACATCTGTACGTAAATCTGCACATACGTATATTTATGTGTGTTCAACACTATAACAACAATTTATATTATCGTATATTCATTTGTTCATAAAACAAAAATCTTAAAAATTCACAATAACATATACATTATACATAATACATTAAAACAAAAATACAGGAAATGTAGGTAGGTGTTATACAAAATTTATGGTCAATTCGTAAATATATCATATACGTATATACATTATTTTTCACATACTATTCTCTATCTATAATACATATATTGACCAAAAGGGAAAATAATTCGTATATACTCTACATACGTACAAATATAAAATAAAATAGTGTAAAAATGAAGTCCTTTTAAATACACAAGAAATGCTGTAGATAAAAAGTAGCTATACCTATCGTATAAGAAAAGTATGATAAATTATGGCATTTTCAAAATAAATAAAAACAAAAAAAAAAAAGAAAAGTCTGATTGTAAAATGTTTTAAAAAATTTTTCTTGTCAGCTCAAAATATATACATATGTACATGTACAATCAACTTGAAGTAAACTTTTATGTTTTATCTGTTGCAAAAATAGCAAACACATAAAATAAGACTTTTTCCGTATATGATTTTCTTCGTTTTTGCAAACATTCTGACAAAAAAAAAAGACAACAACAAAAAAACTAAAGAAAAAATCACTGCAAAATTCTTAACACTATATGCGTTTGTACTTTGTGTAATTATGTACATCAGTAAATACGAACCAATCTTTTGTCCTTATCAAGTCTTTTATTTTTTATACCAAAGAACAACGAACAAAAAAAATTTTTTTAATTTTACATTTTCTTATTTCTTTTTAACCTCTTCATTGTTTAGTGTTGCAATTTATTAATTTTTTCTTTTTTTTTTTTTTTATTCGGAAAGTGTTTTTTTGCTTTTAATTTCATTTTTATTACGGACACTTTTCTTTTCTATTATTTTAGATGTAGACGTGTTGTAGTTTTGTAGATATTTTGAAACTAATAAGTATTTTCCTTTATCTAAGAATAGCAATCTAACAAATGACTGACCACAACATAAAATATAATAAATTGTGAAAATGAAGGCAATATAACATTAAGCGAAAAGAAAATCTTTTTTTAAAAGTCCTTAATGTCTAAGCATTTTTTTTGTATTCATTTATTTTGTTTGCAATTTGTTTTTTTTTTTTTTTTTTTTTAAGAAAACATTTAAAATATGTAGAAATGTTGAAGAAAAATTTAAAAAAAAAAAAATCAAAGAGGATAAATCTTAGACAGTTTTTTATTATTGGATTGAAATTACTGACGTGATTATTTTTTTTAATAGCGTAAATGCATACATTAAAGGAAGTATACATACATAAAGGATATGCAGACTTGTAAGTGAATTTTTAATTCGAACGCTATCGTACATGTTTCGATTGTTAAAGTGATCTCGAAGTAAACCATTTAACTGTACAAAGCAAAGTGATGAAAAATTTAATACTGTGGAAAATTTGATAAATAAAATTAAAATGAATTTAAAAAAGAAAAACAGTACATACATGTGCATAATTTTTTACTTGTGTGAAATTTGATAATAAAATTAAAAGAATCAACATTAATTTAAACATTTTATTCGGAAATCCGAATTTTTTTTTAAATCTAATGCTCAACAATCGAATATTTGATATATGTAGTACATATATGATACGTAAGTAAATGATTTGCGTGCATGTTTATTTTAAAGATTTAAATTTCCACATAAAAATATCATTTCTACCCCTCGTGTAATCTTTTGAATAAAAATTTATAGGAAATTATAAATGAACCTTCCTTATCCGGAATTCATTTTTTACAAAAATATTTTTGTAAATATCTTTTAATGTTCTATATTTTATTGTATTTTCATTTGGAAAGTCGCGTGTATACGCCTATTTCTATTATTTCTTTATAGGTGTGTAATTTTCATTTTTATTTTTTTTTTGTTTTTTTTTTTCAATTTTCCATTTTCCGTTTATACATACGTGTCTATATTCAAAAACCACAATGATATGAAAATTATTATCATTTCTATATTATTTCCTGACATAACTGAATTCTACAATCATATAATATCCCTGTACGTTAGAAGCTAAGTCATCAATTTCTTCTTCTTATATCTTTTCATGAAATTGAAATGAAAATATGTGTAATATTAGAGGAAATATTATTTGAAAAAAAAAAAATATATATTATAACAATATTACAGTATTTTAGTATTTTTTTTTTCTGCTGGTTTTATTGTTCCATTTTTACCCGACTGTTATCTTTAATCTCATTTTTTGCTGGTGAACATACGAACATTTTTTGAATAAATAATACGTTAACCGTAGGCAAGACAAAATAACATTTATTAAAAAAAAAATTTTTTTTTTTTTTTTAATTCAAAGTCAACAATTGTTATTTGAGCACATTAAATTTACAATATTCTTTTTTCTATCTTTTCAGCAAAAATATCTCGCTATATGATATGTATTTTGTTGCCCATAAAAAAAAAGAATCAAAAATTCTGTGTAAGTAAAATTCATATGTATAAATAAAATTTATAATTGCAATAATTCTCCGTACTAACAATTTACTCTTCATCTAATATATGAGCACATGTAACCTAAAAATTAAAAAAATAAAAAATAACGAAATGTTCTTTATGGTTTAAATTCATATATTTCACCTTTCAACTGTAAAATTTATCACTTCTTTAAAAAAAAGCAAAAATTCACCTCTCCATTGCAAAATCAACATTTTATCAAAACGTAAGTACTATTATTATCTCCTGTATGTAATAGATGTACTTTATAAAGTACTTATTTACCTTCAAATATCGTGTCAAGTCATACAAGTATAAGCTATAACTATTCTTGTATAACATTAACAACAATTTTTGCCTATACAATGGCTGTATACATAGATAGCATATACTATTGGCATGTCTATAGGTACATATATATGTATGCAGTATACAATATTTAGAAAAAATGAAAATTCTTCTTGACACCATATTAAATTCGATTTAATTCGGTTTTACAAGGCCTCATTTGTCTCATATTATAGGTAAGATAGCAGTGAATTTTCTTGACTTTGAATTTTATAATTTTTGTATTTTTGATATTGTAATAAAAAGCCATATCCATCCCTTTTAATATACTCATACTGTATATAACATACATATGTACATTCATTTCTGTTTCATTTTCTTTTCTTGGGTTTTGTTTTCTTTAAGTATTCATTTTTAGGGTGTACAAAACGTACGTATTCATGTAAGTTATTGTATACCATTTTAAATATCACATTAAATAAATAGCAACTACATCGCTATATATATACATACTTACATTAGTGTATATAAATTGAGTACAAAAATAAATTTTTATGGATACACATTTTAACCTGAATTTAATTTTGAAAATATAAAACAAAAAGAAAGACAATAAAAAAAAAAAAAAAACAAATACATGGTTACCAGAAAAGAAAAATTCAAATTTAAGAATAATTAGTTTGAAATCCGTTTTAGTTAATTAATCTTGCTTTCATTTTTTACATTGAATATATTCATGGTATATTCAAATTTTATCATTCAAAATTATCAGCATCACTAAGATCATTTGCATATAGAATGAATTTATTTTGCTAACAATATGATCAATGATTTTGAGACTTAATATCAAATGCAATCGAAATGTAAACATGAATTAATGTCTACCCTGTACAAAAATATCTACATAATATTACACTTAAAAGTAGGAATTTTATAATTTTTCACATTTTCCTCTTCATATAGAGAGCTGATGTTTTTTTTTGTTTTTTCATTTTCATGTAGATTGAAACGTTTTTCCTCTACTTAATTTTATTGCTTATCTGTTGTTTTTCTTTTTTCTTTTAAGAAAAAAAAATGTTTTTTTTTTTTTTTTTTTTTTTTTTTTTAACTTCAAGCAAATGATATTATAAACATTTTATATACATATGTACATAGATTTTTCCTATTATTTTACTTGATTTTTTTTACATTAAGACTGTAAAACAGAGTTGTACTTTGTTACTAGCACTACGATAAAACAACATATTTTCCTTTCACGTATATGTACATAAACACCTCATCTCAAGCATTTACTTATTTAAGTATCTTGAATTCTTGAGAATTTTGATGATGAAAAAAAAAAAAAAAATTGAAATAAAATATCACTTATATGTAAAGGACATACATATACAATAATATCAACCCAGGCAGCCAAAATCATCTTCGTTATCATCTCTTTCGTTTGGTTTTTCTCAAAAAGTTAAAATGGTTAAAATTACATTTCAAATGCATTATAGTCTAGATACGTACACTATGTATAAACTAGAGATTATTTCATATACACATTATCAACACACATTCAAATGAAAAACAAAAAAAAAGAAAAGTGAATATGTGAATATATATGAAATAAAATCTTCATCGTCTTAGGTTTAAATTGAAAATGAGTAAAAGAAATAGAAAAGACTCATGGGAAATTCATATGTATATCGTAGCATGCAAAGAGAAGAATGCCTTGAGGTTACACACAAACAATTTAATATACAAGCTTAAATGAAAATATGTATGTATAACAAACACATAGACAGATAAGTGTTAGTCTTGGTATTCATCTTATATTTTCTTCATCATCATGGTATATATAGATTCACTTCTTTTTTTTTTTTTTTGTTGTTTTGGGAAAAGTATGCAGTGAATAATTTTTAAGGAAGTTATCCTTTTTTAATAGAGCATGTACATATGTATACATACATACACAATTTTATATAAAAAGAATGAGGTGATTTAGTAGGTGCTAACGAGGATATCCTTACAATTTAATTTTCTTATGATGAGATGATATCACAATAGAGAATAATAAAAATGTATTTATATATATATATTATAATGATATTCATATGTTAATGTGTGTTTGTTTTCAAATGTACAATGAAAATGTTTGTAGATTAAATGAAAAAAAAAAACAAAAATAAAAATAAAATATAAAAAGTAATAGTACAATAATAATATTTATTCTCTTGACAATATTAAAACTTTGAATAAATTGTTATTTGTACATAAATGTGTACATAAATCGTATTATGTACAAATGCTATGTAATATATGGTAAAATGCATGTACATATGTATATAACATCAAAATTAAACGTACATAAAATACACATTATTTCTGTGTTTTAGCGGTTTTACAGTTTTGTACATACATACATACATCGATATGTACACAAGTATATGTAACAAATATCATTTAATTTCAATATTATTCAAATAAAAATATTTATTATATTTTTAAATGTGAAAGGTAAAAAGAAATTATAATCATAAAATTTCAAATATTAAAAGATTGTAATATACATTAAGTTTTCACGTTTTCAATTAAAATATTCATTTTAATGAATCTCGTTTTTAAATCATAAAAAGATTTGGTTTTTAAAATTTAGATCATGTGAAACGGATGTAAAGAATTAATGACAATCTGAATAATTCTCAATTTTGTAAAAAGAAAGACGAATGTTATTCTAGTCGAGTTAAGAAAGAAAAGACGGAAAACTATTGAAGTTTGTAAGGAAAGATGATTTGGTAATACATTGTAAGGAAAGCCTAAGTTAATCGTAAGTAGTTAAAATAAATTGTTTTTAATGTCCTTTTAAATAAAAAAAATTTTTTTAACTCGAAAACTTGATATACTGATGAGATACAATACACATTAAAATTAAAAGTATACTTCCAAATATTTTTTTTTAAATTCAAATAAAAATTTATAAATTTTATAAAAAATGTGAGAAATAAATTTCTTGTTATCAATTTATATTTCATTTTAATTTTTATTTTTAAATATCACACACTAATGTCCTATTTCTATTTTTTTTTTCTTCCTGCTAAATTCTTTTACATCTTTATAGCAATATACAATCCAAAAATCCATATTAGTTTAATCAATTGGAAAAATAAAAGTTTTTTTCTTTTACTATTAAATATTTTTTAAAAGGAAAGAAAAAAATAATATTACTCGTATCCTAAATACCGTTATCTAAATTTCTCAGCTAAAAAACTAAAAAAAAAAACGAAAAATAAAAATTTATTTGAAATTTTCATTTTATTTATTTTATATTTTATTTGAATTGTAAGTGTACGTATGTCATTTTTCATTTCTTTAATCATTTAACAATCATCAATACGAATATAATTCAAAAGAATATTTTTTCCTTTTTTTTTTTTTTTTGTTGAAAAAAATGCCTTTCTTTTCATTGTCGGTATTTTGTTTTTTTTTTCTTTATCTTATTAGGGAGATATGATTGTTGGGTGTCGACCACAAGAAAAGAAAAAAAGTTTTTTTTTTTGTTTTTTTGTTTTTTTTGGAAAATTCATCACACACATCAGAAGCACATATGTATGCTTCCTTGTACATATAATGATTTTTAAAAATAATTTCTCATCTTGTTAAATTCTTACAAAAAAAAAAAAAAAATAGAAAATTTATATTTGAAGAATTTAAAAATAAACATTTTTTATGTACTTATCAACACAAAAAAAAAAAAATTCTTAATCATGTATGTATGAATGTGTATACATTTTTGGCCTAAACATTTTCGATGATAGAATTGTCTATTTTGCTCAATTTATTTTTTTTTCCTTCCTATATTTATAGTAATTTTGTTTTGCTTCGTCGAATTTCATCATCATCATCATCATCACATACGAAAACTTTGAATTTGATGCACGACTGATCACCCTTTTATTTTTGCTCTTTTTTCAATATTTTCCTTAATTTTTATTTTTTATTTTGCTTTTCTCGTATTTTTGTTTTTGTCTTTCTAACCTCGTTTTGTTCTTTTCAATTTTTTTTTTTATTGTAATTTATTTCAATAGTCCTTTCTTTTCAATTTTTCTTGTTTTTTTTTCATTTTTTTTAACTTATTTTAAGATCCATTGGGTCAAAAATCGTTCCCAATGGAATGATTTCCTTTTACTATCCAACTATGTACTCTATGTTTATTTTATGTGTATGCAGTGTTTTTATACACGAAATGCCTATGAAAGCCAATAGGAAAAAAAAATAAATAAATAAATAAAAATGAAAACAGAGAACATGAGGAAAAGTTTAAAGGATCTATCGTAGGTCAATTCTCTTATTTATTTTTTCTTTATTTTTGTTTACTTTTGTTTTTTGTTATGTATTTATTTCTTTTTCTTTTTCTTTTTTTTTTTTTTTTTTTTTTTTTTGCTTTACTTGAATTGTTATATTCCAAGACTGTTGTATTGGTAAAGATGAAGGATTAAATTAAAAGAAATTTTCTTCATCATTTTTTTTTTTTTCTCAAACATTAAACCTTATTAATATTATAAAGGAACAAAACTAACAATAAACGAATAGAAAGGTTTATTCTTTTTCTTAAATAAAAAATTAAATAGATTTTTTTGTATAAAAATCATAAAATCAAGTTATTTTACTTTTTTGGCCATTTCCACTAATAAACTCGATTTAGGCCAAAACAAAAAGAGGAAAGTTTTAAAAGAGTTTTAAAAGATTTTAACAATAAATTAAATAAACAACAATCATGACATAAATAATTAATTAATCCGAACTGTTTTTTTTTCATTTAAACTAAAATGTTCTCATGATTAAACAACGAATATTTTTTTAAAATTGTTTGTATTCGTTTATTAAAGACAAAACAGAATTAATTTTTATGTAAAATTTAAACTGTAAAATAAAAATAGTGAACGCCAATGACATACATCAGTGAAGAGAGATATCATATGGAGATTGTTAGAATTTGATAAATTGAATAAGTCAAAAATTATACAATTCAAAATTTAATTTGTTTTTATTTTTGGTTTTTTTTTTTTTTTTTTAAATTTTTAACCAATTTACTTCGTAATTTTTTTCATTTGCTTCTTTTAATTTTTGGATCACAAATTTAGATTTGAAAAAAAAAATATCTCGATCTGAAAATAATTTTTGTTGATGAACACGGGCCTCAATGTCAGTATTAAAAAATAGAATTAAACTTAATCAAAAATACACGATCGAAAGAACAGAAAATTTTAAAATTTAGAATAAAGTAAGAAACAATAGTACACAATTTTATTTTTCTATTTGATTAAATGACATCAAATAATTTTTCCCATTTATTTTCATTTAAAAATGTTCTTGTTAAAAAAAATATACAAACATTTTCTAAACAATTTCAGTTATTTATTTCAATGCAATTGAATTAAAATGCCTAACTTTTATGTACCTGTGAAATTTTTTGAAATGGAAAACATCCATCACAAAAAGATGGGTGGTTCTTTTTTGTAATGTTTTAATTTTCTTCTTTCCGATGCACACATGAAAGACATTTCTGTTATTCATTCAATTGTATGCGTGTTTACAAAGAACAAAAAACAAAAAAAAAAAAGGATAAAGAAAATAAATAAGCAAAAACAAATCATAGATAACAATCACACATTTTTTCGTGAAAATAAAATAATAGATTTATAAGTATGTCTACATGTTATTGTGCATTTTATTTTTCTTCTCCAATTTTCTTGTCACCTACATAAAAACGAAAGAAATAATATATATGCGATTTAACGTGTACTAAAATATAACATAGCGTAATATAATTCAAATTTTTTTTTAAAATGGTTTAAAGTCAAACGACATTATCAATTTAAAAAAAATTTCTATTTCTCTATTTTACATTTTTAAAAGTGTTTTTCCTAGTTTTTATTAAAATTAAAAAAAAAAAATAATGAATGAAAAATGTCTACTCTATACACATACATTGCATTCTTATCCTTATATTTATGTTCATATATGTATGTATATACATATTTTTTCTGTCATTTCAAAAATGATTATGTATATAACATAGAGCAGATAATAGATCCTTAAGAAAGCAAGAAAAAAAGAAGAAAAATGGAAAAACAAAAAAAAAAAAATCTAAATATATTCTATTATATTGTCACAATATTATTTTGACATTCTGACTGATGATAAACTGACAGACAGTATGTGTATTATTATATAGCATATGTTAATATTATATATGTATGTACATATGTGTGTAGTTTTTCTTAAAAACATTTATAAACCAGAAATTTTTTGATTAGAATACACATATAACGATATATGTACATATGTACATTCTATTAAATTTTCTATATAATAAATAACAACAGAGATTCCAAATAAATAAGATGAAATTTCAACTATGTATATACATACGTATAACGTATAAATTGTATCAAATTCTCTATACCATATGTGACTTATTTCTAATCAATCAAAATATTAAACATAAAATATCTGTATAATATTTTCATTATTTTCATTTATGATTTGTCAATAAATAAAGTCAAGCAAAATAAATTAACAATAAATAAATAAATAAAATACGATATGACTCTGTATTCGAATATTTATTTATGTAAATATATACAAATCACATTTTTTTTTGTTTTTTTGTTTTCAGAGTACATTACATATTTACATCATTTAAATAAAAGGAATATCAATTTAAATTTAAATTAATATTTGTATAAAAAAAAAAAGTAGAATATACTCTTATACATACATACTCGTATATAAAATAAAAGAGCAAAATAGAAAAAATGAATGAAATAAAAATGTAAATATCAAAATAAGAAAATTCATGATTTTACAAAATCATCATTTAAATCATTTTAGAATTATTTTAATTTTTTTGTGCATATCCGTTCAATTTATAGATACAAACTTTGATATCTATAACTGCCGTATACATACCTTTTTTTATTTATCTAATTCTTAATACAATAAAGTTATATTATACCAAAAAGTAAGGCAATCATCAAATTTAACTTCTAACGAAAACAAAAAATTCAAAAGTAAACAAATTTGAATTTCAAATATTATAATGCTATTAAAAGCAAAATAGAATTTTTATCAATATGTATATAAATTTTTATTTTTTTATTTTTCCGGAAAGCAGAACTTTTTCCTTTTCCACTGTTGGCTAAATCAAATAATGGGTAGTGGTATATGTATGTACATGTGAAAAAAATTCTGTCAAAGTTAAAATAACCACACTTTCTCTTCCATGGTATGTCCTTGTAAGACTGACATTTTAAGTAAAATACTGACAAAAGTAAAATACCAGTCCACCATTTATTTTTCTATCCTTACACAGAAAAGTTCTATGTACGTCCCTGTTTAATACAAATTACAAAATCACAATATTGAAAGGAAAATATTTTTGCCAAAAATTTTTATACCTACGTTCAGAATACACGAAAGCCTACATATTTGTTGTTCGTAACCTCTCGATTAGTGTACAAATTTAAAGTGACTGCTAAACATCATTTGAGTTCCAGGGTATAAATTCACACAGTTAGACATAGACAAAATTTTTTTTTCCATCGATATTTTTTATTTGATTTTTCAAATTTTGCTTTGTATTTATTTTCATTTATTCAAATTAATGAATCACTTTTATACCTTATGACAAAACCAAAACAAAAATCAAGATAAAAATTGACAATAGGGTTAAATTTTTCATTCTTATTTTTTTCAGTTTTATTTTCTCGTTTTATTTTCATTTATTATTAAATTCACACAACATGAATAAATTATGCGTGTTTTATATGGAAATTCCTAAAGGCTCATACATTTATAATATCTAAATATATTTATACAAACATAAAACAATTGAAAAGTTTAAATTTTATTTATTCTTATGCTAAAAAAAAAAAAAAAAAATATTCTTAACTTTTTGTACATAGTTAGTTATTTTTGTATGGACAGTTGTAGAATTAACAGACACCTAAACAAATACAAAGTAAAGATAATAGATGACTTAATTCAATGTACTAACAAAAAAAAAAAAAAATTTGTATAAAATTTAGTCACTAACAAAGGCAGTTACAATTTAACTTTAACTATGATTTTTTCAAGACGATAATAATAATTATACTTGTTGTTATTGTCATTGTCCTTTTTATATTCAAAATGTTTTTGTATGTATATATCGTAGAAAAAAAAGGAGCAAAGAGAAAAACAAATCATAAAATAAAATATGAATACGTAAATGAACAAAAACGGATATTAATGGATAAGAAAAATACTGTTCGACTAAGAAATTCAAGACAACATAATATAAAATATTTGTATGAAAATTAAAAAAAAAAATAAAAAAAGCGACGTAACAGAAACAATAATTTCCACAAGTTTCAAAAAGGAAAAACGATCTATATACAACCTTTACATTAACACAAACATGCAGAAAAAAAAATACGGTTCGTATTGCAGAAAACGTTTTTTGCATTTAAATACAAATCGCTGCAAATTTTTCTTTAAAAAAAAAAAAAAAATTTTTATTGTTTTACTTTCGTTTTGTTTTGCTAATCGTGTATACTACACAGCTTGAAACATATTTAAATGCATACTACCCACATTTTATGTAAATACAACAAAATAACAATGATAACAACAAAAATAAAAATCTGTACAATTGTAAATTGAAACTGTTTTATACACGAAACAACACAAAACAATTATACGTGTTATGTATGCATATTAACATTTTAGCCAATAATACGATGACATTGAAGAAAATATGTAAAATATGTGCATACACATACATATGTACATATGTATATAGAAGAAAAATGAATGTGACCGGAATATATGTATGATACAGTTAAAATGAGGCGCTACAATAACATCAACATTTAAAATCATTGCATTGTATGTATGTTTATTAAATAAGCCTCTATGATGTTTGATTATATCCTTAAACAAAAAAAAAAAAAACAAAAAATTTCATGTACGTATCATGTACGTAGTTGTACTGTTTCTGTGTTTTAATGACATAAGGACAAGTCTAAATACATATATCAGAATATCTTTATGTACACATGTACATACATATACAGACGTATTTCAAACTTTTTAGGAAAAAAAACTCATGGCTATACGGTCACAGTATGTTAATTTCTATGCATTTTATACGTTTTTGAATACGGATGCAAATAAAGTGGATAACAAGCATTCAATGCTGCAGCTAAAAGAATTGAAATAGTACACAAGGTGTAAAGCTGATCATTTTAACCATGAAGATCAACAACACCTGAGTAGACCTTCTGGGTAAAAGAAAATGTTAGAAAAATTAAAACTAACTGGTCATGAACATGGAACTGTCCATGCCTGGAAGCCCAGTTATAAACCATTTTCCCGATTTTTGTCATTCAAAAAATGTCAAAGACTTGAATTTATGTACAGATCTAATATTCTTAAGTCTGATGTCTTAATGTCTTAACAGATCGTATCGCACGATCAAAAATTAATGTTTATTAGAGATAAGTAATAACATTAAAATGTCAATTATTATCAATTATTTCATAAAATTGAAACAATTAAAAGGTTATCAGGTACTTACCTTAAATTCCATAGCAGCATGTGACTCGGGATTCCAAATAATATGTCCAAATAATGTTATACGTTATCTTTTACACATCGGTTTTTTTTTTACACATACAATGTTTAAAGCATTGATCACATATCACAGATCACACTCACTTTATTCACTAATCACAATCTCTTTATTCACTTATTATGAAATTTCAATGCAATTATTTAGCACGTTACACTATATGTACGTAATTAAAGCACACGATAAAGCACTATGTAAAAATTCACTATAGCTTTTTTAATTCACTAAATATCCACTAAATCACTTAATTTTCGCAAATTAAATATATATTAAATTTTTTTTTTCTTTTTAAATCACTTTGTTCACTGAATTAAATTTATTTTTTTTTTTCACCAATATCACTTTAATCACTAATATCACTTTAGCTTTAAGCTCTGGTCGTCAGTGTTGTTGTTTTGCACTATTTTTTTAATGATTTTTAATATCAGCTGATACAGCAATAAACTACACACATTAATTTATTATTATTATTTTTATTTATTTTTATTTTCGAACTTATACGAACAAAAATTAATAATTAATTAATTTTTAAATTTTGAATATCACTTTCACGCGCCGATTATAAAAATAAAATTCAAGAGACACCCGTCACCACCACCCGTCTCCTCCTACGTTCAAAAGGCAACTGACTAATATTAAAATAATTACTGATTTTTAACCTCATCTACTGAGGTACTGACTACTGAGTACTGACTGACCTTGAGAACTGACTACTGAGTAACTGACCTTGAGAATTGGTTAGACTACTTACTATACTAAGCCTGACATACAGTGTGTTATACCTATTAAATTAATCATTCTTAGCCATCATTTATCCTACAGACTAGACACTATGTAGGACTAGACGGCTAGGACTGATTCTGTTATATGCTGGACTGGTATGTTATATGCTATTGCTATGTATGAGCAGACAACACCTACAACTACTACACTTTTATGTACATACATAGGTGTTGTAAAATATGTTGTAAGGTGCATATACATACGTAAAAAGAAAATTTCTCATTTTCATTTGATTTGAGAAAAACAACAAATCAAAGACATTAAAACGTGGATTTGTTGCCAATGAATATTGTATTCTGTCCAGTAAAATATACGAATTTTGCAATTTTATTTTTTGTGAAAAAAAAAATGATAATAAAAACACAGAAACGGTAAATATTTACTCATGTATGTGCATGATATTTGTACTACAAAAAATGCGCTGTTATTGGAAACTTTGATTGTGTGTACATATGTACGAATATTTACTTATGCACATATAAACAGGATACAGGATATCTCTTATTGGTTATATTTGCAAATCGTTCAACGTAAATTCACTTCATATTCGTGACTTACATACATTGAACTGTACTTCCGGGTTTTTTTTTTTTTTTAACGAGAAAAATAGTGAAAAACTAAAATATCTACAAATGTACGTACACATACATACATATGTATATGCAATTTTGTTTATATAACATTGTTATTATTGAATGAATATTTAAAGTTGACAATTTTTTCGTATTTGAATACAAATAAAATATGAAACAATATTAATGTTTTTTTTTTTTTTTTTTGGTTTTGTGAAATTTACATACATTATATACAAATGTATAAGTATATTTTGTATGTATTCATGATTGTACAATTCATACAATTTAAAAATACAAGGATATATGCTGATGCCATCAATGTTTACTTGCATCCACATTTGCATACATGTACATATTTTAATTATTGTGTGTTTATTTTTTCATTTTTTAACTGTAACAATTAAATAAATTTTGAAAAATCTTTTAAAAATAATTAATTAAAAAAACAAAATTCTTGTTAAAATAGAAAATTAATTTAAATTTCTATACAATTTATACTATATGCTCATATATGTATATATAATTAAGTATTTAATTGAAAAAGTTTGCTATTCTAGAAATAATTTTTAAACTTTATTTATATATGTATAGAAATTAAACTTATAGTTGAATAAGTTTTCATAATTTTTCAATTTTCTACTTAAAATCATTCATGAATTATAATTAAATTAATATTTTATATACTTCTTAATTAACTCTTATTTCGTTTTTTCTTTTTTGTATTTTTCAAAAAATATTTATATCCTACATCCAATCAAAACTTTATATTCTCATGCATATATTTATTTGTTATATGTATATACACACACACACACAAATTAGGATATGATACATATAAAATTATTTTGTTTTGTAACAAACAAAATATCAATTTTATTCAAAGTAATGTAATATAAAAAAAGTTTAAATTTTCTTTAACTCAGCATTTCTTTTACATACATATATGTACAAGAATCTATATATGTATAACACATATGAATGTACATACAATCTTAAGTTATAGGCAAGCATATTACATGAAATGGACACTGGTGACAACACAAATTACAAATTTTAGAAAAAGGATATATTCATATAACTAAAGTACAAAATATGTATGTATTTGTGTAATTTTTCTTTTGATTTTTGTGGACTCTTTCTATACAATTAAATGTACATATCTATCTACATATGTATGTACACACAAATATGTATATGTACAAAAAAGATATTTATGGCAGCGAATTGTACATTATAATCGGCTTAGGACCTCTTCAAAAGATATCCTTTTCATAAAATTATTATTATACTTATAAATATATAAATACATGTATACATGCACAAATATTTGTATGTATCGAACAGCGTGTACAATGAAATTTATATGAAATCAAAACGGAAAAGGTAACATTTCAGAAAATATATATTTTATATATTCATATGAATGTATAATAGCCAGCTGTCACTGTTCTTGTACACTACGATTAAGTATACATTCATATAAAATTATATTTATTTTCTATATATTAAAAAAACATTAAAATTTTGTATTACAATATCTAACTACTTTAAACAAACATAAATATTCGTATACATATACGAACTAATTTATATGAAATAGTGTATATATGTATGTATATGGTACATTTGTAGAAAATTCAAAGAAATATGGATAGTAAACGAATTTAACTTGTTGGTTGATTATACACACTCATACAAAAATATGGTTACACACTTATGCAATGCGTATAACAGATACTTTTGTTCTAATATTGAATTTCACAGTATAATAAATATTTTATTTTAAATATATTTTCTATATATATGTAATCATTTTTTTTTTTCCTAAATTTCTATATACATACATATGAATTTAGTTAGAAAATATCATTTGGGTCGGATATAATTTTTGACCCATGAAATGAGTTTTTGTTAAATTAAATTACTCCTTCGGATTTATATTTTGTTATGTTTCTTTTTTTTTTCTTCTGTTTTTATTTTTTATTTCTCTTTTTTGTATCTGTTTTGTCCTTATTCATACCGCTAAATTCTGATAATTTAGTAGAAATTCTAATTCAAATTTTGTGATAATATTTTATAATATATTCAAATATATTATATAAAATAAAATTCATAAGGTTTTATTTTGTATGAATATTTTGGTCAAAATGATGATATTTTCATTAACTTTGAACTATCAAATTTACAAAAATACTCTGTACTCTTATATAAAGGTTACAGAATTAAAATTATTGTAATGAATTCAAATAAAGAATAAAGTTACAAAAAACAAAAAAAAAAAAAACTTGTATATATGAATTGAAAATTTATATTAAAATTATTTTACTGTAAAAGAATGATTTTGTTAAACAAAAATTCTGAATTTATATAATCATGACTATAGTTTATACAGACACAGCTTATGTGGACACCCTATGTACTTTTGTGCGAATGTTTATATATACATCAAACGTAGGATATAACTAGATAAAATCGTAATGGACAATAGTTTAAGAAAAAAAAAAAATTTTTTTTTGTTTTGTAGGAATTCAATTTTGCAGGACTTTGCGAAAAATGTTTATTCAGTCTCTTCGTTTTTTTTTTTTTTTATACTGTAAAGTCATAATGCTCTAAAACACAAAAAATAAAAAACAAAAATCTGTATATTTGTATTATTTTGATTAATATAAAAGTATTAAAATTAATTTTCTACCAGTATTAGATTTACATATTTCATTGTTCTATGAATGTAAAATTATTCATTGAAAAATGTAATTAATTTTTTAATCTTTCTGTCTTTGAAAAAAAAAAAAAAAGATTAAATAAAAAAAAATAAATAAATATAAAAGAGGACTAAATATTTAATAATACCGAAAGTTTTGAATTTATGATTTATTTCGTATTAAAGCATACGTGAAAGTTTACAGCAATATAGAAACCATACAATACGTTTTATTTCTAATTTAACAGTTCTACATGTCCGAATGATGACACTTAATTTTATTAAATCTGATATCCTTTTGTATATTCTTTTTTTTTAATCAAGTAAAAATTAATTTTACTTCTCCCCATGACTATTAATTAAGTTTTACATGATATTCAACTGATATTATGTAATTTTTTATGTCAATTTTACAAATTTATTATTTTCTTTTTGTTCTCTACAATACCTCTAAAACGTATGTACAAAAAATGTAGAGATCAGACACCCACACTTAATTTTTTTATTATTTAAATGAATTGTTTTCCAATTGTAAATAAATATGTATTCAGAAAAAATTTTTGAACATTTATTATCATAGATCTAAATTCTATTATTGAATTAGCATTTCCCAACTCAGCAAATTTTCATAAGTAATCTAGTATTAAAAGATAAGACAATACAAAGCAAATACAAATAATATCATTTTAGTTATCATATTTTCCATTATTTTTCCTAAATTTGTTTTATTTATTTTAAATTTTCAAGATTCCTTTTTTTAGTTTTGGCCATGTAAGATAGACATGTATGTATTCTCTTTGCTTAATAATTTAAAATTAAATTTAGGAATTTCAAATTTCTATGATCTAGGGGTCACAAATCGTTCATTACTGGACTAAAATTTACGTTGAAGTGAAATAACTTTTAGCTTTTGTTACGATTTTTCTTGCTTTTTCTTTTTTTTTTTTTTTAATGTAAACGTCCATAGTCTTACATGTCATTTAACAACGATTATTATTATTAATTTTATTAAACTATTCTAGACAAATACACATTCAGTTATTTTATATTTTATTTGAACTGTATATGTATGTACATATATAAAATGACTTGGTTGACATTTCCGAATGTAATTAAAGTCATAAATCACGACCTTATTCCACCTTCTGACATGTGCATATGGTGACATATTTACATCAAATTGTACAATTACATATGCATACATATGTACGTGTATGTGTAATAATTTGCCATTATATGTAAATATATAGGTATAAAGTGAATATTTCACCCACAATCAAACCAATTTTAACTAACTAACCAACCCTTTATTATGTACACGTACATACATACATCCTTGCATATGTATATAATGGTGACTGGTAAGTAAAATTATATATTTGGAAAAAAAAAATCATTGAAAAAAAGAATTGCGAAAAATAGAAACAAAAACACTGTCTTTAACACTTTTACTACAATAAAATTTAAATAAAAAAGGACTCGACATGCATATAAATATACTACCGTACTAAGTATACGTATACATACAATATATTTTCGCATTTGTGTATGTATGCAATTACATAATAAAATAAAATACCTCCCGCAATTAAGTTAAAAATGAACATTTTTGTCATTCGAAAAAAAGAACAAAAAAAAAAAAATTATTTAAATTCTCCAATTTTTTAAAATACAGTAAAAATGTATGTATATCCCTTTAGTTCATGTCATATATATATATGTACATTTTTTTTTCGTTCTGATCGTTATAATAAATAAAATGCAAAAACAAAAGCACACACATACATGTACAAAGAAAAATTATCGTATCTGTCAGTTTTCCTTATTTTTCATTCTATTTTATTTTGAGCAAATTACATGGTATATAACACTATGTACGTACAACGATTAAAATTATGTGCATGTACATATATATACATATGTATGTATGTTGGTACACATTCAGAACGATTTTCAACGGTTTTCATTCAATTGCAATAAATAGTAAAAAATATATTCACTAGTATACTACTATCGCAATATTATTTTGAAGCTTTAATAGCCTTTTATGCTTTCGTTTTCATATTTTTTTTTTTTTTTTTTTAATTTTTTTTTTTCTGTATGTTTTGTTTAAGTCGATGTCGAAATTATTTAAACTTTTTAAATTCACATTTTATTTGGTAAGAAAAAATGTTCATGCTGACATTTGTAAGAACAAAAACAAAAAACAAAAAAAAAAACATGTCACCCTGTGATATATGAGATTTATATGAAATAAATGAATGAATGATGGCACATAATATGAAAAGTACTTATAATGTTGATTTGTACATGAATTGCTAAACTTATTTTATATATTATACCATGTTATAGCATACATATAATTTTATAACATTTAAATAACAAATAAATAAAATGTGACAAAAATGAATTCACTAAAATGAACATTTTTTTCTTTTACTGTACAATATACATTCAAAATTATATACTGCATATGTGTACTTGAAAATGTTTAAAATATATGTATATAAATTTATTATGGTAAAAAAATTTGTAATGTTATACATGAATTATGCTGCTATTCATATGTGTGTATTACCTCATGTAAATACATTAAATTTAATGCATGAATTTTTCATTGCATATTTTTTTTTTTTTTTTTTATCAGAATAAAATGAATTGCAAATGATATTTTAGCACAACAAAAAGCACAGCCATCACCAAACTAACCTACACAAAAACAAATTCAGAAAGCCTTAAATCATAAATTTTTGTCTTTTTTTTTTGGTTTTTTTTTTTTAACAGTGAAAATTAGTAATAAATATGAAGATACTTAGACTGACTTTAAAAAAAAAAAACAGGATATAAAGAGATATGTATGTTACAAATGAAAAATTACATAGTCTATAATAGTATCTAGATTGTTTATAGTTTTTTAAATTACCTACCTAAATGTGTTATGCATTTTTCAACACAACATTATTGTCAAGTGCTCATCACATGTATATACATTAAAATTTTATTATTAATGTGAACATAAACAACTATCATTTTAACGTATAAGAGCCTAGATATTCAAAATAAAATAAAAAATTACACATTTTGTTTTTGATGACTAAAAAACTTGAATATTGTATTCGTATATGTAGTCAACTTTTTCCCCTAGTTACGATTTTTCAATGTTTTCATTTAAAAATGCATTTTAATGTGCACTTCAAAAATAATAATAAAAAAAAAAAACATCATACATGAAATGTATAAATGTTTTTACACAATTGTAAAATTTATTTGATGAATATGATTTGCATACATACTATACATGTACAAGCAATCATATAACTTTTCATATGTACAAATACATACATAATATTCAAAGTATTTGGACACCTTTACTTTATTTGATTACGATATGAATAATGTCAAAATGTCATACTGTGAAAATAGTGAATTATGTAACACCTTTTTTATACATACATGAATTTTTTTTTGTTTTGTATTGTAATAGGCAAAAAATATCCTTATAGGTGTAAAATATGAACGACAAAATTTTAAACATTTTATCAAAAATAAAAATAAAATGAAATATTGAGCAATTTTCAGATTTTTTATTTTTTAACATGTAAGAAATTTTTTATTTTATTTAACACTAACAAAAAAAAAAAAAAAATCATTGAAAGGACAAAAAATTAACGAAATATTTCATTTATTGACAGTATGACAGGAAATTGTACTTTAAAAATTAAATTAAGCAATTAATAACACCTATACATCTACAAAAAAAAAAAAAAATTTAAATATCAAATTTGTGAGATTTTAAACTATAATAAAAATGTTTATTTCACTTAAATACTTCTTCTTAACAAATATTGTTATCTTCTTTTATTTTAATCCTTTCAACCCTTCATCATTTTATCCTTAAAGCAATTATTAAATCAAATTACTTGCTTGAAAAAAAAAAAAAAAAAAAACTAGACAAGAAGCATTGTTTCATGTATATACGATAGAAATCTAATTTGCCTTACATACATATGTACATACATAGGTATTAAGTTTCTTTAGGAAACACATTCATGTATGATATATTCGATATAAATCTATAAAAACATTGTACAACATATATTTATATGTAAAAGCTATTGTGAATGAGTATATTTTATTTCATTTAATTTCATATAATGTAAATTTAACTACATGTAAAAGATATTATTACATAAATAAAAATGAAATGAAAATCTCAAGTGGTAGAAATTCTCGTTAACATTAAATAAAATTGTAAATAAAACAAAACGAAGAAGAAGAAGAAGAAAGAAACAATAAAGAAAAAGCAAAGTATAAAATACAAATTTAAATAAACAAAGAAATAAAAGCCAGATATGTACATACATAAATATAGTGTACAACACAATCATACATAGTACGTACGATATAATATATGCATGTTAGAAAATTAAATGTAAATGATGAAGGAATATATCATCAGGACATTGCAATTTAAAGGATATAAAATGAAAATTAAATAAGAATACAAAAAAAAAAGCACCATGATCATCGTCAGGTAATCTATACGTGTTATACATATATTTTTCTCATGTCTTAATTGTATTATCAAAAACAAATTTCTTTATCCCTACATACATATGTATGTATGTATGTACACATACACAGATAAAATATGAACGTTATATATGTACGTTAACATCACAATAATATCATCTGTTCACTTTTGGGGAATTAAAACTGCCGCGTGTCTTAAGAAATATTTAGCCAACCGTTAATAAAATAATCTCTTCTTATACTGTATTATATACATGTATTTTATATGAATTTCATTTCTCAAGAGAGAAAAATCCTTTTACGTACTTAAAACATAAGTCATACAAAATTACTTAAAATTATACCAAGTTATATTGTAATTATATAGGTAAAATGTGAATAAATATCAAAATTAATACTACACACATCAACCCATTCTAATTTAAAATCGCAATGTACAAGCAAGTAATGCAGTAAAAAAAAAAAATTGGTTAGTGAGTGGTACGTTAGTATTCGTTATGATGCAACATAAAATTCTTTATATGCATGTTCTAGCATTCACTTTAATATAGCTAGATATTTAATAAAATATATATCACAAGAAAAGTAAAATGTCTATGAAACCTTTCTTACCATTTCTCATCCTTATATTTTAATTCTACACATACAAATATGCATATATAAAAATAGATATGAGGATACGATTTCACTCGATGTATCCATAACAATTAATTCATGATACAGTCATAAACTGCACATATCTTATATCTATGTATATATACCGCTCATGTCGTCACTTATACAACAATTCTATTACAAAATTTCATTACTTTTTACTGGTATATGCTGCTGTAAATGTATAAATTAAATATCTATATATATCACTAAAATAATATGTATGTTTGTATTTGGATATGTACACACAGTTTTACTACAAATAGAAATGAATAACAGCTAACAGTAGAAATAACAGAAATAGCAGCAGCAGAACAGTACAACAGCAATATATACTAGCTAGAGTTGTTGTAATATAAATTTTATTTTATATGTATATGTATGTATTTAAATTTTCAATTTCAATTTAGCCCCTGCAATTATGTAAAGTGTAGGTACATATATAAAAATTTATATAATAAGTAAGAAAGCTTCTTAACCAAACCAAAACCAAATCAAAAAGGATTTGAAGATGAACTTTAAGGCGAAATAAAAAGTAAACATTCTTCATGCATATGCATACAATCATATTCACATAAATTGTTATACATACATGCGTATACATAAATACATATGTAAATATATGTGTATGCATTTTTATGCAAAGAATGCTACAGTATAAATATAAGAAATAAATAAATAAAATAAAGATAATAAAAAATAAAAACTAAAAAGAAACATAACAAAATTATAGTATTAATAGTGATATAACATTACATTGATAAGAACGCAGTAGTAAAACATAAGCCTCTGCAACAAAAACTTATGTACACCCTAACGTAAACAAGATAAAAAATAAAATAAAATAAAAAAAACAAAAACAAAAAATAAACTTGTGAAATGTATTTAAGCTTTTCTGTGTATTTACAAAGATTGTTGACTTTGATGATTACATTTTAGAGGGTGGCAAAGAATATACTTATATATATATATATTTTTTTTTACTACCATAATCTATGTTACTGTATCGACAAGTATATAAAATCATCTTATTTGGATAAATGTACAGAAATCGTATTAATATGTGTACATATATACGTATATATGCATGTGTAAATGAGTTTATAACTGTTTGAGTTAACTAAAATATTGAATTACATTAAAATATTATGAATTTGATATGAAGAAATTTTCCTTGGTAGTAAAGCAAAACCATCTATACTTATTAAAAGGAGTTTAGATTGTGAAAAAAAAAAACACACGTATAAATACATGTATATTTCAAAGTTTTATTGAGATATGTGCACAACTTTTTGTACATACATACAAGATATGATATGATGAAAAATTCCTATAAATCATATTAGAAAAATTAAACAATGAATCAGATGAATATGTATCGAAATACATACATATGTGTACATAATATGTAGGTAAAAATGATGAGAATAAAATTAAATTGTCTTCTTAAGATTATGAAAATACAATAAAGATAGAAAAAAAAATGTAGCATTTTCTTTTTTTTTTGTTTTTTGGAAAAATTTTTCTCATTTGTCGTAATTGATTTTTATCATTTCACATTTTTTATGATTTTCTTTTTATTTATTTATTTATTCTGAAGATTTCGTATTTCATTATACAAATGTAATTTTATTAGAGTTCAAATAAAAATTATATATATATTTATTTTTATGAGAAAAATATTTAATTTTTATTTGATATTTTAAATAACCGAATAATGCTGACAAACTTATATACTATATATGTTTACATACATATGTATGAAAAGAATATATTTTGAGGATATATTAAAACAAATTAAATTTCAATAAAATATTTTATATTTACATTCTTTCCCTCTATTACGATCTACTCAACTTGGCCTCAACACTAGTATGATTTTTTGCTTTTGAAAATAAATATGTTCATTCAATCGCAAATTTACTTACAATTTCATATGTGGATCACTGAACAAAAAATGATAAACTCGATTTATACGATAGAGCTTAGATCAATTCTTTGTATAATTTAAAAATATTTTTATAAATTAGTGGAAATTTTACAAAACAAATCAATCCAATTAAACAGATTTGTTTTTAAATTATAATTTGATCCTCATGACGAAAAATTACGTTCATTCACAGAAGTGATGAAAATATGCACATCATTTCTAATTAACGTTTTTTTTTTTTTTTTTTCAATGCAAAATGTTTCACATCTATAAAAAATCTCCACCATGTACTTTTTACGGAAAGTCAAATTTAGTGCAACTTTATAATGAAAACACTTTTTTCGTTTAATAATATTTTAACAATCATCATTTTTCTTTTTCAGAAAAATTCCATTTTCTCTTTAATGTGAAATCAACCAACCACCTTTTTTATGCATAAAATATCTCTTACCAAAAAAAAAAAAGACTGTATAATCATTCGCGCGTTACAACAATAACGAATTAAACCATAAAATTAGTCTGTACACATAAATATGTACGTCTATGTATTGGTTTTATGCAGTTATAAAATAACATAATAATAATAATAATAATTTTTATTTTATAAGAGTATAATATGTAATATGTGTACAGTGGACCATAAAATTAATCGTTTATTCAGCAAAAATTTGGCGATTGCCATCAATCACTGAAAACTAACTCTCTTTCTATGAAAAAGGGAAAGCAAAAAGAAAATGGAAAAAATTAAATGAAAAAAGAAAATGAAAAATTTTATGTGTATAGACAGCTTACAATATATTAGTTATGTACATATATTTGTATATTTTGTAATCGTATAGCAAAAGGAAGAAGTTAAAAAAAAAAAAAATGTATAAAGTGGCAAAAACCAGAAAAACTTTCGCGACATGTTCATTTTGTTCAACAACCAATACTGATACCCTGTACTTGTACATTTTATACGTTTGCCTATGTATACACGTACACATATTATGTATGTATGTATACGAACAGACAAATTTTTATGCATAAAAATGAACACGAAACATATAATAAAATGATATGGTTTTTTTTTTTGCATCGATGATTGGAATATACACACACATTTATATAAAGTGGATAAATGAATGAATGTAAAAATATTGTACAAAACGGAGGGTAAATTTCAAGTGTCGGTTATATTCATCAGTTTTCACAATATTTACGCTTCGTTGCATTAAATTGATTCAAACATTTTTTTTTATATTTACATACACGTAGTCTCTCATTTTTTCCCTATACCCATCTAGATTTCGAATCCTTTTTAACTGATATTATATTGTTCATTGTGATTTACCAGCAACAACGAAATTTTCCTATATTATATGTGTATTCTGATGATTTACCATAACCATAACTGAACCAAAAGTATTACAAATTAAAATCAACGAAAAACCAAATATAAAAAAGAACACAAACCCCCTAAAAATAACAAAAATTTTGCAAGCCATTCAACATAACCTCATAACAGGAGCCCAGTAAAACGTTTTTCATTTTTATTTTTTCATATTTTATTTAATTTTTTGCTAAACCTAGCATCAAAAAATAATAATTACAATCATCGATTGTTTTATTACTTTAAAAACATAACAGAAGGTAAAATTGTTTATGTATACAAATGTGTGTAGGTAGTGGAAAATTTAATCACCTCGTATTATCCTGTCATTTTGTTTTGAGTTGAGTAATTTCTTTTTTTTTTTTTGTTGATGAGAAATTACTGCAAATTGGGCAATTTATTAATTGCGTTAATTAATAGCGAATAATATTCATTATTCGTGTTTCATTATATCATAAAATAATAAATATATATTGCTACATCATATAAAATGATATACATAGTGTTAATATGTCTGACCCAGCTTCAATTAATTTTTTGATTCAATTTTTCTTTTTTTTTTTCTTGACTAATTTTATTTTTATAATCATTTTATATTGTCAATTATTTTTATTACATAATTTCTATATACTATCATTTTAATTAATAAAAACATAATGATAAATTTTACTTAAAAACTGTTTCAAAATTTAAATTTGAAATTATATAATAACACAAGAATTATCACTAATACTTGAAAAACAAAAAAAAAAACAAATTTGTTTTGATAAGTTTCAAAAAGTTGACATAACATAAATGTAATGGTCTGTGTATTTCAGTACATATCTTTAGCAAAATTTACATAGCAATTGAATCATACATGAATTAGAATGCATCAAAAAATGATAAATTATGTGATTATATTTCCTTGTAATCAAGCATAACCATACAATTTTCTATCAAAAGTTTTCATAAATACCATACGACAATAATGATAATTTTTTGGTACACGTACGCACATACATATGAGCATACCTATATATATATATAAATATTGATGTACATATATTTTATATAATAACAAAATACGATACCAAAATATGTTGAGGAATAGAAATTTTAATACTTTACACAGTATATTTAAATTTCACACATAACATTCAATTTTAGGAAAATTGAAGGAAAATAAACAAAAACAATTACTGAAAAAAAATTTAATTGTAAAAGAAAAGTTTAAAGAGTAAATAGTTTGGAACACAATATCGACATGGATTACATGTATAGGGAAAAAGGGTCCATGATTAGATGTGATTTGATTATAGACCAAGAATTTTCCAATGTTTCTGCTAATCCCCATAGAGAGAGAAAATTTATACTTATATTTTCATGTATATTTCCATACATACACAGAAAGTGCCAAATCAAGTGTTCAGTTTCCGGACAAATAGATATTAACATGCATACATAGGATATCATTTTAGATCCTTTTTTAGTATACGGTATATAAAATAAATTTTATAATTCCTTCTATTTTTTAATACCTTAACAAACAAAGTACATACGTATATGCAATTTGCAAATAATAATATGTAGTGTGTAAGAACTCTATATACTATATATTACACATAACACAGACCACTATATAAATTTTATACACTTGACCGAACGTGATCTATATATGTATGCACATAAATTTGTGTACACATACAATCATACATGTGTATAATTTTTATTATGCTATTTGAAAATTAACTTTAAATGAACTTTGAGGATATTTACCCTCTTTAAAATTTATACATAAGAGGGTTAAAGGTGAAATATCAAAATCGTTAATCATGAAATATACAGCCAAAATTCTGTCATCAAAAAGTAGCCTTGACACATCGCTATATCTCTATGTATTTATTACAAACAGCCTTAAATATATATATACAAGGTATTTTTGTATATTTACAAACATACATAATTTAAACATGACTAGTTAATTTATATTTATGTACTTATATCATATATAGCAAGGTTAAAGGTTAAATGCCTAAAGGATTTATCTAATGACACCACGTTTATTTTCTTCTCTATACTCTAAAATTGATTTTAATCATCATTAACAGAATCAAGGTGTGGCAAAATACTCGAAGGTATAAAGAACAAATTATGGTTATTGATGCTCTCTTATGCATACATATGCACATTTATTTACAATGAGTGTAAGTTTATTTAGATTATAATTTCTGTTCTGTAATCACATTACTAGACTGTCCTGTATTATTTATTTTTATGCAGCATTTGAAATGGTCGTATACTGGTATATCAAAATTATTATTATTATTATTATTGTTTTATTAAATAATATGATAACGCTATAAAAATATCTTCTACATATACATATCATTGTTAAAAGCAAAATAAAGGTCTACATAGGTGAAAAATAAACAAAATTATTTAGTTAGAATTAGTCAGAAAAGTAAAAGAAAAACAAAAAAAAACAATTTAATAATTAACGTGCGTTAAATGTACAAATACAGGACATAACAAAGTATTGAAATAATATAGAAAATTTTATAATCTCAAGTGTATTAGAAGAATTATGCGACTGAATATGTGATGCACATACAAATTTAATACGTTTTTATATGTTCTAACTAACTTAGTATTTTATATGCATATAACATTTGCAATAATCACGTACAAACGTCTACATACATATGTATGTATGTATGTATATTGAATGCATACATGCGACGGGTAATTTGTATGAATTCAATTTTATTCCTCTAGGCAATTTAAGAAATAAAATTTTTTATCTGGATATATGTACCTTATAAATTGTATACGTATATTGATAATTTGGATTTTACTTTTGGTTTTACATAGTCGATTACGTTCACTTGAAATATCAGGAAATATCCGAAGTATCATCTACATTAAAATCTAAATTTTAACAATATCATGTAATTAATAATTACCGTATTAGATGTAAACCAATAATCGTACAATATATTATAATCATAATGTACGATGAAGATAAAATTAGAAAATATTAATTTTTTTATCGGCGAAATTTAAAAACAATGAACTCAATAAAATAAAGAAGAAACGATCATCTGTTTAAACATCTGTTTAAAAAAAAAAAAAATAATAATAATATATAGTATATAAAAAATAAATATAAAAATAAATTTTCAATCATTTTAAGTTTCTAATTTAAAAAAAAAAAAAATCCGTTCAAATCTATCTAAACATTTAAATGTTTACAAAATTGAATATTCATCACTACATACAAATTTTAGCGTAGAAATTATATCGGCATTCTAACATGTACTAATGACTTTTGTATTGTGTACATCAGTGCAAGCATTACTATTGCATAATGAAGTCATAATTATTTTTCGTTTATTTGAACTTTATAAAATAAAATTTTCATAACTTTTAACAAACTTATTTCAACTTATTTACAAAGTGTATTCTTTATATTTGAATACAAATAAACCAAAAAAAAAAATATGTATTTACGATGTGTGTAGGAATGTACGTAGATGCTTACATTTGCTATAAATTATGTAAGAAATTTAAAAGTTCATAGGCTTTTCTACTCATATACACATGTACATATTTGTAGAATGTACATAAATGATATTACATGACAGGTACATGACATTTAAAAGCATAGGTCATTAAAATGTTCTCATATTTTAATTGCATTGAATATCTACTAAACAAATTTAATATACATACATATTTATGTATACAATAATATAATATAAAAGTGATTTATAACAACTTTTTCCTTTTTGTACGTATTTAAATAAAAATCAACTCTAACAAACCATAATAATTTACAAGTAATTTTACTTATACTTTTGAATTTTTTTTTTTTTTTTTCAGTTGTGACAGGAAAATTTGTCACACATGAATTTAACCTTTTAGATAACTTTTATATGTATGTATGTGTATTTTCATCATTTTTCTATAGATATATAATAACATGTATCTTCTGTAAGTTTCTTATGTACGTATTTAAATGTGTACACACACACTCATAAAAAATAGGAAATTTCTAAAGAATTTTCCTTTGACCAAATCAAAAAAAATTTTCGTAAGATTTTTCTTCTCTAATAAATAATAATTACTAACTTAATAATATGCTTTTGAATTTATTACTTTAGTCAGTATATCTATAACGAATTTACACACACATAAGGACTTAAAGTTATAGCTTTTATCTATCAGTCTATCTATCAGTCTGTGTGGAAAATCTCTTTTGAATTTACATCATTCTGAAAATTTTATGATTTTAAAGGTTTGATGTATTTTCTTTTAATGGTATTATTCTGTACATCAACGTATAAAATTTCAAAAGAAGAAAAAAAAAAGGTTCGTTGCAAATTGACAAAAAAAAAGAAAATTCATATTTTGTAAACAACATTTATCACTTTATTTCTTGAAAAGTGGAAAAAAAAATTGTTTTTTTTTTTTTATTCCATGCAGGTATGTACATTCTATGCACGATGATGAGAATTGAAACGTGAAATCCGCAAAAAAATGTCGCTTTTATAAATAATGAATGAATGATGTGCTTTTTATTATATTTATTACATACATAGATGCAATTCTGTTAAATTTTTCCTTTTACTTTAAATACTCGTGTTTTTCGTATTTATAAAAAAAAAAAAATTAACCATCACATTTTTATCCTTTCCTATTTTTTCCTTACATAAAAAATTCATGAAAAATTTTTCAAAATGATCTCATTTTCGTTTTCCTTAAAAAAAAACAAAATTATTTAATGTGATTTTCATTTTTCTTTTTCAATTTAATCACTATATATATTTTAAAGTGTTTCCCATTAAAACGAAAAATCACTTTACGATAAATTTGCGCTTATTGTAGCACTCATGCATGGCCAATGAGTGTAATCACTAAACATAATTGGCCAATCAATATTGTCATTGTTCTCTTCGGTCCATTGAAATGGCCCAAACGATAATGACATTCATATTACTATTCATATACATATTATTACACGAATATACCATTCATATCATATTATTCAGTAAGAATTAAACATTACACAGTTAATAGTAATAGTCGATAGATACTAAAAATATCTGAAATATACGTATATGCAGATAAATGCACAGGACCTGTAGAAATGAAATGCATAATGTTGTTGTCATTACACATGAAATGTTACTATTTTATAACATACATACATATAATATAATATAAACTTTTTCCGTAATTTTTGATTGTCTCCTGGTTTTTTAATACTTTCATATCCCTGACCTTATGCATTCACCAATTAACTTTAAAGGACACAGGATAATCTGTCTGGACGTGCCTGCTTTTACTGAAATGAATTCTAACTACCTTTTACAACTACAACATTACATGTACATATTTTAGAAGTTTATACTGCTATAACTATACAGCTACTGTTGCTATTCTTCACTAAATAATATGTGGAATGATATAACACCATAAATTGGACATGATCAGGATGATACATGTAATACATTGAAAGTAATATACTTATATGTATATAGCAAAATGAAGTGCTTCTTGGAATTGCTATATACTTACATGTATATAAAATATGCAGCATCGTATGTATGTATACGTACACAGAAACATATATGTACATATGCAGCTGCACATATATGTAGGTAAATAAAGTTTGCAGCTATACTTTTGCTGCCATTTCTATTTTATTTTGATGAAGATAAAGGGTTTGGCTGATATTAAATGAACGATAGATGAAAATGATGTGCTTTAGAGCATGGAAAACATGAAAACATGAATTCGATATGAGCTTGATGTCCCATCCAATGTAACGCCATATTAATCTCGTTAATGATCAACTGAATCAGCGTTTTTAGCTGAGATATGGCATATGCTTATTAGGCATTAGATTTTATTTATAAATACATACACATATGTACAAAATTATTATTATATTTGCATTATATGAATAAATCTGTGTATACATTCATACGTACATGTTTACATGAATAATATATGTGGCATATTATATAATGATAAGTACTTAAAATATTTAACAAAATTATATTGTACATGTATGTTTGTTATGTCATATATACATATATGTAGATGTTAGGAAACTCAATTATAAATGTTATTGCAGTTGTTTTACACTTACAATTAATTATATTACATATTTGTATGTATATATTATGTACTATATACATACATGTGGATGTGTATACATATTGAAACTTTATTTGTTACATGAAAGGTCAAATGAACATTTTTTAACAATATATGCGTATTATTATATGCATTATTATATGCACATTATATACCCATCTATATACATTAGGTTACGCATATTTTCATATATACTTATGTATGTAAATGTATGTATTTTAGTTATATAGTTAATTGACGATATAACTGATGACTTTATAATCATACATATTAACCTTTTGATTGGTTGTTGATGATTCTGCATTGAAAATTACATAATAATTTCCTGTGGAAAATAGAAAACTGCAGGTAATTTGTTTAATTATGAGGTCATGAATTGTATTTCATTGACATATTAGTTTACACATATGCATGTTTTATATAGATACATACATAGGTGTAAGTCGTAACATATTATTATTATTATTATTATTACTAAACGACAATGCGGTTTAGATATTCTAAATAAACAATAAAAGATTTGTGCAAAAAACATTAATTTCCTATTGTATTTTGTACATTACTGAAATTAGCTAATTTATTTGGGTTACCTTTAATATCAAAAATATTTTATATAGAAGTTATCCAATATTTTTTTTTTGAAATTTTTTTTTTACAGAATTTTAAATACAAAATAATCTATAATAACTGTTAATTTACATTTTATAAATTTTATATGATATATTAAATTAAATCACACCTGATAAAAATTCATCAGATATTAAATATCATAATGATTAAATAAATTGCAAAATGCAGAAAAAAAAAATGTATGAAAAGTTTATGATTTCATATATTTAGACATAATTTGTATACATATTATTTGATATAGGATATGTAAGAATATCACAAGATAATAAAATAAATGAAATGACAATGACAATGGATGGTGATGATGATTATTATGATTATGACGGTTCGTTTATTCATAAAATAAAATAGAATTTCTTCAAAGATTCATTATATATTGGTATACATACATATGTACATATATGTATGATATATGTATATACATATGTACATACATTAAATGTGTAACAAATCTACATACATACATATTTATACATATATCATTTAACTCTGATAAACTTCTCATCTACTATGTCTTTTCGTACACGTAATAAAACGTACAACATAATAGTACGCATTGTTATAAAGTATATTCAGAAAACAGAACATATTATAAAATCCTTCCGTTAGTTAATATTTTAATTGAGTCAGCGATTTTCCAGACAATACATATCACAATCTGTGACTTCCTCATATAACTTCATCATTTTCTCTATTAAAACAATATAAAAAAAAATTTTTTTTTTAAATAAAAGAGACACGGATAAGTAAGGATTCCATTTCATAGTAAAAGTTTGCAATTTATATTCTATAGTCAGACATTATGATAATAACATAACGCATATACATTTTATATGAATGAAAAAGTTATGTATTTTACAAGTTAAATTTAAATGCGTGTTTATACAAATATATACACATACCTACATACACATATGTATATATTTGAAAACGGAATATTTGAAAAACATTCTCGATTCTGTATATTTGTTAAAGAAAAGACCAAAACAGGAAAGGTTTCCTATTCAATTAAAATTCTTATTCCATATGTTTCCATAATTTTTCTGTTTTTTTTTTTTTTTTTTTTTTTTTGAATAACAACAAAAATATCACAGCAAATGAAGAATTGTCATCATCATCATTTTCATTACCGTCATCATTTTCTTACTTCATTTTTATTTCTTTTTCTTTGAATTTTAAATAATTTTTTTTTTTTTTTGACAATTTTTACACCAATATCTTTTAATTTATGCTTTTACAATATCTTAAAATATTCAACGAAATTTGAATATTTCATAATTTTTAACTAAATGTGTACATACACAATGTTGTATTTAAATTTTAAATTTATTATAAATAGTATAAAAATATTATTTTATACAATTGAATGAATATAAATTATAACATTTTTATAGATGAAATTGTCTAGCTAAAATTAATAGTAATTATATCAAAATATTGTCGAAAGAAAATTATAACGATCATTGGGAAGACTAAAGCTTGAATCGAACTTAAGTATTATAAAAACGAAAATAAGAAGAGGAACAAAATTATGATGATAATAAAATAATGTCGAATAACATAATATTATGAAACCTGTATTGTACAAAAATATATTTAAAAACTTTAAAACTTAAATTTATACTTTTATCTAAAAGGATATAATATAATAATGTCCTATTTTTGTACTGGTTTTTGTCTTTTTTATTCATTTAAGATTACAACATCTGGCTTAATTTTTGTTTCTTTAGAGAACAAAATAAACTAAAAAATAAAAAAAATAAAGTAAAATGAAAATTATAATAATTTTTTTTTGTTTTTTTTTTTTTTGTTCATCATCATCTTCTACATCGTTATTAACTTTACTGTAGATAGTCGTATATTTAAAAATTATACGTGTAAATACATTTTTCTCATGAGTTGCAAAAATATACATAAATCAGGGAGAAAAGTAGAAAAAAAAATAATAAAAACAATAAAACAAAAAGCAAAATAGAAAAAACAAAAATGAACTGGAAGAAAAACTTTATCATGACTAGACTTTAAGCGGTTAATTTGTGGGGATGAAGCTTAAAGTTTTGACGCGTCCCATATACATATATAATTCTTTCCAACTAGCTACAAATATGTATAAAATGCTACATATACACACACACGTCCCTGCTACTAAAAATAAAATGTTTGAATAATTAAATTCATTTTTGTCTTACACAGCAAAAGAGTAGAAAGCAGAAAAAAAAATTGTTTTTTTTTTTTTTTTGTTTTTCTTTTATATGTGTACATATAAAATAAAATTTTGAATGAAAGTTAAAAAACAAAAAAAAAAAAAACGCAAAAAATAAAATAAAATGAAAACAATGAATGCATAATAAAAACAACAAGAAATATCAAAATATAAGAAAAAGTTTAAGACATTGAGGAATACGTTTACACACGTTTAAATACATAATGTATAATCAAATGTATGAAATAAATAAGATGAAAATAGGAAAGAATTTAAAATGTGGAAACAGACGGAAAGACACGTTTTATCCACAAAAAAAAAAAAAAAAAAAAAACTGAAAAAACAAAAAAAAAAACAAAAATAAAAATAGAAAAGGAAAATACAAAAATTGTTTTACGTTTTCGTAAGGAATTTGCATATTAATCAAGTTAAAGATACTTGCATGTCAATAATTTATTAAATGTATGGAAATATATTACGTACATATGTATTGTGTATATGCAATGTACATATTATGCATTTGAGTATAACCACAAATTTTAGAATGAATTTTAATTATGAAAATGCAGAGAAACCAAACAACATAAAAATGACAACTAAAACGTATTTCATATATGTATATGAGTGTAATAATAAATTAAAATTTCCAAATTGCAGAAACCAAATGTTTAAAAAAATTCTGTATTAAAAGTTTAAATGATATGTTCCTACCTTAACTGATCCGTGTCCTGAAATCATCCTCAAAATTCATCCTGAAATGAAAAACAAAACGATAGGTTAATTTAATTTTGAATTAAATAAAAAATATATAAAAAAAAAAATTTTTTTTTTTAATTTCTGATGATATTCATTATGTATATAAATATCACTATAATTGAGAATTCACTTTTTTGTGATTTTGAAATGAAAATTTTTTACAATTTAATTTTAAAAACATAAAAAGATATTTCTGGAATATCCCTTAATGTCTTGAATATCCTTAAATTAAAATTTCTAAAATCTACCAAAACGATTTAATATTTTGTGTCACAAATTACCTATTTAAAATCACAACACATGAATAACATTAACAAAAATTATGTCAACTTCAAAAAAAAATATTGTGAAAAAAAATTTTTTTTTTTTTTTTTAACTACAATATTCCTAAGATTTTTAACAAATTAAAATAAAATTACAAGAAATCTTTTTTTTGATTATGAATTCATTACATTACAATTCGACAAACAAAATCAACTTAAGTAGAATATTAGGGTAAGCTTAGCTGTTCATAATTTAACGATGGGGGAATTTAATTTTTTTTTATTTTCCATAACAATTAATACATATTAATAACTACGTGTACAATTTTCTTGTCTAGGAAATTTTTATTTTATATCCTTTTTTTTTTTTGTCTGTTCCAAAGATTATTAATTTAATTTATTTCAAGTATCAATTACGTTAAGTACCACACGTACATAAAAGATATGGTTTTATTCTAAATTTCTCTTTTATTTTTATATTTTCGTCCCTGATATCTGCATATGGTTTGTTATTTTCTTTCTTAGATATTAGCTGGTATACACATTTAATTTAGATTTTTTTCTTAAGTAACTTTTCGAACTAAATATGTAGACACACATCAAAACAAAAAGAAGAAAAAAAAAATTTTTTTTTTTTTTTTTGAATTGCATTGCTTTATTCGTGCGTGTATAAAGTAGATTTTATCATATTCACGTACAAAAAAAAAAAAAAAATTATGAATATTTACCCCCCAAGGTTTGGAAGAAAAATCTTTTATAAAATTTTCAAAGTATTCAGACAACCTTGTATTTTTCTTCGTTTTTCCTTTTTTGTTTTTTTTTTTTTTTATTTGACTTATGTTTCCCTTAATTTTTCATATAATATCAGTTAATTTGAAATGATATCAATGAAAAATTAAAAAGAGAAAAACCAAAATTTCATACAATTTCCAATATCATTATTATACAAAATAAAAAATATATTCCTTCTTGAAATTTTTATTGTACATGTGTGTGTGTGTGTACATAAATTACACATAATAATATTTCGAAGTAAAATGTATGTATAAAAAATTTTTATACAAGAAAAGTCCAGAATTGAATTTTAATATACAAAAAAAAAAATAAAATTCGTGTATCATCGATATTATGTATATAATTTTATTGGATTTGAGATCGTGTGTTTTCTACACATGCATATACACACCTATAAGTGCCTATATATAGTCTGTTGTTGTATAGATGGGAAAGGAAAACTTTTTTATTCATTTAATAAATTATCATAACACAATAAAACTTTTTTTCTCTTCAAAAAAAAAAAATTTTTTTTTTTTTTTGTTCTCTTTTTCATATACATTTATTACATTATAGAAAATTAAGAATCTGTATTCAATAAAACTTTTATCTATTATTTTTTATATAACCATAGGACTATAGAAAATAGGTGTGTACGTTTGTATATATTCGTTATTATTGTTGCTGTTTTAACTTTGTCGTCCTTTTTTAGAATTTTATATGTACATATATGATTTCATGACGTCTATATGTATTTTTTATATAATTTTATGAATTTGTCAAAAAGTTATGTAAAATGAAAAAAAAAAAATAAGAAAATTTTTAAATTATATATAAGATATAGGGTGGTATCGTACAAAATACAAGAATTATAAAAAAATACCTAGAACCTCTAATCTATGATAAGTTAACAAATGATGAATTTACAGAAACCAAAACAGATGATAAAACTACATAAATCCAAATTACCTTATTGACACATTTTAATAAATCCTCGTAATACCTCATACATTTAAATGTAAACGAAAATTATTTCAAGATATTTTTCCCTTCTCATTGTACTTTTTTTTCTATTATTTTCTTTAAAATTTAATAAACACTTAATTTTATAAACATTTTATAAATCGATTTAATACAAAACACTTAATTACAATTATCTTATCAAATATGTTTTTTTTTTCTTTTCTTTTTTTATCCACACCTTGTGCGTAATATCAAGAAAAATTACTCAAGAGAAGGGTTACCTTTTGTCTGTTCTAATAATACATGGAAAAAGGCAAAGAATACTTTTAGCTATCACGTAAAAAAAAAAACAAAAAATTATTATAGGCGTATAAAATAGCGATATAACTTAAAAATATGAGAAAAGTTTTCAAAGTAAAAACAACAAAATAAAATCAAATCATGTATAAGAACGAAATGCCTTTAAGTAATATGAAAAATAAAAAAATAAATTTTTTTTTAAAGGAATAAAATTAGAAAATAAAAGAAACAGGAGTCTAAATAAAATTGAGGAAAAAAAAACCGAATAAGAAATACAAAAGATACTTTTTCAAAATATCATAACTTTAATCAAAACAGGGAACTTTAATAATAAAATTTCAAAATCAAAAAAAAAAAAAAAAAAAAAAAAATACTATGAACAATCATTTAAGGTATCTTCAATTTTCATTTGTTCAACTCATTAATAAATAATACAGAAGGTAAAAATTCACGTAAAAAAAAAAACTGTGTTAACGATACCTAAAAAATTTAATTTATTTTTTTTTTTTTTAAATAGAAAATGAAATCAAATGAAATAAATTTGAACTGAGAAAAAAATGAAGTTTTTCTGCCTTGATTAACAGATAATTGTAATAATAAAATAAAAAAAAATTTTTTCCTTGCTCCTTTTTTATAAGTAAATGAGAGAGCAACGAAAAAAAAAAAGAATTAACGAAGAAACAATATTGTGTGTAGAGTATATGCCATAAAAACGGCTGTAAATACTGTAACATTAAAAGCAATATACAAGGATACTCGCAAAAAAAAAGGAATGAAATGTATTACACTCTTCTACAAAGATAATGATCATAAAAATTCTGTCAAATAAATTTTATCATAATTGACCAATAAAATGAAATCGGATGATTCTTTATAAGCAATTTTTTTCTTTTTTTTTAAACATTTCGTTTTTTATTTTTATTTTTTTTCTATGTACCTTATATTTATTGCCAGCTATCTTTCATCTTCGTTTTACTTCTGTTTTTAGTTATTTTTTTTTTATATTTATAACTTTTAAGATTTTTCTTTTTTTTTTTTTGCTTTATGAAGGATTTTAAATATAACATCAATAAAAATAAAACATAACGAAAAAAAGGAAAAAGAAAAAAAAATGTTCAAGCTAAATTGCCTTTTCAAAATGTGTAAAGAAATGAATAAAAAATAGTAAATGAAAGCCTGAAAAGCATCATACTGAAAAAAAAAAGGAAAAAAACAATACAAGCAACAGAAAAATGAAAACAAAACAAAAAAAAAAAATTAAAATGTGTAGGTGAAAAAAGTAGAAACAATATACTGATGAAATGGATATTCATGGTTCAACAAGGATAAATTAATTCCTCAATATATGATATAAAGATTTTCATTTTCTTTTTGTACATTCTGATATACATACATTGATGTATATGTCTATACACAGTGAACTGTATAAAATTGTGTATTTGTGTACACTTTGTGTTTTATAGACATACATATCAGGTTCAGGTGCTTTTAGTGATAAAATCATTCCTTTTAATATATTACAAACTGTTAAAGCACAGGCATAAATGTGTGTGTCTGCATAGACATTCGACGATTACAGGCATATATATGTATGTGTGTGAAGTAATAAAGTAATTTTAACAGCCGTGAGAATTTAATCGAAAAGTCGACTGACTGACTATTAATGTAAGATACAATTTGATGGGATTTTAACTACCCCATTCTATAATATTATAGGATGTACTAGAAATTTTATTTTTTATCATCTACTATATATGCTATAAAATTTCAACTCATTTTTGTACGATTTATATGTGTGTGTGTGTGTTGTAGAAAATTCTACATTAGTACGAGTGTTAAAATAAAATTCTCTGTCCGTCAATATTAATGAAAAGGCTTTGTTTTTTTTTTTTTTTCTTATTTTCCTTTTTTTGTGATTTTGAAAAGAATGATTCGGATTTAATTTCCGGTTGGATACCATTTGATCAAGAAAATGAAATTTTCTCTCTGTCACTTCTATATTATACATTACATGTTACCTTATGTACATAATCATGCCAGGCCGATTATTTTTCATACATTTACGAAAAAAAAAACAAAAAACAAAATCTTTTATTCATCTGTTTTTCTTTTTAATTTTACTGTATTCAAAGTATTTATTTTGATTAGAACCAAAATTCATTGTAATATATTGTACACGTAAATGTGTGTTTGTTATGTATATATTATTAATAAATTTATTTGTATCTGTATTTAATAAAATCTAAAAATAAAATCGTTTTTGCTCTTATTTTATTTATTTATACTGATAAAAAAAAAAAGTAAAACAAAACTAAAAGTTCATATCAATCAATTCAAATTTGATCGGTGCTGATTGCATACTTATGTATATAAATACAAAATTTGATCTATATACCATTTATTCTGTACATGTACACGGTGAATCTTTTGTATATGTTTTGATTAAAATAAAGAAAAGAAAAAAAATACATTTTTTTTTTTTTTTTCGATGGTAAATTTGGTCATTCAATTCAACTAAATAATTAACGACATATCCTGCATTGTGAAAAGAATTCAGTTTTTAATATAATTGTACGTACGTGTATGCCAGTATTATGTAAATGGTAAAAACGGATTTACACAAATACACAATTCACTTATTTCTATGGTACATACATACATATGTATATACATGGTATTGTAGTAATTCATGCACATAACAAAGGCTAAAAGTACAATTATCGTATATACATATGTATGTGCTTTGAATATATGTATATGTTTTCCAATCTGGATATTTGAAAGATTTTGATTGAATGTTCTGTTGTGGTCCAATTTATTTATTCGTGTGTAAGTGTTGTACCACTGTACATATGGATATGTACATATACATATTTCTTTGCGTTTTATACCATAACATAGGGATTTTTCTATTCATGCATAGTTTTATACTTCTATATGTTTTCCCATGTATTGACAACACAATTTTCTATACAATTTCCTTTTTTTTTTTTTTTATCTAAACATTTTTTTCATCTTTCATTTGCTCCATTTTGTTACGTAACATCCATGTACATAGATATGTATGTATGTTATATATACGAACTATTCAAATATCAATAGACTATTTAAAAGGATCAAAATCAAATCTCCGTATACAAAACATATACGAATATAGTATGAAGCCTAAAAATTAGAACAGATAAATACAATGGTTATCTACATAAGCTACGTATTTATATGTTTCATAAGTAGGCATATAAAATGGTGTATTTTTGGCAAATCAAATGAATTAGAGCACGTAAAAAAACATACGTATGTAAAAAAAAAAAAAAAAAAAAAAAACCTTGAGTGATTGTAATTTCCGCTTTGCATTTATCATATAAATTAATCTCCTTGATTGAATAACGAATAAAAAAAAATTTCAAATGTACATACATATAATTTATATTAGATATTTCCTCTATTTAATATCAGTTCTGTAAATTAATTTTAGTACATAAGAGGAATAGTATACTATTATTTTTTGTTTTTTTGTTTTACTTTTTAAATAAAATTTTTCTTTTTCGTTTCTAATTTTATCTATAAAATAATGTCAATACAAAGTTTAAATAGATATCAAGCCTTTTAAAATTTATAAATAAAAAATAGATAACATTTTTCCATTTTAATTTACGAAATATCTTGGATTTTTTAAGTATCCTGAATAGTTTAACAAAGGAAAAAACTTTGTTTTATATTCATATAAATTTTTATACACGATAATTGAACCTATCAATTGGTACATAAATTAAAAGTGACCGCTGAAATTTATTTCAATACAAAATTTTCCTATTCTAATTTCATTTTAAACTTGTGTACAGAATATCGTTAGTACTTTTATAATTCATTTATCAAACATTTAAGTAGTTTTAATTCATTTCTCAAAATTTCTATTTGACAATATTAATTTAATTTTCCAATGTATGTATGTAAGTATTATTCTAAAATTTACTATATATGAAAATTTCATGTACACAATATAATTAATTTCCTTGAATCAAGAAAAAGAAAAAAAAATACAAAATACAAAATAGAAAAAGAATAAAAGGAAGGAAATAAGTATAAGCAACCGGTGATCATAAAATTCAATAAAAATAATGAAAAGCTCTTATAATTTTCCTTTTCAACAATATAAAGAAATGTTATTGAGTACAGGATATCCAGACTATAGAATATATAACATATACTATTAAATATCTATATCTTAGATATGCTGTGTAATATTGTTAAAGCATATTTTTATTTAACTGTTATACAATACCATAATTTCAATAATCCGCATAAACGTTTTCCATTATTGTATACATATATGTACATACATATGATATCACTATCTGGTATGTATTACACTTAGAAATTAGAAGATATTATCATCATCATCGTCGTCATCATCGTTGTCATACCCTTACTATTTTGAAGATACTTTGCTTTACCTGTACACTTTATATTTATACATACATACAATTATACATATAACAAACTATATAGAATATCTAGACGACAAAATTTTAAAAGCGACTACTTGTTGAAAACAGACATTTTGCTTTTATTATTTCAAAAGAGTTTATATACAGTACTAATCAAACGATAAAAACTTATGTATGTACGTACACATACATACTAATATAACAACGGATCTGTAAATGTATTATAGTTGTATTTCTATACATGATGAAAATTTTATTATCAATTTTTAAAAAGTGAAAATTAAAACAAAAAAAAAAATATCGTCTTTTGGGAACACTTTTTGTTGTCAATGCAATATGACACTATATGACATTTGCAATTATTATGTGTACGTTAATTATATTGTATAAGTTAGAAAGCAAACATCCCATTCGTTTTAAAGGAATGGGTAAAAAAAAATAAATAAGATAAATATGATCATGATAATCTTTTCGGCTAAAAGTCAAGGTTTCTGGTAATGACATAAACAAAACTTAAAGAAAATGAATAGATTGTTAATTTATACATAAACATCCATTTTAAACACTTCACATTTATGTATCGTCTTTAAAAGTTTTCAAATTTTAATATTTAATATTCGATAAACATTTAGTATTTGTTCTGTTTTTAACTTCAAATTCTTGTTTCAATTATATTTACAAAATAAATTACAAACGAAACTATTAAGGTAATAACATCATTTTAAAGGAAAACTAAAAACATTTTATCCTTTATAGAAGAAAACAAAAAAAAATTACAATAATCAAAGCGATATAAAAATATCTTTTGAATCCTTTGAAGATAAAGATTTTATTTTTCTCTCATTTACTATTTAATATAAAATGTTAGATATTAAATATAAAAATTAATGTGTACAATCTACTTTTCGAAACTTAATAAAGAACAAAACCACTAGAATACAACCACTATAGAATACAAAAAAAAAAAAAAAAATGTCTGAACTCATATCATAATAATTACGTGGAAAACTAACAGGAGAAAGTAATAATAAAAGGATAGGTACTGCACTTTAATATAATTTATTATTATTTGCATGTTTGTTTTTTTTTTTGTTTTCATTTTCACTTAATTTTTTCAATTTCATCTTGTATTTATAAAATTGCACACAATTATTATTACTTTTTTTTTCCTTTTTTTTTTTTTTTTTCTACTAAAGGATATCAAAAAGAAAAATCCTAGACAGAAAACTATTAATATTATTAGAAGTACAAGTACAATAAATTCAGTAATATACGTTATATTCTATATAATGAAAGTAGTTATATAGAAAATGGTATGTACGTAGATATTAATATCATATCTACATGTACATTTATTAATATTAGTCTTTATGGGCTTTTGCTCTCACCTGATCATAGATTATACATGTATACATTAAATTCATTGGTGTGATATAAAATATACCTGTTAACTTATACACACGTGTTGGTGTGTTCTCTTTTTTCCTAGTATTTTATTAAATATTTAATTTGCAGAAAACATGCCTCAATGCTTTTTCAAGTATCATTTCTTTTAAGTTCTATTTTTTTTTTTTTTTCTTATTTTTATTATTAAAAAGTGAAAAATATCTTTTTAAATTTTTTTTTTATTCGCTTTTTTTTTTCCTTATTATTATTAATGTGAAGATGAAGAAAAAAAAAAATTCTGAAAATTGCATTAAATGCACAAATAAAATGTTATCCTATACGCTGGATACACAAAGTATTAACACACAAAATACAAGTACATCGGATGTGTATAGAAAAAATAAAATTCGTGTCTTTTTAATAAAATGGTTTTAAGTTATACATACATATTCTTCTGTCACATTTCAGTTTTTTCTTTCTTCATTTTTTTTTTCCACACATCTATAAACAGACATTCACGTAATAACGTAAGTATATAGGTATATTTATTTGTACGTCATATTAGAAAATGTGTAAAAGTTAAAATGAAAGCAATTTAAGGATAAAAGAAAACTTAAAATAATAATTGAACGTGTGTACTTGCACAAACATATATGTATGTATGAAAAAGAAGAAAAAAAAAAAAACATTATTTATTATTTATTAAAGTGCAAACGATATATTGAAATGATAATGTTTAGATATTACATGAACTTTTGAATACTATGTGGTTTTATATTGTTTTCCATAACATACTTACATATACTGTATTGTTCGTTTTATATTGTATACACATAATAGATAATAATCTTTAGTTAAATAATTAAGATAATGTCCTATTTTAGAGAAACGTATTGATAAGAATTGAGGAATAAATATTGTATTCTACTAATCACTTCGCTTTTCTTAGTTTCAAAATATTTGTTACATGTAAATTATATTTTTAATTAAATTTATGAATTACTAAAGATATTGTTATTATTTAATTGAATCATGTTTGGAAAGATAATTATTAAATCATCTTTTCAAACATGCAATTACTATGTAATCTATGTAATTAAGATTAGAACACAAATTTTGACCATTAAACCACATTTTTACATTTGTATTGTTCTTTATAAATCGTATGCATAAGTATGTACCAAATATACAATATTGGTAACCATTGTTCGAAAAATTGAAGTAAAATCCTATTTTGAAAATTATCTAACAAGTATTGATAATAATGAATAACAAAGTATTGATGATAATGAATAAATTTTAATAAAATTTTAAATCTAAATTCTAAATCTAGTTTCTATTTTAATATTTGAAAATTTTAAAAATCTTTAATTATATTTATAAAATATTTTAAAAGTATAAGTAAAAATCCATTTTTAATATTGGTTCACAATTTGTTGGAAAAAATATGTTGTTACTTTTCAATGGAATATTCCTTGAAAACTGTATAGGATTATATGAAACCGTTTGATATCGGTTTGATAAATTTTCCTATCAAACAATTTACTTGAGAATAAAGAGTTTTCCATTTTCTGATTTTTTTTTTTTTTTTCTTAAATATACTTCGGAATGACAGAATTATTTTATTAATTATATAAATTTTTTTTTTATTATTAATTGTACGAAAGAGAAAGATATAAAAATTTATTGATAAAAAAAAAATACAAAACAAAGAAAAGGAAATCAAAAAAAAAAAAAATTGAACTTTTTAAATTTTATTACAAGATAGCAAAAAGAGAAAATATTTTGTTTTACTATATATCAAGAAAACTCGATTCATTTTTTTTTTTTTTATCAGTGTATACTCATATTTGACAAATTTGGATTTTTTTTTTGGCATTATACTACTACTGATATAGTAGAATCCGTGCACTCTTGTACTCATTTTGTTGTTCATATAATCGCCTTATTCGACAATCTCCTATACGCCATATACATATGTGTACATACGATGCATTCTACTAGTAACAGAGAAATCACATACATATGTATGTATTGAATGCATGCTTCTAAGTTTACAAAAAAAAATTTTTTTTTTTAGGGAAAAATAACATACTTTTGCTTACATATAAAACTAAAAGTATTTACTTTTAAATTGCCGTTTTCTTTCTGTTATAAACGAAAATCTTAAATATATTTTTGAAGTATACATGATAGAAAAAAAAAAGATACATACATATGTATGTATAAAAATAAAAATCCGGAAAAACTTTTGATGATACTTTGTTTCGTTTATATTTAAAGTTTTTTTCATATATGTTTAAGATTTTATATATGAAAAAGAGATAAAGAGAATTGGTTTTCCACCTCTTTGAACAAAGTACTCACATTTTTCACAACAACAAAAATTTTTAAAAATACAATAAAAAAACAAAAACATAAAAACATGAAGAAAATAATGTTACATACAAAACAAATATTGAATATACAAATAAATAAGAAAAACGAAAATTTTTCTAGAACTTTTTAGTTAAATCTATTTCCTATTCGACAATTTTTCTGAAACTGTTATTTTTAACTTTAAGCAGTTTTTCTTGTTGTTCGGTTTTTTTTTTTTTTTTAATAAACAAAATGAGGAAAAAATTTTTCATACTGTGGAAAACTGTGTATTGCATTTTTTGTTTTTTGTTTTTAAGAACGCATATGAGGAACATCTAAAACGCTTGCAAGTTACGAAAAAATATTTTGAAAAGAAAACAAAACAAAAAATAAAATCCAATACATGCAAAACTAGATAAAAGTTTCATATTCGACAATCTTTTTTAATTTTATTTAATTTTTTTTTTTTTTTCTTATTTTGTTTTCCTGAAGTTTGTCTAAAAGTTTTTCTTATATTATATCCTCTAAAAATTTTCATTTTTGTTTTTTTCATAGAAAAACCGAATTCAAAATGTAAATCTGAAATTTTTATTTTGTTGTTCTTTAAAAATTTTAAATAATTAATTTCTATAAAATTAAAATATCGTGAATTTTAATTATTGAACTGATCATTTTTAATTTTATAAACGGTTGAATGTTACAACGTTATTAGTGATATTTTAAAAATGGCTTTGATTTTTTTTTCTGAAATAAGAAAATATGTATAAAAATTTCCAAATCAATTATTTAATTTACTTTCTATTAGAAATAAAAAATCGAAGGGAATGCGAAAATGATAATAACCGAAATAATTATTTGATTTTGACATGATTCTATTATTTGTCAATTAAAATTCACAAATTTCTAATTTCAAAAATGGGTAAGAGCAAAATCACCTTTAATCTTTTGACATACACAATATTATAAGAAAGAAAATTTTTTTGCATCACTTTGATTCTAATTTAAAAATTTTGAATTTATAATACGTATACACCATCATTCTAAAAATAAATTGAAAGTTTTTACTTTGAATATTAAAATGAAAAAAACAATACTGTAGTGGAAAATAAACAATTACAGCAAAAGGGTAGCTAATATATTTGTTTGAAAAAAAAAAAAAAGAAATTGCATAACAATATCATTTTTTAGTTAGATGAATGAACATTATATGCGAGTCCATACCTACATAAGCGTACTCGTATATACATACATCAGTAACATCATCATTCAGGTAACATCTGACGTAGTAAAAAAATTTTTAATTTCATAAATATCATAAGTTCATGGGTATATATGAGTAAGTTAAAATATTTATCTATAGATAAACTTGAGTTTGTGTATAGATTTGTTATTGTCTTTTATATATCATAAAAGTATAGGGTTTCTATGTATTAGAAAACAATATATATTAATAAAATCGTACACACAAAATTAAAAATAATCTTTTCTGTCTATACTTATTCACGTACGTATAGAGAAATTTGTATCTACTTTCATGTACCTAAATGATAACGAACTCTTTCATACACATAAAAAAAAAAAAAAGATACTTGAAAAATAAATTCATATATGCAACAGAAGTTAAGTAAAATAAAAAATAAATAAATAAAAATAAAACACAGCAGAAAAATATGATAAATTAATGCTAAAATAGTATGCACAGACGAGGGGATTCTATTTTGTTACATTTTTCCTTCTTTTTTTTTTTTTTTTTTTTTTAATCTTAATTATGAATCTTAAAACAATTTTGAGTTGCAAAAAGTTTCCTATTTCCCTAGTATGTTATATCAACTCGACTATATACAATGTACCCCATTTTACAACGCTACTACCTGTTAAATTCTTTATCATTTATTCTGATTTTTAATATTATATTTTGCTTTATTTTTTTTTATTTTTTTTTTTTATTTTTTTTTATAAAAACTTATGGACTAGCAATATACCAGTTAACTTATATACGTACATTTTGTGACAACATTATGTAAAGTTAAAAAAAAAAAAAGAAGGAAAAAAAATACAGATACTTCTACTGATGCTGATGTCAGTCGGAATTTTCCTTTCTACTTTTTTTATATCGTTTTATAACATAACGTCGTTGATATTTAATGCAAAATGAACATAAATAAAAGAAACAACAGAAAAAATAAAAATAAAAAAAAAAAATAGTAAAAAATATTACACGACCGGAAAATTTTTGTTGGTGCTAGAAATTGCCTAAAGGTAATCCAAAAAAAAAAAAATATTTTTTCATCCTTAATATTATATGTATGACGTTTTATATATAGATTTTTTTATTGCACATCATCGTTATGTATCTGTGTATGTAAAATTATCGTATAATGCAAATTTTATTTATTACGTACCCGTACGTACATTACCATCGTATACAGTTATATGCATATATTAAAGAGTCCTTGGTAATTTTTCATTCTATCAGAAAATGAAATAATGTTTTATAATACTGTTTAAAAAACGGAAAAGAAAAAAAAAAATTTATATAAAAATAGAGAAAAAGTAAAAAAAAACAATGAAAAGCGCGAGATCGTGAAAAATTTTTGTATTTTTGTCCTTTTTATACGTTTTTACCCCATACAACCATAAAGAATTTTCAATCTAATTTTTTTTTTCCTTTATGCCGTATTCAGTTATCACAGTACGTGATGTATACATATACATACATACATACATACAATCTAGATTTAATATTTTTTAATCTAGAACGAATGCTAATTGTTGTTTGATATTATCTCTTAGTATAAAAGTAAAAAACAAAAAAAAAATTTCATTCATTCATTTTAAAACTATAAAGTCTTATAAATTCAGTCATGTGATTATAAAGAATGAAATACGTACAGTTTAAAAAAAAAAAAACAAAAAAAAAATATATTCTAACCGTATAAAGTAATTCGTATGTGTATGTACGTAAGCATTCATACATTTATAGTATAGAAAGAAAATTATGTGTAATAAGTCAAGCCTAAGGGGTCTAAAAGGCTGATTATACTAACTGGATTAAAAAAAAATTTTTTTTTATTTCTTTTTTCTTTTCATTTTATTTTCCTGTCTTTTCTTTTTACTATAACTTTTAATTTGTACCATACACATGAGAAAATTTATTATTATGCAGATTATTATATTTACTGTTTGCATTTTTAATATTTAAAGTTCTATGAGAAATTATTTTTCTATTTGTAGGATAATTTTAGTTCATACATTAAAATTTATTGGATTTAACTTGAATTGTGCCAAAGACTTTTAAACTTTTTTTTTTTTTCATTTTCGTAATAAAATATTCAATAATATAAAATCAAAAAAAAATAAACAAATAAATAAATTCTATAATAAATTAAAGGTAAAAATATGAAATTCAATTTAATAATAAAATTTATTAAAATTATGAAAATAATAAATTATTTAATTTGCATCGTCATTATCATCATTGAATATGGCATTACTTTATTCTAGATGAATTTTATCATAATATTTCATTTAATTTTCATAATATTTACTGTATAATAAATTTTTACGAAATTTATCTCTTTCTAAAATATTTTACTATTTTATAACCACATAAAAGTATTATAATAATTTTACAAAAAATTATCATTTCAATTAAAATAGAAAATTCTCAATTTATCATCATTTTAAAATTTGAATTATTATATACGTTACAAATTAAATTTTTAAAATTACCATATACATACATACATATGTACATATTATACAAACCGAATGCATTATGTCTCTCTTTTTTTATATATTTGTATACTCAATGACAGTATATATTTCATTTTTAATAAAGATACTAAAAATATTTATAACATAGTTACTATTTCAAAAAAGAATAATTTTCCGTCAATATTTCTCATTTGGTAAAAATTATACGTATACATATATTTAACACTGTACACTGTATAGTGGTAAGAATAAATAAATAAAAAAAAAAAAAAAAACAATTTAGTCTGAATAATTTGCAAAGTTTTATTGTTGGTCCTGTTGACCGCCAAATTAATTATCGCATTAAATACCCAGCAATTGTCGAGTAGATAGCATATAAGCACACTATCCATTCACAACAAGTCCAAACGTACATACATATGTATACAAATATGTGTACGTATACATCCTGAAAATATATGAAAAAGATAAGGCTGACCAGTTGTACTTAATATATAATATGTTGTATGTATATCTACATATGTATGTATGTATATATGTAGCTCATAGTATAATATCCAAAATTGTGTTTATTGGAATATTATGTATTATAAAATGTTGGTTGTAGGTGGTTAAAATCATTTATTAATATATTTATAGTATGTACGCGTATATGTACAGAAATGCATTTAAATTTATAATCATTGTTGGTATATGTGCACTGCATGTTACATATTCTGAAGTTTTTGGAAAATTTTAACATTTTATTTTCATTAATAAAATAATAATAATAATTATAATTGTATCACAGTATAAACTACACATGAGAGAAAATGCATACACAAAAATTTCAATAGTTTGTGTATATACACGTGTATATATTTATCTATGTTTATGTGTATTATTATTTAAATCCCATATATGTAGAATTATGTTTGATTAAAAAGTCATACAATTTCTTTTCATACAAGAATATATGCATATATGTACATATGTAGTTTTTAAATATTCATTGTGAAAAATAGATTTACCTACATTTTCACATGTAACCGATTATGGAAATTGTGTTGAAAAACAATTTTTTAACATTTTAATATCATTTCCCAACCAATTACACATTTTGATTATATCACATGTTACATACATGAAAAATAAGTAGATTTGAAAATAGAAAAAAAATAAAAAAATAAAATAAAAATCACGGATAGGATTAAATTAAAATGTAGTTAAATTAGTCTAATTTTCTGGAATAATAGAAAATTATACATAAAATACATTTATATTGTATTGTATGGGTAATAAACTAATTTGTTTTCATTTTACGGAATTTAATATGTACAGGAAATTTGAATTATTGTATTGTGTTTGAACTGTAAAAAAAAAAAAAATTTTTCATATAACAATAAATGTAAAAAATAAAATCACACGGAATTTAAAAAAAGAAAAAAAAGAAAAAAAGAAAAAACCAAAATTTTACAAAATTGTTATAAATTAATCCAGTTAAAATGACGTTCTAAAAAAGGCTAAGATTATCAACGAACATTTTGTGGAGTGGATGGTAAATACATGTAATCCAGAAAAACTCACATTCTACTGTATTTTTGTTTAATTAATTTTACGAATTCATAATTCTACATTTTTTAAAATTAATAATCTATTTTTAAGCATAAAAATTCCTTTACAGGACAATTTTTTAATATTTTATTATGAAATTTATTTTCGTATTATTCAAATATTTCATTAAATCGTTATCATACCTTTAAAAGAATTTTTTTTTTATCTGTATGTAATTTTCTACTGGTTTCCTAGATGCACCATTATAAAAGTATTTTACCCAGCCATCATTAAAATTATATTTTTTTATTTTATTTTTATTTTTACTTCAAATTATTTTCTATATTTTTTCTACATACACAAAAATAAGAAATTTTTTTTTTTTCATATATTTTCATATTCTTTTATTACTTTTAATTAACAATAATCAAAACAGATTTAAGCATTTTCCTTAAGATATTTCATTTCTTAAAATTTTAGAAAAAATTTCCTGAATACCTTTTTTGTTCCTTTATTTCATTTCATATTATTTTAATTTTCTTTTTCTTTCTTTTTTTTTTATTATGCATGTATACGTTGTGTAGGTGTACATATACATACATATATTCTTGTCCTATTTCGATTAAAGTTTACAAACTAATCATCTTCTATCCTAACGGCAAAAGACAAAAATATTAAAATCAAAAAAAAAAAAAATTAAACTGGAGAACAAAAACCTCTAGTACCACAAAAAAATTCAAGAAAAAAAAAAGCATAACGCAATGACACTTCAACCAATCTGTTTAGTTTCATAAACTTATTTTTTTTTTCTTTGCTGTATGAATTTTTTTTTTTTTTTTTTTCATTTTGTTTAATATTTTCATTTAAATGCAAAAGAGTTGATTCTAATTAATATTCGTTTTAACTAAAATTTTCATTTTTTGCTTCTCTCTCTCTTTCTTTCTGTTTTCTCCAAAATTTTTGTATTTTATTTTATGAATTTGTTTTTTTTTTTTTCAATTAAAGCAAAAATAAAAAAAATTAATGAAATTTTTCTTCTTAGAACGTTGATATTTTTGTGAATCATAAATTTATTCACACGTATATCGTATGTACGTTACTTCTTGTTTATATCTGAGATATCTGAAATTCAAATTATATTAACCAAAAGTTCTTACTTAAAATATTATGAACAAAAAAAAAAGATGAATGTGAGTTCGTTTTTATTTTGAAAGTGGTATAACTTCAAAATACTGTAAAATAGAATTACGTAAATTACAGTATATAATGATAAAAATCATGTGTGGTTTATCATTATTATCGTCACGAAGTTACAATCTAAAGAAGAACATTTATATATTTACTAAAAGAAAGTTTCTGTAAACTTGTTTATTTTATGATTTTTACTTCTGATTTTACATTTTTGGCTTCTTAAGGCTTAAACAGGACACTTCTTATTACCTAGTCCTCCTCTCTAACCTCACATCATAAGGATAACAGATTTTATCCTAATGTTTCTATTAAAATATCTCTCAATTTAAAGAACATTGTAACTTATACCACTTTTAAAATATAACAGCTCGCTTATATAAATAAAAATTAAAATACAATAAGAATTTTCTTCAAAAAAAAAAAAAAAAATGTAAGAGAAAACAAAAAAACGAAAATTGGAAAGTTAAGAAATGAAAAATGTAAAAAAATAAGAACAATGAATTTTTTTCTCCATTATGAAATTCATCATCATCGTCATCATCTTACAAAATTCAAAAGATTTTTGTTCATTTATGCGACTTAATTAAAAAAAAAATTTTTTTTTTTGTGCCATTTTTCTTTTTATTTATTTCATTTTTCTTTTTTTTTTTTTCTTTTTGCATGTTTCGTTTTAAGAATAAATTTTACCAAATAAGAAAATTAGACAATATTAAAAAAAAAAAAACAAAAAAAATAAAAAAAAACAGAAATAATTATTACAAAATTTTTTTTTTAATAATAATAATACAATAATTAAGCTGTTAATTATTTTTTAGTATTTTAAAGTAAAGTAAAAAAAAAAATTTTTTTTTTTTCTGATTTCATTTTCAAAGGTGTTAGATATATCGGTAATATTACTTTTCATATGTCGAGTATCTAAATTACTGCTTCAAACTTAGGTAAATAGAATGTAAGAAATAAAGGATAATTAAAACGTTACGTCCTTGTCAAGGCAAATAAAAACTTGTATCATGAGAATCATTTCAGATTTTTTAAATTTAAATATAATCAACCCGATCAGTAGTGTACTGAAGTCAATATGTTTCGTTTTTTGTTTTTTTGAACCAACATTGAATTAAAAGCTACAAAAAAAAATTTTAAAGGTCATTAAATCATAAAACGATGTAATTTGAATTTTAAAAACTTTTTAAACAAAAAAAATAAATAAATAAATAAAACCGTATGCATTTTCTTTGTTAAATGTTTTGTTAATTGAATCAATGAATTTTAACGTATGTAAAAGTGTAAAAAATTGAAATTAAAATACAAAACAAATGTTATTGTAAAAAAAAAAAAAAAAAATACACACAAAGGGAAAAGTTTATAACAAAACAAAAAATAAAAAACTTACATACATACATATATGTGTATGCATATGTAGAAAAAGTTCAAATAATAATTCATCACAAAGTAATTTGCCGCACGGTTGATTCATAATTTTAATTCAATCTTTTCGTCATATAAATGTACATACATACATTGATTTTCCTTTATTTTATTTTATTTTTTTGAAACGTTTTAATATATAGATCCTGTTTGCATACCAATACTTTTATTTAGTATGTATTACAGGCACATATGTATGTAACAATATATAATGGTAAATAACACAATACCCATAATACGTACGTGTATCATACATGTATAAGAAATAATAAAGGATATGTACGTACAAATGTATTTAATTCAAATTACACCATGCATACAACCATCCATCATCATTTAACATATTACAATGTTATGGTTTGTCTTTTTTTTTCTTTTTTTTTTTTTTAAATAAAACCAGTAAAACGCATCATAATAACATAATAGCTGAATTTCATTGTAAATGTATATACTTATGTACAAGTACGATACACACTAAGAATTTATACAAACCAAAATATGTATGTATGTAAACATTAATAATACGCTTATAAAGGAACATATGTACACATACGTAACAATGTGTAAAATACGTATGTACATATGTTGAATTTACGTAAAACCATTTTTAAAATTCATTCATTTTTCCTTGTTTTTTGTTATATTTTCATTTGTGACTGTAATACAACTGCTTCATTTTTATTTTTGCATTTTGTTTTCTTGTTTGTTTTATATATACTTTTTTTTTTTTATTATAACAATAATAAAAATAATTTTGTTGTAATATTTGTATGTACATATGTATATGAAATTTTCTGTTGATACTTTGTATGTTCATCCAACATAAATTTGAGTATTCATATGGAAAATCATTTTTACAAAATTTCTGTTTTCTTTTTTTTTCTCTCTCTCTCTTTGTAAAAGTCAAAAAATTAAAAAGCAAATAAAATGAAATTACAACAACACAACAACAAAAGAAATAAAATATAAAATGATAAAAATTTATAAATGAAAAATTAAAATATTTTGTTATTTGAAGTACTTTTCAAAGCGTGAAAAACTTTTTTCAAAAAAAACAAAAAAAAAAAAAATTATGTACGTATATATACCAACATATGTATATTCATAAAAATGTAAATGTGATTTATTATTTTTCCTTTCTTTTGACTTATAGAAAAAAAAAAAAAAAAAAACAAAATTCAAATGTAATTAGTGCATATTTTAAATTGTAAATTTATCTTTATTTATTCGGTTTTACAATTTTTTCAAATAAATTTTTTCAAAAATATTTTTAAATTCAATTAAAGTGAAATCGTCATAATGGAATATTTATACATTTATTTTCTCTAGTAGAGAAACTCCTGAAGCTGGAAACGTCGTAATCTCTAAAAAGAGATGTTAACTGTTAAATGACGAAAATTCACACGATCGAGTGATGTAATATAAAGAAGTTAACTTAACAACAAGCGATACTACAAGACACGAGTACAAAGAGACAAACTAATTATTATTTTCTGTAGAGTTCAATAATTAAAAGAAAGGATCTAATAAATAAAAATATGAAAAAGTGTATGTAGAACAAGAAAGAAAAAAAATCTGGGATTCAATTTATGTTTCATCATTTACTAAATGCCTATTATAAAAGACTATCACTATATATTTTTTTTTTATATTTATTTTAATTAAAAGAATTCATAAAAGTCCATTGACTTCAATTATTAAAAAAAAAAAAAAAAAAAAAATAGAAAAAGGAAATTCCTACTTCATTTTCAAACAAAAACCATATACACATAAGAAAGGTAAATTCAAAAATAAGCCACTGACCACACGTAAGGCAAAACAATTAATGAATATAAAAAAAGAAATTTCCTTTTTATTTTTTTCTCATTTTATGTATGTAGTTATTTAGTTCAAGCGATAATTATTTCATTTCCAAGAAGTAATTAACTGTGAAAATACATACAATTTTTTCCCTCGAATTTTCTTTTTTTTTTTTTTTTTTTTTTAATTCAATTTTATTTGGTGAAGTTTTAAAAATCAAATTTTCAACAACAGCAAAAAATAAATTCGTAAAATTGTTCCCAACAAAAATTTTAAAGAGTCAAAAAAAATAAAATAAAACAAAAACAAAATCCATCTACATATTTTGCTTCGTTGTTTTTTTTTTTATTAACTTGAATATTTTGAGGAAAACATTTTTAAATTATGAACTACAATAAAGTGGACTTAATTTCCTCTTGTTTTTTTGTACCTTTTTAATTTTTAAAGTACGAGAAAAACTTTTTATACTCACGAATGATCGTGTTTTTCTCTTTTGTTAATGGTATGTTTTTATTTTTTAAAATTTTTTTTTTTATTTATTACTTACATTATTGTCTATAGTATTGAAGTTTTAGCTGAGATTTTGTTGTAAAACACAATAAATAATTTGAAAAAAAAAAAAGAACGGACTAGATTTGCCATAGCATTTGTAATTGCTCGAAAAATGAGAAAACAAAAAAAAAAATGAAATCGCCTTTAATCAGAAAATAAAACCCTCATAGAAATTTGTTTTTTCATTTTACAAACTAAATTTAATTCAACCGTAAAACCGAACTCGTTTCACTTTTTTTTCTCTCTACTATATATGTACACTAAAAAATACAAATGCATGTATATTGCGTTGCTCTAAAGTCCTATAAAAAAACAAAAAAAAAAGAAACTTTTTCTCTTCTTCACTTTTTTTTTTTATAGCATCGTTTATTATTTTGAATTTATTTTAATTTTTTTTGGTTTTTTTTTTTAGTTCGTTTTGTTATTTATAACAATTAAAAAAAGGCGTATACGTGAGACTTTCATTTTACCCTCTTTATTTTTCTGTAATAGATGATTTTCATCGTTTTACCAAATATAAAAATTAAAAAGTACACTTTAAAAATTTTATTACAAAATTAAAAAATTTGTAACTTTGTTAAAAATTGAAAAAAAAAAAAAAAAAAAAAAATGGGACAATAACAATTAACTTTAAAAACTTTCTAAACTATAATTTTTATTATAACATAAAATATTTTTAATTGCTATATGAGAATAATTAAAAAAAATATTTATTAAAATTATATATTAAAGGTTTTATTGTATAAAGGATGTATAAAAGTTATTTAAAAAATTTTCAGTTTATGATTTTGTGTTTTTTTTTTGTTTTTTTCTTTTTGTGTACTAAACCAACAGAGAAATGAAGAACCAAAATAAAACTCTTTAAAAAACAAAAACTTTGAAAAAAATAAAATTCTTTATAATTTTAATAAAAATAATATAATTTTTTATACTATATATGTACATGTAGTAAACGTTCCTATAAGAAGTCATTCATTTCACATGGTTTTTCTTCAAGGATGTAGATTAGAAATCCTCAAATCCTGCAGTCCAATTTAAATTTCAATTCAAATCAAAAATAAACAAAAAAACTATTAAATTTTCCTGACCAATTTTATATTAATTTTTTTCCATATCTATCTATTTTTTATTTTCTATTTCCTAAAATTTAATTTTATTTCACACAAAAAAAAAAAAAAAAAGTCAAACTAGTTAAAAAAATTTTGTCACAAAATAAAAGCCTAAAAATAATTTTTTGTTTTTTGAAAAAAATAAAATAAATTGTATCTAATTTGATAAAACGGGGGTAAAAAAAAAAAAAATATCCTCTTGCATAACTAACCTATTATAAAATTTTATTTTTTGTTATTTAAGTTCTATATTTTCGAACATATTGAAAAAATTTTTTGTTAAATTTTCTAAATAATCAAACAAATAAAATAAATGAAAATTTCAGGGGTTTTTTTTTTTGTTGTCGATTTAATGTATTTTGTTAGCACAAACAAAAATAAAATAAAATGAATTTATTGTTAATCTGTATGCATGTACATACGTATGTATGTATGTATGTGTACTATTTTATTTGTATAAAATTTGAATCAAATCAATTTAACGTATAATAGAAATGCGATTATCGAAAAACTGGAAATTTTTTTACAAAAAAACAAAATTTTAGTTTAATAAAAACTACTCTATTCGTTTTGAATTATTTTTAGTTACAAATATATTGCATACCTCATTACATATGTGTGCAAGGTAGACAAAAAGTGCAGACATAAATGAAATGGTATCAAGTGATGAAATACTATAATAATCGTTTAAAGATTCAAAATTCAGGACTGGATTGAAAAATTAAAAAGCACAAAAAAGAGTACTGAAATTATGAAAATCAAAAAATACTTAAAAGCAAAAAATACTTCATGAAGATTAGGAAATTCACATACGTTGTCGGTTTTAATTTCAAAATTTAAATGAAATTTCAACCAACTGAATTTTAATTGATTTTTTTGCTGAAAATTCATTTTCCATTTTAAATACCAAACACAAAAAAAAAAAAAAAAATCCAAATCTTTTTACTCTCGACACATTTAAAAATTGCCCACTTTAAAGATCGGACTTTAAAAATTGCAATCACCATGTAAGTTATGTACAAGTAGTGTAACCTTTAATCTGTATTACATACAAAATGTACCTATAAAATATTTAAAAAAAAAAAAAAATGATTTATATATGCAAATTGTTATTTCCCATTGAACTTAAAATAACTTTTCAAAATTGACATCTATTGTTAAAGTTCAATAAAAAAGAAAAAACAATTCTGGCAAAATAAAAAAGGATCCTTGTTATTTTTTTTTTCCTTCCATGTTTTTTTTTTTTTTGACTTTATTCATTATTTCTTCTATGATTTTTCTGAAAATTAAACTTTTCTGTTACATGTACATTATGAATGGATGCATACATGTTATATGCATATGTACACCGTATTTCCGTAACCATGTAATAGTGATTCAGCATATGTATATTAAAGCAAGAATTTTATAAATGTTTGTGTGCAGAGTAAAAAATTTAAAAAAAAAAAGATTTTTCGTACAGTACAATTTAAACCATCATCATCATCATCATCGTCATGATTGTACAGATACATACATATATGTACCATGCATCTCTCGTATCAGATAAAATTTATACGACAATGCAGTTTAATATCACAAGCAAAGATGTTAAAGCTACAAAAATTTTCAAATGCTCCACCTATACAAGTACATACATAAAATATATAATAGAGTATATTAAATCACCGATTTTTACATGCATACATAAATTTTTACATAGCAAATTTACTTTTTTGCATATGTAAATAAAAATTCGTTATATTCTTTATATGTATGTATGTGTAAAACACTTTATGTGCCTTATTGCATATTGAATGACAATCACATTCTATTCTATATTTCCTATATACGTACATAAATGTTGTATTCATCTATGTACATCCAGAAATGATAAGAGCTACTCCATACATACGTAACAATAGAATTATTAGAAGCTCATATAGAACATCAGTAGCAATGTGGTATATAAATAAAAAAATAATAATACATACAATTTTACTAACAGCACCTTATACATATATTCCACATTTATTGGACAATTTTTGTCAATTTCATGGTCCAGTAAACTTTTTTACCAGGTTATATATTTTTTTTATTTTATAAAGATATGTATATGTATGTATGAATATATGTAGATAGAAATTTACCTATTTGTATGCATTTATATTACGTCTATGGTACAAGGTATAAAAAAAAAATTTAAAAAAATATAAAAATCCTTTTTCAATATGTTTAAGTTGAATATTTTCTATATCTTTATAAGTTATCTACACTTACAATAAAGCAAATAAGTATTATATCGATAGATAGATTAGATAGATACTACTATCTAAGAGATGAATATTTATTGAAAATTAATTTTAAGTAATTTTTTACTTTATTCTTTAAAAAAAAAGAAAAAGAAAAAAGGATAACGATGAAAAATTGAAAATTTTTTCAATTATTATGTATATATAAAGATTTCTTAAGATATAAGCAGAAGAGTTTTCAATAATGTCCGAATTATGCAAAAATTTTAGTCTAATATTCGCTCTACAACCTTTCATTGGCCTTCAGTGTTCGCTTTCTCTCTGATTATTTTTGATGAATATTTTTTCAATTTCTTTATTTTAAACCTCTACAAACGTCTCATTTTAAACAACTTTCTAATACCTCATTTTAGGATACTAAATTTTTTCTTTCCAGAAATTTTCATTTTCTTGTATATACATCAACTAAAAAGAGGACAGTTTATCGAAATTTACTGCATTTTAAAATATTAATTAATTATATTTTCAAATTTTTCATCTTTGTTTTATATAAATTACTTTCAATATTGAATTTTTCGTTTTTGTATTGATTTTGGTTAAGCAAAACATATGTAAAGTATTTTCTTACATACCTTAAATTCTTCAAATATACTTCGACATTAATCAGCTCATTTAAATCAACTTCCATCAAACAATTCACCTAAAGAGAAATTTAAAAATTAATTAAGAGAAATCTTTAATTTACCACATTAGTAATAAATTTTAAATTAAAAATTTTACCATTATTATTATTTAGAATAAAATTGTAAATAAATTTTTATTAAGCATTTTCTTTTGTAGTTTAAAAGAAAATATATATAAATATGTAAAATAAACCTAAACTAAATTTTATTTCATTTAATAGTTAATGATGATAAAAAAAAAATCTTTTTAAACATTGTTTTCTTTGTTTTGTTATTATAATTACATTTAATTGTACACGAAAAATTCTTAGATTTGTAAATTTCATTAGGTATATATGTACAAGTATGTATGTATGTACATCTTTTGTATTAAAAATAATATTGCATTTTATTTTTCTTATCTTTTTCAATATACATTTGCCCTAGTTCATTTTCCTTTTTATTTTATTATGATAGTGATAAATTTTCATGTTTAAAAGTAACAACTGCAATTTTTTTAAATGTGCAAATAACTCTCGTACTAAGCAGATGTTTTGTTGTTATAAACTTTGGCTTCGCTATTCTATTTTCTTCTTTATTCCCTTATCATTTAATTTATTACATTATGCAAAATCTGTTACAAGAGTCTTTAATCAATTTCTACGTTATACGAAACGAAAATGGAAATTTCACAGAAATCATTGCAAAAAATCCAACATCATTAACTAAAAATTTGTCACAATTTGTAAATTACGATATCACATTATTAGAAGGTTACCTATAATAAAGTTTCAATGGAATTTCATAATAAGTAGAAAAAGTTTTATTAAAACAAAATGTTAAGTACATTAATTACAATTTTTATTTTTAAGGAAAATTAAGAGCTTATGTAATTCATTACACTATTCTTATTTATATATTTTTTAAGTCTATTATTATTTAAAAGAAAAATCTTTTTTTTTTTCTTACTTACATCCTTTAGAATAAAAATGAAAATAAAAACTAAAAAAAAAAAATCTAGTTTGTTCATTCTCATTAAGAATCCTTAATTTCGTATACACAAAATGATATCTGCATTCTGTGTACAGTGATTACAAAAAACAAAAAAACAAAAAAATCAGTATTAATTGAGTTCATTTTGAACAATAAATTTCTATTAAATACAATTGAAATACTATTAATTTTCATAAAATAAATGACTGATCCAATCAAAATGATTATAAAATTTGTAACAAAAAAAGGGAGATAAAAAATAACGTATATGAAACTTTTCAGAGAAACAAAAAAAAGGATATTCATGGAATGTGAAAGTATAACAAATGATACACAGATAAAATAGAATCTTTCAATACTTCATACAATAAAACAAATTTTTTTTGCCTTTTTTTTTTTTTTTTTAATTATATTCCTAACTTTACAAACATTTTGTTGCAATTGTAGTTATTCCCTTAATTTATCTTTTTATTTTTGATTTTCTAAAAAAAAAAAAAAAAGTTTTATATATTCTTAAACATCCAATCCAATTCATTCATTTCAGTTCATCATCACCATCGTTCCATTTTTTATTCTTTTATTTATTTTTGATTTTTTTTTTCTTTTTTTTTTTTTTGCTTGTTATTTGTAATTAAGTTACTTCAGGCTTTTTAACTATCTCATATAAACGACTTTATATACTATTTTATTTAGTTTCAATTTATACACATATACACGTAAGTATTTATATGTTCAGTACAGCGATATTATGAGATAAATTTATATGTATAAATTTATGTATAAATTTATAAAATGATGAAAAACTTTTTATCCAATAATTAAACGCAATTTGTCCAAGTTTTATAACTAAATTTTGAAAATTATTGCCAAATGAATTAAAATATTTATTATGCAGATACTCGTATATACGATCTATAATATGTATATTTGTTTGTATTTGAATATGTACTAACAAAAATGTGTATATGAAATATTATAAGGAATCAAATGAATAAAGTAAATTCACCCTAATAGTTATTCCAATTTAAGGATACATATTTAAATGTTCAAGCACAAAACGTGTATATTAGTGATAGTTTCTCATTTAAACACACAAACATCCCTTCATACTTAAAAGGTGTACATACAAAATAATATGCATAAATATGCATAAATATTCGTGTATAATCATTTTATATTAAATTTATTTCAATAACAAATTATTTAGTTTTCATACAGCAAAAAAAAAAAAAAACAATTTCTTTTGTGACTGGAGGGTATCATCATCATTTTCATCATCATTACGAGATTTACGGTATATAAAAGTATATTATAATATTTTATTAACGATAATTAATCAAATTTTAAATTTATATCTGTTGATTGAAAACTTTTATTTACATACATATAGTATATGCATATTTATTTATTTTTTTTTTTTTTTTTTTTGTTATTGAATGTAGAATAAAAAGCATGTATATAACACAGATATTTTTGAAAAAATATACTTTTGTAGAAAAATTTTAATTTTAATTGAATTAAATTGAGTATAATAATTTGCATGTAAGGCAATGAATATATTATCTGTATACAAAGTTGAAAGTTTGCTGATACAAAAGACTACGAATAAAAAAAAATTTTTTAAATTACAAGAATAGTTTAAAAGGAACAATTTTTCTCTTTTTCCTTTTTTTCTTAAACTTTTTCTTCCTATGGCAGTGATACAAACTAAATTGTGCTTTGATCTTCCTTTATAGTTGATATCTTACTTCAACAGAAACCCTCAATTCCAAAAGACAAAATTCTCAAATTCATTTCCTTTAAAACAAACCAGAGATCAAGAAAGTGTGTAAAAGATAATATCGGGAAAAATGCTAAATTTCCGAACATAGTTAAAGATCGGTGTCTCATAATTGAAAACAGAAAAAATATATAAAAATAAACTTTAAAGAATAATCTGTTAAATAATGATCACCAGAATAAATTAGTAATAGGATCTTTTAAAGCAATTTCAATAATTTCAAGACTACATCACAGTAAAAAATTTTATTTTTTTAATTTAGAACCAAAATTAATTTTTTAATTACCATGAAAATTTACAATAAGAATTCTATTATAAACGAAATCGTATTCCTAATTCAAACACTTATGTAAATTGTACAAAATGAAAAATTTAATTTATAAAATATAACAAAAAAAAAAAAAAAGAAAATATCGAAAATGAACGAAATTAGAAATTCAGAAAAGTTTTGAAAAATCGTTTTTAATTTTCCCGCATAAATCAAACAAAAAAAAAAAGGAAATGAAAAAGTTTTTCATTAGCTTCTTTATTTTTTTTTTTGCAATTTTTCCTATCAGATATTATGTCAGTACAATTAGAAAAGAAAGAAAACTGTGGGTAATCAAATAAAATCGAAAAAAAATAAAAATAAATAAATGATAGATTCAAATTACAAAAATGTGTAAATTTTTTAAAATTTTTATTATACATATAAAACTTAATAGCAATCAAATTCATTTTTATTTTACCAATCATTGTATTCACGTATGAACATTTAATGAATATGAAAGGGAAAACGAATAAGAATAGAAATTTAATTTATTATTCATTTGATTGTATAATTTTCACTTTACAGTAAAAAAAAAAAAAGAAAAGAAAATAAAATAAAAATCAAATCAAAGAAATAATAAAAAAAAAAAAAAAACAAAAAACATCAAAAGCATCAATAAAATCCCACATAATCACTTTATAAATATTCGATGTATACCGATTAAAAGCGATCAATGCTAAGGAACGTTCAGTATATACATATGTATACTGATATACTGATATTCAAAATTCAGTATACTCTTGAGAATATTTGTATTTTTTTTTTTTTTTTTTGTTTTTTCAAAATGTTCAAATCACTTTCACATTCAAATATCCAAATCAGAAAAAATATAATGCTGTATTGATACAGGTATACCATTTATAGAATATACGTATACATCAATGTGACCTTGCTTTAAGGATCAATGTTAATTTCCTTTCTTTTTTTCATTTTCTAATTCTTATTCCTGAAAGTTCACCAATATGTATGTGAACGTGTGTGTAATCGATATAGGAAAAAGAAACATACTTGCATTTCTATGTCTATCTTACAAGCCACCATCATTTATTCTATAAACCAGTAGAATTTGGTAAAAGGAAAAAAAAAAGGATATGAAATTGATAAAATAAAAATTTCTCTAAAAATTCTGAAAAAATTATCATTTTCTTCCTCCATTCGTTTCGTTTATTTTTTGTTTGCTTTCTTTCTTCCTACTTTGTGTCGACATATCTTTGTCATCATCTTATCATCTATCTGCTTTCTTTAAAAAAACAACAAAATTGAAGCTTAATTTTTTTCTTTTTTTTATAGCAAATATAAACGAAAAAAATAAAATTTCCTTTCCTCTCAAATCATTGACATGAAAAATAATATACATCGAAATGAATATTATAGGAATGAATTGTATGTAAGTATGGAGAATGCGAATACTTTATGAACATAAACAAATGAATAAGAAAAACGTTGAGAAAATGTGATGACATTCAATGATGATGATGAGATGTGTGTGCGGGTAACCGAATTTCATCTTTTTTAATATCAAATAGAGAAAATGAAAATTATTTAAATTCAAGAGATTTTCAATATCGTTTATCAATTTAGAATCTTTTATTTACTTTTCCGCAAAAAGAAATCTTTATTTTTTCTTTATGTATACTTATACTATGTATATAACATTTAATAAATCTCTTCTTTTAGAAGATTAAACAGTAAAATAAAATATACAACCATACTTTATAATATGTATGTATATGTACATTTGAATGTATTCTGGCACACGACAATCAATATTTATAAGAACACAATGTCTAGAAATATTTGTTATATATTTTATAAATGGTATAAGTAGTAGTCTAGATTTCTACATTTTCGCATACATAACAATACATATAAGACAGTACAAGAATATCCAATTTAATTCAAATATCTGGTTTGTGTACATATTACATTCCATTTATGTACCTATATATGTAACACGAATTTACGTACCTTACTTGAAAATGTTAACAATATAACATAAAAACCGTTTATGAGTTTAAAAACAAAAAATTAAACTTAAAACGTATTATAACGTAGAAAGAAAATGTAAGGAGATGTGAATTTTCCAGCAATTTTAGAGAAAAATTATGATGATGATGATGATGATGATACACACAAAACAAAAAACGAAAAAGAAAAATTAAGTAAAATGAAATACAAGAATCAATCAATTGTTTTTCATATTGTATTTACACATTTTAAACGAATAAAATATAAAGACAAAAAGGAAGAAAAATATTCTTTGCATTTCCTTTGATGATATCTTTTGGACCGTATGTAAATAAGTTTATCTGAGTACAGTATCAATTTAAAAAATGTCCCTTTCTCATTACTCAGATAAATTTTAAGGACAAATACAAGATTATTTTGTGTATTAAGTACAATACAATGTGCAATAAAACAAAAAACACAAAAAAAATAAATAAATAAATAAATTGAAAATAGCAAGTTGGAAAATAATGAATCCAACACATAAAGAAAAGTGCGAACAAAAAGAATTGACTTATTTTCAATGATATTTATGTATGTATGTATATCTAATTTTATTTTTATTTTTATTCGTCATTATACTTAATCAATTTGGATCCTTAGATTTCATACAATTTTTTTTTTTTTTTTTTCATTTTTATTTTCTCATTTAAATTTGTACATTTTGTACTATTAATACATACCATAAAATTTACAAAATTTTATTACACAGTACACACATAAAATTTAGTTGATTATGCGGTTATGTAACTAGAAAATACAATTTTATGTTACGTTTACTATTCACAAAATTTAATACGTATACAGGATGTTCTTTAATTTTATTAAAATATATTTGATTAGGTTACATATTTCTTATTTGTCTAATTTAAGCCTCGGTTTAATTTTTAATATAATTATAGAAAAAAAAAATTTGTAAACTTTACCTTTGCGAGAAAATTTGAAATTTTATCTTTTAAGTAATAAACACATAGCAGTTCTCTACCAAATTACGTCCTCCCTACCTCGTTTGAAAAACTTCAAATGTATAAATTGATACTAAAAATTATAATTTTCCAAACATATTTTGAAACATCCTGTTATCATTTTATCTATTTCAAATATTAAATTTAACGACATTTATTATAGGGTTTTATATCAAATAATATAGCATATACATGTACTTATAAAATCTACCTCTTCTAAACTAAAACTTGTCATATAAAATGAAGGAAAATAAATATGACTAAAATTTTAAAGAGATTTAACTTATTTATCTCTTTTGATGAAGGATACCTTTTTTATTTTATTTTATAAAAAGATTTTACGGTACTATGATCAGAATTTGAATGTTGTTCAGACAATCGTTATAGATTTCATTTATTTTTACATTTGTCATTAATTTTTAAGAAAAAAAAAAATAATAATAATAATAAACCCTCACTTTACAGTATTAAAGTACCAGATGGCATTACATAATTTTATCAAGAAAAAAAAAACGATATGAAAATAAAAGAAAAGTGTTGAATTTGTAGATGAAGTTAACTTTGTTCCTTTATACAAAAATTTTTCTTGTCATTATCTTACATATTTGACAAAAAATAAAATAATTTTTTTTTTTAAGTGAGTAGAAAAATGACATCAGGTGTTACATGATAAGCCTGAATGGACAATAACTGTGTTACAATACACATTATGAAATCTGAATTTCTGGTCTTTCTCAAAATTCAAAAGGATATGTAGGACTGTTAAAATGAAGAAATTTCATTCAAATATGGAAATTTTCAAATTTATTACATGTTCAGCCTTTTGTTTGAAAAAGGAAAATTTCATTTCCAAAAAACGAAAAAAAAGAGATTGTTGCTCATATGCTCATTATATTTCACAAGTATAATTATAGTATCTCTCTTGACCATTATACAAATAGTAACAATACTCGTATAATAAGCACGAAACAAAGTGGAAAACTATAAACAACAATTCAAAATAACGTATGTACGTACATAATGCATTTTATTCATGGACGATGTAAATATGGTAAATGAAATGGAAATTGTTAAATTTTTATTCAACCATCAAGTGAATAAAATACCGAAAAAAATACATGATTTTCTTTTTAGACTAGATATCCTTTTTTTTGTTATTTACGTAATTCTTTAGTTTTCTATTTTATGCAGAAAATATTTCAAGTCAAAAGAGGTTATTACATGAAAGCTAAACATATCCTTCTATTTTTCGTTGTTTTTTTTTTGTTTTCGTAGAAAAATATACAGAAAGGTAAATAAATTTTTCTGATGTCTATCCATCTAGAAATCTTATATTATTGCACAAAAAATAAAATAACGAATGAAATTTTTTTTTTTTTTTTTAAAGAAGAAAGAATTATATCACTTTAGCGAATCAAATAATGATAAAAAAGAATGTACTTTTACATACAGAAAATATTTACTTTGATGATAGTATAACTTAATGTTCATGATTTTTATAAGAATTTTTATACTGTAAGAGATCAAACGAGTATTGTACCATCATATGCATATGATAGACAATAGTAAGTCAGGTATATACATATGAGAATGTAAATACGTTTAAAAAATGTTCTTCATACATTGAAAATATTTGTTACTTTCATGTATGCACAATGATACGAATACATCTTTATTGTATTATATTTTCCTTTTATATTTTATTTATGTTCTCGTTGAGCATATTTACATATTCATATGTACATATTTATATACATGATAAATTTTCAATTTACCATAAGATATTTATAGTCAAAGGATTTTAACTTATTTTATTTATATGCAAGGCATATATACGAATAGTTTAATAAAAATATAAAATAAATATACTCTCATTTACATAACAGAATATTTTGAGAATTATTTACTGATTGATATGCAAAATTTATTATTTTGTTGATTTTCAAAATTTTTAATGAAAATTAAATGAAAAATCAGTTACGTACATACACATATAATTTGGATTTTATGATTTAATTGGATACATGTTCAAAATTCAAATACGATTAAATATTTTTATACTTTACAGTTCACATATTTAAAATTTAGACTAAATTAATTTTTTTTTTTATTTTTAATTACAAAAAAATATTTTTAAAAAGACAATAAAAAAAATGAAATAATATCATGTTGAATAAATTAAAATTTAAATCATACGCAAGAATATTTATATTTTTTTATTCATTTTACTACGGAGAAATAGTTTTATCCTGTGGAATTCTTAATCATGAATTCATACAAAATCAATAATTTTTTTAGTTTTTCCCCTTTTTATGTAAAATTTCTAAAATAAATTTTAAATCATTTCAAGTAAATTTTAAACCATTTACTAGAACGATTCTAAAAATTACAAGTATTGCTAAAATTCTCATTCATAAATTAAATACCAAACAAGAGAAAATTGAGAAAATCTGTTTCTAATCAAAAGGGTATTAGAAAGATTTAAATACCTAAGCCTATATCGAAAAATGTCCATAGCAAAAACAAAAAAAAAAAAAATACTAAGAAAAAATTTAATCATTTGTGTACACTTTGGTATATACGATATACGAAAAGATTCGTAATTGTCAGACTAAATTCCACGTATAAAACTAACGTACATGTATTGATCATGTCCTGTTAATTTTTTTTGTTTTTGTTTTTGTTTATTAGGTACATGGGCCATTAGCATCGGTTTTTTTTTAAATCGTGGTAAATAAAACACAAATTTCCCGTAAAAACATGCATATTATTTTGAATTAAAGCTGGTCTACTATATGTATGTATATGTGTGTACCTAACCTTTATACATTTTTTGCGTGTAATGTACAATGACCATCATATGGTTTTGTATTAACTTCATATCTTTATGTGCTTGGTCGTATATATTTTAAGCATATTTGATCCGATTGGTGATGTGAATTTGATTTTCGGATTTTTAACATCAATACATACGTACACATTACATTTATGTATAGAAAATGATTGTACGAAAATTGAAACAAAAAAAATAAAAATTTTTTATATGATGTCTATTTTATTAAATACATAACTATAAAAAACAAAAAAAAAAAAAAAATTATAAATCCCATGATGTGAATTTCATGTTTTTTGCATCATTATTTATTTATACTAGTATTTTATTTTATGAATTCCATCATCAGTTTTTTTTTTTTTTTTTTACTTGGTTCGTTTTCCATTTTATTTATTTTAATCATATTTATTCTTTATTTTTGTTGCTTTTATTGTTCTCTATATAAATGATATTAAATTGTTCACATAATCGTATTCAATGGCCCATGTATGGCTTTTTTTGTTTGTTTGTTCTGTTCTCTCTATAATGCTTCATTTGATTTTAATCGAATTTAATCGAATATACAAAAAATATATAAAAAAAAAAAAAAAAAAACACAGTACATTTTATTTGGTAAATTTTATTTGTGATTACATACATACATATACCATGCTTTATATACTGCGATTAACATGAACAGTTTTTTTTATTTTTACCATAATATAAAAATTGCATTTGGATTCATGTACCTTTTTTTTCTAGATTGGAATTTGTTATTGCACTGAAGTGCATATACATACAACAAAATGCACAAAATTCTACATTAAAATAGGAAAACAGGAAATTTAACTAGACAAATTGATGAGGACAATAAAAAATTGTTTTATTGTTTTAAACCAAAAAAAAAAAAAAAAATTGGATAAATATGTTGTTATTTTTTCGTTTTTAGTTTAAACTGGACTGGAATTTAAATTTGTATTTTATATTTTTATCGGTCATAATTCACCATATATCGATTAAATGTTTATCATTAATTTATTTATTTAAATGTTCTCTTTTCTCCTGGTTAGCTTTTTTTTTTTTATTGCAACATTCTTTAATGATTTTATTTAATGATAATTATTTGATCCGTATTTATATTTACAATATAAAATTAGTATTTAAAAATAATATCCTTGATCATAATATCCTTGTTATGCGCCTATTATTTAAGTATTTCATATCGATAACTCCCATTTACTATGTTCCAAATCATTCCCTATACGTAGTTTTTTTTTTTTATATCCACTCTTTATTGTATAGTTTATCACTTATGTAGTTTATTTCAAGCTCATTAAATCTCATGAATGTACAATTACCGTATATTATTATTTTTAAAAACATTGATATTGTTTTCTTTTAAATTTATGAATAAAAAATGAAAATAAATAAACTAGTTAATGTTTTCATAATACGTAAGTTGATTTTGTTTCATTCTCTGTACCAATTGATGTCAGAAAAAAAAAAAAAAAACAATCTTTTTTGCGATTATTTTCTACATTATTATCATAAAATATCTGATACAAATACAGTGACTCAAATTTGAAATATGAACACAATTATGATCGAAAAATGTTCAACATCTTAATATTTTACATATTAAATACATATCATCAAAGATAACGATGTACCGAAATTATGGTATAAGAAAATTATTATAAAAATTAAAACAAAAAAAAATTTTTCAAATGTACAAATTACAATGTGTATTACTGTATAAAAGGAATTGAGTTGTGTATATTTATCTTAAATACAATACTGGCAAGTATGTATATGTATGCACATTAACTTATCTTTATTGTCCATTCAATCTTTAAATGCAAAAAGAATATGTACCACTGACAAGATAATATAATATACTTACAATATACATACATATATACATATGTACATATATTCAGTTTAACATATGTATGTATGTACATACGATTGTTAGTTTTCACTATACATATGTATATATAAACATTTATAACATTAAATGAATTTTCAAGGATATGTATGTATTTCCATACATACATATGGATATATGTGTGTATTTCCATAAAAGTAAAATTCTTACTTATTTTATATTCTTAACTTTATTTCATAAACCAAAGTGTGTGTTTTTACATGTTTGATTTGCTTTTTTTTTTTGTTTTGTCTGCATAAACATACGTATATACGTTTAGATAGGACGTTGTATAGACATATAAAGGAATTCGATGTGTAAATGAATGAAAACGTGTTCTATTTTATTATGCAGGACATGGTTATATTTATATCAGTTCTTTGTAATTTCTTTATCTCTATACAAGATTTATATACATAATGTATACGTATAATATATGTATGTAAATATGTATGTGAAGACTTTAAATAGAAATAGATGGTCATTTCAATCAATTTTTGTATTCTATAAAGAAGATACTGGACATAGTCATATAACGTATACCATTTGTAATGCTCAGATTGAAATTGAAAATAGAATTTTGATTGTGCAAGTAAAATAAAATAAAATGAAGTAAAATGTATGTACGTGAATACGTAAATTTTTTTATACAGTACAATATTCTGAATGACAAATGGTGATGATCCCATATATATACATAATAGAGTATATAGGTATGTATACATTAAACATATGATAACGATTTTAACTTCATATATTATTCTTTCCCATTTAACACCAATACAAAAATACACATATGGGTGTATACACATATGTATGTACTACGACCACAAAAATGCGACAACCCAAATACAGATAATTTATCTATAGTATACATAGAATAACGACACAATTACTAATAAAAAGGAATTGTCAATCAAAAAGGCACTTTAATTGATTTACTTGAAATGAAAATTATTTAAAAAGGGATAACATAAAACGTGCTTCGATTTTATTCACATTTTAATGAATTATACAATACAAATGTTGAATTTATTTTTTTATTACATACGAGTACATACACATATGCATGTACTTATAAACATTTACATAAATATGTATGTATATACATCTGTAAATGTAATTTGTAATAACATATTGAATTATTATTATTTTCTGAGCGTGATAATTATGACGGAATGATGATGATTAAATTTTTTTTGTTTTTCTTTACAATATTGTATAACGTATTTATTTTTTACTTCCAGGCAAATGATTAATAATTTAAAAAGACACGTGTAGATTTTTTGTTATCGAGAAAAATTAGAAAAAACATGTAAGGAAATTCAATAGTGAAAAATTGAACATTTGTTTTACAAATTATGTACATCAAGAATAGAATGATTGGCCTCCTATCATTCATTCTTATTTTCTTTAAAATCAAATGGATTTCTAATGAACTCTAGGAAAATTTAACATACATATGTATTTTCCCCACAAAAATGTTTTCAAATATATTTTATTCATTTTTCTTAAATGAAATTTCCATCAAAAATTTTATTTAAAATGAGAAACTATCATTTTATCGTTATATGTAAGCACGTGAGTGTATTCAAACAAAGAAAACCTCATTCACAAAGGATTTGTATATCATTTTAGAAATTGAAAAGTGTCTAAACGGCCTTAATTATCTTTTCTTTTGAATATTTTCCCTTTGAAACATTTGTACATAAATTTAAAATTAAAACTTTTTCACACATGTGAACTATAATAGAGAGAAATTTTCAGAACATACATACATATATTATTTACTACAGATAGATTAAACCAGATACATAGAACGTAATTTTGTCCCGACGGTAGTTAGCCTGCTATACAAAGGAATCTTCAAGTTTTTATTGTATATGTACAAAAATAAGATAAAGAATTGCACATAAATTTATGCCTACAAGTATGTATTTATAAATTTTACACATTTATGAATGTGTGTGTGTGTGTATACTAAAAATATTTTCTATAAATTTACATATTAACATTATATATGGAAAATTTTTTATTTATTATAAATTTTTTTGTTGTGTATACACATAAATTTAAAATACAAACAAAACAAAAAATCTAACTACTGGTATGGTAAATTATAAAGTTTAAATTGAAGCAACAATGTTGCTGTTTTTCTTTTTTTGTGCTGCTCATCGTCTTTGTTATGTCATCGTCATCATCACAATTACCATCGCATCATCATTATTATTATGTGTAGCATATAGATAAGAGAGAGAGACAGAGACTTTATAACTTTATTGCAATATAATGTGTAAAGTAGTAACCCTTTTTATTTATGTAAATTATTCTGAATTGTATCTATAATAATTTATATACAAATATGTAGATGAGGAAATACACAAAAATAAAAAAAGAGTAAAAAAAACAAAAATAAATAAACAAATGAATGCGAATTTATGTGAAAAGTTTTATATAACCCTTCGTTTCGTTTTTTTTTTTTTTTTCTTTTTTAAATTATTGACTGTTATAAAAGTGTTGTAAATTTTTTGGCACTTTTATACAAAAAAATAAAACAAAAAATATGTAAACAAAATAAAAAGGGAACATGAAATATATGAATGTGAAGAGGATGTAATTATATTGTACGTGTAAAATATGGGCTTATAAAGTCACATAAAAAAGGATATTTAAGCAATGTATACATACAATGTATATCAATGTAACTTCCATGTATGTATGTGTATAAAATGAAAATATAAGTTGTAATCTCAAATCAAATTTCAAAGTTTGTTTGTTATATTTAACGATACATCACGATATACCATACATGTCAGTTCAAGAAATAACAACGATAAATTAGAGATTGAAAATAGAAAATTTTAAAGTTACAGTAAAGATGATTAGATACAAAATGTTTAATTCTGCTTTAATTAACATTTTTTCTTTTCCTCATTACACATTTGTTTTAATTATTTATTTCTTTTTAATTAAATTAGGTACTAAATAAAGGCAATAAATTCAATTAAAAATATTTTTAGTTTTTTATATTAAATTGTAATTTAAATTTTTTTTTTTTTTTTTTGGTTTGAATTAATTTAATAATTATAAATAAAAATAAAGACAGAATACTAAAGAAACGTAGTTAATTAACAAAGTCAAAATTAAAGTCGACTTTGTTAAGACAAAAAAAAAATATATGTATATAGAAAATAATTTCACAAAAACATTATAAAAAAATTTATTTTTTTAAAGTATTTACGTCCCAATTCTTAATAATAGCGGCACTCATTCTGTGTAGGATCAACTTGTATTCTCACTTGTTTCATATCCTTCTTTACTGTGGTTTTCGATTATCTCAAGTAAATTTTCTTGATACCCTTTAACTTTACAAAATCTTATTTATTATCTAATTTAAGCAACAAAAACAACAAAAAATTCAAAAACAATAAACAGAATATTTTTTTTTCTTTTTTTCCTTTTCGTTTTTTTTTTTGTCATCATACATTTTTAGTCCTTTTTTTTTTTTTAATGGGTTATAAATTGAATTCACTTATCCTTTATATGTTAACATTTCAAAATGATTAAGTTAAATATAATATAAATATCACATAATAAAAAAAACATCAATTTACATTTGTTTTTTCATATTTGACAATAAGCATGTACACACATGAGATGAGATATACATATATAGAGACAAAAAACATTCAGGCTAAAGACCAAAGGGTTTTATTATTATTATTTTTAGTACCATAAAATTTGACCATCATCGTATAAGTATTCGTGCATTTTAAAAAAAAAAAAACAAAAAAGAAAAGGATATCATGTACATATTTTTCTGTCCACTTAATATTTAACTGATGTTTTATGTATAGGATGATGATCACTGTACATAAAAGTCATAATCATTCAGACAACAACATTTTAATGGTTCTCTTACTCTGTTTAGTATATACATACGAATATCACATCATTGTCAAGGGTATAATTATAACAAAAAAAAAAAAAAATTTTAAAAAATAATTTCATACAAATAAATGAATGTTAACAAAAATGATAAAATGTGTGAATAAGTATCTTTTAAATTATTTTATTGTAATTTTGAAAACAAAAAAAAAGAAAAAACAAAACGTTTTTAGAATTTTAAATGTAGCAATAAAAAAGACATAATCATAAAATTAAAAATAATAAAAAATGAAAATATAAAAGAACTAAAAGTTTAAATAAATTTTATGAATTTAATAAAATGGAAAATACAAAAAGATTAAAAAAATATATTAAGGGAGAACTTCATGTTTTAGATATATTTACAGGTCCATCGAAACTCATCTCAATATAAGACATAGTTATAATTTCATTTTTTTGTTTTTTTTTTCAATCATCATATTTTCTTTTACTTTTTTCTTATGTTATTGAAATTTTATTGCTTACTTTTCCTTTTTACATTTATTACAGTGACAATTTGTATTTTTCAATAACAAAAAAAAAGAAAATAAATAAATAAATCCCTCAAGTATCCTCAAAGCTTAAAAAAAAAAGGATAATTTCTATTCATATCATCTAAACGCGATTAAAAGAAAAAAAACTTTGTAATCATTTTTCTTTGTTTTTTTTTTTTTTTTTTGTTTTTTGTTTATTTGTCGTCTTTTAAAATAATCTTCTCTATATTCATTGTGTTTAGATATTTTTCTTTTGATTGTGTTAACGTATTCATCTTGAATTTTCATTAGTTTTCTTTTTCTGGTTAAATAAAATTTTTAAATTCATATCACAAAGGATTTTTTTTTTTTTTTTTTTTTAACTGAAAATGGAAAATTTATCAAACAGCCAAATTATTTTTATATTAGAAAAAAAATGAAAAGAAAGAAGAATTGAATATTAAAAGAAACAAATCTAAAATGATTTCTTTTATTCTATTTGATTAAAAAAAAAAAATAAAAAATAAAAAGGAGTAATAATGATGATTTGAACTTTTTCTGCCTTTATTTCTAAATTTTCTTGTTTTCTTTCATGTTCCAATAAAATTTTCTTTTATATAACGTTTTGTACTTTAGTTTTTTTTTTTTTTTAAACATTTTGCTAAATCCCCACAGTCTAAATGTTTATTATTATTATTATGCTTTTTTTATCAGTTTTTTTTTTTTTTTTTTTTTTTTGTTTTGTAAACAAAATTTCCAAATTTATATATTTTTGCATACGCCTTTATCTATTGATGCATATACATACGTACGATATGTATCCTTTTACCTTTTAGTTTAATTCAACTTAAAAACTTATCTATTTTCATAATCGAATTGTGAATTGAATTATTAAAATTGAATTCAATTCTCTTATCTTTTCTCATTTTTTCTTGGTCTTTTCTTTTTTCAGATTGTTGTTAGCTTTTTAGCATTTATTTTTTCTTTGTAATCTTTTATTTATCTTTCCCTTTAACATTACGTTTTGGAACATTATTATTATTTTTTTTTTTTCGGTTTATAGAAATTTAATTCAAATAAAAACAAAAATTACACAAAGTTTAGAAAAATAAAAAACAACTTACTTTTTAACCCAACTCATATAAAAATGAAAAGGAACAAGAATTTATTTTGTTAATTTAAATTCAATTGATATACGAAATTTTTTAAATGTATACAAGCAATAAAATGAAAAGTATATAAGAAAAGAAAATATGATTTTTTGTTTATTTGTTTTCATGTTACCAAGAAAATTATTATATTTTCATTGTAATCAATGAAATTTGTACAGATAAACGAGTATAAAACAATATAAAGAAATTATTGTATAGCAATTAATCCTGTATTTTATTTTCGTATATGGCGAAAGTAATGGGTGATGAGAGGTGGTCTGAAAAATCACATCTTAAGTGACAAAATGATGTATCACAAATGAAGTTTAATTTCATAAATTCTGCAGAGTGTAAAGCTTCAATCCAGAATGAAATTTTTTTAGGACCATCTAATTTTGAAAACATAAAAGATACGAAGTCATATTGACTATTTATAAAATAATTTTTTTTTTCTATTTATTTATTAACTTGTTTTTTTATTGAATAATTTACACTAAAAATTTCTAAATGATTTATTCATAAAAAAAACAATATTTTGAATAAAATATCTCATAATAATAATTTATTTTTATATATGTAAATTCACTTACATACTGCAAATATCCTTGAAGTTAAAAAATTATGTATTAAAATTGAATCATATGAAAAACGAAAAAATATTCAAAATTTTTAATAAAAATCATAAATATATCATTTAAATCAACAGAAAGAACAAGAAAATTTTTCAATTTAAACATCAAAAGAAAAATAAAATGAAATGTAAATCAAATAGAATTTTTTTGTTCAAATATTTTTCATTAGAAAAATATGCAATAAACGAACGATAAAAAAATTTATGCCAAATAAACAAAACATTTTGAAAGAGGTGTAAGTATAAAAATGTTTTGACTCAGATTTAAATTTCTGATGTTTCATTTTTTTAAAAAACAAAAAAAAGTATAAAATTTGCAAAAAAAAAAACAAAAATTAACGAAATAATCCAAGTTAAAAATTTATCCAAATTTTTCATAAAAACAACAAACAGTAAATCGAATTATATTTGAATGTAATTTGTATCTACTGTAAACATTCATCTTATCTATGTAAATGCAAATTGTGTAAAAGAATGACTTATTCAAGATACCACTAAAGTGGTCAAGCTCATAAATTGAGTTTTACCTCTTTTACAAAAACCAAAAAACAAAAAAAAAAACAAAAAAAATGATGGGAAAAAACAAGAATTTCAAAACCTCTATTTATGTACCGTAAAAAACTATTTTAAAGCCACATCATGACTAATATGCATTTATACGTGTGTGTTTTATTACATGTAGAAAATAAAACTAAAAAAAATAAATAAAAAATAAACAAAACATTTTTGGTTAAACAAAATAAACATTAGCTGTCAAAGATTTTGGAATGTGTCTCTATATATGCCTTAGAGAAAATTCCTATACATATTAATCTACATGTGTATAAATGAAACAAAATTAAAAACACATAATAAGAAAAAAAAACTAAAACTAAAAACAAACAAACAAAAAAATGAGAACACAAAGTTTTGTCCCATACTACATTTTTATGTGTATTGAATTATAAAGTCAAAAAGGCCAAAAATGTTTACAACACGAATACATTTACATACGTGTAGTATATGTGACCGCAATCACATCCCTAAGGACATTTTTCCTTCTACAATTATAATTCTCTTTTTATTATTCAGTTTTTCTCTTTTTCTTTCTTTATTTTATTTTATTTTTTTTTGTTTTTCTTTTTGGTTGATGTGTCTGTAGATGAGCATATAAAGGATCGCTAAAGGTTTGAATACTACAAATTGTGATTTTTTTCATGTGTATTACATGTATTTTATATCGTTTTCATATTATTGTTCTTTTTATTTCCTGATGATGATTCTTTATTGTTCGGTGTCATTTCTTTTTTTTTTTTGTTATGTTCATATTGTTTTGTTGTTTTATTATTTTAAATTTTCTTTTGGTTTTTCATAGTAACTTTTCAGATTTTTTTTTTCTATTTCATTACAACAAAAAACAAAAACGAAAATACAGATACAAAATGGTCAAATGTTTACATACTACATTACATTGTATGTTGCTATATCACAATTATATACTTGCATGAAAACGTAAAATTTCATTAAGCGTAAGTATATATACATTAAGGATCTGTGTGTACATGTATTCATGTACGAATTTTCCAAAATAGAAAATGAAAAAATAAAAATAAAAGGCTAATTAATAAAAGTTTTTCTTTATACATAGATTAAAAAAAAAAAAAAAAAAAAATACAATTCATTTTCGAAATTTAACTTCCTGACAATGAATTGTTTTACTGATGACACTTTATCTCTATACATATAGTCGCTATAATGAGTGTTTTTTTTTTTCAGAAAATCAAATATACATATATTAACAGAGAAATTTTACATACGATTACACAGAAATGAATAACACAAAAGATATAGATAGAAAAGAAATTATATATTGCATTGTATGTATGTACATGTATGATACAAAATTATACAAAAACTGGTATGAGTAATTCAATATTCAAACCATTTAAAACTTTTCTATTATTCTAATAATTTATCTGTATTTTCAGTATACATATACATTCGATTTTTGATGGTATATGTATATGAAATGTGTGCATATTAATGTAGATATAGAATGAAAATGAACATTTTTAGAGGACTGAATAAACATACATTTAACTGATTAGCGCGAGACATTTTCAATTTAATACTCTGTATATTATTATGTATATTTTCTAGTCAACTTAATATCATCCACATACGAATTCATACATACATATCTCTCTATATGTACAATGTGGGAGTATATGTATGTACATTATTCCAATTAATTGGCTTAAAAGAAGATATAACACTTTTATCCTGATGATGATGATGATGGTCATTGTTTTTTATACGCATTTATGCATGTATTTTACTTTCCCTTCTAAACGATTTAATTCTTTAAAAAACTTTATGCATATTATTTTACCGCTTCATTTTAATGCAAAACATGGTAAAACTTAGCTCAGTCACTTAGTGTTTATACAGTACATAAATGTAATTGTATTATATTCGCATATTAGAATTTAAGTAAAATAATGAAATTTAATTTTAAAATGAGACCATGAGAATGATGATGATGATGATGATGATGATGAGAATTTAACCCATATCATATTATGCATTTAAACTTTTAAATTTATGCTTTTTTTTTTTTTTCGTTTTTGAAGAAATTTTATTTTAAACGACAGGTGATCGCATAACAGACATACTTAAATCTATTAAAAACAATATCCTTCACAATTTGATAAAATACAAAACAGTAAACTTAGAAATGTTCATGTAAAACGTTTTCATAAATGTTTAGGGTAAAAAAAACTATTAACGAAGAAATTCATGTAAAAAATTTTATGTTTTTATAAAAATTAAATTTCTTCGAATATATTTTATTTAATTGAATTTAAATAGAAATCAGACAATTAAGAGTTTAAATTCAAATGATCGTAATAATAATTAATGTTTAAAAGTTCTAAAAGGAACTCATTTCAATTTCAACAATTGTTAACCGTTTGCTATTAGATTGATCATTACCCTACGGCAAATGTACATACTATATGTATAGTTATGGTATTTTTGGTGTGATTATTGAATTTTCCTTAATTGGTAAAGCTAATTCAAAGATATTTTCGTATTCAACGAAATCATCATCATCATCACTATTAGAGATATTGATATGGACGCATATATGTATGTATGCAGTACACATGTACGAACACACAAAGATGTAAAAAAAATAAATAAAGAAAATAAAGAAAACGTCCAGTCAATTCTATCGTTTTTTAGTTACACTTACATGCAATACAATGACAATGAAACGGCTCTCAATTATGAGCATGACTACACGAAATATACACATATGATACATGCATAATATGCAAAACTGGCTGATCATCATATAAGGATTAAAATATTGGTAGTAAGCTTTAAAAAAAAAAGGATATTTAATACTTATAGCTTTATTATGGCTTTTCATATGCACTGTACATGCACATGTATGATGGACGATGATTCAATGATGATAAAATAAATTTACATATGAATTGAGAATTAAAAGTACAACATATACATATATGTACATACGTACATAGACGTAGGATATGTTCATTTCCAGTTGACCATAATCATGCAGTTATAACTATGCATGTATAAATGTATAAAAATATCTGAATGGATTAGTAGAAAATATGTAGATGAATGTATACACATATTTATACATATTTATATGTAGAAATTATGAAACCGTTTTTCATTTTCACTATATTTTATGTGATGGTGATGACGATGATGATGATGAAGTGTTAATATAATATACAATTTTATATTGTTGCTATTTATATGTACATATTTTTATAACATAGATTTATGTACTTATATATACATATGTATATACAAATTAAAATTGTATACAAATGCATGCTCCTTGTATTCATATATCTTAAAATATACATTTTAAATCATATTATACTTTTACATCTTACCTACAGTCTGTCTATCAATGATTTTCAGTGCACGCCTTATGCAAACGTTCATTAAAATTAAACTATTTATGGAACAGAATAATAAAATTCAAGAGACACTATGCAAAATCATTCGTCCTTCAAAACAGGATAAACTTTTTTATATCACATTAAAAATATTTTTTCTATTTTATACGATATATTTTCATGGATACTGATAACACTTCTCATGAAATACTTTTATTAAAAATAGTTATGATAGAAGGAAAAAGACATAAAATACTCCCAATAGGAATGAACTGAAAATCATTAATAAACAAACTATAAATACGTATTTCTATTTTATATATTATTTTATCTGAAATTACTGGTATTTCTATGCAAACATGATTTTTGTGTACAATAACACATCATACAAAAAATCTCAGATTTATTGTATCTGTACAATGTGTATGAATCTACTGGCATACAAATTAAAATTATGAAAACTTTTAATATCTTCACAATTTTTGTAAATTAATTTTTCTTTTTTATGAATAAAATCCATGAAAAACATTACACATAGAGAAATTTGTGCAAGATACATAAAATGTGAAAATAATAAAAAAACAAAAAAAAAAAAAACAAAAGAAAATTTTAATGAAAAATATTTAAATAACAGAGTCATGTATGCTGAGTATAAAAAAAAACAAAAATAAAGTAGTACATTTCAATGGATTCTCATTCGGATTATTTGAAATTAAAAAAAAAATAATTGCGATTCGTGTAATGTATAGAAAAATAAATTTTATGTAAAATTAAATAATATTTCAACGATAATAATTTTATAAAATTTATTAGAATACTTTCAAGTGAGCTTGAAGCTAAAAAGAAACAAAGTAAAATTTATTGAAATTTCAATATTTGTCCTAACATTATTGATAGAAAATTTAATAAACCTAAAAGAAGAATAAACAGAATCTTTTGTTTCAACAATGAAAAAAATTTTTTTCGTCATTATATTCAACAAAAAAAATTTTTTTTCTATTAACAATTTCCTTTTTACTTGTCTAGTGGATGTAATAATTTTATATGTTACCTCTAGACCTATAATCATTGTATAAAATTGACAATGATGGTCAATTTTGTCCTTTCATTTTTTTTTTTTTTTTTGTACTAATTTTAAATGTAGACAAGAAGAAGGAATAAAAGAAAAAAGGATTTTTTTATAAGATTTCTTTTTGATAAAAAAGGAAATTAAATTCATGTGAACAAAAGGATACAAAAGGTTGTAAGTATTTTTCCATTTGACACAAAATTAGGAACATACAAAATACATGTGCAAATTTATATGTAGAAAAAATTGCATTTTTCTCATATACTATATATTTTCAGTTTTTTAAAGAAGAAAACTTAAATGAAATTATCCATTATAATCAAAGAAATTGATTGAAAATTTTTGAGAAAAAAAATGAAGTAAATTTAAAAAAAAAAATTTTTCAAAGTAATATGTAATAGACAATTTTGAAAATAAAAAATCAAATAAAAATTTGATAAAATGTATAAATTTTGCTTTTGTTTAAATTTTGAAGTGAACTAAAAAGTTTATATTCCATGTAGTGTTGTCGTTTTCAAAAACTTGTTCGAAAAAACCTTTTTTAAATTAGGGTTTCTAACTACTACACCTTTATATTTTTTCAATGTTTCACTGTGCAACACCAGTCGTCTTCGTCACTAGACACTTGTAACTTGACACTTGACTATGTGAGAAGTGAACTGGTTTTGTTCGCTTACATGTTTCATGTAGCACTTAGCATAGTGGTAACACATATGTATCATCTAAAACCAGTCTAGCTAGCGTCTAGTCAGTCAATTCAGTAGAACAATTCACAAATAATAAAAAAAATAATAGTTGTTCTTCAACTCTTACTTCCCACCCCAGTTCAGTTGCCTTTTGAACGTAAGGGAAGATGGGTGGTATTTATACGTTAGCTCTTAATTTTTTAATTTTGATTTTTTTAATTTTTTCTATGCTTGGTTACTTTTTCATTAGAATTTTTTTTTTTCAACAACATTCTGTACAGAAGACATTCACGTTCAGTAATCAAGAATCTTTATAGTACATGTAATGATTTAATTAACTTTTTAATGAGCTAGAAGAAAAATTATGTTTTAACATATTTCTTTTAATTATTATCTTTTTCAAAATATCACTTGCCAAGGATCAAGATTTTTTAAATATGTATGCAAGTATTTTTATTTTTTATTTTTTTTTTTTTTTTTTTTTTTTTTACTTCAAAACAAATCCTTTTTTTTTTTTCAATGATTTTCATGTATAATATTATCTTATTTGATTTTACAATTTTTTTTTCGTTTTTGTTATTATTTTTCTTTGAAAAATTAATTTTCAAATGCAATTAAAACTTGATAAGTTTTGCTATTGACAGAATTATCAAAGTTTAATAGAATACATGTGTACAAAAATACTTTATAAATAGAAGAAATTTCCGGTTATGTAAAATGTATAAACTTGTTACTTGCACTCTACTTTTATTTATAATCATTTTCTTTTACAAAAACTTCGTCTTTTAAATATAGAAGAGTAAAAAAAAAACAAAAAAAAAAAAAAAAACAGAAAATAAATAAATAAATTGAGTAAAAAAAAAAATAAAATGAAATAAAATACACAAATAAGAAGTAGTTCCCCATTTAAATGTGTTTATACTTTGTAGTGACAAATACTGTTAAAATGTTCGAATATATATAATAGACATCTTTTTTGAATACATACCGGAAATTAGTCGCGACGACTAACCAACCATATGGAAATTTTTTTTTATGTATTTTTATACCATACATAAAGTAGATTTTCATTTATAAATATGTACACACATACTTGCTTTAATAAAAAGTGTCAATTTTTTTCTCTTTTCTATATTATAAGCTTTTCATATGCAACAAAACACAATCTATATCAGTAAATCATGTTGAACACATGAGAATTACATAAAAGACCATGTATATAAGTATCCTTTTTTTTTTTTTGTTGTCTGTAAATAAAAGAAAATAATTTCCCATTCAAAAAAAGACACAAAAATTACTAGCTTTTTAGTAATAATGACGATTTATTGAAATCGTTTTCTTTTGTTTTGTTTTTTTTTTGTGTATTTTATATTAAAAGCTTTTTAAATTTAAATCAAGCATAATAATATGTGGACAATTTGTATATAATACAAAACATAATATAATGAATGAATGTTAAAATGTACATACACAAATGGTGTAGTATTATGCATTTATTATGTCTTCATTTTTTTTTTTTTACATTGCAATTAATTTATTCGCACAGTGACAAGTAAATACATATGAGTACAGCTTAGTTTATGCATTTAATTTTTATTTTATTATTTTTTTTTTTTTTATTTTTATTTTATGAAATTTTACTCATTTACTTTTTTATTATGTTTATTATATTAACTTTTCAATTCATGTCGTTTTCATTACGCAAAAAGCATTAGTATACTTTAATACTCGCTCATACAATTAAATGTATGTACATTGTAAGGATATGTACATCAGTAATAGCAATGTATTTACATAGAAAAATGCGGTTACCTCAAAGAACTTAATATCCACATGGTACGGACAATAATTTACTAGGAAAATGCGGTTTTTCATATACAGTATAATGTGGTATAAAATGTACAAGTGGTAGAATAATAATAACTGTATAAAATAATAATAATAAAAAAAAACAAGACCGTTCTATTTCTCCCTATTTCTCGTCCTTCCAAAAAAAAAAAAATAAAAATAAAATAAATAAGAAATAAAACGAATTTATATTTCGTTTATAAAATTGTTGAATTTAATTTTGAAAATTATAAAAAAAAAAATAAAAATTAAATAAATAAAAAAAAAACATAACATAACAATAGTATAGAAACCTCAAAATGTCACTATTTTAATGTGTACGATTGTACATATGTATTTAAATTGTACATATGTACTTTGTATTCAAAATACAATACTTTTGTTTTTGTTATATAAAATATAGATTTTTCTATTTACACAGAAATATATAGATTTTGCCTTCTGATATGATACTATTCTCATTTTAAATACATAAAGTTTGTTTGTTTTTTTACAAACACGACCGTAGACCGTACATACATACATACATATATACATACAACCCATGCTTACGTACTTAAACATACATATTTTATATAAAACCCCTATGTTTGTGTAAATGACTATCATAGATACATCTACGTATACTTTAAAACAATTTAAATATTTTGCAAAATAATATCAAAAAAAAAAAAAAAAAACAGAAACCCTTTAATTTTAGGATTTCTTGTATAACGGTGGTAAAACACAATTACCAAAAATTTGGTTTGATATTGTTAAAACTGTTCACAAAATTTTACGAAAAACATGGAAAATTTTACATTATATACGTTATGTCGGAAAATCGTTATACAACATAGTATTATATAAATGTATGTATGTATGAATGTGTATTATAGTGAAAAAGAAGAATTTAGAAAAAAAGAAGATATACATAACTAGTAAAGCCCGTATAATGCATACACACCACATACATACAAAAATTTTGGATGTACAAAAATTAAAACATTGGAAAAAAAAAAACAGAAACAATAACAAGTGGAAAACTAAGAGACAGGACATAAGTAACCAAAATGTAAATGATTCAAAATGAAAATTGTGTCCACATGGTAACAAAATATCAGTACGTAACAAGAAATACGACAAAGACATTTTTTTTTTTTTTTTTTTCAAAAACAATACTCAAATAAAACTCACATAAATTTGTACTTTACTAGAAAATAAAATTAAAGAATATTTATTGCATCTTGACATTAATTATAAAATAAATTAAGGCAAAAAAAAAAAAAAAAAGAAAAAAAATAACAAAAATGTACTTTAGAATTTGTTTCTTACGATACTTTGAGGTTTTCATTATGTGTCCAAAATGAATGTGTATAGAAACAAAATTCACTCAGGTTGAGACATTAGTTTCAAAGAAGTAACGAAAGTCAAGGCTCATAAAAGTATCTAGTGCTAAAGACTAAGAAGTAGAAGAAGACAATTCAAAATGGGTATTATTTGTATTTTGTATGAAAAAAATTTTATTCTTAATTGCAATCTACATATGTAGTTTTTTTTTTTTTTCTGTTAGAATTTTACGTTATGATTTTTATTATCAAGACACTTACCACATTCAGACACATTTTGTGGAATTTATTTTGTGATATATTTTAATGAAAATTGTTGCTTTTATATAGTTTTACTATTTCTTAATATGTTTCCTAAGTTTTTCATTTACACAGCTAAAAAATAAATAAAAATTAACTAAACAGACTGTTTCAAAAACAAAATGAATAAAAACTTTAAATTAATTTAAATTTTTCCTTTGTAAACGACAAATTAGGAAACAATGAACCTGTTAAAGTCTAAGAAAATATGAGCTAATTAATATACTTATTTGGTTTTTTTTTTTTGATTATTTGTATTCAGTTTTTTCTTTGAATTAATTTTAACTGATACACCCTGTATTTTATGACATTCCATTTACATGGCGCATATTTTAAAATGTAATGAAATTTTCATTTTACACTACTATCACAATTTAAAATTATATTTTCAATTTGGAAAACTTTAAAAGAAACATTAACACAAAACTTAGACATTTGTTAGTATAATGTAAATACATGTATATGTGTACATAAATTAAATAACGCCCAAAATCGCCACAAAACTTATTGTTTAATGTAATTAAATGTATACGATATGTATAATGCTAAATTAGATGTGATAAATTTATGTAAGTCGTGCATTATGTTTGTACACATACTTTAGACACAATACTCTATTGTATGTATATTTTTAGCATATACATAAAACAGGAAAACACAAAGGAAAAAACAATTTTAAAATGAATTAAATGTTAAACAAGTGGAAAACAAAAATTAGAAAAAAAAAAAAATAAATAAATAAATGAATAAATAAAAAGAAAACTGAAATAATAAGACAAGGAAAACTCTGTATATAATATTATACAAGTACAATACATAAACAACATAAAGCATAAAATGTAAGTTTACACAAACGTATTTTAAATAAACAAACGTAGACAAACATATGTACATATGTATAAGATGTGTATCTGGTTTATAGAATTGTCATATTAAACTGTATACACATATACATAAATGAAAAAGATACATACATACATTCAAAAACTGCATTCAACTTTTATATGACTTTTCCTTTTAAATACAAGACATGCTTTTGTCTTGTACTAAAATATATTATATTTTATATTTAATTTGTATATAAAACTAAAATGTGATAGTGGTTCGAGGTAATTAAATTGTTATTAAAATTATATATCTCGTCGTTGTATATACATAAAATACTTTTGTAATGAAACATTATAGATATACATATGTACATACCTTTAGAAAAAAAAAAAATTTGATACTATTACACTAAACATATTTTATAGAATTTATTTTATCATCATCATCATCGTTCATATCCTTATGTTTACATCATATAATATAATATCCTTTAAATCCTCTATTTAACTTTGATATAATTATACACTATTTCATGTACCATCAGATGATTATATACTTGTATTTCTGTTGTTTTTCTTTAAATTACTGTTAAATTTTTCTATTATATCGTATACACAGTATACATCTATGTATGTGAAAAATAGACATATGTAAAAGTCATTAACTTTAATTAAATTGATTTAAAGGAACAAAGCAGTATACAGCATTTATTGTAAATAAAATGAAATAATGTTAAAAAAAAAAATAAAATAATTAAAAAATAAAATTATTATAAACGACAATGCATACAAAAAGCTAAAGTAAAATCTATATAAATACGATCGTATGCATTTTCTTTAGAAATGATATCATCTTCCAGTATCGAGTCGGAAAACAAAGGATATTCTCAATAGAATAATAAAACTCAATGAAAACTTTTGATGATGAAAAATTTGTTACATATTGAATTGTGTTTGATAATTTTTCCTTTTTTTTTCATTTATTTATTTATTTATTTTAGTTTTCATTTACTTAAAAACCAATCATCTGTATACATGATGTGTATCATGATATTGACTATATAGTTACTATATCAAATTACTACTCATGATGACTACGTTAACATAACATTTAGTACGTTCTGTTTCTTCAGGAAGCAATATATCAAAACAAATCATCATCATCATCACCTTGCATGATAGTGTGAAAATATTTCTTATTGATTTTTCTTTCATGTTTTCTTTTTTCTTCATAATTTTTTCTTTTGCGATTGTAATACCCATGAGACGATGTACCATATGAAAAAGGAAAACAAACAAATAGAAAATGGATAAATGATGTAAACGATGCTTTTCCTTTACATTATCTATCAATATTACAACTGATTTTGTATTGCACTTTTGTTATATTTCATTATTTTTTTGATAATAATGAAAATATACTGAAAATCAACATTTTTCGATAACAAATTTCATTTTAAACTTTCATGATACTAAAGGTAAAATATTCAAATAAAAATTTTTGTTTTTCTTGTAAAATATTTGGCCTTGAATTAAATAACATTATCTTAATAACACATAGAAATTCGTTTTACAATTCTTAAACATTTGAAGTAATACAAACTTCTTTAGATGGACTAAAATATCTTTGGTACACAAAAAAAAACGTAAATATTTTCAAATGCAAACCCCAACATTTATACAATAACAATAACAAAAAAAAAAAATCCAAAATACCCCGAAAAAAAAAATTGGAATAGTCAAAATAAAAAGAGGAAGGCAAAAATACATGCTATCATCTATTTAACTTTTATAGTTGCTCTTTGGCGTGCAATATATTATTTTGAAATCGTACAAAGTGTGACAATTTTTCAGTCAATGATTCTGCTATATTTTCAGAAAAAGATTTATGATGATGTCCTCTAGAGATATTATATTTGAACGATGATAAAAGCAAAATACAAACAAAAAAAAAAAAACAAAACAAAATAAAAATACCAACAGATATAAAATGGAATAAACAACAGCAAAATGAAACATATGAGAGAAAAAGGACATACACATAAAATAAAAATATCTCATATATAATACAAATATGTATGTGTACATATCTATACTACATACACATAAACTATATCCGTCTGTCTATTTGTCTGTCTGTATACATAAATGTGAAATTTTTCATTTTTACTTTATAAATTAAGTGTCATGAATTTTTTGATATTGGAATATAATAATGTTGTATTTATGTACTCAATAATAAACTCAATATGAAATGTATATTATTTAAAACAAAAAAAAAGAAAAGTAAATAAATAAAATAAAGAACATAAAAAATATATAGAAGACAATTTATTGAACTGTAATCAGGATCACTTTTTGAATAAATGAAAATAAATTTCCAAAAAACTTGCAAAAATATGTACATATACGAGTACTCGTATGTATGTACATAAATTTGGTCGAATGTGTTTATATAAGTACATCCTGTATGTTTACATACGTATACTGTAATAAATAAATAAATAAATATGTATCAATTTAAGATTTTTTTGGTGTCATACGTAATTATACGTAAATAATCTTTTTTTTTTTTTTTGTAATTTTAAAGAAAAAATTTTACAATCATGAAATAATTCTGATTAATACAATTAAATGCCTTTAGGGTTTAATTCTCCCAATCGAATTTTAAATAAGTTTTATTGGTTTACTAAATTATTAAATGTACTCAAAAATTTTACCTGAAATTTTCCTGAAAGCACAGACAATTTTTCTGAAAATTTTCTCATGTACGTATACATACAATTGTATACATATCATTTTTATACTGCAAACGTAACTTTTACACATTATAAATATACCATAAAACCAAAATAAATACAGATGTAGTGACAATAAATGATTGAAAACATGTTTAAAAAAGAAAATTTAAAGTTTCTTTTAATTTAAGTTTGAAAATTTCAATAGTACATTGCCATTGTATAACGTCTATATTTATAAAGAAACTATTTTATCATTTTCTAACAAAATTTTGTAACAAATTTTATCCTTCTTGTTTTCTTTTGTTTCTATTTTGATTTTCATTTTATTTTTTAATATAAAATTCATTTTTGAAAGTATTTATGTATCATATTAAATGTAATTTTGTATACAATCTCATATAAATTGTGTTCATATTCACATGAAAATGAAAATGATATATCATGAAAATTTTCTATTTTATATATACACGCGTTTGTATGTAATGAAAAATAATCTTTTGTATGATGATATTAAGTATGTACGAGTATACTTAATGTAGTATATAGATAATTGCAATTTTCTCAATTTTGTGGTATTTTCCACATATCAACAGTAACATTTATTTTTGTCTTTTTTCAAATATCATATGCTACTAAATTTTATGTAAGATGAAGTGAAAAATTTTCATTATTAATTCATAGGCTAATGTCTATGTAATGTGATACAAATGTACATAAAACGATAATGAAATAAGAAATTTTGTTATTATTAAAAATTAATGGCATTTTAAATCTTTTCTTATATTCAGTCATCGTATGTATATAAATATGTATGTATGTGTATATGATACGTAGAAAATTTTGAAAATGAGAGAATATAAATTTACATTTGAATAAAATTCTTATATGAATATTTTTCAATTTAATTAACATTGAAATCGTTAATTGAATTTTCCAAAACAAGTTTATGCATATAATACAAAAGGGTACACATCTTTGGTATTTAGAGGTATTGAGTAGTGACACCTTATCTAAAAAAGTAGAGAGGATAGAAAGGATGAAATTTAATTTGAAAATTGAGGGTTAAACAAAATGTTTGCGATTTATTTATGTTGACAAACTAAATTATCAGGCGTAACCTATTAGAAGATCAGAATCTTTCTAAATTAATAGCACCAAAGAAAAAGATACAAATTATATAAGTAATTTTAATTTTAATTTTTTTTTTTTTATATTAATTCTAATTCTACGTAAATTTTTTTTAAATTCATTTAAAATATTTGCATAGTCCATCTAGCATAAATTACATCCTCATAAATTATAATAATAAATAAGTCTATCATTAAATACTAGACATTTGAAATTTGCAAGTTCATTTATATATATAAAAAAAAAAAAAAATACAAATAAAATCCTTTTAAACAATCAAAAATAAAAAAATCTACAAATATGCTACAGACATTTTATCCATTTACATTCCATACGCTGATAAAATAAAAGATGTGTACACACTAATATTTATCTATTGATGTTTAAAGAAAATTTACATATAAAAACATTGAATTTATCATTCATCAGTTTATTCAGAATCTAAAAGGGATAATACACGTAAAGGGATAGACAAGTACATATGTATGTAGGATATAATAATTTATACACATGCACATATATTAAATGGACCTGTATTAGCATATTACTCATTTATTGTACATAAAATGCATGCCAAAAGGATTTTATGTACGTACAACACTATAACATGACAGATGATTTGACTTTAAGTCTATATAAGAAAAAGGATAACAAGAAATAATCGCTTTTATTTCTTACTTTCTATCTTTTTGATTTTATTTTACTCAATAGAGATGTAAAGAGCATAAAAAAAAAGGAAAAAAAAAGTTACATATAAGATTGTATGTATTAAAATATAATAATGGTTATACAATTGATATAATACAATTACTATATATACATACAGATATTTTTTAAATGCGGTTTAAAAAAAAAAAATACAGAAGAAGGAATTTTCCTAAGGATGAGAAAAGTACACAAAATCAAAGTAAAAAAGCTAAAAATCAAAAGTAAATGAAGTTGAATTTCTTTTATTTAAGAAGATTTTATTTTTAGTATGAGTACATACGTATTTATTACTTGAAATTGTCTCAATTTTATTTTATTTTTTTTTTCTACCCTTTTATTTTGGAAAAAATTTTAAGTATCTTTTATATATGAGACGAAAAAAAAATGGCTAAGAAAAATGAGATTTCATTGTACATTTTTTTTTTTTCATCATATGCGTCATGTATAAAAATTTCATATATAAGAACGCACGTAAACGTTTACATATGACATTCACAATTGTAAATTTGAAATCAAAATGAAAACAAAAAAAAAAAAATCCAATCTTCTTATCTAAAGGATTTGTCAAATTAAGTTCTCCCTTAGGTTGCATTAAAATGTAACCACACATGAGTACAAAAAAAAAAAGAAAATAGTAAGAAAGAAAAACAGAAATAGAAATAGAAAGTTATAAAATGAAATACATACAATACGATACACCCACATATAATATAAAAATTCCCTTATTAGAAAAACGATACAGTATCTTTGATAAATTTAATACGTATACACAATTGTCTACCTTCATTGTCTTTTTTTTTTTTATTTCTTTTGCCTTAACATTTTTATAAGTCTTATAATCTTTGGAAAAAAAAATTTTTTTTTGCTTTTTTTATTTATTCTAAATCTCTAGTACACAAAAAGCCATAATATAGATATGTACATGTATAAAAAATGATGCAATTTTTATCGCTTCATCAGTACACAAAAAAAAAAATGTAAAAGAAAATCAAATCTTTTCCAAATTATCAGTAGGTAATTTTACTTTATTCATAAAAATTCTCTTCTTTTCTTTACGTACTTACTATTTTGTATTTATGTTCTATCTACTCTATGCAGTGTATGCCTATTTATTAAACTGAATGCAACATTAACTTCTTGACCAATTTTGAGGATTTGAAATGAACAGAAAAGAAAATAACCCCCATTTTGATTCAATGAACCTTAAAAATTTTTGATTGTCGATATAAAAAAGGACATACGGTAAATCTGTACAAGTACATATGTATGTAAGTATATAAAACTATGTGACATCATGTATGTGTCTACTGCATAATACTATATGTGAATTCGTATATTTTTATGTGTTATTCATTGTATGTGCATGAATTTTATATTTTTATTATTATTTGATAGAAATCAAATTAAATTATATGTTGTATTCAATACATTGAATATATATTGAAAAATAACAATAATAATAATATAACAATAATAAGAAAAATTTTGTTTCTATTATGCAGTACCATTTTTTTTTTTTTTTTTTGATTCTTAAAGGGAAAAATCATAGTATAATCTGCACAATATACATTATAACATTGAATTTCTCACTTCATAGAATACAAAATCCTTCTAATCACTTTCTTATTTATATGTATATGGAAAATAAATGCCTATATCCATATGTATATATGATAAAGTTTCTCTATAAAATCTTTTTAGAAATATTATACCGCATTCAGTGTATATGCTTAACTTTTATAAATTACCGAATATAAATATATATACATCTGAGAAGGTAATACATAGAAACAAAAATGTATCAGTCGATTATTGAATGAACATAAAAATCAGATAAAAATAACCGTCTTTTGAACTCTTGACTGATATAACTATCATACATAAGGAAGGATAAAATGCAGAATGTATAAATTCAGAAGGAGTCTTTTATATTGCAAAATATGTGTACAATTAAGATATTTCTTTTTTTCTTTGATTTTATAAACGTAATATGTGTTTCAAAGTATCAAAAAAAAAAAAAAAAATGTTTTTTCTCTTCCTTATTTTATTACACCACTACACAAGTTTTTTTTTTTTATGTATGTATATTCATCTTATGTTGAATACAGTCTGGACATAAGATTTTTCTTTTTGATAATAATTTATAAATCTCTTCAAGATATTTTATATACATTCCATATTGTATTAAAAATGTACAATATGAAAGGATCATTTTATTTTTAGATACCAGAATATATACACATGTATGTGTCTTTCTGATAATATTTTCAAAGTCTAAGTACAAAAACGTACAAAAAATTATAGTGAATTTCTTTGGTTATGATGTAATCATCTAAAAAGAAAGAAAATTGGTCTTTTAGTTAACAAGGGTCCAAGAATTCTACATAAAAGTCTATTATATGTAATGAAAATATCAAAAATCCTGAATTAGTCACGGACATTTAAAGATGAAATATTTCGAAGAAAAAAAAAAAAAAAAACTTCTGAAAAACCCTGTTAACTTTGAGGTTATACGAACGTTTCTCTGAATGGAGACTGGAAAAACTTGAGGAGCTTAGTGTAAGGTGAAAGTGGAAAAAAAATGCAAAAGATTTGATTTTTCTAAAGGGAGCCAATAATGTTAATTACATTATGAAAATCAATTTTGTTTAAAAACAAGAGAGCAAACAAAGACATAAACCGGGTTGCAGAGCTTAAGGTGTTAAAAATAGTTTATAAAAAAAAAAAAACATTTTTCTCTTTTTTTTTCATTTACCATATTATGCCAATATCAAAAACAAACAAAAAATCCTTATTGCAGGAATATTTTAAAATGCCTTAAAAAAATAATTGATTTAATTTATTATCATAAACACCAAAAATATTAATGAATACCATAATATAAAAATATGAAAATATGTGCATTGATAATATTTTAATTAATTTTTACATGATCATCATCATCATTATTATTAATATAATGACAATAATGTAATAAAATTATGAATATAAAAATTTATTATTCTTCATTTTCTTTGATTAAATGGGGTTTACGGTATAAATGAATACAATTATTAAAAAATTATGTAAATGGAATAAAATCCAAATTGGAAAAACCGTAAAATAACCAACATAAAATTGAATGCAATTTAAATACCAGTAAATGTATGTACATACATATATATCTACATGCGTATGTATATGTGTATTTATGTATGTATTTATTATCGTTATACCATTAAAGGTATTCAAATTAAAACAGTGTTTCACAAAATTATGTAATAATTTAAATATAATGACATAACATATAGTACCTATGTATATTTAAATTATATTCGTACGTTATCGTTGCACGTAAATCGTGTACAATTTTAATTAAAAGTAAAAATAAATAAATAAATAAAAAAAAAATAAATAAATAAAAATCATGAAAACACATAAAATAATGAAAAGTGATTTTTTTAAAATTTTACCTTGACACACCTGTATTCTTGTGTTGCACATGAATACATCTTTTGATTTATAATAATGAATATGTAAAATTTCTAAATCAAATATCTAAATAAATTTTACATAATAATTATGAATACAATTTAGTACGTATCTACCATATGCAAAAAAAAAATAAATAACAAAAATTCAATTTATATTGATTGTTAAATATTAGATATAAAATAAGGGTGAATAATAATAATTGTAATAATTTACATAATATACAATAAATAATATAACAAACACAAATACATAATCCAAACTTGACTATGTTATAACATACTGATATATAAATACATAATATATGTATGTATGCATGCATATACTTATGTTTGTTGTATACTTATAAACGTATGTACATATTATGATATAAAATTTTGACACTAAATAACCATATACATACGTATGTATGTATATATGTACGGGTATTAAAAACCTTTAACCATGATTTAACACTGTACAATTTGTATTATCACAAAATTATTTCATTTATACAGGTAAATTTATGTAAATTACACACGTTCTACAATATAATAAAATCATGTAATTTTCTATAACAATAACAAATAGGAATTTATATATGTATGTATGTACATATCAGTATTAGACATACATACATATATTAAATATATAACATGAACATTGCCGATAAACATATATTTACAAAAACATACATGAACGTATCTATACATTCATTACACCTAAATATAAATTTATAATACATATGTGTTAATATGAAAATGTTCATAATATTGATTTACACATATGAATATTATGTAATTTAAAATTGAAAAGACAAATATACGTAACATCAAAATCAGAAATAAAATGTAAAAATTATGAAAAAAAAAAAACTCAAATATTTTACATACAAGTTGAACAAAATTTACAAAAAAAAAAAAATAACTGCCTTTATGTTCCATCTGCAAATTTTTAATTTGATTTTATTTTAAATTCTAATTTATTTTAAGCCTAAAAGAAATCTCGTTATTTTATTTTATTATTGTTATTTTTTTTTTTTTTTTGCAAATGTAAATACGCGACCAAAATACGAATTTCTAAAGAGAAGAAAATAAAAGCTGTGCAAATTGAGCTCTCATTTAAATTAATGGAATATTTAGTAAGAATAATATAAATTTAGGGCAAATTTCATTTTAAAAGTTCATTTCATATATAATTTGCAAATAGTAAATAAAAAAAAAAAAAATTTTTTTTCGTATGCATGTAGAAAAAAAAAAAAGTGAAAATTTAAATGCATATGTTGATTCATTTGTTATTTTTCAATTTTATTCAATTTATCTGCGTATATGTATATTAACTTAAGCCTGAATATATAATATGAGTGAAGTTTAAATAACCCAATTTAAAACCATTGTTTATTATCTACGTTTAATTTTCTAACAAAATATAAAAACAATTTAAATGTTCAATTTATCTAATTGAAAATAAACTATCATTTTTTTTTTTTTTTTGTATATTGAATTTAGGTAACGCTAAAGGACATTCAAGTGTACACTAAAACAACGTAAAATAATGCGTTGTCAATTATTTAAAATTTTATTTTTACATAAAATTTTATTTGTTAATAAACTTACTTAAATAAAATTGTATAGAACATAAGAATAATAGACTTTTATTTACTTTTGTTTAGCGACGACCTTAACCTCATCTTTAAAATATAATTTCTAGTGTATTCAGTTTATGCACCTACATTCGAAAAAAAAACAAATTCATGTACACGAATCATCAAACTTTAAATACAGAGTATACATATGTACATATACATATATATTAAGGGTTATGACCCCTTATGATGAACATAATTAAAGCTGTCGACCCCATCTTTTAACAATAAATTCTTCAAATGGCATAAATCTATTACATAATCAATACATACATACATCCATTCTGTATATTTGTAACACATAAAATTCATAGAATAATTTTAAATGATATCAATTATAACCGACAAAAAGACTCCTCCATGTATATCCTCTATACGCATATATGTACATACTTATGTATATACATTATCATGGTGTTTAGAATAATATTCTTTAACTATTTACATACATATGTATGTATATAATTTTCTATAGCTTATCATACATCCTTTTGGATAGCTTAAAATTGGTGATTACCTCAGGCATGTATGAATCCATAATTAATAGCTCGTGTACCACATACAATTTATTCATTGACATTCGACATAAAGTATACATGTAGACACATAAACGAATATACATACATGTAGACATATCACATGTTTTATGTAGATATATAATACAGGATATCTATGTATGTATATAATGTGTATACTTACATTATATGAATTCTCATACACATTGATATTTTATAGGCCTATAGCCAATCTTTGGAATTGGCCAGTCTACGATTTTCAAATGAATTTTAAATAGCATTCATATTGTGTATCTATAAACATAATATAACATTGGATATGTAATCGAAAATATACATATATTTTGTATATTTAAATACATGTTTTCAATAAATAAATACATGCAAAAAAAAATTTTTTTTTTTTTACATTCATAGATGAATAAATATAAACCCATATAAGGTACATATATTTAAATTTGGTTATGCGATAATGTATCCTGAATACCCCAGATATCCTAGATATTTATGTACATATATGTATATGTATTTATGTGTATGCAAATATCTAAAAACGATACATATATTAATATTGTATGCACATTGTTAATTTGAATAAAATCAAATCAAAAACACATGCAATACTTTTATTAAACCTACACACATTTAAATGCAAGTATGTACATATGTATGTGTATGTATGTAGCCAACAATTTAACATAGATAATGAATTTATTTTGAATACAAAAAAGATTTTTTTTTTTTGTTTAAACCAGCTTAATTTTATAGTTATCATGTCATTTCGAATTGAATTTAACACTAACGAATGTTCATATTAGCTTACAAATGTATTCTAAAGTGTAAATACGTACGTACGTATTTAATTGGAATATACAATGAAATAATATTGAGTTAAAATTTAAGCCTATATTGCAAAAATTTTCTATAGTTCGTAAGGTGTATGCTCCGTTGTAATTTCCTATTACATTATTTTGTATGTTAAATTATATGAATAACTGAAATTTTACTCAAATAAAAGCAATTTTCATTAATCTGATATTTTCACTTTAAAAAATTACTTAACAATTCAATCTTGTTTTTAACTAATAAATAAAGATTTCATTTTTTTTTTTTTTTTCATGTATGAAAATATTAATAGACTTTTGTAATGCACTGTATTTTTAATTTGAATTTATATGAATTGACAATGAACTAAATGGAATAAAAAGCTTTATAAATATAGTCATGCAGAATTGCTTGCATGTTATACTTTTCCATGTATGTATGTGAGTAGATATGTATATATACAATAAATACAATAGTATGTGCGTGTTTTAATTATATGTAAATGTGTGCAACATATACATTTTCTGATAAGGGTAAAAGGCTCATGTATATAAAAAGCCTATAATCAGCCTATGTCTTATACACACAACAATTTCTATATGTATGGGAATACATTCATTATACAATTAATGGTCTTACAGAGGATATTTTGTTCATATATGTGTATGGCATACATAATAAAGTTAGGATATTTTGAACCATACCCCAAATATACATACATACACAACACGAACAAGTTTCATGTCTCGATTGTGTGTAATTGATTATCTCACATGTTAATTTTGATTAAATATGCAAATCGACACAATTTCGAGATCAATAGGTGCGGAAATTTTCTCTATACTGCGGTAATAAAATTTACGTATGTACAAGATTTATATACTATACGTATATACATTATATGTAGAAATATGTAAAATGAATGTGTAGTTTAATTTCTACAAATATAAATATACATTTATACAAAGGAATATATATCACGTAATTTTACAATTGTAAATACATGTATGTATGTATGTACTTCTGAATATATAAATGTATGCACATTAGTATGTGTCTAAATGCATTTCCCATAAGTCTTAAAGATTTAGCGGATTGCAATTAATTTGTGTTGTGAATACTAAAAAGGATGATAATAAACAATATTACATATATACACACAAACACATACATACGTACATATGTGCATACATATGTACAAAATTTACCCCTGTTTGAGAAACATGAATTGTTCAAATAACATATACAATATACAAAATAAAACATGAAACAAGAAATACAAGTACTTGCATATAAACGTACTGTATACAACATTAATACCTATGTACATGTAATATGCATACATTTTGAAATATTGAGAAAATAATTTAAATTCAATTTATCAAATTTAATTTAATAATCGAAAATTTAACTACCTATCATCTACTATAAACATTAAATTTTATTTTATCTACACATATGTATATTTTATCTAGTATATTGCATTATATTAATAATTTTGATAAATTTTCATTTTATAAATTTATGTATCAATAATGTAACAATATGTTTATTTTACTTTGGTACATATAAATTTTACATACATATAAATAAAATAATATTTGAAATTTTGAAATAACATAAATTTTCTTTGTGTTCTCATATCATTACATTTTGTAGTATAATTTTTTATTTTAGTATGTAAGGATAACGACGATATAAAATAATAAAAAATAGAAAAAAAAAAAAAAATAAAATAAAAAATTCTCGATTATTAGGTAAACACAAATACAGTAAATTAACACATCATTATCATATAATAATATACAGACATTGAAAAAACACATCAATGTACATTTGTATCTGTACAATTCTCTATAGTAAATAATTGTATCTGTAATTGAATAGATCACACCACGTTTATTTATTCTTTACTCAATAATAATGTCCTAAAGCTAAGATTTCCTCCTGCAATCAATTTAATTTATTTTTTTTCTATTGTTATATAAAAATGTATATATACAAAACCATATATAAAATCAAATTCGAATACATGTATATACACACAATAATCATGTATCGATTGGTACAATTAGTTTTTTCAAGAAATGCCCATCAGGAGGCATTTCTTTCTTTTTTCATTATAATAAGAGTTTAAGTTCATAAAAGTAACAAGAAAAAATTTACTAGAATATTATATGTAGCTAGAAGGCTTTACATAGTAACTAAAATGGTAAAATTGGAAATAAACATCAGACAAGAAAGCATAAAATCATCATCATTTAAAGTTAAATTGTATAAATAATCTGTGATTGATACACTTTATATCAGTGAAATAAACAGGAAAAAAAAAAAAAGAAGAAAACTCGAATATTTTATTGTGATTTTTGTATTTATTTGAAAACTTGATAATCCTTAATTGGGACAATCATCATCATCATCATCATCATCAACATCATCACCCATTATATTGTCACCGTCATCGTTTACATGAGGATGCATACAAAGGGAAATTATAATCACAACACAATTTATTCTCTGCATTTGACATACACGTTCGAATTTCGCATACAATTAGAGAATAATTTGTACGTGTATACTACAAGAGAATAAAAGAAAAATTGAATGAAAAGAAAATTTTTGTATATGTATACAATGTGTATATGCACACAGAAATATACATATTAGGGGATATAATAATAAAGTTATCCATGATATTTTATGCTTTTTTCCTTTCCTAATTGCTTTGATTTGTAAGAAAAAACACCTGTATTCCTAATTATTATGCCTATAATACATACAAATAATTTACGAGGTTTTTTTTTTTTTTTTTTATTGACACTGTATTGAATTTATCATATACATACATGAGTATGTATACCTTATATTTCTGATACAATATATAGTAAATGAAATAAAAGTAATTTTATCTAATTATACAAGATAACTAAAAGAAAACTAAAAAGAGATAATATTCTAACAAATATCCTAATGATCATGCATTTTCTATTGATGTAATTTATTTGCACGAATGGCTTACATGCTCATGTTTATGTCAAGAAATATACAAAAAAAAAAAAAAAATTATAATAGAAAAGTCAAAAGAATAAAATTATATTAATGATTATCTCAAATAAATACAATACAAAATATGTTATGTTATCATCACTTTTAATAACATAACAGATTTGTTTAGAGGCCTATTATTACATTTTCGTTACCTTTCTATACCAATATATAACGCCTATTACAACTAAACATTATTCAGCTTATTTTTAATAAGAATGTAAAAGAAAAATGAAAAAAAAAATACATACGTTTATATCAAAAATACAAAAAAAAATAACGTACAAAAACCAAAGGAAAAAGAATGAAAATACAAAAAAAATAGGAAAACGTATAGTTTTGTAAAGAAATTCAAACAAAAAAAAACAAAAAAACTGGAAAAAAAAATTAATATCATGTCACGCAATATGATACCTAATTTTTTTGCCTCTTTCAATACATTTCATACAATATGTATCGCTTTTGTGACAATTTTATTATCAAGGTGACTGTAATAAAAAAAAAAAAAACAAAATTTTTTTTTTCGTAATATTTAAGTTAACATATTCCTTTATGAAAAAGAAATTTTCTGGAAAGTTGGATAACACTGATTGTTGCACACATAAGGATTTATAAATACATATGATTATTATTCATTTCTTATTTCTTGTTATACTTTAACTAAAATTATAGTTTTATAACGAAGTTTTTTTTTTTTTCTATTGAAAAGGAAAAAAAAAGTTATTGAATTTTCATGACATTCAAAAAATCAAAAAAAAAAAAAAATCAGTTTATCTTTTGTATCAAAAAACGAAACAAAAGGATTTCTTTTTTTTTTTTTTTATACATGTGTGTAAAATGAAAATTAAATGGAGCGTGACTTTGATAAAACGTAGGAAAAAAATTACCTTTAAAAAACAACAGAGAAAAATTCAAAATTTTCAGATTTTTTCAATTTCGCTTTTCATGTTACAATTTCATCATTATTTTAAAGTAAACCTTTTCAAGTTCGTGACATAAATTTAAATTTCAATTTTTTAAATTAATTACACAATTTAACGATACATTATATTATTCTTTTCCTCATTTCCTATTTCTTTACTTCCTTTTTCCTTCATAGTTTTTTAATAACTGAAAATAGTTAATTAATTTAAAAAAAGAAAGCGAATAAAATAATTTAAATAGATACATAAGTATTTCCTTGTATTATTTTCTTTTGTCATGTTCATAGTTGGCGAGAAAAAGGAAATTCAAAAAAAAAAAAAAACTGAAAATCGAATTAAAATTATTTGTAATATAATATGCGCGCAAGAAAAAATTCGAATAGGAAAATTCATTTTCTTTTAAATAAAAATTTGTTTTTTTTTTTTAATGATTATGATCATTAAATTGATCATCAAAGAAAAAAAAAAAAATTGATGACAAAAATGCGTATATGAATTTTATTTGGATTTAAAAAAAAAAAAAAATTTGTTTGAAAATGAAGTCAATATTCTTTTGTATATATATTTACTATTATATCTTTATAAATACAATCTTTTTAACTGAATTATTTTATCATTTTATTTTATATTTTAATACGTTTATCAGATCTACAGAAAAAGAATAAGTTAAATGTGAACTGAATCTATGTATGTATGTATGTATATGAAGATTACAGTCTCATCATTCAAGTACACACTTTATGTCCAATCAATTGGAATGGTGGAACAAAACTCAATCATTTATAACACAAAAGATGGACAACAACAAAAAATTTATATAAAATACAATTTCAAATATTTTGTTTATTTCAAAAAAAATAAATAAAAAATAAATAAATAAAAATGTTGATCGGTATAAACACAAAGTACAAAGTTCTATTTTTTCGTTATTGTTTATAAAAGTTCTAAAATTACTTTTGTTTCTTTTTAACTAATCTGTAAAAATCTTTACAAACAATAAAGGTCATAGGTGCATGATAAGTACATATACTCATGCAATTTTTATTTCATCTAAGATAAATTCAAAGTTATATCTGAAAAAATTTTTCCAAATGACAATTTTCTTTTATTTTTGCTTTTTTTTTATTTATTTTTGTTTTTTGATAAGCTTTGTGCTATCGTACTTATGTTATGTTCTTTATAAAAATTTTATTTGTACAAAATAAGAACCAACGATCTCTATGTTACACACATACGAATACATTGCCTAGAAAATCATATCCATTTATCGTACACCTATAAATTATATATGTATATGCTTGGACTTTAGCTTTTACAATTTTTTTTTTTCTTATTTTCTTTACATATGTCTTTTGTATGAATTTATTTTTCTTTTTTTTTTTCTTTTTCTCGATATGTCCTTACGAAAAATATAAATTAATACATAAAGAATTGATGAGATCAAAAATCGGGGATCATCTAAAGATATATTGTACTTCTTATTATTTTTATTATATCTTTTTCCTGGACATTATATTTAGCATTTGTATAGTATAAGTTCAAATAGGTATAACACACACAAGCAATAAGTATGGCGTATAGCGGTATAGATAGATAACGTAAAACTAACAAAAATGAAAATTGTAAATACTCCATAAGTTATGACTGACTTTAAAAACAATAATACTTATTCTGAACATATGTATGTACATACGTACTTACTAGTATTATTGAGCCTTATAAACTTTATCATACATAAGGATATAAAATATAAAATCCTTTTTGAACGGTATCTGTTATAGCATACTGTAAGTACATATGTGTACTCTAACATGTATGATATGAAACGTGGATATTTCGATAAGTTATTGAACATAAAATGTAGAAAAAGTCCGTTACTCGAGGAATGGATGTACAACAAATCGGTAATCGGTTCTTTTTTTATATTTTTTTTTTATTTTTATTAAATTGAAAAATAGCTAGAACAGCATTTTGTTTAAAAAAAAAAAAACAAATGAATAGAAAACTTAGCAGACATTAAAACAAAACAAATAAAAAGTTTCTTGTAAATAATATAAAAAGGAAAACATATATGAATGAATTTCGATTAGAATATTTTTAAAAATTTATATTTTCTGTTGAATTATAGAAAAATTTTTGAACTTTTTTTTTTCCAAAAAATTTCATATGAATAAAATAAATTTTCCAATGTAATTACATTAGGATTTATAAAGAATCATTAAAAAAGGGAAATTTATTGAACTAAATAAAAAGACAATTGGTTGATTTTAGGTACTAATCAATTTTCAAAATAAAAAGAAAAATTTTTTTGTAATGCTTATTAGAATTATTGAGTAACAAAAATTATTTGACTATGGGTTAAAACAAAAATAATATTATAATACAGTAGAAATCGTATATAAGAATGCAAAAAAAAAATTATAAAATTCATTCATCAAAAGCTATTGTCGTCGAAAAAAAAAATTAATTTGTATAATTGTCATAATAAAACCTACGGCAATTCATATAGAATACAAAATGATGAATTTTTATTTTTAGGCACATTATCGTCATTATAAGCTAATGTTTTTATATACAACTTGTACTGTATTAAATTCATTCATTCAAAAATGTACTAATGGAACCAATTTTCATTTCATTATTGAATTTCTACTTTTATTCAATTTTCATACATTTAAATTTAACTTCTGATATATCGAATTGAAATTGAAATGAATTTTAACATGTATGTACAAAATTGCAACATATTTTCAATTCATTTTTATTTTTTTTTTTAATTTGATTTAAAAAATAAAACGCATACAATTTTGTCGCATTAATATTTAATTTAATTTTCATACATTTATTTGCATATTTTCACTTACTAACATAATTTGATAAAAAATAAAATTTTTTTATTGCTTTTTTGTTTTTGTATAAAAGTAGAAAATTAAGTTTAAATACGTGTTTAAACGATATACATATATATGTATGTATGTACGTACACACACACATATGCATTTAAAAACAATTTTTGCTTAATTTTATACTGAATTTGGGTAACATATGCAACAAAATATGTTCTTAAATTGCATGAAATTTTTTGTATACAGGATGTTTCACAATTGATTGATACAAAATTGATATTAAATAACTGTTACAAAAATTCAAATATAGCATGTAAATAATTTCACAAAAATTTAATAATTCAACAATAGATAATCAACGATAATTAGATGGAGTTGGATGAAAAATAAGAAAAAAGACGATTTTGATTTTCACTATAGAAACAACAAGAAAAGCTCACCTAATGACATATATTCGGTGACACACTGTATTTATTTTTGCTTTTAATAAAATTGAAAAATTCATTTACATACTATGTGCCGTACACGTGTGTATGTTCGGTACACATGTAAAAAATTTCAATACAAATTTGTAAAAATACTAAAGAAAATTCAAAAATACAAAATGTATTTTGTTGTTGTTGAAAATTTTGCAGTTAAGAAAATTACAGTATGCACACATGAAAAAAAAAAACAAGAAATAAAAATCAAAATCAGATACGGAAATGTAAAACAAAATCTTATTTTTTGGATATTGAATAAAATACAAATTAAGGACAAAGCTTGTTGTAACAGATGTACAATGTACACGTATATTCTTGGTAAAATTATAACACGAATGAAAAATTTTTTTTTTTTTAAATCTATAAATCGGCTTTTACAACAAAATGTATCAATGTATTCTACATGCACTACATTTCCCTTTCTTATGTGTAAAATTTTATATAAAAATTTTCAAAAAAAAAAATAAATAAATAAAAAGTACATATACGTAAAACAAAACATAACAGAATTATTCCGTTTTATTTTCAGGACACTCTATTTATCAGCTTTTAAATGTCGTTTTTCAAACTTCGATTCTAAAGTAAAGATATAAAGACCTTTTTTTTCGTTTTTTTTGAAAATAAAAGGACATTTTATTCCGTATATAGTAGCAGTAATAGAAGATCTTCAAATGAAATAAAAAGAAAAATCAAACGGAAAATTTGAAATGAAAAAAAAAAAGAAATAGAAGAAAAAAAGAATGAAAACTGCCAAAGGATAAAACTACTCTCGAGAATAGATTGAAAATCCTATTTGAATGGAAAATTTTTCATTCAAATATTTATATGGTGTGTATGGTGCATAAAACCTAAAAATATCCACATTCCACATACACACAAAATATAGAGTTATGCAGATCTAACACTTTTTACGAGAAAATCATTGTCCTTAAGGGCACATCTAATAGAATGAAGTTATGCCGTAAAATTTAACAGTATCACCACATACACATCAATACAAATACATACAAAGTTGTACTAGAAAGAACCTATATACAGAGTCTAGAGATAAGTCGTTCATTTTGCAAATTTGATAGTTTTTATTATTTTTTTTTCCTTTCTCTTTGGCCGTTTTTTTATTGTGTCTTTGTTTTTTTTTTTTGTTTTTACTTCTTTTATTCATTCATTTATTCGTATTCAATAAATCCCCAAAATACCATTTTGCATTGACTACATTGTGCATATTAACAAAAAAAAAATGAAATAAAAATATAGACCATACACATAACATGAAGATTCTTTTTAATATATCAAACGCACACACACACACATATATCTTCATATTAAATTTCAATCTTATACAGAGAATTTTTTTTGTTTTATTTTTATTTCTTCTATAACTTTTTATATAGTAATTCTCAATTTAAATGAAAAAAGTGTTAAATAGTGAATTTTGGCAGGCAAATAAATTTTATTACACCTCAAACTCTTTTTAAATATGGTTTTTCGTTTTGTTTTTTTTTTTTTTTTATTATTATTTTGTATTTTCTTTTCTCAATAAATAAAAGAAAAACCAATTGCAATTTTTTAACTTCGATATTTTTCACAATGTGTTTTATTACACATATGTACATAAGATTGTTGTTTTTTAGGCGATGGTGAGAAGGTGGGTGATGGTGATGGTTATCCATTATCCATTGTAAAACTTTTTTTTTTTTTTAATTTTTGTTTTAAATCTAAATCAGATGAATATTTTAAAATTTCACCATAAATAAAAAACAAAACATATGCACATACTCCTTTGACATTACATGAATTACATCCGAATATTCACATATTGTATATATAACCCATCCTGTTTTTTAAGTCAATTTTGGAACATTTTAGATATGGTACCATAATAAATTTTCTTTTTGTATGTATACATTTTATTTATCCAAAAAACAAACCCTACATATATATGCAACTCTTGTACATTACATGTACATTCTGTATATAACATGAACATATGTACATGTAAACTGCAGGATATTTAAGATGGCAGCACGACAACACTATTTGAATTGTTGCTTTACTAATATTATACGATGGACAAATTCACTGGACAAGATTTATAGTTAAATCCTTGTAAAAGGTTTTACGGATCATTGTATTTTATTTTGTGTTAAGAATAAAAATATACATACATATGTATGTACATTTTGATAAACAAGTACTAGACTGCACAATGTGTATATATATGTAGGTATAATAGATATTTTATTGTTAATAAAATTTTGTGATAGAGAAAAAGATTTTCGATATAAGGGCATTTATGTATACGTAAATCAATAAAAAACGTTTTTCTTCTCTACGCAAATAGCATTCAAAAAAAAAAAAAAAATTTTGCTAATATGTAGAAGATAATATCAAAAGGTATACAAGGATTCGGGCTGTTGGAGGAAGGAAGAAAGCTGTAAATTCACAAAAATTTTATTCTTTTAATATAGCAATAAAAAAAAGTTAATCATCTGGATTTCTAATTAAATTTTCCAATAATTCTAATATCATCCTAAAATTTAATAAACAAAAAAAAAAAAAAATCATAATATGTATAAGCTCAAATCCAGCTCATTCAGTCCCAGCCAAGTCTAAAAAATTAAAATTAAAATCCAATCATTTAAACTTAAGTCCAGTCTCTAATCCTGAACATTATCGTATTATTATCAAATGTATAATTTAATATTATAGAATAAATTTTATATTCCAATTTTTCATATACATATAATAATTTCCAATATAATAATATATGGATTGTATCAACAGATTGGATAATTCAATTTAATATTTAAATTCATTCAATGTTACTTATAACTATTATCCATTTATATTGGAAAAATAAAAATTTATCATTCTTGAATTCAATATAATTGTATGATAAATGCAATAAATATTAATAAACAAAAAAAAACAAAAAAGAAATCACAACAGAAATAAATTATTTTAAAAAATGTATCTAAAATATGCAAAAAAAAAAATTTTTTCATCATAAAATATGTGTAATACATGAACTTATCACGTATTTTACGACGTCTTATGTAATATGAATGTATTACTGCATCATTATTGTATCAAAATTTGATAAATTTAATATACTCCAATGTATCTATATACTTCAAATATAAAATATTTTACTTATATTGGGATTTATGAAGAGTAGTATTCACTGAATTTTTAAATATATTCCTGTAGTAACTGAAATGATATTCTCAAGTTTTACAGTAAACAATACCTTAACTACACAGTAGTACCAAAAAGATACAAAATATCATAAGAAACCAGTGAATATTTGAAGTATATGTATTTTAGAATACAATCTACCAACTGCAATATTCTGTGTTCCTGTTGATGTACAGACTACATATACTATGTATCTTCACTCGTGTGTTCGTGTATATATGTATGTATGAAAATGTATACAATTCACACATATGTAAATTTTCAAAAATTTTCATTTTAAGAAGTTGAACTCTAAATATGAAAACCAACAAAAAATATTGTAAAGAAAAGCCAAAGGGTTTTTACACAATTTTTTTTTTTTTTCATGATTTATCAATTTTTATTATTAGAATGCACATACTTACATGCATGTATACATACATACATATATGACTGAATTTGTATAGTGCATACATATGTATGTACATATACAATCACTTTGCGTATATGTTTTTATTATACTTATGTATGTATTATATGCAAATAGAATAAAATAAAATTTTCATATCGCAAAATAGATTTGAAAAATGTGTGTTGATTTTTTTGATGGTTTTTTAGATGGAGAAAATGTAAAAACGAAAACAGAGTGGTTAGAAACATATCCAGCATATAGAAATTGAAAATATTGAACTATGTATGTAATGCGTATTCGTAAGCAATTTTTTTTTTTTTTTTGCTGATTTTCGTATTAACACATTCAGAATATGTTACAAATTTAAAAAAAAACAAAAAAAGAGGAAAAAGTTTATTTCTGCAGACGATAAGGAAATGGAAAATCAACATTTTTCACTTAAAATTTTTATTTTTTTTTATTTTTTGAATACTTTAATATTTTTTTTTTTTTTTTTTTTTTAATTTAAAACGCACTAAGTTCATAGACATATATGAGATTTTTCTAAATTTTTTTGTTTTTTGTGCCAATAAAATATCTCTAGATTATGCATAAATTACAATCAAAATTAAAATTCACTTTACGACAAGAAGAAAATTAAATTTAATCTACTTTTAATATTCCATCATGAATTTTACATTCATTTCTATGATATATTGGGTATTTTGTACATTTTTTCGTCCTTTTTGGATTTTTCTCTCTCTATCTCTCTCTCTGTTTCTATGTTTTTTCTTACATATGATATTAATTTACCCGTATTTCATATTAAAATATTTTACAACATAATTTAATGCTACAAGTACTCTATTTCATATAGATAAATGGTAACTTACCAATTATACCAGAAAAAGAAAAAAAAATATGCTGAATACGTGAAAAAAATGTACAAACGTAAATGCACAGCTAAAATATACACTACGATTTTTTTTTTGTTTTTTTTTTTTTTCATTATTAATAGTGTGAAATTGTAACGATATCCTAAATGCATATATGTATATAGTCAAAAATATGTCCGCTTTAAATCATATCCTGTCTACCATATATCTTTAAAATTATGTTCTATGCACATTTTTTTTTCGTATACATACCATAATGCCATATTACGTCCATGAATAAAGTACTTAATCATCAACGCCAAGTGCACTTGTGCTTTTTAAACACCAATTATTCTCTTTTCTCAGGAGGACAAAATTGGATGGTCACCTTTTTCATTTCAACATTTGTATAAAACACAAAAAATAAATGCTATTTAAGCGAAATTCCATTTCCATGTACATTTGTATTTATACATACGAAAACATAACAGTAACTCTTCTCATATTATTGTTGTTATATGAAAAGTGGAAACTATTGGTGACAAATTCGCATATGTTCATAAAACTTGTAAGCAACACTATAATGGAAAATAGAAAAAAAAATCCAAAAAAAAATAAAAAAAAAACAATTTTTACAAATTTATTTCTCTTATTAATTCTGGAATGTTTTGTGTATTATATGTTCGCGTTTAAGTGATATATCACAGCGATTTTCCTCAGTATAACAATCTACTCATATATATACAGAAAAAACAGGGCAACTACGAATAAAATTTGTACAATGCGAAATAATTTCCATGTAAAAAAATTATAAAAAAAAATTTTCTGAGTTCCCTTCTTTTTTTTTTAACTCTGATTGTGTCTAGGTACATAAAGATAAAAAAGATGAAATCAAAATAAACTTTTAAATTTTATCAGACATAATTGAAAACACAAAGTATAAGTGTATACTTGAATATGAAGATAAACATGTTCGTATACGTATGGAAAAAAAAATTTTTTTTTAACCAAAACCTTAATTATCCAAACATATGCTGTATTACGTTCTGATATTACCATATACACCCTCACTCATGTTTTGTTATTTTCAATTTTGAATTCGATTCATGTGTTCACATTATATCTTTCATATAATGGATTATATATACACTTTTAAGTTACCTATACGTATATATACCTACACATCAACAACTACAACTACAACCCAATATGGCCCAATGCTGACTTCAGCCATATATGTATAATATAATAAACGAATAAATCGCCACTATTGAAAATGATTAATTGCTTTGTCAGAATATTTAAATTGGTCATCTATTATAATGTACACATACTAGCTTACTTTACATCTCACTATATATCCTGTGTATACATATGTACATATGTATGTGAGATGCAGAAAATGTGCATTGTATACATACTATATAATATGCTTAGCTATGCATTATTGGGAAAAATCCCTTATCCTTATTTTGTTTTTACTATTGTATAATTTCAATTTATTAATTTGCACACCATTTTTTTTTTTTTTTTCAAATGAACGTGCATTTACTAGTCTTTTATTAAAATTTTCAACAAAAAAAATCAACAGGAACAATTTTGTAAATGTAAGCAAATTTTTATTTACGCGTACATTATTTTCCATATGGTTTTTAATTAATATACAAATGAAAAAAAAACTGATGTCAAATTAAATATACATATGTATATGTATGTACGTACTTTGCATACAATTAGCGTATAGAAAATTATAAAATTATTGGTTTACGTTGATTTTATAATTTCTGTATATAAATTCATCTAAAAATGTTAATACATAAAATTTTGTATTTAAATGAATTGTATATTCTCTGTTACATACATAAATGTATACATGTGCACATACGTGTATGCAGATGTTTCTATTTAATTGATTGAAATGAAATTAAAAAATAGAAAATAAAAAAATTTTTTTTTGTTTTTTGTATGTACATACATAATTAGTATAAATACTCGAAACAGAATTATCACAATATTTCTGCATCATCATCAACATCATCATCATTAAATAAAAATAAATTATTCAAATCATCAAAAAATAAATTTTCAAATAATATCATTTTGTTTGTTTTTTTGAATTTGCATCTCCCCTTTCCAAATTGTTTTTTGTTTTGAATAGTGTAAATTAAACTATTTTAACGATTTTAATTTTTTTTTTTTTTTTCATTTTGCAATAGCCTTCACATTCAATTTAAAAACAAATTTTTTTTTTTATCTTACTATTTTTTTCTTTTATTAAAATCAAGGCAGGATAATGGCCTTCTCTCTTATCTAGCTGCGACTTCTCAATCATTAACCTGTAAAATTTTCATTATTTTGCTGTAATATCATCTATTCATCTTGAGATTTGTTGGTCAATTGGGCTTTTATATTTCTTTTTAAATTTTATTTGAAAATTTTTACAACAAATTCATTTTTTGATCTGCAACATTTAAATGCCTATATCTCAATTTATTTATTCGAATTTTTCAAATAAATAGCATCCTCTTTCCTGTATCTCTATTTAGATTATATAATTTAATAATGCTATAAGCAAAATACGAAATAATTCATAATTCTAAAAAAAATTTTAATTTATTGTACCTAAAAACAAAAAAAATTCTCGTATCCTTGTAAAACATGAAGATATGACTTTGAAATTCTGTTATAAAAATTAGAGAGAGAAAAAAAAAATTCATATCTAACACTCAACAACAATTTTTTGTTGTTTTGTTGTTTTGTTTTATTTTCGTATTCCATTCTTTTCTATTGTGCAATTACATTTTGTTGTTTTTTTTTTCTGTTCAATTTATTCATTCATTTTTTATTTTTTATTTTTTACATTTGTAAATTCGAATTAAATTACATTTGTATCTATGATATGAAATACCTGTATACAAGGGAATTTAAAATGAATAACGTATAAAAAAATAACAAGGAAACTTTTTAATACTTTTTAAAGAAAATAAAAATACAAAAATACAAAAATAATCTAATGTGAAATTACAAAAATTGTAACAATGTTTTTCAAATTTTTATTTTAAAATTTTATTTTTAGTTTTATTTTTTGTTTGTCTACATTTATTTATTATTATTTTCTTTTACAAGTTTTTTTTTGTTTTAATATTTGTGTATTTTTGTTTTTTTTTTTTTTATTATTGTCATTTTGTTCTTCGACTTTTAGTATAGGGAAAGCATAAGTTAAAAACAAAAGAAAATATCACACTAAATCTATAAACAAAACAAGGAATTTTCAAAAAGGAAAAAAATAAGAAAAGTTTGAAAATTATGAAAAAGTTTTCTATTTTCATATCATCAAATTCTATTTCTTGCCTTAATTCAGTGATCAATGTAACATACCTACTATATATATAGGATGTCTTCTTGTAAATGAACTTCTTTAACATCGATTGACGCATAATATTTTGTATGGATCAAACAATAATGCAAACTTAACGTATGAAAATGTAAATTAAAATGAGAACTTTACAAGAATAATAAAAAAATATAATAAACAAAAATATTAGAGACATTTTAAGAAAATTTAACATTTCATAGGCATTTTTCAGGGACTTTATTTATTTGTTTATTTTATTTTTTTAAATTGTTATTGTCGTACATATATTGCATGCTCAATGCTCATACAAGGCAACTAATGTACATACACCAATTAAGGAATTTATATACAAATTTAATCCTATTCACGTACACATTACTATAAGCTATGCCTTTGTGTAGCTCTTGAAAATTTTTGTGTTATTTTGGAAAATTTCCTGAAAAAAAAAAAATTATGTAAAAGTTGCCTTTTGGGAATTATTTTCCCTAGTCAATTTACACCTTAAAAAAGGGAATAATGAAAGCAAAAAAAAAAAACATTTTATTTTGTTCTTTTGTTTTGTTTATGTCTTTTGAGAAAAGTTAAGAAAACAAAGAAAAATAATCGTGTAGGTAAAACATATACTATATATTCAAAACGAGAAAATAAAGTTAAATTGAAGTTTTCTACAATACTAGAATTTTATCCCAACGCACTACGTCTATGTATTGTTGATATCGGCTTTTTACTGCCAGTATTATATTATGTATACCTGAATTGTAAATTTATTCAAAAAATTTACTTAGTTCAAAATGAATTTGTATTTTTTTTTTTTCATTCATTTTTGTATTTAGAAAAAAAAAAAAAGTAACGACACATTTTCACATCAAATTTTTTTTTTCTCGTACATTTTAATTTGTGAAAATATCCATTTAATTTTTATTTTTTCACTTTTTGAATAATATAACGGAAATTAGATGTAATAAACAGACAAATATTTTATTTTTATTTATTTTTTTTTTTTTTATTATTATTGAAATGAAAATTTGTTGAATATGTAAACCATTATAATCCAGAATCGAAGAATTTTTTAAAAATTATGAAATAGTACAAGCAATGGGAAATCTCCTTGAAGGTGGAGATTTCATACATACATATATGTATGTGCATTAATAATTGTGTCTTATTGTAAAAAGAAACTTCTGGTAAAAGATGAAAAAGAATTTGTGGTAAAAGATGAAAAAAAATCAGTGAAAATAAATTAACAAACGTAATATAAATTTAGACATTTTTTTTTTTTTAACTTTTAACTGATTTTTCAAACAATAGCCCTAGAGTCTGTAGGTAAGCCTACAGCAAAATGATAACATAATGTCGTTTCTGAATTTAAAAAAAAAAAATTATAATATGCTAATCGATGTAAAAAATTCAAAAATATAAAAATAAAAATTGAATGGCTCATTCAAAGCCGAAGAAGGCTCTAGATTTGCGTGAGCTACAGGACGATGCCAATGATTTATTTTTATTCAAAACAAATTCAATATGGTTAAATTACGTACAATTATCAGAAATTTTTGTGAAAAATACATTTTTATGAATTTGAAGACGCCGTCGTGAATATGTTATTTGTAAAACTGTTAAATTTAATATTTGAAAAATTTTCTCTGAAAAACAAATTATTATTTTTTTTTTTTTTATAACGACACAAACTCATATGTATACATTCAAAATGAAAATTCGTGTTCATTACAACAATACAAGTCTATACAAATAAGTGTGTACATGTAAATTTTTTTTTTGTATATTTTCTCATCGAATTATGACCAATTTTAAAATTGCGACAAGTACAAGTGTATTTAATACAATATTGCATGTACTATAAAATATCTTTGTACATACATACATACATAAATATCTCTGTATATTCATATTTATTATTACTACATGTATTTGGTTTGGTGGCATATAATAAATATCAGACAGTAATTGATCCTTTTTTTTTCAGGAATTTTGCGTGTATCATTTTTTAAAATAATTTTTTTTTTTTTTATAATTTAAACCCCGTTTATAACTATTTTAAAAAAAAAAATCTGACCACATCCATTCTTTCATTAGGTGATAATTGGATACCAAGTAAATGTGCATTACCATCAAAATATCTTAATTATGTAAATCGTATACATAATTTTCAATTTTTCACATTTTATTGTAATGCAGGTTAGTTAAATACAAATATCCGATATTATTCGTGGATTTTACCCTCTGACTTACTATTAGTGTCAAATTTATTTTTCAGCCAAGCTCTTTGCAATCAAGAAATTTAAAAGACAATATTGAAATGATACTGAAATTTTTTTCTTCTAATATGAACGTACCCTACTTAAGTTTTTAAAAATCTTGAAAATCGGTCAAAAATCTTATCTAATATAATACTCACTTTGTTTTTATACAGAGTTATTAATTCAGATTGCTCTTTAACATCATTTTGTAATCTTTCAATATCATGTGCATTAATAATAGATAATTTTGAATAATTAATTACAGCATGACATTTACCACATTTAGCTGGTAATTGTTGATTTTGTGCATTTTCTGGCGGTATTATAACACCAGAACGTACAGTTGATATAAATGGTTTTTTACCTAGAGGAAAAATAATTTTTTTAGCATAATTTGATTTATTTTCTTCAAGATAAATTTAAAATAGTTACATGTATACATAATACAATAGAGAACAATAAATTTAAAAGAAAAACAAAAAAAAAAAAAAAAAAAAATGATACAAAAAATAGGACAATCGAATGAAATATGACTGAACTTTTTTTTTTTTGTAACGTATTTGTACTTTGATAAGTACACAAAATGTTATGTCTATTTACTGAGGTACTGTTCTTAACATATTATTTTAAGCAGGGTAAATACATTAGAAATTGAATAAATTACCACAAGAAATCGTGACATGAAACTAGGGTAAATGGGGTGAATATATGGTAGCATATTATCAGGCACTTTCTTCAGGTGCTTCAAAGATATCAATGGATACGTGTGAATAACTGTACTTTCAATCAAATCCAACAACAATAACAAAACAAAGAAATTTTATTTATTTAATTTTTGTATACTCACCTCTAATAATTTACTGATTTGTAATTTAGAATCGCGCAAACTCTCTGTTGTTTTGATTAAATCTTCAAATAATACATTAACTAATGGTATTGCACCAATTGGTAATGATTGTTGATAACCCAGTAAATCTAATTTATGCCGCAAACTATTAAAATCCTTCTCATTATCCATGTTTTCGTATTCACAGAATTACAAAAAGAACAGAGATTATATTTTAATTAAAAATAAAATTAAAGCATTTTTTTTTTTTATTAAAAGAAAATAATAATAATTAATAAAATGTTAACGAATTAAAATTATAACAATTTATTAAAATTGAGAATAATGATTGATAAAAATAAAAATGACAAACAAAAAAAAAACAAAATTGGCGGGAATGTATTTGTGACCACGATCCACATAATGATTATGGATTTTGTTGTATGAACATATACTGATATTTACATTATGTATATTACAATATACATGCAAATATACAAGTCTATACAAATAAGTATGTACATGTAAATTTTTTTTTGTATATTTTCTCATCGAATTATGACCAATTTTAAAATTGCGACAAGTACAAGTGTATTTAATACAATATTGCATGTACTATAAAATATCTTTGTACACACATACATACATAAATATCTCTGTATATTCATATTTATTATTACTACATGTAGGTATTTGGTTTGGTGGCATATAATAAATATCAGACAGTAATTGATCCTTTTTTTTCAGGAATTTTGCGTGTATCATTTTTTAAAATAATTTTTTTTTTTTATAATTTAAACCCCGTTTGTAACTATTTTAAAAAAAAAAATCTGACCACATCCATTCATTCTTTATAAAAAAAAAAATACGTAACAACGAAAATGCATACATACGTATGTATACATACGTAATATATGTATGTATAAACAACATTTAAACACCGTAGATAAATTCGTTTCAGTTTAAATTTAGTGATACATAAATATACGTAAACAAAAAATATTTTTATGTGTTATACACACATGAATCAACGAATTTTAGTCCATCATACAGGTAACTTTCGTACAACGCATTAACTGATAGATTTTTTTGATGTAATTTTTTATTTAATTTACGTGTAACAATTTTCGTACATAATACGAGAGTTACCTGTATTTATTTTAAAATGTATGTACATGTATATATTTTTTTAAATTAACGACTTTTATATACACATTGCAATATTATACAAGTGCATAATAACAATAATAATAATAATAACAAGAAGAAAAATAAATAAATAAAAAAACATCGATATAATTTTTTAATCTATAACCGCTAAATACAGGTTTTATCCAATTCATATTCGTGCTCCTATCGAATTTTGTGGTAATTCATGGTATAAATTGCGTCTACATAATGTACATATATGCAATTTATATCCATGTTTTTTTTTCATAGCTTTTTGTTTTAAATTCCGCCAAATATCAGTATATATGTACCTACATACAAGCGTACAAATATTTTATGAAATAATTTCCATCAAAGGCAAAAAAAAGGATTAAAAATAGGTTTGTTAAAAGTTTCTTTTAGATAATTTGAATAATTAATAATTAATATTCCTCATGAAATCATTTTTTTTTTTTTTTTTTTTTTTCACTATTATAATTTTCATGTTTCAATAATAATTGTACTTACCGCTCCTTCAACAAGATAGAAGACATATTAATTTTCCATATGGAGAATTTTTTATTACGTTAATCACTATTTTAATTTAATGATGCGCAAACAGTTTGTTAATTAAAAAAAAAAAACATAATATGTACATAGAAACAGTAAATAAATGATCGTATATGAATTATGGATAGTCGAATTAAGAAACAAAATAAATTTATTAATACCATTCTTAGTTTACCTACTATGTGTAGTATATTTCATACACTTATGGGATTAATATCCTTTTTAACTGTTTTCAGTATTTACATTTTTCAAGTAATATCACGTTTGATAGATGGTTCTAGTGTCGTTCCACAAAAAATGGTACCGTTGCAAAATGAAAAATTTAAAAAAAATTTACAGGAAATGTTATGCATGGAAAAAAGGAAACAAAATTCAAATGAGGCTAAATTTGATTAAATATTAAATGCCTAGATTATTGGAAAAAATCAGTAAAATAAGTTTTAGCATACACAACAAGTTAGTTAACATCACGAAAATCATACATGACATCATGCAAACCCTGCATGACATTTTTCAATGTTATTGTATCTAATACTACGTTACGAAGCGTTTAATTTAAGCCGATGTTGCATAAGGGCGTTGAGTTGAGCGTTATGGGCGTTGTGAGCGGTTGACATTTGATGTTCCAATACGGCGTTGAATTGAGCGTTGACAGCTGTTATAATTTACATGCAATATACCAAATTCGTATTCGTACACCAGTGTTTTTGTAGGAAAATGCACTTATCAAAGGAAAAATTAAAGGGTAAGTAAATAAATTATATTATTATAATTATAAGTATTATATTTAGAATAATAAATATGGATAAATATCTTGATCAGGGTATACACGGTCACTGGAGTGTGTGAGTGGGTGAGGGAGATAGAGGGGGTCGTATACAACACCCATGTGAATATGTACATACACATTTTACTTATTGGCATCAACTTTTGTATCTTATTTTTCGATTCATATTATACAAATTCGTTTCAAATTATTGAAAAATAATTTTTTAACAAAAAGTCTTATTGTTGGCAATGCTGCTTTTGTTGAAGTTCATTCATAAAACAAAATGTGTTCATTGCATTTCAAACAAAATCCATAATCATTATGTGGATCTTGGTCACAAATACATTCCCGCCAATTTTGTTTTTTTTTTGACATTTTTATTTTTATCAATCATTATTTTCAATTTTAATAAATTGTTATAATTTTAATTCGTTAACATTTTATTAATTATTATTATTTTCTTTTAATAAAAAAAAAAAAAAATGCCTTAATTTTATTTTTAATTAAAATATAATCTCTGTTTTTTTTTGTAATTCTGTGAATACGAAAACATGGATAATGAGAAGGATTTTAATAGTTTGCGGCATAAATTAGATTTACTGGGTTATCAACAATCATTACCAATTGGTGCAATACCATTAGTTAATGTATTATTTGAAGATTTAATCAAAACAACAGAGAGTTTGCGCGATTCTAAATTACAAATCAGTAAATTATTAGAGGTGAGTATACAAAAATTAAATAAATAAAATTTCTTTGTTTTGTTATTGTTGTTGGATTTGATTGAAAGTAAAAAAGTAATGAATAAAATAAATGTTCACGCATTTATGGGTAGGCGAACAAAAATTCCTTTACTGTTATTCACACGTATCCATTGATATCTTTGAAGCACCTGAAGAAAGTGCCTGATAATATGCTACCATATATTCACCCCATTTACCCTAGTTTCATGTCACGATTTCTTGTGTTAATTTATTCAATTTCTAATGTATTTACCCTGCTTAAAATAATATGTTAAGAACAAAGGAACCTTAGTAAATAGACATAACATTTTGTGTACTCATCAAAGTACAAATACGTTACAAAAAAAAAGTTCAGTCATATTCCATTCGATTGTCCTATTTTTTGTATCATTTTTTTTTTTGTTTTTCTTTTAAATTTATTGTTCTCTATTGTATTATGTATACACATTTATATTTTTTATAGTTCTTTTTTTTTATATATTTCATTTATTACAAAATTTTTTAAAAGGAAAAATCATGTTGGGAACTTGGAGTTGAACCATATAAATGTGATAATTCAAGATTACTATCTGAATGTAATCAATTAAATTTACAATTAATTAAACAAAAAGACGAATACGAAGAGAAAATTTATGGTAAGTGTAAAAGAGTAAAAATATTGGATACTTTGAAATTATTCAAAATTTTATACATTTTCATTTTTTGTTTTTTTGTTTTTTAGAATATCGTAAAAAAATTCGAAATTTAGAATTAGATAAAAAACATCTTGAAGAACATTGTATCGAATTGGAGAGTCAAATACGCAGTAGTCAACTATTAACTGATACTAAAAATATTAAAAATAAAAAGGATGGAACAAACATGAGTAACTATTTTAAATTTATCTTGAAGAAAATAAATCAAATTATGCTAAAAAAATTATTTTTCCTCTAGGTAAAAAACCATTTATATCAACTGTACGTTCTGGTGTTATAATACCGCCAGAAAATGCACAAAATCAACAATTACCAGCTAAATGTGGTAAATGTCATGCTGTAATTAATTATTCAAAATTATCTATTATTAATGCACATGATATTGAGAGATTACAAAATGATGTTAAAGAGCAATCTGAATTAATAACTCTATATAAAAACAAAGTGAGTATTATATTAGATAAGATTTTTGACCGATTTTCAAGATTTTTAAAAACTTAAGTAGGGTACGTTCATATTAGAAGAAAAAAATTTCAGTATCATTATATTCAGTCTTTTAAATTTCTTGATTGCAAGGAGCTTGGCTAAATAATATATTTGACACTAATAGTAAGTCAGAGGGTAAAATCCACGAATAATATCGGATATTTGTATTTAACTAACCTGCATTACAATAAAATGTGTTTACATTTCACAAATGCATTAAGATACCGATTTTTGTTAAAACATATAATTTAAGAAATTGAGTTAGTAACGGAAATTAACATAAATTATAAGTTTACTATTACAGACTATTTTTTTTTTGAGGGGCCGGTAAAAATAAAATTGAAACACATTTTATTAGCAATATAGTCATTTTCGTTGCTATGGAATTTTATTTACAAGATAAAATACTTTTCAATTTAAAATTAATTTTTACATCATATACACATCGTTAGTATTTTAATTCAAAATCATATCCTTTTGTACATTTTTTACTCCATTTATCAAATTTTTGAATAAATTCCTCAGATAATTCATCTTTATATCCACCAATTTTACCTTTTCTCATAAATCTGTAAAAATTAAAAAACAAGAATAATTTATGTAGAAAATTTGGATTTTTGTAAATTTTGTTTTCGAAGGTCTTTACATAATAAAGCACATGTGACACGAACACGTTAACTAGCGCCAGTGTAGCATTTTTTTATATTTACTACTTGAACTTGATTCTATTAATAAGAAAGTTAATGTCTCTTATAAAATAAAATTTTGTTGATTGTCTATCATTTTCTATGTTAGGTAGTTATACATGTCTGATAAGGAATTGAAATACGTAAAATTTTCATGATTAATAGCAATAAAATATAAAAATAAAAATATAATTATGCTAGTTATCACTTTTACACGTGCAAATAAAAAGTAATTTCGTTTTCTATATTACATATTTTTATTTTATTATTTTGTAGGGTGATAAAAATGTTCACGTTTGTTTTATTTAAACTTGGGATTCGATGAAAATGATTGCGTGAAAGGCAAAAACAACGTTATCATAAATTTAAAGTATTGAACGGTGTATAAGCTCTGTGATATCGATAATTTGTCGAATATTCCTTTGATATTGTCATCATTGGATTAAATATCATTGAATCCTCAAACTTTACAATTCGATTATTTTTATTTCTTTGATTTCTTTTTAAATTTAAATAATTTATTTTTGGCAAATACTCACCTAAAACCGTTTTCTATATCACCATATTTTTGAATTTTTTCAGTAATTAAATAATCGTAGTTGCAAGCTGAATTATCTGCAAAAAAAATAATCAATTAAATATTCACAAATTTGAAAAATAAAAAAATTTGTTTTCTTACTTTTCATTTTATCAAATGATAAATGTTCTGCTAAATGATCAATTTGCTCACTTGTATATGATTTATTTAAAAATTTGCAACATTTTTGTATTATTCCTTTTAAATCATTACACATATCTTCATACATTATAAATAATACGTTATCATCATTACGCATTTCCCAAAATTCTAATAAATGCGTCCAAAATGGTGTCCATAAATATGCATCATTTAAAAACCAATTCAAAAATTCATTTATATCCATATTTTTACCATTCATTACTTTTGAAAAATGATAATATGATACGGCAGCATCTTTAGCATTTCTAGCTGAATAAATGATCTATTAAATGAAAATTAGAAAAATTCAGCATTGCTTTTTCCATTTATTTTTTGTAAAGAAAATTCTATAGTGATTACCTTTGGTTTAACTGTCCATAATTGTTTTGGTAAAAATGATAATGGTAAATGTGATTTAATCATTCTTGGTGATGATAAATTTTCAGCTTCACTAATTGTATCTCTAGTAACATCTTTTGAAATTGCTATCCAACTTGAAAAAAATAAATGAATAAAATAAAATTAAAATAATTTAAAATAGTTAAATTATTTAACTTACTCTAAAAATATTGATCTTGTATCAATTTTAATATTTTTAGCCGTTTCATAATCTAAATTATTAGCAATTAGCCATGTCATTTCTTGTGTCCATGTTGTACCACATTTTGGAAATGATATAATCCATATATCATCTGATTTTACTTGAAAATTATGTATACGATTTACATAATTAAGATATTTTGATGGTAATGCACATTTACTTGGTATCCAATTATCACCTAATGATGGACTAACTGGAAATTTAGTTTTTGGTGTCATCCAAAAATATTCTGGATTTTCTGGAATTTGTTCTACTTGAAACATTTTTATTTGTAATTTTCAAATATGACGTTATAATTTTTCAATGCTTTTTTTCTATTGCAAATAACTTCTATTTTTCTTCAAATTAGCAAATAAAATTCGTTAAAAATTTTTTTTGGTAATTATTAGAATAAGACTGAAGTTTAAAAAAATATAAACTGAACTGATTGATCATTTCGGGGCGATATTCATTCTAGATGGAAACATTTTTTTTTTTCATTTTCATTTGATAAATATAAAATATAATCATAAGAGATTATCATTTGTTTTTCTCCAAGTATTTAACGATAAATCTATTTTAATAGATGTGTACATGATTGCAATAATTTTCCATACAGGTAACTTTTGTATAAAGCGGTATTTTTTTATTAAATACAAACTTTTGGATCATGTAAACTTTTATGACGCTGTTTCTGTGTAATCCGTAATTTTATTTCGTATATAACACGAAACATAATTGGTTTTGTTTAATGCGAAGCAGGCCAAAATCCGCACCCCTGCATAATACGAGATTTACCCATAGTTTAATAACTATATAAATAAAATTTTTATTGTTTTCATTTAGATTTCACTTTTGTTGTTGTTGTTGTTGACGATTAAATTACCCACATAAACATCGTAAAGAAAAATAAATATTTCTTTTTTTTATTGTTGTATTTATAAATAGCAACCGAATATTATTTTCTAGAAATTTGTTTATCTAATTGATAACAAAAATTGAAAAGGTATTTTTTCAGTATTTAAATTAAAATTGATATGAAAATTCGGGAAGTACAAGTAGCGGAAAAAAAAACAAATTATTAAAAATAATTTTTTTTTTCCCTCTTTTATTCAATATACAAAAATAAAGATAAGATATAATTCAATAAGTTTCAATTATTTCTTCATTTTTAAAAAAAAAAAATTTCTTCCCCTTTTCTAGAATTACTCATCAAATTTGAAACCATCATAATTCATATATTTTTTAGTCCATTCATCAAATTTTTTTATATATTCATCAGTTAATTCATTTTTATAGCTACCAATTTGTCCTTTTCTCATGAAACGAAATGAATTTATAATATCGTCATTATTTTTAATTTTTTCACCTAATGCTTCTCTAGCGTATTTAACCATTTTCTGATTATTACATTTTGGATTTTCTGCAAAAATCAAAAAATAAAAAGATCAAAATTTAAAAAGAAAAAAAAAATTCTAAGTTCTGGAACTCATTGATAAGCATCTGAGCCAACGACAAAGACTGATTCGTTTTAAATTTCACATATTGGTAATAAACAAAATCCATAGTATAGATAATTTACCAAACATTTCTTCATCTTATCATTGACTCAAATAATATTTTTTAGTCCTAAGTTCAAGTTTCTCTGAAATAATTTTAAATGATTTTCTTACTTTTCATTTCATCAAAATTTAAATGTTTCACCAATTTATCAATTTCTTCCTCATTATAGGATTTATTTAAAAATTTACATGATTTCTTGATAATTCCTTTTAAATCATTTTTCATATTCTCATACGTTATAAATAATATATTATCCATGTTACGTAAATGCCAAAAATCCATAATATGTTCAGTAAATGGGCAATAACTTAATTGATGTGTTAAAAATGCATTTGAAAAATCTTCTAATGTACCATTATAACCGACAATATATTGAAAATGATGATAAAATGATACAACAACATCTTTTGGATTGCGTGCAACGTAGAAAATCTACAAAACAAAAATAAACAAAAAAAATTTGATTATAGACTCAAGAAATTGTGAGTTTGAAATATTCAAATACTTTTATTTTCAATATTTCAATTACAAAATTTTTATTAAATTTATCTATGCGTATATTCTGAAGACCGGTTGTAATATCGTAAACTTGATGTAATACGATTTTTTTATTTTTTATTTTTTTTTTTCGTAAACTAAGAAATTATTGACCGAATTTTGTTTTTGTTTTTATGTTAATTCAATCATTTTTTTTTTTTTTTTGTTATTTTGTTTATTCATCTGTTATTTCAAGTTTTTCGTGTAATTACAAAAATACATGTTAACAGTTTTTGCTGTAATGCAAAGTAAAATAAACATCGTAGAGTAATTTCAGCTTTCGAATAATTTAATTTCTATGTACATATTTACCATGCATCTCTAAAATTACCAGTATCCAGGCATAACAGATAAAATTTATTGTAAATTTTTTTATAAAACTGAAGATTTTATCTTATACATTTATTTTGGTTTAAAAGTGCATTTACTGATTAAGAGGCAATGATCAACGTTTTATTTTGACAAGATTAGGATTTGGACAATTCAAAATAACACATACGTACTCATAATAGGAATCAAAATAGGACTCATATGTACGTACCTTCGGTTTTTTAATCCATATATCATCTGGCAATAGAATAGCTGGTAAATGTGATTTTATTATTCTTGGTCTATTTAAATTTTCAGCTAATTTTGAAAAATCAATTGGTAATCCGGGTGTGACACCATTAAATCTGTTATCACGATAAAAGCATTAAAAAAAAAATTTTTTTTTTAACTTAAAAAAGAATTTAAAAAATTTATATTTACTCAAAAAATGGTGATCTATCAGATATATCAATATTTTTAGCTGTTTCATAATTCAAATTATTTGCAATTAACCAAACCATTTCTTGTGTCCATGTTGTACCACATTTTGGATATGTTATTATCCATATATCATCTTCATATACTTCGAATTTTGTAAATTTTTCAATATTATTAGCATATACATTTGGCATACATGTTAAACGATTTTTATAATTATAATTTTTATTTAAATTTATTAATGGAAATTTATTTGGTAATTGATTACGTTTTATATATACAAAACCACTAACACCAGGACTTATAATTTTTTCAATAATTTCATTTTTTATTTCAGCTATTTGAAACATTTTTTTTTTTCGTTTAAAAACTATTGAAAATTAAAAAAAAAAAATTTTTTTTCGTTTTGAAGTAAATTTTAGTTATTAAAAAAACACTTGTGTTTATTTTCACTTTTTGATTTTTGTTTTATTTTTGTTTTCAATACGAAATTCTTTATCTTAAGACAATATCTAATCTAGCGTAAATTTTACAAATTAATGATATTTTGATAAAACCTCGAATTTTTTCCTTTATTATGATTTTACAATTTTTTTTTTTTTTTTGCGATACAACTTTACTATTCAATGAGTACTTTTTGCATTATGTCGTATCCCATTACATATCTTAATTACAGATTAGAGAAAAGCAAATAAAATTTGATACTTAGTTTTCTCACTTGTAAAAGGCGAGGGGTAGTAAGACTGAAACTTGAAAGCTTTTAACTAAAAAATTCTACCCATTACATCTTACTGTTGCTCTGTACAATATCTGATATTAAATTTCAAATTTAACTGAAATTTTTTATTTTATCATCTCTTTTTTTAGATTGATGCTAGAGATCGTGAAATTCAACGTTTAAATGATTTATTATCAGAGAATGGACGATCATTAATAGCATTATCAAAAGAATGCTGTTATAAAGATGTTGGTACATTATCTGATGATTTAGAATTATTACAAAATGATAAAATTTCGAATATACATAAAATAAATGAATTACAATTAAAAATGCATGATGCTATGCAAAATGCATGTGAATTAATAGTAAAGAATGAAAAATTACAAAATGAATTAGATGAATTTAAAATGATTGCATTAAATATTGAAGAGCAAGCTAATCAAGATATTTCGAATAAAACAAAACAAATTGATGAATTAAAAAAATTTATAAAAAATTTACAAAATGATATTAAACATTTAGAAGAGAATCGAAAATGTAATTATACAATATCATCAACAAATGATGATTCAGATAATAATAATGATAGTGGTAACAGTAGAAATTATCGAAAATCTGGTTATGATGATAAACGTAAATTACATGAAAAAGTTAATGAATTAACAGTAAGAGGTAAATATTTTATTAAAAAAATGTTTTTTGTAACTTCGGATACATTATCTGCAATTTTAATTTTTTCTTATTTTCAATTTTTTTTCTAGAACAGGAATTAAGGGCAGAAAATGAGAGACTTAATCAGAAATATCAAAAAATTAAAACAAAATTGTCTACAGTTCAAAAAGGTGAGATAGTAAATTTTTATAATTTCTAGTACAAAGAATTTTCAAGAATTAAATTTTTGATTTTCTTTATTTTTCTTATAAACAGAAAATGATGATAAAATTTCATATAAATCTGATAAATCAATTTCTACGGTAGCAGTAATTGATGAAGAAAAAATTCGTTTAAAAACTGAAAGAGATTTTTTCCAAAAAGAATATTTACGTTTACTTGAAAAAGGTGGATCTGAAAAGGTACAAATAAACTGATGACATTTTTAAAAAAAAAAGTATTTATTGATTTTTTTTTTGTTAACGCTTATTTCATCCTTTTGTTTTATTTTTTTTTTTTTATAGGAAATCAATTTTTTACAATCACAAATATGTGCTAAAGATGATGAATTAAAATCATTACGTAATCAATTATCTCAATTGCAAATGCAACAACAACAACAGAATAGTGCAAGATCATCAGGTAGTTATGTATCAGATACAGGAACAACAGCATGCGTTCAGGCTACAATATTACGTATTGAACGTGAACGTGATCTAATTAAAAATGATTTAGAACGTATCAAAAATGAACGTGATTTATTAAATGATAAATTAAAAGCAAGTACAAAATATAAAATTAATGAAATACAAAAATATGAAGACGAAATACAACAATTAAAAGTGAATATAATGAAATTAGAAAGAATTAATAGAGAATTAACAACTGCAAAAATACCAAATGAAACACAAATAGTATTAATGAAAGAAGAAATTGATGAATTAAAAAAGCGTTTACAAGAATTACAGACAGAAAATAATTGTTTGAAAACATCACATAATCAATTGAAGTAAGTATAGTATCTTAAAAATTAATTTTCCCCTTAAATTTCTTTTTCATTTTTTTTTTCATTCATTCCTTTAAATATTTTTTCTTTTCCATTTTATTTAATTTATTCATTATTTCGTTTTTATTTTATTTTTTTTTAAAGGATCCTTCATGAGCAAACTGAAAAATCATTGTGTGATTATCAAAATAAATTATTAATTAATGAAACGAAATTAAAAAATGCAGAATCACGTTTAAATTCACTTGATTCTGATCGTGATATTAATAAAAGTGAAATAATTGCATTAAAAAATGAAAATTTAATATTAAAAAAAACAATAACACAATTAGAACATGATAAAGATAAATATATTTCTGAATTAGATTTAAAAACTGAAAAAATTTATAAGTTTGAATTAGATATACAGCAGTTGCAAAAGAAGAAACATGATATGGAACATATAATCCAGGATTTACAAAATAAACTTGAGTAAGTACATAACTAAAAATTAATTTATTACAGTAGGGCGTTATAAGAACGTTGATTGTACATTTAAAAAAAAAAAAGTTTGCATCAAATTTATTTAAATTTTATCAAATGATAACAAAATTTTAAAACATAATATTTTTATTTTCATTTTTTTTTTTTTTTTTTTATTTAATGGCAGTATATCACAAGTTTTAAATTTTTTTTTATTTTATTTATTTATTTTTTTTCTTTTTCTTAAAAGCATTCAGAGAAAAATAATTATTTTATTTGAATTTTCTACATATTTGAATTTTTGTCAGTATTTTTACATAAATTCAAATGATTAAAAAAAGAAGGCTTATTTTCTATGGAGTATTATCATCTTAATTGGGTTATTTGTAAAATTTAGATTTTTGTTGTAAATTTTTCAGATATACATAAATGCACTTTTGTTTATTTTTTTTAACTTTTCAAAGCCTTTTTGTAAGCAATTACAGGAATTAGATTTTTTGTTGTTGTTTAATTGTACATTTTTGTTAATTACATGATTTTTCATTTGATTATTTTTGTGTTACATCTATAAAATGTTTTATATGGGACTAGAATTTTTCTATTATTTTTTTATTTCTTTCTATTTTTTTTTTTGTTTTTTTTTTAATTTTTTCTACAAAATTTTAAAATATTCTTCAGTTGCATTTACAATTAACGATGAATCAAAACCATTAAAATTATTATTATGATTATATTGTTTATATTTACTATTACGTAATAATTGCTGCTTATGGTTATTTAAATATCTAGCAATTTCAACACTTGGTGGATAACAATTATTATTCGTCATCAAATATGATTTAGTATTTAAATTACTGTTACTACTATTGTTGCTATTATCTTCATTCATTAAATTTAAATTTTCTAAATTATCATAATTTTTATAACCAGGACGACATTTACATTTTGCTTTTATTAATTTTAGATTTTTATTATTATCATTATTACTATTATTACTGCTATTATTGTCTTTTATATCTTTATATGGTTCTAACCATTGTCCTGGGCCGCATGGTCCACGACTATATAATTTATAACAATTACCATCTAATTCAACCATACCTGGTGTTAATTCACATGTATTTTCTTGTATTGAATTTTCTGGATCTGGGCATTTTTGATCTAAATTCATTATAACACCAGAACAACCACATATACCTTTATATGATATGCCATCAATTGATGGTCTTGATGTAAAATCAAATATAACTACTTGATGTAGTGTACATGGCCCTTGACTACCAATACGATAGCATGTTTTCTGTTGTGGAAAATATAAACGACCACGACCGCAAAAATTTTGTATACATGTTGTGCTATTTATTAAAAATTCATCATAATCACATGGTCCTCTTGTATATAAGCGATAGCATATACCATCTTTCCAACGTACATAACCTTCTTTACATTGACATACAGCATGTTGTTTTGTATCTAATGATATATCGTCTGGAATCATAAAAATATGTCCAGGTGGACATGGCCCAGATGTTCCTAAAAATATTTAAAAAAAAAATAGGATACAAATTTTGGTTTTATTATGTGGTTACTTCTAGCACTAGCATATGATCAAAATATTTTACCTAATTCATAGCATTGATTTGTAAATTCATGATAATGTGGTAATTCTGGACTACATCCACATTTTCCACCTGGTAAAAATATTTCACCGTAAATATGACATGGTCCTCTTGTATAATGTTCATGGCAGGTATCATCAATATGATGATAATATTCTCTCATTTCACCAGAATTTTCACACTAAAAAAATGAAAATCGATCGATTAATTTAAAATTCACTGAAAAAATTTCTGTAGAAAAGAAAAAAATCTTACACTGCATTTTGCAATGCCATTTTTGCCAATTGTTATTAATTTGCCCTTCGGACATGGACCTCTTGTATACATTGTATAACATTTACCATCTCTTGGCCATGATATCATACCTTGTGGGCATATTCTTGGAATTTTACATGTACCCCATCGATTATTTAATCTGAAATTTTAAAAAATTTTTTATTTTAAAACACAATTCATACATTTTCTGCTTTTTAGTACCTTATTCCTGGTGATTCTGGTAACGGGCTAAAATATTGTCCTTCTTCACATGGTCCTTGTTCAAAAATTTTATGACATTTATTTGTAATTGCACTTTGTGCTGTACCTGGTGGACATTTACATTCAGCTGTCATTATATTATCGTTTTTCTTTTTATTACTACCATTATTATTATTATTCATACTATTATGAAATTTAAATGTGCTAGGATTTCCAATTACTGGACTTAATTCCATTGTATCTGGACATGGATAACCTAATTGAAATATTTTAAAACATTTTTTTAATGGTGCCCAATATAATAATTGCCATCCACCAGGTAATAATGCACATGGATTTTTATTTGGATCACTCCATGGTGGTGGTACAATAGCAGTTTCAACATAATATAATGATGTTATAATTTGTAATATAATTATAAAATTTAATAAAATACTAATTTCAATTATATGCGTTATTGCCCAACATTTGGGCAATTTTTTCTTCATCACAATTAATTGAAGATGAAAATTGATCTACCTGTAAAGAGAGAAAGAGAAACAGAGAGATAAAGAATAAATGAGAATGTAGAAAAAATTAAAATTTTAATTTAGTGAATTGATTGATATTAAATTGCTTTTAAATTTGAATTTAATTCTCTAATTAATCGAAATACTGAAGCAAAAAATCATAATTTTATTTAAAATTCATTTATTTGATTTTTTAGTTTTGTTTTTTTTTTTTTTTAAATGAAAATTTACAATTTTTCCAATGAAAAATCATCAGTTTGAAAGTACAACTATAGTAAATAAATTTACTTGAAAATTTCGGAAAATAAAAGAACAATTTTCTCTAAATAAAAAAAAATGAGTCGTATTCTTGTAATATTTTTGATCGTAGTCTTTGGAAATTTCATCAAATCAGAGGTTCAACTTTTTTTTAAATATTTTTCCTTGATATATCAAATTTTGTATTTTTTGTTTTTTTTTTTTAGCCTCAGTATTGTGCAAAAATTTTCACATTTCAAACATTAGCATCAGATGATTTAATTGATTTCAATATAACAGCTAACGACGATAATCATATTATCAGATATAGTATTGCAACAAATGTTAAATTTGTATTAGAAAATTTATACTTTGAATATCGTATCAGCTTAATAAGAGGTAAACGTTTTTTATTTGTCAAAAAATTGATAGATATGTGTAATTATTTTGGCACAATAAAAATTTTAAATGATACAAATGAAATGAATGATAATTTATACGGTAGTTATGATGATGGTGTATTACCGAATCAATGTCCAATACAAAAGGTTTGTAAAGACACCATAGAAAATCATAATGTTTTTTTTCTTCGTTTTAACAATTCAAATTTTTTTTCTCTTTATTTTTTTTTTTTTTTTTGTCTAGGGATTTTATTTTGTTAAAAATTTCTATTCAATTGAAAATGAACTTGCTTCAATATATTCAAAAGTTAATTATATACTTAATGGTGAATTTAAAACGTTAATTAATAATAGCATAAAAACTTTAGCAACTATAACAGTCAGTGGTAAATCAATGAAACGTAAAAATGGTTTATGTAATTTATAAAAAGAGAAGTAAATTTTTTTCTTTGTTTTGTAAAATTTTTATTTGTTGGTGTGCACTAAAGTAAAGAGAATGATATTTTCAATTTTTTTGTGATATTTATTTATTTTTTTTTTAAGCTGAAGTTCTGTCTTTTTATTCTTCCTTGTACTTTCCCATTTCATTTACGGCCTGTTTAGTGACTGTATCTTCTGGTTTCAACGAACCACCCAATGTTTTAGGTAGTTAAGACCACTGGCCAATACATATACTCGACTATTACCTATTCAAATCCTACTTCTACATTTGTCTTAATTTAATTCAGTTGAAATCAGCTCTCTACATCAATTACCCATTTAAGTGTTAACGAATTAATAATGTTAATAACAATAATTTCAATGCAGTAATTAATAAACTTAATTTCAAATTGAATAATTAATTAACTATAGTGTATGATTATTAATCAATACACCATCATCATCTTCATTTTATTTACCTATGTAAAATTTAATTGCAGTTCCTATATAATATATCTGGAAGATATATGATTTATTCACATATAAACACTGCAAATATCAATGCAGTATGTAAGATTTACGTAAATACATAATTTAACGTTGAATTATTTTCATTTTCAAAACATTGGAATAAATTAACGATCATATTAAAAACTTTATAAATCAATATAAACCGTCAACAAATTCATTTTTGATCGTATATTTTCTTTTCTTCTGTTTAATACTACTGGATTAATAATAAATTTTACAATTTAATTTAAAAGTCGTTAAATTTTACCAAATAAACATAAAAATCATGAAGTAAATATAATGTGCATTATTTTAGTCATATTAAAAAACGAAATAAAAAAAAATTTTTTCTTTTTTAAATTACCAAACAAAGTGATAGGAAAATCATAAAATTGTCATCAAGAAAGAAAAAAAGAAATAAAATAAAATATGCATTGTTTAGAAATAACATGAAAAATTTTTCCTTTTTATGATTATATTAAATTTGTATTTTTGAATATGATAATAAATATCATAACAATTTTTAAATTATGTGATAAATTCATTTAATTAATAATTTTTGTTTTCTTCCTTAGCCATTTCGAATTATTTGTTTACTAACTATATAAAATTATTGGAAAATTTTTTTTCCATTTTTTTTTTACTATTTTCTATTTACTATTTTAAATAATGAAAAGATTACATAATGAAAATTATTTTTAACACAGAGTAATTCAAACATATTTGATAGTAAATTGAATAAATACACGGAATAAATATGTTAATTTTTAAATGTGTAAAAAAAATTTCAAATATTTTAGCTTAGTGCGAACTGATGGAATTGACTTGATAACAACAATATAAATAGTTGGTCTAAACTTTATCATATAAACTTGATTTATTCTTTGCTAACAGTCTAGTAGTAGTGAGAAATTATAGACGTAGACGCATCAGTGATTTAGGCCCCTTGATAAATTTAATTCATATGTAATTTCAATTGTTTTGTATGTACACCCTTTACATTTAAATAAAAATGACTCCTATTAAAGAAAATATTTTCATAACTACGTGTGGTCAATATGTTATAATTATCGTGTATGTTTACATATTACAGTGAAAGCGTGTCAAATAACGTTCTTTTTCATTTCTGTTTTTTTTGTTTTCTTCATTCAATTTTATTTAATTTTATTTTATTTTTTTATAAATCACAATTAGTTACATGTATAAATGTTGAAAAAGCATTGAACGTCGTATGCACATACAGTGAGTTATATGTATGTGTAATGTAATTTATTAGGTGATGATTATCACCTTCAAATACAATACAATGCATATAAAATATATCTGTGTAACAATTTAACACCTCTTTCTCTTGAATTTTGTTTTTCTTAATAACCTTCACATCATTAACCATTGAATTGAAATATAAAAATTCATTATTTATTTATTAATGAACAGACCACACTGTCGTTTAAAAGAAAATAGGTATAATAAAAAGTTGTTATCATTTTTTTTTTTTTTTTTTTTTGTGACATTTAAATTAAACATTTTAATTTTTTTTTTTTTTTTTTTTTTTTTTTATAATTTAACTTCCCGTCTGATGTCTGTTGTCTATAATATGCATGCGATTACATATTACTACAAGTCATTTTAAAAAGTAAAATAAAACTAAAACTTTAATAAAAGAAATTCATGTACTTATGTAGATAAAACCTGAATCACCTTTCCAGGCATTACATATTATAAAACACACATGAAACAAGACAACAACAAAACCAAAACAAAAAAAAAAAACAAATTCTGATAGCGTTTGCATTAACAAAAAATCTAAATTGTAACTAATTTGTTACAAGTATACATATAGCAGATATCTATACACAGATACTATGTATATATACCATATAGATACACGGACAATTGTCTATGCACGAATAACATGTTATCTGTCGAATGAAATTTAAACATAAATATATCGTAAAATGTATATAATAGAATAAACAAATAAAAAAATGTCTTAATTTTTTTTTCACTCCTCTGAAATTTTTATTAATTTAGATATATATTTTTTTTTTTAAATTTTCTTTTAAATTAAGATATGGTTTTTGCATCAAAACATGTCTGAAAAGAGACATGTATTATTTTTTTAAAAAAAAAAACGATAAAAATTTATCGTTATCTAATAGCCTAATATGTAATAAGTGTACTTGTATGCAGTAAACATAAAAATCAAATTGAAGCGTTTCACTCATCATCGTTATTTTATTTAAAATTTTTGAATTTTGTACATTTATATCCAATATGGTGTGATGTACGTAGGGATTTACAGTACATACAAAAGGTAAAAAAAAAAAAAAAACATCTCTCATACATTTAAGGTACACACGTAGAAAATCTAAAATGTCATGACCTTTTCTTTTAGAAAGTGATAAATTGCTGTTGTATTGATAAATTTGAAAAAAAAAAAAAAAAAACACTATCAAACCTTTGAAAATCTCGATGTATGGTGATACAATAGAAAATGAGTTTTTGAAATAGGAAAAATACTTTTAAAAAACTTCAACAGAATCACATTTTATCAACAGTCAAGAGATCATGATCTACCGTAATTAGTATTTTTATTTTGGTAGTACAAAGTACCATATTGTACATTGTGTATAAATTGATAGGAAGAAAAGTGTTAAATGTAATCAATAAACATCATTTATAGATAGAAGACAAAAATCGATAAAGAAATTTTCATGTAAAATTCATATAAGTTTACCTAAGTGTATTGGTGTGATTTTTGTATGATATCATCAAAGTCCTATGGTATGTGAGTGATCTCTGTAAATGTTGATAATTTGTAATTTTAAATTTTCCAAATTAATTATCTACTAACAGTCCAATGACTCGTAATGGTCGTAATTCATCTGAAATTGTATAGATGAGCTTATAAAAATTATAAAAATTATATTAGTAATTTAGGTCCTGGCTCGATATGACCTGTATGGAATCAACCAGTATAATTTTCATTATAGAAAAGAAAAATTAAAACCCAAAAAAATTGTTATTTTAATCGCTCCAATAATTACGTGTTCATATCAGTGCGTTTGTATGTAATAATTGTGGGTATTAAATAATAGCACACAGATTTTTACATTAGATATTTGGAGTTTTTTGTTTTTTTTTTTTTTTTTTTTAATTACAAAATATTATTTTTAAATGTTATTTAAAACGCCAATTATTATTGTTAACTGGTAAATGGCGTGAGTAATAGAGATATTAAATAATCACAATTTAAAAAAGTGGCACCAAAAAATTACAACTGGAAATGAAAACAGAAGTAAGAGAAAAATAAAATTACACAAAATAACATAAAAAATTTTTTTTTTGTTTAAATAAAAATAATAATTGGAATACATACGTAATCTTAGCAAAATAAAAGAAAATAATTTTGAAGTATAAAAAGCAGCACAATGAAAAATAAGAAAAATTGATTGAATAATTTATTATAAATTTTGAATGTATAGAAAACTTCTTTTTTAATGGCTTGAGGATATGTGCACAAAACACAGATACAAGATACAGTGATATGTAGTACTGATGTGTTTGCAAATTTTTTTTTTTTTTTTTTAAAGAGATTTATCTTGTTTAACCACTTTCAATTTCAATAAAATAAAAATAAAAAAAAATTTATATTTTTCTGATGTTACCTTAGTTTACATCATGTAATCTCTTTTATTTTGCATAGTATTTGCACAATACAATAAGCGACAGTAATATCAGGTAACATGTATGAATTAGTTACCATCCTCAAAATCTTGAATTTCTTTTACACATGAGATCACATCATATACATATGTATGTATGTAGTTATAGAGATATATATATAGGTAGATTGGATATTTGATGAATATCTGATTTTATCAATGTACATATAAATGAAAATGTTACATAATTTTTGCTTGGTAAAAATAAATTTTTTTTTTTTTGCAATTTAATCACATATTCCATTTTTTTTGTTTTTTTTTTTTTTAAAGACACAATTTTGTTGGCATACATAAAATATAGACAGTATAAACAAAAAGAGAAAAATAAAAATGAAATGAACAAAAAATAAAAGTGAAAACTTAACGACAACAAAAAATTGCGGTCAATTTGTTCGCATGTAATGATGATCATTACGATGATGATATGATATGGTGACTTAATAACAATTTTATAATATTTATTAAGTATATATGTATGTATCTACTAATATCGATGAAATAATGATACAATTACGTGTTATTATTTAGGTCAATTTAGCCAAAACAAAATAAGAAAGGATTGATTCATTATTGATTAAAAGCTAAAGAAAGTAAAATTAAATCACAGTTTTTAGTTTTCAAAAGAATAGGTTAAAGGACGGAAATATAAAAATTTAGTTGATTGTGAAAAAATTACAATTCAGACAATCCATAGCCATTGGAAGAATGACATCGAAAGTATTCTATAAATTTGTGGTTTTGATTAACATTATATATGTACGTCTTAGGTCTGTTTCTTATTGAAAAGCAATAAGCGATGAGCGGTGAGCGGCAAGCGATGAGCGATATGTATTTCAGGTTGAACTGAGGAAGATAAGCGGCGTTTTAAAAAATATTTTCTATTAAAAATCTGCAATCAAATCACTCTAAGTACATTGTCCCACCAAATTGTAAAGGATCAAATCTTTTGCCTTTATCGTTTCATTTTGGCGAAATGACTTCATGTTTTTTCTTGATTTTTGGATTTTTCTAAATATAACAATTATTATTAATTATGCCAAATTATTGTGCCAATACTCAATTCTATAACCACAAAATTTTATAATTTATTGTATTAACAATTCAAATTGTTAAATCATTTTTATTTAACAATGAAAAATTCCATTTTATTTGCAATATTTCTGTTTTGCGGTTGTACATTGATTTACAATCAATAAAATTGGAATATATGCATATGTATATGTTCAAAAAAATATAATAATAATAAATGAAACCCAAAAATATTAGATAATAGAGCTTGCGAAAATTAATAACCAAAGAAAAACCTTATTATGGTATCGGTTACTTAAAATGATGCAATCGTGATAAGATGGTAGCAAAAAAATTTAAATTTTATTGTTGTGATGGCCTTGATTGTTTATGTTGCATTAAATTTTTTGTTTTTATTATTTTTTTTTTTTTTGCAATCAGTTATCACATTGTTACAGATATTGTATTTTGTATATATGTACATACATTTAAAATGTCTGGTATATTGAATTACTGACGCGCTGTACATAATAAAAGTAAAAGTTCATGATAATTTCATGACAAATTAAATTTATTACAAAATACAAAAAAAAAACGTACTGATAAGACAAATAAACGACCTAAAAAATTTAAAAAAATAAATTGCACAGTACAAGTAACTCTGGTATAATGCGATACTTTTATGGTTTAGTTGCGATACAGCGTGACGCAACTATGTTATGACGGATTCTTGATTAAACGCAAATTTTTATGGTATAATTTCCGTATAACCCTCAATTTTTTCATGCATGATACTAAAGATCCTTAATGATAAGATTTTTCATCGGACGTATGAACATTAATATCATGAATTTATGACATGAGAGTTATATCTTCATTTCATTTTGCATATTTGCTTGTAATAAAATTATAATCATATAGTGCATCATGTTATGCGTACACATGCATACATACGTATATTTTTTTTGTTTGTTTTTATAAATGCGGAATGCGGTATAGTAATTTCATATGTACAACATAATCATGCGTATACTTTTTATTTTATTGAGTATCATACTATGGTTAATTAAATATTTGTATTATTTATGCTATTATTGAAAAACATAAAAAATTATTACATAATAAATTTTATTTTATGTTAATTATTATTATATATTCATTATTATGCATAAAGTCATGTGTGTACGTCAATTTTTTATAGATTAAATTGGTGAATTATTATCAATTTGAAACCATAAAAAATTGTGATTGAAAAATTTTTATTATTGAAGGCATAATCGTATAGTGTGCCAAATATCCAATTGAAATTATTAAAATCATCAAGGACACTAATAAAATTATTTTTTATTGTATTTTTCAATTAATTGATTTCATATTTTTACAATGATCAATATCATGATCATCAGATCTGTTTTAATCCTTTTGAAAGGAATACTATTAGATATCTCTATGCCGCGGCGCTCTATTCACAGTTATTGCCTATATTTTATGCAAAACGTCCTTTAATTAGTGATCTTAATGATCTACATTCTAGAGCCTCATTAGTTCTAATTTAATGCTATTTTTCATTTGAAATTTTTTAATATTTTCAACTATATAGCCATCTTAGAGTGTATTGTAAACTGAGCTTAGGTGTGAATTAAAAAACAAAAAAATTATTTACATACAATAGATACGCAACAGACGGATTACATGCATTTCATATATTGTACAATTTTATCTATTATAAATTTTATATCTTTCATAATTTACATAATTATGAAATTGTAAAGCTATGTACATACATATGTATCTAATTATATATCTAGGTACATAAAGAACATTATTGGTATTAACATGTAAATGTTCATGTAACCATGTATATATACATATACACACATACATACATAGATACATCGATTGTGTAAAAATACAACAACACATAAATAATAAAAATAAAACTTTTATATGAACATAAATTAAATTTTTTTTTGTTTTGTTTGTGTTTTATATGAAATAACAATAACATGTAATTATGAATAAAAACATGAAAAAAAAAATTTTTTTTTTATTCTTTGTTTGTAATTAATAATGTTTTTATTATCAGATTTTTTTTGTTTTTTTTCATTAAATTTACATCATTAAAAACAAAATTTTAAAATTTTTACAGTATTATGGATAAATTTCATTTTTAATAAAATTAAAAATCTATTTAAAGTCAAAACAAGAAAAAAAAACACAATTGATTTATTACAGTCTGAAAATTAATTGAGACAGCAGCAAAATAAAAATACAAGTTAGGTGTTGCATAAAATCGCTTATAAATTTCTAATTATACTATATATATCTTGTAATTGATTGAATATAACACCCAAAGAGATTGCCGGGTAATCAGAAATTAAGTACTTTTGAATTTTTTTAACTCTTAATCTGCTCATATTTCTTGTATAAAAGCAAATTTGCTTTACCGTATTAATGCAAATAATTTTAACTTAAAAAGTAATTCTGAAGTCTGATGAAACGATTAGTGTAGGTAATTTTAACAATGATTCAGTTATGAATACCCTCTATTGAAAACCATCTAATTCAATCAATAAACTGAAAATTTTTAATGTATCATAAACCACCCTATTTTACATACGTTCAGATGTTTTTCACAACGTTACATATAATTACAAAAATAACAAAATTAAATTTATTAAATTGAAAATTAATTACTATCCAATAAATGTCATAATGTCAATTTTCATTTCAAATATTATTTTTTATTTCAATTGTTAAATGGTCTAAAAAAAATTTTTTTAATCACCAGAAATAGCATACGCTATTTTGCCGGTGTACTTTACTGAAGTTTTTATTTCTATAGAGTATGAAAGTAAAAGTGAACATTCAAAGTTGATCATTTTAAATATGTTATTATCCATGTAATTGAACTTTAGTGACATAAAAAATAACGAAAAATGACTTTTTGAAAAAACGAAAATTGAACAAAAAAAATTTTTTTTTGTTTTCTTTGTTTCGAAATTAAAGATAAAAAAAAAAAAATTATAATATTGAATTAATTGCTTATGAAATAATTGTTATAGTAATATAATATATTTGCCAGATTAGGAATTGGTCAGTATTTTGCCAGATCGTATATGAGCACCTTAATATTAAAATAAATATGAAAAAATAAAAGGGTTACCGTCTTGTGTCGTATGAAATAAAATTCAGTATGTAAGATTATGATCTTGTATTTTATACTCTGTCCACTAATAATAATGCTCTGTCCACGAAAAATTCATCTGATATAATATAATAAATGCTTTATGGGTTGTGAGTAATACTGCTCGTGAAACAGTCTAATTAAAAATTATTAGAGAAGGAAAACGACATATGTACTCCCATAAGACCTGAAGTGCATAATATTAGTGGATAGAGTATATTCATTAGTATTTAGTATAGCACATTAGGAAGTGCTTACGTATGTAAAATGGGACAGTAATAATAAATTTCAGAATTGCAAAATTTCTTATTACATTTTATTACATTTTTATGTCATGTTCATTACAAATGAAAATGAAATTCAAAAAAGCTATTGTACGATTTTTCGTATAAATGAAAGTTTGGCGTGAACACAAAAAGTCAAGACGTATAGACAAACATAAACAGAAATCATAGAAAAGTCTACGACCTTTAATAGATTGTTGAGTACAAAAGATGAATAAGAATTTAGACAAAAGATTTTCTGTAGAGAATTTATTTTAGACTAGGAATTTTCAAAAATAATAATTTTTACTAAAACATTTAAATAAATTTAAACGACAATTAAACAACCATTGAAGTTCTTGGTGTGTATGAAATTCTTGATTATCATGTTCTCTGTTTTAATCTTAATGTCAAGAAATAACAGAAGACCTTGTATAAATTTCAATTATGTACCTTACGTATGTTTATACAATGCCTTTATTATTCTTGTTTTTACTGAAATTCAATTTTTAAAAAAATCAACAATTCTACAGTACAAAAACAATTTCATTTTCTGTGTAATTTTTAAAATTTCCAACAATAAAACGTTAAATTTATTTGCATTTAAAGTCAGTATAAAGAGATAAAAAAAAAATAATAAAATCGAAGTAAATTCTTTAGGAACAATGTAAAATGTGTGTTTTTTTTTTTTTTTTTTTGTACAAAACTATAAGGCCAAAAATAAAACCTACTTGTAAGAGACAAAATTGAAAAAAATCTCACAAAAAAGGAAACCAATAAAGAAAAAACTGCCATTACTAAATTGCTATTTTGCGCAAAATTTATTATCTTTTTAAATCACGTCTAATTGCAGGTTCTTTAACTACTACTTTAGTTTTAGTTACCATTTAACCAATATACAAAGTTATCATCATTATGATTTTATTATTTGAGATTTTTTTTTTTTTTATCTTTTGCGAAAACAAAAACCTTGACAACTTTATTAAATTTAATGTACATGCGTGTGTGTGCATTACGTATGCGTAATACGTACATATACGTATATGTACGTTTAAAGAATGGTAAATTCATGTAATTACTTTTATTGGTTTTTTGTATACAGATAATCCTCCTATAAAGTGTTAATTTCATAACGTATTGTACAAACTATGAAAAAAAATCAAATATTATTTATGAAGGACTTTAATGAAGCGATTTCAGTATAGCCCACAATATAATTATATAATTTTGTTTGGCGATTTATCTTATGCTTGAAATTTTTATGGAATGTCTTCTCCTTTTGTGATCCTTTAGCTCATATTTTGCCTTGAATTATTTATCTCAATTAAACTTAGTTCAATTTATTCTCATTTTTTCAAGTTTCGTATTCTGTTGACTTTTGTTATCTGAACTTTCGTGTAATACGAAAATTACCTGTAATCTACTACATAGATAATTTTTAGTAATGATTTTAATGTCGAAAACAATTTTCGTCATTTTTTATTTTTAAATCAAATTACGTACATGTTTTATTCTTTTAAAGAAAAAATTAATTATGAAAGACTTAAAAGACGAATAAATTATTAGGAGTATATTGTTAACAAGAAAATATTTTTTTTTTTTTTTTTTTTCACATTGAAAAATTAATTGGACAAATTTGTAATTCAAATCACAAAAATGAAAAAAAAAAAAATCTAAAATTATTGTTTATCATCCGTCTTCGATTAAAATGTAATTTTAAAGTATGTAATAATATGTACACATTCAATAATATACTCATGTAGTACGTAATGTATTACGAATATTAAGTAATTAAAATACACCTGTGATATTTAACGTACAGAGAAAAAAAAAAAACAAACATCGTGTACACAAAATATGCATTTGAGTACACACAAAAAACAATCAGTTAGATTACGATTACGATATTAATTACCACAATTGAAAATTTAATTTCATATCCGAATGTTAGTTGTTTTTTTCCTTTCTCTCTAATTTTTTACTTATTTTTCTAAATTATCAATTTAATAGGTATAAATTCACTGTTAATATAAAGGTACAAGGTATTGGTCTTATACTGAATATAATTTTCTTTATAATATGTGACCTGGATATTTTAATATGTACGCATTCATAATTAAATTAATTCATGCCCATGGTCAACTATATACAAGGTTTTCTATTTTTCAATTTAATCATCATTTTCTAGCAGAAAATTCAAATTCAAATAAAATACGGTAACGCCTAACAAATAATTTTTTTTTTTTTAAATGACATTTTGATTTAAAAAAAAAAATAAATAAATAAATAATAATAATAATAATAATGTTAGTATTTCCTTCCTGTTTTTATATGATCGTCTTACAAAGTCCATGCACTGGTAATATGCATACATATATGAGAGACTTAGTGTAAAAAAATTCATTTTTTTTAATGGTTGTTTTTTTTTTTTTTTTTTTTTTTTTTTTTGGTTTTTCCTACCTTTTCGTATGCAACCTTTACATTATTCATGAATTTGATTTTGTATATATATTTTATACATTAGGGAAATTAGATGATAATCATTTGTTAACTACCAGATTTCATTTATTTATTCCAAAAATAATATACAAAAATACATAACATATAAAATATCAAAAAGAAAATCATTTTTTGTACCTATATTTTTTGGTTTCATTTTATTATTATGATGGTAGACTTAATAAAATGTTGATGTAGTCCTCCTAATACAATAAAAATAAATAAATGGACATATTAAATAAATGTAAATTCAAGAGAGACAACCTGTTTTGAATACTGAACTGATTCTGTGGTCTTATTTGAAAATTCAATGAAAATAAAAATAAAAATAAAAATGTTTATAAAACGCGTTTTTCTCTGTAAATGAAAAAAAAAAAAAAAAAAAAAAAAAAAAAAAATATGTAAAAATGAAGTAAAAAGTGATACGGTTTGTTAAAACCTACACACATTGCAATGAATTCAGAAAACTTAGCAAATAAGAAAAATTTAAAATTTTATTTACATATAATATCTAATTTAAAAATAAGAAAATTTAAATTTTTGAATAATTTTTCTAAGTACTTAAATTTGTTTGGTACAGATCGTGAATCTTGATTAAATTTGTATTCAACATCAAAAGAAAAATATTAAATAAGGAAAACTTACCTAAACCTTTTGTATGTTGAACCCTTTTCTGTTACTGTTTAAAAATTATTATTTAAAGTCAAGAAGAAAAATTAAGATACTAGATTCGTTATATATTCTATTTAAAAATTTTACTTCATGTTTATTAGAAGGCATTTATTATTTTTATTTGACATGAAATGTGATACGAAATTTTTTTTTTTTGTATACATACGGACTGTTATTTTTATATCGTATTTACGGATCGTATGAAAAAAAACGAATTCTAGAAAAAATGATTTTTTTTTATGCACTTTATAAAATTTGAATTTTTCTTTTATTTACGTGTTAATTGACCTTCATACACTTTCCGGTTATATTAATAAAAAAAATTATAATTCATAAATGGTCAACAGAAAAACAAAAAAACAAAAAAAAAAATGGATAAAAATATTTCTTGTGTGTTACATGCGTACACACATGTTATTAAGAAGCACAATTTATTTATTTTTAAAAAAAATATTCTATCTTTGATTATTCAGGTAATTCTGTTTGAATGTAAAACATTGATGACAAAAAGAAAGAAAAAATTATTTTTTTCTTTTTCGTATTTTGTTGTTTTATTAAAATTTAAATGTACACAAAATAAACGACAATATTATAACACAAACCACGATATTGTACAATATACATATGTATACTGTGTACAGACAGTACAAAACTCGTCTTAACACTTTGAATGCTAAGTAAACAATGCGCTTTATAATAATTTCTTGGCTTATTAAAAAAACAAAAAAAAAAAAAAAATTATTCAATTCAAAAACTTAATATTTTTGTAATGATTATATTACGTTATATGTGTATAAGTATTGGTAGGTACGTACATTTTTTTCTTTTTTTTTTTATAATCACGATTTAAAAAAATAATAATAATAATAATAAAATATAAAAATAAAAATTAAAAGAATACAGATACATGCATACGCGGCACTATATAAAAATTTAACGTACGTTGATTATCGTTTGTTATCCAATACGAAATTTAAAAAATAATAAGAAAAATGTAAAAAGTATAATGTAACAACTGAATATCATTTTTATGAAATTTTCTTTTATTTTTTTTTTTTTTTTTTTTGTTTATTTTTCTTTTAATTTTATTTTATGAGTACTGTAGAAATTCTTGATAGAAAATAAAAAATTTTTCAAAATTTCTAGTATCTTATATAGGAGCCGTAAATAATTTAGAAAATTTTTTACCTGATCAACGATCAACAAACAACTAAAAGAAACTAACCAGAAATAACAACATAAAATTTTGGTAACGATGATATGTATATGGTAAATGATAATAATGATGACGTTGGTGATGATGGTAATAACAAAAACAACAAAACCTGATTCTTTAATTTCTTTGAAAATTTAAAAAAAAAAAAAAAAAACGAAAAAAACCACAAGTGTTAATGTACATAAAAAATAGTCTTTTTGGCCTTTTAGCTTAGCTTTTTAATGTCAGTTAGAAAGACCTTTATAACCATTATATAGCCTTAGTTTTATTTCTTTTATTTCTGTATTTGATAAATAATGTACAAATAAACAATTATTGGAAGGTCTTCTATCTGTAAAATAATTTCAAGAAAGACACAGATATTCATTAAAACATTTACGTTTGTAGACAAATAATCGTGATAGGTTGTTTGATTGTATGATGATTTCTTCTTTTTTTTTTTTTTTTTTTTTGTTTTATTGAACACAGAAAAGGTCAAATAAATCAAAATCCTATTAATTTTCATTTGAATTTATGAAAATTCTAGTAAAGAAAGGAAAAGCATTTTAATTTTTCTGAATTGTGAATTAATCCCATGAAAAAAAAAAATATTATAAAAACGAAAAGAATTTCAATTTGAAAATTATTCGAAAATATCATTTTTTTTTTTTTTTTTCGAAGAGATCATCATCATTGTCGTCACCATGATTTTTAGATTAATGTCAAACACAGATTACTTTTTTTTTATACTAATCAAATAAAATCCATAAAATGTTTGTGATGACGGTATTACACAAGACGATGATGACCTTTGTAAATTTTTTAAATATTGACATAAACGGAATTTGATAGTTTTGTGTACTTTTTGTGAGTCTTTTGATGATGTTTGTATAACGTATAGGCTCCATTAAATAAACAAAAATTATTCAACGCAGATAATTAGCATTTTTTTTTTTATTCTATGTTGGCTTTAATTGGAATCGGAGTAATTTGATAATATTTTCTTCCTATTTTTTTTATTTATATCGAACTTTTGCCCTCCTTAATATCGTCGGTTACGAAAATGTAAATATTTGATATTTGTGTAACCAGTGTTTGATACTTTTCCTAATAACACTGTAAAATTTTTCGTATGAATTTGAATTTAATTTTTTTAAATTAAATTTAGTTGAAAAAGTCAAGGTTTAATGCAGAAAATTTCGTTTTATGAATTGTACAGTCATTTAGGAAGAAAATATTGAATCTATAGAAACTAGGTAACATATTTAAAATTTTAAGACAAAAAAAAAAATACAAATTTAATACATTTTCTATTCTTTTTCGGCTAAGTAATCCCAGAAGGTCCTCAGATATTTAAGGAAATACTTTGCAAATCATTAAGCCATCAAAATGCATTTATTAAAATTTTATAATTGTTCCAAAAATAAAAGTAAAAGTATTGTTTTCTTTTTCCTATGTTTTTTAAGGTGATTTAGATTTTGAAACTCTCCTTCATTCTATACAGTTTCTTACTACTTAATTACGTTTCATTAATTTTGTACTTTAAAATGTATTAAGTTGAAAATTTTACCATTTGTATCTTTTTTTTTTTTTTTTTTTTTTTTTTCATTTTTCAGTAAAGTATACAATGAAAGACGTGAACGTGAATGTGAATTAAGTGAAACATCATATGAGACAAAAACATTAAAACAGCAATTATCAACTATAAAATCAAGCCGTGATGAAGTTATACGAGAGAATGGGTAAAAAAGAAAATAAAAATAAATTCGATTGTTTTTTTGTTTATCAAATTTTCTTTATATTGATTTTATTTATATTTTAATCAGAGAACTTTCAGCTGAATTAGCAAATACAAAAGCTGATTTATGTTGTATTCGACGTAAATTAAAAGATTCTGAAAAAGAAGTTGAAAAATTAAAACAGCAATTACAACAGTATGTAATTGAAGTTCAAAGAGTTGAAGATCTTCTATTACAAAAAGAACAAGAAAGAGAAGAAATGCTTGAACATTATCGTTCATTATCACATGATGCTGTTGTATTAGAGGGTAATAATCAAAGTTTAGAATGTGAAGCCAATGAAAATAAGTAAGTATATTTATTTTTATATATTTTTTTTTTTTTTTTAAATTTTATATTTCACACGTTAACACTGATGGCTCACCCAAGATGATGGCTTATTGATAACCCATAACTTTCAAACCTCAATGATTAACAAAATTAAATATTTTTATTCTTCTCCCGTTCCTCACCTGTTCCGTACCCAAAACATTAATTTCCTATGCCTAGCGTTAACGTGTTAATTAAATATTTTAGTCCACAAAAAAAAGTAGATTGTATATGTGTAAAAATAAAATTTACAGGTTATATCGTTGTCACTGTAATCGTTATAAACGATGTAGATGAAATGAATTCTTTTGCTGTATTCTCTTCTGTTGTTTTATTTTTAAAATCCTTTTTTATATTTCTTTTTTTTTTGTCTTACATCAATTTTCCTTCCTTTTTACATTTATTTTTCGATTCATGATTTCATTTTGATTCATTTTTAATTTATTAAATTTTTTTTTTTTTTTGTTTTTAATTTTATTTCGTCGAAAAATAAAGACGACAACTATTAGAAGCAGAAAAAGAAATTACAAAATTAAAATTAGAAATTGCAACAAAAGATGAAATTATCAAAGAGCTTGAAACTCAGGTAAGTGATATGTAGTCAATTTATTATTAATTCAGTTTAATTAGAAAATTTTACGTAATTTTACGTTTAAAGTTCAATGATAGCGTCTTGAGTCAATGATAAGAATTTACACCAAAAATTTTTTTTGATTAAATGAGACTGCCATTGCCAGTGATGCAAGCGATATCATTGTGACCCTAGACATAATTGTGTCCTATTATAAATATAATGTCGCTTCATTAACATTAATCCTTAAAAAGATTTTCTATTTCTACTAGAAAATTCAATGATTGTTTTTCGATTTATATAAAATTTTGATATTTTTTAAAACCTTTTTTTTTTTTTCATTTATCAAATTTATTATAAGTGACATTAGACAAAAAACCTAAATGGAAAAAATTTAGAAAAATTAAAAAAAAAATCTTTAATAACATTCAAAATTAAAATTAAATAATTTTTATAATTACTTTATATACATATTTTTTAATTAAAAAAGGCAAAACAAAACACTTAAAAGAAATAAATAAAAAATTCATATTGTATATATTCATAGGTATCATCATTATCAAAACAAATTTGTAATTTAGAAAAGGAATTAGAGCAATCATATGATGATCAAAGATTATTAAAAATTGATTTGGATTCTATGAAAGAATTATGTGATAAACTTGATTTACAGCGTGATAAATTGAATAATGAAATATCAGAATTACAGAGTATACGATTTAAAGTAAGTTTGTAAAAAATTTCCCCAGCATTTACAATTTTTCATTATTTTTATATTTTCTAATTTTTTTTTTTTTTTTTTTTTTTTTTTTTTTTTGTTTTCTTCATTTTTTTAGTTAGAAGAAGAAAACGAAAAACTTCGTACAGAATCATCATCATTGTGTACAACAGCTGGTAGTTCTAGAAAAGATTACACAACAAAATCAAATATAGATAAACAAGAAAAAATTGATACATTACAAGAATTATTAACAGAAAGTCGTCGTGAATTAGAAATGCAACGTTTAGCTGCCAGTCAAATGACTAAAGATATGAAAAAATTGAAACAGAAAGTTGAAGAGTTACAGGTAAATATTTTTTAAATACGGAGGTAATCCTTGCGATTTTGATACAACGCGATTTATAACATTGACATTTATGACGCGTTTCCAGTGTAACTTACAGAACATGTAAGTTCCACATAATACGATTTACTTTATCTCCGAAATATTTGTGAAACATAATTTCTGTGTAATGTGAGGGTTACCTGTACATAAAAAAAATGTATTCTTTTCGAAAAAACAAAAATTTATTTAAAATAAAGGGAAAAATTAATTTAACATTTTTAGATTGAATTGAAAAATAAAGCAGATAAAAGTAAAAAAAATGAAGCATTAATTCAAGAACAAAGTATTAAAATTCAAGAATTACAACATGATTTGGTTAACGAACGTTTTGAAAAATCTAAAAAATCATTAGAAACAGCTAAAAATGATATTGATGGTTTATTACAAAGGTATAGCAGTTGTAGTACTAATAATAGTAAAAATAATTTTTCTACAATGTAATTTAGTTAATAATTTAAATTTAATTAGAAAAATTTCTGTTCTTTTTTGTTATAAAAATGTCTAGCAAATTAAAACAGATATTTTATATTTTTACACATTTGAGTATTTTTTATAATAAAAATAAAATTAAACAAAGAAATCAAAGAACTATTTTATTAAAATAAAATTTTTCTAAAATTTCAAATTAAATACATTACAGTTGTAATAAAGAAAAACAAAATAACGAAAACGATGAAAAAGGAGTAGTAGAAGATGATGATGATGATGAAAAGAAAAGTAGATTGCGTGGTGGTAATGACAAAAAATTTGAAAAGAAATATGTGTTCTCCCCAAATTTACAAAAATCTAATAAAAGTAAGTCCTCGATTCTTTTTCTTTTACTTTTCTTTATTTATTTTTTTGTATTTTATTAAAGCCTAGTATTAAATCTTTAAAAAATTTTTTTAATTTTATCCTAAACCTATCATTTTAATCTAAGTACTAGAATTTGGAACTTGAAAGGTACTAGGCTTTATAAAATAAAATATCTGCATGTTAGCATAATTAAATTCTTACTGTATCTTTTCTGTATACAGAAATGATAAATAATAATGAAGTAAAATTACCAAAACGTAATGTATTAAATTTAAATAATACAAAATTTAAAAAATCAAAAAATATTGATAATGAAAAATTATTAGAAGATATACAACATTTTTTAGAAAAAGGAAATGTGAAAAAAAGTAAGTAAGAATTTAGGTAAATTTAAAATTTTTTTTTTCTAATTCAAAAAAAAAAAAAAAAAATTGAATAATTGAATTAGGAAGTGAGAGTAATTCGCAAGATAGAATTTCGTTTAGTGAACATAGTGAAGATATAATTGTTCGTAGAAAAAGAACGATAACAAATGAATCTGTGAACAAAAATGAAGAAAAATTATTTAGTGGTAATTTTCCATATTTTCCTATTTATTTTTGCATTTTTTCTATTCAAAGTAATTTTAAATAAAATTTCGTTTTAGTAAATGATAAAGTATTGGTTCCAACAAGAAGAAAAGTACCAAAAACACCAGTAACAACAACGACGGTAACACCACCATCGACAACTCGTTCTGAAAATACACCAATTACAAAATACGAATATAAAAAATCACCAAATTTATCATTATCTCTTGATACAACCCCAAGATCTTTAAAATATCAGAATTATGAAAAAGAATTACCGTCAATAAAAAATCAAATTAAATTTGAATTAGGTTTGAAAATAATGGATCTCGTTAAATTTTACTCTTTAAAAAATTGTTTATAGAAAATTGATGAATTTTTTTAATTTTTCTCAGATTCTAAGACTACTAACGATAGCAAATCTACTCCAAAATCAAAAATGGAAAAAAATTTAGATACTAGTGTAAAAAAGAAAACACAATTAGAAAATTTTAAATCAACGGTATCATTAGCACAACAATTAAACACAAAATTGAGATCATCTTTAGAACAATCGCTTCCTAATGAAAGCAAAATTCAAGTGAAAGATTCAAATAAAGTTGAAAAATCTGATTTAAATGATACCAAAAAACTCAAATCGGAGACATTTAAAAGGCCAATCATATCACCTAAAATCCCTTCACCAATCAAAAAGGAAAACACCACCGACACCATTAGATCAAAAATGAATAGAGAAGGAACTAAAATTTTTGGCTTACGTTCTGATTTAAATTTAAAAACTGCCCATTCTAAAAAATTTAGTTCTTCAAAAAAAATTCTCAATCAAGGGATTCAAACTGATGAAATAGCTTCTACAAAAACATCTGAGAAAAGTGCGTATTTGTTTTGGCTTTCATTGAGTTAAGTTTTCTGAATTTTATTTTATTCAAAAAAAAAAAAAAAAAAAAAATCATTTTTGTGCAGGTACACAAAGTTCTGAAGATTTTGAAAATTTAGTAGAATCTAATTCTGATTTTCAATTAAAGCCATTCAATATGCTTACTTCAACTCCAATACAAACTGAAAATAAAGGTAACAGCTAAATGATTTATCCTTTGATTATTTCATCTTGTTGATGTCGATATCTTATTTTATTATAATTTAGAACCAATACAACAAATTTCAGTTTCAGATGATATTTCTGTTTCTGGACCATCGACATTTCGTTTAGATTTAACAGAAAATACTGATAATCAAAATAATTCTGAAAATAAAGGTATCATACATTTCTGTATACTTTCGATTCGAATGTTCGATTTTAATTTTTTGTTTAAATTTAGAACTGATACAACAAACTTCAGTTTCTAATGATGTTTCTGAACTTTCAACTTATAATCAAGAAAACGATAATTTCCCATTAAAAAATCTCAACCAATCACAACGTATATCTGAGAAAGATTCTAGATTTTCACCTCAATTACTTTATGTAGAAAACAATAAACAATATCACGATAATTCCCTGTTAAAAAATCTTAAACAATTACAACGTTCGGGATTAAAATCTAATTTACCAAGTTTACCAAAATCACCCGTAACCGTTGAAAAAAACTTAGAATTTTTATCAAATACAAAATCTCAATCTGAACCAAATTCTCCAAGAAAATCAGAAATTCAAATAACTCTAAAACCATCATTTCCAAAACCGATTTTCTTTAGTTCTAAATTAAATTCACCTGAAAATGTATCACAAAAAAGAGACGAAGTTTTTCAACCCTCTGATAATCAATTTACATCGCCTGGTAATTTGATTAAAATGCTATATAAATACGTTTTAATTAAACTCGTTTTTTTTCTTGGATTTTCTGTGTATTCTTGGTGATGATGCATTATCAAATCAATTTAAAAATTTAGATCATACTCTTGAGTTTCAAAAAACTTACAAAACAAATCAAGACACTGGTGCGACACGTATTAAATTTAATTTTGTTTTCTTCTAAATTTATTTCATTTTAAAATAATTCCAGAACTTCAAGATAATCTAAATTTCTTACCAACTTCAAATTTACCTAAACAATCAAATGATGAAAAATTAACATTACCTTCTAAATTTAAACAATTATTACTTAAAACATCACCAAAATCATCATCGAAATCTTCATATTCTATACCATCGAGTAATGTTAAATTTCATTTATCAAAAAAAAGTTTACCACCACCAGTACCACCATCAACATATCGTGGATGTCCATGTATGAAAGCTAAACGTGATCAATTGTTAAAACGATGTGGTTTAAAATTTTCTAGTGATGATGAAAATTCAGAAAATAATGGAATCTATTATAGACGTTCAATTATTTGTCGAACATCAATAGATCAAGGGAATCAACTTCAACAAAAAGAATTATTTGAAACTAATCAATTTAAATTTAAAAAATCATACAATGATACAATTGATGATGATAATAATGATTATTGTAAAATTCGTTTGTATAATTTACCATTTCCATATAATAATCCTCATGTATATTCATATGTTGTGGATAGTAAAAATTTAAGTAAATGATTTCGCTGTTTTTATGTAATTTAAAGACTGTAAAAGTCTAAATTTGAAATTTAAATTATTATATTATGTTATTGAATGTAAAATGATCCTAATTTCCAAAATTTCACATGTACATATTATATGAATTTTTTTTTATTATTATTTTGCTTACGAGTTGCGTGTTCTAATTTTTAAATTTTCAAAATTTGAAATTTAGATTTTAATCTGTTTAAATGTTTCTGCTACATATATGTATAATGACCCTTTAGCACGCAAAATTATTTTGCGTTTAATCAGAAAAATGTGTTTGACAAAAATGATCATACCTATATCGATTGCTCAACATAAAAAATCAGTAATACGAGCTAAACTCAAAAATGAACAATAAAACATTCAAAAGTTCTATCGTAATTATTTTATTTGTGATTATCCTAATTGTAGATTGGCCAAAGGATGTTAAAGCCAGAGTAAGCTTTTGAAAGTATTTTTTTTTTTTTAATTTTTTAAAAATAAATGATTTGTTTTTTTGTAGGTAAAAATTCGTTTTAATATTGAAAAATTAACATTATGGTCACATCCAGAATATATGAATGTAACTACAATTTATAATAATTCAACAAAAAATCCATATATTAATATAACGGTATTAATATTAAAAGAATTGGATACATTAAATTTACATACATCAGAATATTTAGTAACTGGTATTGGTAAAACTGGTAAACAAGAAATAATCGATCAAGTTGTTGATATGTGTGATGGTCGTAAAGGTGGTAATGTTATTAGCCGTTTATTATTTCAGCAATTTGAAAAATTTGGTAATTTAACAAGAATGTCATGTCCACTTGAAGAGAATTCTGTATATGCTGCATATAATGTATGGCTATCAGAAGATGAATTTCCAATTTATTTTCCAAATACAATATTCGATCTTAGATTTCATTTTACAACAAAAATTGATGATCAAACTATTACTTTATATAAAAATCATATGTACGTCAGATGTATAAAGAGAAAAGAATAACAGAGAAAAAAAAAAAACAAAATTACAGAATTAGAGCAACTGAAGGAAAAAATGTGAAAGTGTTTTTCCAATTTTTTTTTAATCGCACTAAAAATTTAAAAAATTTATTATTCACTATAAGAAATGATTGACATTCTGAATTATTTTTAAATAAAACAAATATTTTGTGTCTCTAATTTCTAAGATTTCATTTTCATCTTCCTTGGAAGTGAAAGATGTGGACTGTTGTATATAGAAAATTTTGTTTAAAAATGCGGAGCTCTGAATGGGTTGAAAAAAAGTCGTATATTAAATAAATCATTAAAAAATGATTTTATTCCTTGCCAAATTTTTTCTAAAATTACCTACATCTTTTGTAAAATCTTCAAAACCTTTTGAAATGTCTTCTCCAATACCACCTAATATCTAACCAATATCTGATATAACATATTCCAATCCTTTACCAATATCTGAACCAATATCCTCCAATCCTGAACCAGTATCTGATATATAACATATTCCAATTCTTTACCAATATCTGAACCAATATCCTCCAATCCTGAACCAGTATCTGATATATAACATATTCCAATCCTTTACCAATATCTGAACCAATATCCTCCAATCCTGAACCAGTATCTGATATATAACATATTCCAATCCTTTACCAATATCTGAACCAATATCCTCCTATCCTGAACCAGTATCTGATATATAACATATTCCAATCCTTTACCAATATCTGAACCAATATCATCTATATCTTTAACAATATCATCTAATCATCCAAATATATTTTTTCCCTTTCCTTGAACCTAAACTTGGCCTTAATTTTGTTTCAATACAATTATCTATATGTACTTGTTTCTAAACAATCTAAACTGTTAGCAACTAATGTCTTATCATTATAAAACTTATTAATATTTGAATCTAATTCATATACTGGTTTTTAATTTGAACTATTATTTAGTTTTTCTTGACGTGATTAACGATTACCGTAGTAGAGACAAGCTGCAATATATCAAACCGCATAGTTGGAATAGGAAGAGTATTAGGAATCGTTTCGATTTACATTTAAAAGTAATTGAGCATAAAACAATTTATTACAAAAATAATCAAACGCATCTACATAACGGGTAACTCTTTGATTAGTTTGTGTATATAAATTAGGAGATGATGAGATAATCAAGGGAAATTTCAAGATCAAGTTCAAGATTAATCAACAGCGAAAAAAAAAAAAAAATTACACCATGTTATGACTGCGAATGAAAAAAATATTTCATGTTTATGATTCTTGTCTTATTTTTAATATTTTTGAAAAATTTAAGCAAATTAACAAAATTTTTAAAATATTCAAAAATTTTCTATAATCGTGTCGTTAATAAAATATTTGTTTTTGTTTTTTTTTTGTTTTTCCATAATAATTAACATAACATTTTACCTCATTTAGTATTTATAAATAAACAAAAAAAAAAACATTAAATTTATTTTTTTAGGTACATGCGCTTAGGTATACACACACAAAAAAAAATTTTTTTTTTATAATTTTTTATATTAAGTATCTACGCATTTTAAGACAATAATGTCATCCATGTTTCCTACATGTGTATGTATATTAATAAAATTTTATTTATTTTTAGATAAATGCAGTAGATTATAGCAAATGATGGCAAAATTTTTTTTTTTTTTTGTTTTTTCATTTTGGATTAAATGCCTTATTTTTAATTTATACTTCATTTAACCTGAGAATTTTCGTTCAATATGTTTACATAACAAAAAAATATTTTTTCTCATTAATAAATGATTTCTTTACTTTGTTGTTTTTCAACAATTTTTGCTTTTTAATTTTAATTAAAATTTAATTTATAAAATTTAAATTCATTAAAATTTTAATTCATTTGTTATTTTGAATATTTTGGTTTTGTTTTTGAAAAACTTTTATAAATCACAAACTGACTGACTTGCTAAATTGGCATTAACAAAAAAAAAAAAAGTTAATTTTCTAACAATATTTGTTTGTTTTTTTTTTTTTTTTTGTTTGCAAAAAAGAATACACACCTCTGTTCATGTTTATTTTGTGTATTAAATTATGTCGTATAATAAAGTAGATAAAGTAAAAATTAATGATAAAAAATACTATAATTATTTATAATTAATAAAAATGAAATTTTCATAATGTTACATTTAATTCAATCGTGTTATATAATTTTTTTTTTTAAAAAATTGAATGCATCATTAAAATGAATTCGTAATTATAATAAAATGATGTCAAAAGGATATATGCACGTTTACGTATAATTTGATGTATTACGCACAACCACTTGATATTTTTTCCATATATAGTATACGGAATTTATCCTATAAATTATGCAATCTAAATAGAGACTCAAAAGACGTAAAGACTCAGTAAAATTGCCTGTTTAATTAAACTACAAACTTAATCGTATTGTATATATGTATGTATGTATATCATTTACGTATTCACGTTATATTTAACGTACTTTTATATATATGGTGTTTCATAAATAAATTTTATAATCAAATGAAAATTGGTTCCGAAATATCAAGAAATGGAAAAAATTGTTTGAGACGGGGAAAAATTTACATACATATTACTAAGTCATTGCTATCACTTTCGAAAAAGTTCGTAATGTATGTATGTATTGCTTAAATAATGCATTCTAGATGCATTAGCGTTCACAATACGTTTTGAAACTTTAAACGATATTGCCGTTTTCAGTGTTTGCGTTTTTGAACTCTAAACTTTGCATTAAAACGGTTTATACTCGTAAACGTTTTGAAACTCGCGTGTAGTCAATTGATTGTTGTATAATTTTTATTGCTAGTTTATAGCAAATACCAATATGAAACACCCTGTAAACACACAGTACAGTGTCTGTATTCATACGCAAGATATGTACATGTGATTATTAAATAAAAGACATAATGATTTTAAAAAAAATAATTAAAATAATTGAAAATAACAAAACTGCAAACATACATATACTATCCCACCCACTCACATATCATTTTTCAATATTTGGTTTTTTTTTTTTTTTCATTTTGTTTGAGAATACGGTAATAATTAATTTTAAAAGGATTTAACTTGCTTACAATGCAAAAATATAAAATGTGCTCTGTTGAAACATATTCATATTGTTATCTTGTACACATGACGTACTACATTAGCCTTTTAATGTATGTATTTATTGAATACAACATATGTATGTATGTATAATCGCACGTTTTTTATATTGTTGTGAATATTATAAATTATTTTGTGTACCAATTATCTTGTAATTAGTATAATAAATCTCTTTAAAAAAAACAAAATAATAATAATAATTCTTTTCGATATACGGTTAGTATGATTTATTTCTTTACATAATAATATCAGTAGCCTACATAAAATTTTGTATTATTTAATGTAATTTTTATTTATGACTATGCAAATGAGAGATAATAACGCAAAGAATAAAAATTCATAACGATGATCAAAAGGTTCAACTCAAAGTAAATTAATAAGGAAAATTAAAAGTTAATAAAAGAAAAATAACGTTTTCATGAATTCTAAATGTAAACACTGTATTAAGTATCTAGAAAATTCTTATGATTTCTTTTTTGCTGTATTAATTAAATATTGACCTTATTAAAATTAATATTAAATTGAAACAGGACAAGAAAACATTTTTTTTTTCGACTGTAATTATTTCATGAAAAAAAAAAATTGATAAATAAAAATGAAATATGAAAGAAAAAATAATTTCTAATTAACTTTCATTAATTGCTCTTATGATACTTTACATATACACTTTGACCCAATCCAAATAAACAAGAAAAGGAGCCAAATCAAATTATGATTTTCAAAAAAAAAAACAATATCGGTTTTCCTAAGAAAGAAAACTTGATACATTTTTGTGTATCTTTTCCTTTTGTTATTTTATTTTTTTATGCGTAAATGTTTATAGTGTGACCTTAAAAAAAAAAACAAACAAAATCTATGGGTACTTTTAAATGCTGTAATTACTTGGAAAATATTTTCGGTACTAATTAAAAAAAAAAAAAAAATTAAGAAAATTTTTTGTTTACATTTTTAAGAAAAACCTAACAAAAATTAAAAAAAAAAAATATTTTTATTATAATTAAATAATGTGTGTACGTTTACCTTTTGAAAAGAAAATTTTTTTGTTTCGTTTATGCTTTTTTTCGCTTTTTCTTGTTTTCATTAGATTTTAACTTTGATGAATATTTAATATAATACGAGATAAAATGGATACATGCTTTTCTTTTTGATTGGCAAATTACTAAAAAACAAAAAAAAATTTTTTTTTTTTTTTTAAATACATATCATAGTGTTAGAATGGTATAAATGGATAGAGAGAATGAGATGTTTGTTGGATAAAAAATTGTAAAGCATAAAGCTGTAAAATTGCTAAATTTTTAAGTTACGTTATATAACGTTAAATTACGTTTTGTCAATATTGACAAAATATCAGTTAACGAAAAATCGGTAGAAAAATCTAAGATAAAAAAAAAAAAGTCCAGATTATGCGAAGTATGAGAAAACTTTATAAGGTGCTAAAACAGTACATCGCTAATACGGTGGGTTAAAAAGAAACAAGAGAAATTATACAAGGTGGGAAATTTATCTTCATTCCCTTAGTTGCATCTTCATTCACTTAGTTCAACCGTTATTCATTTTCTTTTGAGGTACAAGACCATTATACGGTCTATTCGTGAAATATCCTGTATACATTGTTGTCAAAATAAAAAATAAAAAAATTTCTTGAGACTACTTATGTAAATTTTTATTAAATTTTTAAGCATTTACAATGAATTTTCACATAACGTAAAAAGGAAATTAAAAGCTACAATCATTAAAATAGGAAAATGATTTTTTTAACAAATTTCAGAATTTAATTAATGATGTTGGTGTAATGATTAATTCAGATTTATGAAAAAAGATCTAAAATATTCAACGTATTAATTTGTACGTAATTTATAAAAAAAAATATTTGAAAACATTAGATCACTCATTTATCTTCGTAAGGATTACAAAGAAATCTTATTATTTTGTATGATTCGATTGATACAATTTAAAGAAAATCTCACAATAAATTTATATTTATTGAAGATTTAAAATTTCAAAATGATGTGTCATACAGGATAAAAAAGTTATCTATAAATCATATGTATATTCATTGAGTTTGATATAATATTTTAGGATAACTTCCTACATACTTATTTGCGTTAGTTAATTCTAATAAATTTCCATGTTCTGCAAAAATTTGAAAAATAAATACAAATTCATCAATTTTTTTTTTTTTTGATTTACTTAAAACCATATGGTGTACGTATATAAACAAAATTTAATCAAATATCCAATGTATGTATTAAAAAGATTGAAGGCTCAATATGAGATGTAGGAGACTCAATACAATGTGTGTTGTATACAAATTACAAATTATAATAATTTCATTTCAAAAAAAAAAAAAAAAATCCCATAGACATGTAGAACACAAGGACATCACATACAAAGGATGTCCCATTTTAACAGATACACATGAACATGTCATTTTATTCCTTGAATTGTCTTCTAGTAAAAAAATTTTTTTTTTTGTTTTTCTTACACATGTAAATAAATCTGAATTGTTTTTTGTTGCTTGGTTTCAAATTTGAAAAATTTCTGAAAATATATGGAAGATAAAATAGCAAAGATTGATGCTAAAATTTTCAGTATTTCATTACATGAAATTATGATATTTTATACTTAAGATACATCAATTTTTATTTACCCACATGGGCATAAAATTTTGTTTTTTATATCTTAACATGTATAGGGGTTAAAAGGAAATAAAACAAAAAATCCAAGAAATAATAAAATCATTTTAGTGGTTTTTTTTTCATATACTTCCCACTACCACATATTATGAAAATCCTTTCATAAAATTTTGTGTTCATTATAAACATAAATTTGATGTAAACATGCATATGTACATATGTATATACATGGTGATTATTTATACGGTTTGAACTCTACAGTTTTTAACAATAACTTGTTTAGTAGATTTTGTATTCGACCTGATAATGAATTGGAGGTGTCAGGAGTTTTGCTTTAATTTTATTGATGTCGATGGTCAAGTACCTATGGTTTAAAAATTATAACGTCCAATGGCCAAATACTTGAAATTTACCTCCTATCCTCTTACTAATCAAGAGATTTTTCAATAACAAGCAGTTGTCCATATTAAAAGAAAACCACCTTATAATTCCACACATCTAATTAATAAATTTTTTGTGGATATTATTTTTTTTTCTAAATTTTGTACACATAAAAAGGATACATGTACATACATAATATGTACACATATAAAATTTTCATGTAATATTTGTTGATAAGATTTCAGTGTTAAAAAATTTTTTTATATGAAGACATTAAGAAAAGTTTGTAAAGATTTTAAGATTGTATGGTATCATATTCGTAGCATTCTTAAAGAAATGTTTTCTTACTCTACGAATAATTTTATGTTTATCTTGTATTTACATATTACATGCACAATGATTATGAGATCAAAATAATGGGGAATAAAATATCCTTAAAATGAAAATAAATTATTTAATTCAAAGAATATGTATAAGTAATGTAACTTAATTGTGTTTATAAATATACATATGTATGTAAGTCAAATTCTTCAGTGTTTATTTTTCAAAATAAATGGGGTTTTAGGTAATTAAAATTTCTAGATTTAATGTTTGAAAAATTTACGAATTAATTTCTTGACAATAATTATTTTCATAACAAATTATTACATGATAAAAGGTAAAAATGTAAATAAAATTTAAGGATAAGAATGAAAATATTAACGAATAATCAAGTGAAAGAAAGATGCTTAGATGGTATTTGCGTATGCCGAGAAGTATTCGTAAAAAAGGATCTCTTAAGTTTTTTTTTTTTTTTTTTTTTTTTTGTCTTACTTCTTTTTTCTTTTTGATAAAAAGAAGTAACAAATCACCGTCAACATGACTTTTTTTCGTATCACAAACAAATGATGTTAACAAAGAAAATTTAAAAAGTTGTGACGTAAAATTCATTAGATCCAGGATAACTCTCATTAAACAAACCCCAATTTTATGTACAGTATGTGCTATAAATCCTTTTATCATGCAGGAAGAAATTTATACGCCACTTTGATTGATTGATTTTTTGTCTATGATACAATATGGTTAAAAAAAAAAAATTAATAAAAATAACATAATGAAATAATTTTTCATTTACACAATAGTACACGCTTGATTAAGCTTATTTTATGTATGTATGTATGTATGCTCTCATGTATACTGTATTTTTATATTCATATGATTCTATTTTGAAAATGAAAACAAACAATTAAAAAAAAAAAAAAAATGAAAAACTCTATGAAATGTAATGAAACGCATGTAATTCAAAATATTCGAGTATGTATATCGTATTGTATTTTGAATATTTATTGTTATAATTTTTTTTTTTTTTGTATATTTTAACACGCGTATGAAATTAAAAAAAAAAAAAATTCTGTATGAAAATACATGTCACTGTATATTTTGTAAATCATAATAGTGCACAGTTATAATATTTATAGAAATTTAAAAAAAAATAAATAAAAATAAAATTATATAAAAAATATGAATGTGAAAAAATCACTTCATACATTACATTGTGTGCCGTAAAAATGTTCCAATCAAATTTTGAAAAATTTGCATCGTTATACTAGACTTGCTTAAATTTGTTAGTTAATAGAACTCCACAGGGAATTGAGGGTATTCCGTATGAATTCTTAAAAAATTCTAAAAAAAAGTTTAATGTTGACAGTTTTACTAGATAATAGATTAAGGCATTTGAACACCTATATAGCGTAAGGAACATCTATACAGCGTAAGGTGTATGTATGTACATACATGAGTGCTCATGTGTATTTATATTTACTCATATTTTTGACAAAATCCGCGTATGTATTGTATTTTTATTTTTATTGTAAATAAATAAAATAACTTTTTTTTTTTCATTATGAACATTAAACGAACATAATCGTATTTATTGTTAAATATTAAATTTGATTTATTTTATATTAATTCTTTTTTCAATAAAAAAAAAAAAAAAATTCCACGTGTATTAATAAAATTTTATTGATATGTAGATATACACACGTATAAATTCGTATGGTTTTGATGGTATTATGATCCTTGTGAAATTGATTTTCATTTTTATATGTATGATATGTACATGATTAATAATTATTTTATTTATTATTATTTAATTATGACAGATGATACATATTTCATTTTATTATTACTTTTTTTTTTTTTTGCTTTATATTTTATATCTTTTTATTTTATTTTTTTATCACCATATGTACATATGTATGTATCTTTACAGGGCAAATTGAGGATAGTTATCCTCAATGGTAAATATGTACATAATAAAATTAATTAATTTTTTTTTTCCTGTATACAGGTAAATTCTGACATGATAAAATTGCATGTTACATGGCAACTATGTTTAGGCCAATATTTGCCATAATTTTAAGAACTTTGGTTTTGGAAAAATATCGCATATTTCAAGAAGTTCATACCCTTAATTTTTCTTGTTTCTTGTTGGAAAAGAATAATTGAACATTTTTTTTGATATGTAGTTGATTTTGTCTGTAGATTTATGTTTTTCTTTCAATTCCCATTTTCAATTTTGTTTGTTCAAGTTATCTGTTCTAAAAAAATTCTTGGTTACCCTCTGACCTAATTCTTTTCTTTTTTTTTTTTTGTTTATGCTGTAATTTAATGCTTTGATTTTTTTTTTTTTAAATTAATGGGCTTCAACCATTTTTTATAAATTGATAATTTTGATGAATGTTTCGTATGTTAAATGATTATTAAAAATATTTATTTTTTATAAGCATTTGAATTCAATTATAAGAAAATAAAAATAAAATAATGATTATGTGGGTTTCCAAATTTAAATGAATTCAAGTAATTTTTAGTAGTTTTGATGCCGATAGTGCAGACAAATATAATGAAAAACATATTTCTATTTTTCTTCATTTGTCTGCGCCAGGCATTTATCCTGGGATCTTGTGCTCTAGAATACTCTACCTATTGAGCTACTGAAGCCCAGATTCAGATATAATAAAAACTAAAATATAATCTATTGTACATAATGGTGTATGTAATTCATGTAAATGATATGAAAAAATATGAAAAATTGTATTTTAATGTATTTAAAAATTCAAATACATCACATAAAAAAAAATTTCAATAAATATTTAAAAAACTATGAGAATATCAAATGCACACATAAGGAATTCATATACATATGTATATATGTATATTTTAAAATGCATAAGTTTTTGCATTTTATATGATATTGAGTATAAATTTTACATATTCATAAATAAACAAAAAAAAAAGTAAATATATACATTTCTCTCTTTTTTTTATTTCTGTGTGTATTCAATATTTTTATTTATTTATTTATTAAATTTTTTTTTTTTTTACTTGGAAAAGTTTTCAATATGCTTTACATCATCATCGTGTGCACATATGAAGATAAATGATGGTCATCATTATCATTTCTATCATCAGGATACATTTATCTCTAGTGTTTCACGACAATAACAAAAATAAAAAAACAGAAGTGAAAAAATACGAGAGGACGCAGATGGAGTATACATTTACATATGTAGAACATACATATACTCGTTAAAATTGATAATATAAATACATGAATAAAATATTCTTGTCTATGGTGCAATGACGATAATGATGATGGATTTTTATAAATGGATTGACATGAATATCGTTGTTTTTTTTTATGTATCATAATCATATGTTACTTCAGTTTATATTTTATTTGAATTTATTTTATATTTTATATTATTTTTTTTGAAATTTTTTTTTTCCAATAACATGATATCACTGTTCAAAAGAAAAAAAAATTGTTTTCGGTTACATAAAAATATTCACCATTTCGATTTTGTTCTTGTTTTCAAAAATAATGCTTACATAGCTGGGTTATGATATCGTCTCGCAATATAAAAACAGTCTACGTTTTAGGCCATAGTATCTATAACACTTTACCTCCATTCCATACAGATGTAGGCATTAAGCATTAAGTAAGTGAAATTCATATATTAATTTTCCTGTCATTCTTCTTATTCTCTACCTATAGCTGTACAATCTCTTGAAAATCGCTGCTCCATTCGTGTCTGTTTTGAGTTTTTCATTTTCATTTGTCACACCATTCCAACTTTCTGAGATTACTTTCTACACATGCCATCATCTTAGTCTTTTCAGTCTTTTGCCTATAGTGGTATACTTAGAAAAACTTTTTTGGCTTCTTAAAACCGGAATATCGTCCATTTTCTAGAAGTGATCCATTCACCAAATAGTTGATCAATTTCGTGTAAGAAGTGTAATAAAGTCAAATCAAGGATTACAGAAAATGGGGATAGTCTATACTGAAGTTGTGCTATATTGAAAATACACGTCTTTACTTTAAATAGATACCCGGTGCTTTGTATTTGCATCTTAACCTAAATTCTCATTTTTAAGATACATGAATACATCTCGCATACATATTATATATTTATGGCATTAAATGACTTTTACCTTTACACTTATCATGTTATCAAAACACAGAATGTTTACCTTCCATAAAAGGTTTCAAAATGTAATAACACAAACACAACCATTAAAATAATTTTTCAATCGAAATCAAATCTTTTTTTTTTTTTTTTTTTTGTATTCACACAATGCAATGAAATGTTGTATAAAAATCTATATGTTTATGTTCACTAGAGAGATAAAATTCAAATCGTTTAAAATGTTTAAAAAAAATGATATCAAGGATAATAGTAAAAAAAAAAAGCAGCAAACAAGGTGAACATTGGAATTCAATTTACGTAGAAAGAAAAGAGAAAATGTTTTAGAAAAAAAAATTAATGGTATTTAGAAAACGATTTTCACGTATGATATAATCAAATCTCGTGGGTGTTTAGATATTTGTAATGATACAGATACAAAATATCTTTTTTCTTTTTTAATTTGATTGAAAACATTTTGATTTCCTTTGAAAAGTTAGCAAAAAATGCTTTAAAAATGCCTTTGTTGCCAATTAAAGAAAAATTTTTTACATTTTTTTAAAATAACATATCAGTTTTGCCCCTTGGACTTTATTGTGATGGATTGGATATTTTCACGTAATAACGATAAAAGATATAACTTTCATTTGAGATAAAAAGAAAATTTTTAAAAGAAAAGGAATTGAGATTTTTCCTGAATCTGGATCTTAATCGAATGACTTATAGAATCCCAACCAGTAGGTCGATAGAAAGATTAGATCATATGCTAGAGTTTTAATGAAAACATCTTCTGCCAGTAGATCACGTATGATAGGATTCATTACAGGAAATAACAAAAATTTTCTTATCATTTTCTAATACTTAAAATCTGTAAATTATATGTGTTTTCCAAAGAAAAATTTTAGATTTAATTCAATTGTTTCTGATTTTCTTTTGAATTATTTAAAAAGAAAATTTCCTACTAAATTTTTCATTATGAAAAGGAAAATTGTTTATCATTTTTTATTAGAAAACTTTGCCTGTACGTGAATTCTTATGAAAATTGCTAACATCCAACTTAGATCTATACACATAATTTTTTTTTTTTTTTTTTGAATGCTTCAATGTACCAATGATGTGAAAATAAAATTTTTCTTTTCATCATATAATTTTTAATGCTTTAGAATTAATGTCATATCATGTCAGAAAACGATTTGTGCATCATGCATGCATGCATATGAAATGTTAGATAATGAGAAGAATTTTTAATTTTGAAATTATGATGAAAATGGCGTTGAAAGACGATGAAATTTAATGAAATTTCATGTTAAAAACATTAAAATTATGATTTTGAAAAGTGTTTACATGGGTGTATGTATATACATACATATGTATGTGTATACATGTGTAAAGATAAAAGAAAAGTTAGAGACCTTATAATGTATAGAAATGCAATCTCACACATGTGTTTTTTCTTCTTACCATCCAGCTAGGTGTTCATGTACATATGTATGTATACATATGTATGTATGTAATTACAGAAATATGTTTAAGATATAAAGTAACTTTGTCTTCATTTTGTTGTTTTCAATAATCTTTATTGATATAATTTATAATGCATGTTTAAACTATAATGGAAAATGTTTAATCCAGAATTATATACACATTTCACTCATTTGTGAAATCATATATACATTGACACATGAACTTATATAGTGCAATATCCTCTTGTATGCATTCTAGTATGCTTGTAGATCCTTATTAGATTCTCTTGTAGATTTTCCTGTAAATATTAAATGAATTTTATCAGATAAACGGTATAATGCTTAACAATGAGTATAGATACTCATATGTATGTACCTACATACATACATACGTACGTAATATATAAAAGAAAAATAATAATTTAAATGGTATATACATATCTCAGGTGTTTTACACATTTTTACAAGATATAAAGAAAATAATTTTCATTTCATATAGTATTTAATATATACCTGATACATATGTGAATATCTGAAGATTTAAATCATTTTTTAAAGATGTATAAAAGCTAATAAATTCTTTCTTTCTACTTAAACTTTTATATTCATTCAATATATTCGTACATACATATACATAAGTACACAAAAGATTTTCTACATTTTATTTTCCATTTTATTTGAATTGAAATCTGTATTTTCTGTTAAATATCATACAATTCAACTGAAAAATTATTATCTTCATTTTTATGTATATGATCAAAGGTACATATATATTATTTATAATATACAAATTCTTAGAATTGCAGTAAAACAATATTATATTTAAGATATTTTTAAGAAAGATAATACCATATAATACATAATACCATGATTTAAGAACATTGAGATATGAGGAAACATGTGGATACAGACAGAAAAGTGATGATAGCTAATCATAGTGCTATAATGTACGAAACATCTATGATGTACATTTTAGAGTAAGTTACTTGTACTTGTGGAAATTTCGTGTATATTTAAATATTAATTATTAAGATATACTCGTGTAGAAAAATGTGCTCTGCCAATTTCAAGTAAAAATCTTTACTGATACACGTGCAAACAACTTGAATTTTATAAAGTTTTGAAGATAAATTTATATGCGTATAAGTATCTTTACTTCGTAACGAAATATTCATCATTAATGGTTTGCACTCTAGTAAACTGCTATATCTGTAGTCAATTTAGAGTTATTCAAAAACTCAAGTAATTCTGGATTTTTTATTTTCATGACTTGAAGAACTCATCTGACTTTATCTATTAGAATTCAAATTACAAATAAGTTCTTGAATAGTGCTATATCGCACTATGAGTATTAACTATTAAAGGATAACACGTGCAAGAAAATACAGATTTTTTATGGTCATGATTTTCGAGCTGTACTGTATTTAATTTTTTGCTTGTATGTACGTAGAAAAATAATTTCTTTTGTTCTTTTATTATACAAAATTCCTTAGCATTTGTATATAAACATTTTATAAATATATTTGAGATTATTTAAGGGAGATACATTTTCAAATCTTCTGATTATTAATATTGTAATAAAAATGTATAGAAAATGAAGATAAAAAAAAAAAAAAAAATTAAGCGAATGAATGAAATGAAAAGAAAAATATTATTATAAAAGAAAAACGAATAAAATGAATTCATTGTAAATATGATGATAACAACAATGATGATGATGATGATGGTGATTGCCAGAATGTAATTAGAGATTTAGTTTAAATTTTAATATCAAGTACCTACATCAAAATAATAAATTTTGATTCAAACATACATATAAGATAGATGGTTATGAACATAAATACAACATTATTTTAAAAGAAAATATTATTGACATGACGATTAGAAAATAGAAAATTTCTTTTATAATCTGAGAATGTGTTTATTTCAGCAAATTTTTAGAAATATATTTTTATCCATATATGCGTGTATGTATGTAATTTTTTTCTTTTGTTATTATCTTTTTTTTTTTTTTTTAAATAAATTTTCATTGTAATAAAGAAAAGGTATCAATAAAGTTCACTATGTACATATGTATGTATACAGTGTGCAATACACGTGCATTGTATAAAATAATTAAATATCATGAATATTAATTTTCTATTTTAAAAGAAAATTTTGTTAAAATAATTTTTCTTTGGTTTGATAAATAAACAGTTGTATGTACTATGTAATTCAAATATGACATTCTACTGTTGCGGATATTTACAATTTACATTATAAATTTCCATATCAAAAATATTACTCCCACCTATCATATCACAGGGAGATCACAAATAAGTTCTAATAAAAATTCAATTTCTAAATTACCCATGTAAAAACTCACTTTTTCTGGGATTGTGTTTGTAAAATAGACGAAGCGCGATGTACTAGATAAATATGATCTTTCAAGTAAAGTCAATTCCACTAAAATCAAATATGAACAATCGGATCCAGATAAACATTTAAATTGAAAAAATTCCATTCCCTAGGATTAAATTATAGATTTCCATATGCACACCCTTTGCAATTTTACTATGGTGGTAGATTACACGGGGGTGTACATATAATGTAAATAAAAATAAAAAAAGCTAAAAAAAGGATGTGATGAAAAATCAATTTATATTTTTCGTTACTAACTAATACACCGTGAAGGATACATACGTAAAAATGTTATTTTAATTTGATTATTTATTTTTTATTAATAATTTTTTACTTCATATGAAAAAAATAAAAAGGATACGTTATAATTTGATATGATTTTTGCTTTTGTAAAAAATTTTTCATATTTATTTTGTGACGATGATATTTTTCCTTGAAATCAATTACGAAACCAAATAAAAAAGTATATTTGTATTTTATTTAAATACAGTATATGAAAAAAAAATTTGAACACAATTTAAATAAACTTGATCCGTTAATTTGATTAATTTGATCCGTTTATTTTTAACCTTAATTTCAGAAAATTTTTAGTATTTGTTTTTAGCGATTTTTCCATTTTCCAATACTTTATAGTTTGTAGAGTTAGGTTTAAGCTTCTTTTAATCATTTTACAGAAATAATTTCATTAAAAGAATTTCCAAGTTACAAAGAGTTCAACATATTAACGATATCACGTTTTCCTTCCTATACGTGTCTAATATTCATAAAGCAATAAATTAAAATTGAAACCGTCACAATATGTTAAATTGATAATACCTCGTATTTACTAAATGAAATTAATTTTCACGTTGTATTAATCAATTTTAAGTTCAAGGTATCCAGTGATGGGTTCTACGATCTTTAATTTCTACTAAGAAAATCTGCACTATCTACGAATACTTCAATAAAAAAAATAATGGTTCGATAGGTAAGAAGAAAATAGTTTTCAGATATTTCAAAGAAATTAAAATAAAAAAAATGAAATTTTTATTTTTTGCATTCACGACTTCCATACATACTTATGTATGTACATCAGGTATCAACGTCAAATTTAGTCACGTATACCGGCGTATACGTAGTGAAATATGTATGTTTGTAGAGTTTAGCAGACATTTTTGCCCTAGTACTTTTATATCACAGTATTTTTTTTTTTCTTTTTTGTTAATACTGCCATCATATAACACGAAATCTGTAGACTAGTAATAGTATAATATATTGAAAATGATAAGAAAAATAAATTTCAGTTCTTTTTATTATGAAATTGCTTTTTAATCTTTAAACACGTGAAATATATTAAAGATTTAAAAAAAAAATGAGAACATCAAATATGTCAGATATATAAGTATATAACAGACATACACACATGAATATAATAGAACTGTTCTTTACGTGTATTTTCTTATGCTTACACCAAATATAAATAAAATATCTGATACTTAAGAAAATTGTCTGTAAACAGGTGATGTCATTCAAACGGTCTGTGAGGAGTACAATGGTGATGGGAAACCTTATATCTAAACAATTCTGTTGCTATTTTGTTGCTTTTAGAATATAAAATTTAATTTATTTATTTCTAAATGATAAACCAAAGGAAGATCAGAATGTAAAGATGATAAAATAACAGAGGATATGCCCAAACAAATGGAAATTTAGATCGAATTTGGAAGGCTAAACTGAATATCATCGATTTTTTTTCTTAAAACCGTTAACAAAGGATAAAAACATTTCACATACAAAAATTTAGTAACCGCGTAACCTCAATAATTTATTGTCTAGACGTACAAAGTGTGAAAAAATATTTGTGTCCTTATACTCATTTTCTTTCATTCATTATCCAGTAATCCACAAATTCTCTTCATTAGTATGCGGTTAAGTGTGATTTAAAAGATTTATTGTAATATACGAGTATCTCTTGTCTATAGCTTTGTTTACTTGCCGTTATGACATTTTTATCTCATTTTCAAATTTTAACAATTTTTCTAAATTGCTCACACTTAAAGCATTCAATTTTTTTTTTTTTTTTTAAGTACACTTAAAGTATCCGTTTATCCTTTTTTTGAATAAAGTCAAAATTTAAAAGATAATATTGAAAAAGTTGAAAAGGTTTAAAATATAGTCATTGTGTACAATGTATTTGTAATGTTTATATTTTTGCTAAGAGGATTTTATAACTTCCTTGTTTTCTTTATTTATTTATTTTTTATTTTCTTTATAAAAGCATTAAGCTATGTCGAAATATTTAAAATACATTTTCTCTTGTTGCTATCACAGTAAGTATCAGGATCAAAACATTACACGACAAAAACAAAAAACATTTTTAAATATTTGCATTTCAAATTGAACAAAAATAGAAAAAAGAAATGATATTTAAAATTGAAATAAAAATAATTTACATGGCAAGAAGGATTTTTTTTTTTTTTTTTTTGTTTTAGCACAGTGGTATTTTGTTTCATTTTAAGGAATTAATTTCGTTCATCATAGAAGTAAACGAAATCATAAAATAGCCATAAAAAATAAAATATATACGTAACTCTCGTATAAAATGAATTTTGTGTTCCATAAAAATTTCGTGTTGAGTAAAAAAGTTCACATCAGCTTTTTAATTGCAAAATTAAGGATTTCTTAGAAATATTAAATGAACTAAAATATTTTCCAAAATTTAGATTGAAAAAATCCTGTGTTACACGAGGGTTAACTCTACTGTAAAAAAACTGATTTTATATTTATCTTTTTTTTTTTTTTTTTAATTTCTATGCAGTCCATGCATAAATTTGCATTTGCTATATATACATACTATATTTATTTTTTTCAAAAATATTTTTTGGTCCTTAATGGCGCCAATACAATTAATTTAGTACAAACAATTTTTTAAAATTAATTTTCAACAATGACATAATAAAAAATAAAATAAATAAAAGCAGGAAATTAATAAGATAAAAAATAAAATTGCAAAAAAAAAAAAATTAATCTCTATAATTTTACGATTTCACATAAATTCGATTTTAGAACGATAAAATTTGTTAATAAATTTCATATTGTTCGTATGTAAATGCAATTTATTTAATTAAAAATTTTAAATTGTAACTTTAATTTATTTCATATACTATATTTGTGTTACAAAATGTCTCAAAATAAATGTTACAAAATGAAAATATCTAAATGAAAAGGTATCGATTGAAATTCAATGATTTTTTTCATTTGAAAATTTTCCAGGTTGGCATGTAAAAAATGTAAAATTCCGTTAGAAAATAGTAATTTTTGTAGTTTAGTCGTTATTAATTCCGTTATCAGCTGTATTTCTTATGCTATGAAATTGACTGCAAAAAAAAAAACTGAAGTTAATTTAAAATCTGTATTATATTATACAAGCACGCACACATGTGCATCTCATATGTGTAAAACAAAATATACATATGTGTGTATGTAATAAGATTTTAAAATAAAAACAATTATCTTAATCCTTTTCAATAAATTCACAACAGTTAAAGTTATTAACAAAATAAAAAAATGAGATTTAAATCATTATTCATCAAATTCAAATTATTATATCCCTTTTTTACGAGAATGAATAAATTTTGTTTTGCTTTTGTTCTTCATCTCATCACTTTTATCATTAGCATCGGTATTTGTTAGTATATAACCACTTTTTCGTTATTAATAAAAATAAAAACAAACAAAAAGGATAACGTGTACATAACATACGCATTCTGTTTATTAGGCAGGTATTTTACATAGAAAGTGCTGCAGATTAACCAAGTGATAATGATGAAAAATTAAAAACAGAAAAAAAAAAAACAAAAGTTACAATTTTTTTTACATACATAATTTTATAAAAGTGTGTGTGAGAATAAATTCCTTGGAAAAGGAATTATTTATAATTCTGTCCTATGATCTGCTGATATTTCACTTGATTTGTTTTTTATTTTTTCATTGTGGTTACAAGCGGAAAATGATGGATATTTTAAATACTGAGAATTTTAATATGAAAGTAAAAATAGCATTTTACTACTAACAGAGGATACGTACATACATACATACATATATAAAAAAAATTCAAATTCATGTATAATATGAATATTATCGGGATAACTGTGGGAGTTAATTTGAATTTCTAGGTAGTGTTATTTATGCACGCATTTTCATTAATGTAAGGAAAAAAGGAATATATGAAAATAGTTTTTAGTGTTTTCTGTTTTTTTATTTCTCTCTCTTTAAATTATTATGCATAAATGTAACAGTTATATATAGTGCACAAAAAATGGCTTAATGAATAAATTTAAATAAAATATCAATGGAATTACGAATCACATAATACTTTTATTCAATCAGCTTTTCATCAGAACTTGTCCTCATTTTCATTCATCACTCATCATTTAATGATTGAGCCATCTACTTAATATTGACTATTCTCTACTTCTAGTCCATGGTATTGGTTTACCATGGCATATCTTCTTTACATGATTATGTTTATTAATTCGCAGGATATGATCTGGCTAACTTACTATATTTAGATTCATATATATGTACATCCGATACAATTCATGACATGACCGCCAGAATTTATTCTTCCTCATCCTTATAATATTTTTAATCATACTAGAAGTAACCTTGTACACTTTTTCCGTATAAAATGTAGATAACTAATAACCACATATCAACTTCACTATTTTTTTATGAAACCTCATTCAAGAATTAAAATTTATGTGCATACTTTATACACATAAAAAAAAGTAAAATATCAGGTAAATAAGAATATTGCTAAAAATCATTATTTTTTTTCAAATTTTTTATTAATAAATTTAGTCAATTACTCTATTTTAGGCTACCTTACAAATCATGTTTCACTTTTAATTTATTTTACTTATTTTTTTTTTATGTCAGTCAATCTACAAGCCATCTATCTAATAATTCATTCTAGCAATTCTATATAGTTAATACTTAGTAAAATCCACGTGTTAAAGTTTTCTTGTGGTCAGGAAAATAAAAAAAAGGAAGAAAAATGCCCACATAATATATATATGTATGTACATAATGCATGATATTATGATATACATATGTTTAAATGAACCTACAAAACATTGAAATAAAAAAAAAATATATATATATGCATATGTGGATTATGTACACAATTGTAGTTTTCATTAGATCTATATATACACTGTACATATCCCATAGATGTAAATAGTAATTTCATCATATATGTATGTATGTGCACAGTGTGTAAAAATTGATTTAGATGCCGACATATTGACTTACGGTTTCTCATTATGCACGTCATGTTGTTTATAGTTAAAATATATGAAATCTTGAATTTAATTATTATACAGATAACCTTCGTATTACTAAAGAAGTTGTGTTCTAAAATGAATTCCGCGTTTTTTTTTTTTTTATTTATTTATTTAAAAAATTTTATTTTATTATTTTTCATACCCGAGTAGTTCATTAATTTTATGTAACATAATAAAATGTATGCAAAATATTAATTATTTTTTAAATTTTTATTTTTTTTTTATATACAATGTAAAAATTATGTATTTGCTCGTGTAATGGTGTAATTATTAAATTGTATGTGATCTAATTATAAATTTGTGTACACATAAAGATGCACTTTGTTGTGATGTATACTCGTATACATTTTATATTTGTGTGTATGTACACACATATCATTTTAAAAGCAAACATTTTAAAATTATTTTTTAAACAAAAGTAGCAAACATGAGAGTACACTCATCATTTTAATCATCTTAAGTATTTTCACTTTGAGAGTTCCTATATGATTCGTTATTGAACAATTTGGCTATACGTATAATATGGTTCTCTTATACGCGTACAACAATACCTAAAAATATACACTATAAAGAAGAAATTGAAAATTATGATAAATATTCCTGGAGAAATATCCTTTGATAAAATAAAAGCTTTTCACATCGGGATTTTATTATAAGGACATATAATATATGAATGTATTCAAATTTACCGGCATTTGAATTTCTTTTCTGTTGAATTGTGAGAATTGAGAGGGGAAATATGCAATAATGATATGTGGTATAAATATATACTCATATTTCAAGGAGGAGAGGAGGATAAAAGGAGCAATTTCAAGTGTTATACGTTTAACATTCTAATCTTAATACTAACTAAAATACGAAAGAAAATTTACTGGTATAAATATGATCCTTTTAAATCCTTTGCCCCAAGTACATAAATACAACAAAAACAAGCAAAAAGTAATATATCTCCGAAAATATTTACCTTAAGTTTTTGTTGTATTTTCGAGTGTATAACAGTTTGCGCATTTTATCAAATCAAGGTAAAATTGCAATAATGCCTAATATATTTATGTATGCAATACAATGAGTTTTCTTTTGGGGAATTATCTGAGAATGAACAATTCAACTTTTATATAACAGATTGTTATACTAAAATTTTATTCAATAAACCAATATGATACACTGAATATGTTACATACAACGTTATACTTTGTCCTACGATAACATTTTTGTTATAATATAGGAGACCATTTACATATGTATGTATGTATAACAGTATTTCTTACATAACGTGTAGTTTGTTTAATTTTTTACTATACAACGATTCATATTTTTATTTAAATTCATATACAATTGCTTCAGGAACTTTTTGGTTTTTCATTCAAAGTTGTTTTCAATATAAAAGTCAGGTATATATATTAGTTTATGTTCAATGCATTCATAAATTTGTTATTGAATATAACGTGTATATAATTTTGTTACGTGTAATCGAATATATTTTATTCAATATATTCATACTAAAGATGAACATCAGAAAGGATAAAAGTAGACAGTCATTGTATAAATTTGAATCAGTAAATAATAAACTGTTCATTATTTAGGACGTGTTAACGGTATTTTATACAAAGGAAAGATAATATTTAAAAAAAAAAAAAATTATTTTTAATAACGTTTTAATAACTTTGAAAAAAAAAGAATATCCTTGAATTCAGGATAAATTTTTTAATTTTGATTTTATTTTAAACAAAATAAGAAAAAAAAAATTATATTAAATTAAAAAAATATTTATAATTAAAATCGTTTGTTCTAGTTCTATTAGAATTAAAAAAAAAAAAAAAATTTTTTTTGATTTTTATTTAAAAATTATTTTAATCCTTTTCTGAAACATATGGCAATTGGATGTTTAAATAAAACAAATTTATAAAACTTTTAATAAAATATTTAACAAAAGTGCTAGAAATATACTTTGTGTGAATTATTGAATAAATTTGTGAATTGTTTGATTAAATTTATTAGACAAAAAAATTCAGTTAAAAATTTGAATAAAAATTTAAATTGGAAATTTTTAATAATATTTTATTGTAAAAAGTGCTTACAAGATATTCCGAGGAATTGTTAAATTCGCAATGGAAATAAAATAAATAAAAATTTTAAAATAATTGGTTTTCTTGTAAGTATACAAAATAAAAATTATCCAATAAATATTTTTGTTGTTTTTTTTTTTTTTTTTTTTGTAATTTTATGTTATCTTTTATTCATTATTTTTGTTATTTTCATTATAAATCCATATTTTATTGTTATCGTGTAATAGATTGAGAACTTAACTCTTTGAAATTGGCTTAAGTTAAAAAAGAATTTTATACAGAGATAGATTGGACAGATATTTTTAAAATATTTTTTTAAATATTTAGATTTTATTGCATTAGAATTTAAGTTATTCTCATCATCCCCATTCATCCTACTATCCTGCATTAAACCTTAGCTTGATTAAAAATATTTCATCATTTTGATCATACATACATATGTATCTCCCATTGTGTTTTTTTTATTTTATAGTTTTCTGATTTAATTCCTGTCATTAGGTGGAAGTACACGGACGTAAATGAAAAATATAAAATTCCAAATATTTTGGAAAATTTTTAATAGGCTTAATAAATAACAGCAATCCAGTCTTCATGATTTTATCAAAAGTTAAAATTGACTTGAAATACTTTCATGAAACAAATGGTTCATTTTAGTATCGCGCATATTAGAAATAATCAACATTTGAGACTTAATATTTTATTATGCATGATAACATCATAAAAATAAATTGACTTTTCCAAGCCTCATATGTACCATATAAAAGTAGTTACAATGTAACGTGCGTATGTGTCATTAAACCTTTTTAATATTGTGAACCTTTTTATTTATTTTATCCTGATGGTAAATGTATAAATTGTAAAAAATAAAAAATAAAAAAGAATTCAAAATATTTTATATCCTCAATACACATAACTCATATATACAATCACCTACCTACATCCATATAAAGGCAAAAGGCAAAATAAAAACATACTTTTTTTTTTTAAATGAGAGAAATAAAACCAAAAAAAATAAAAGAAAAATAAAATAGAAATAAAAATGTTCATTGATAAATGAATACACCCAAGAGAAGAAACATCTCATTCACCTATATTCATAATAATAATAAAAAAAAGCACCTTTAAAAGGTACAAATACGTGATAATGAGGTAAATGAACTTTTAATGTTTATTGTATACGTGAGTGCGTGTATTTTTATAATAATTTAAAGAGTTTTAATTATTTTTACACGAAAATTTAATTGAAAAAGAGAAATAAAAGAGATAGACAATTACAATGAATGAATTAATTTAAAATAATTAAACAATGCTGTGTTATTTATAATGTATACAAAATTAATTATTATACATGCCATAAAAATTGACTGACATTCTGATGGTCTATAGTTCTTTCTTTTTTTGCAAGTCTAAAAATCTTTAAATCAGATTTATTATCAGAATCTCTTATCAGATTTATTTCCACCTTAAAAACAAAATGAAATTCCCTAAGTGCATGTATGTACATATGTCTAAAAATTCCAGTTAAATTAATTGCGTGATTTTTGAGATAATTTGATACTTTTTTGTACTTTTGAAAGGACAAATGCTCAATTTTTTTGTCCTTAATCTGTTTACAAAATTTTATTTCTCTTAGGAATCAAAACTTTTGTTGAACAGTATTGAAAAATAATTTTAAGAAACTTTGTCCTTAAATTAAGTAAATATGAGTATAAGATTTCAATGTACTTTCCACAAAATAACATTTTTCAAAAATACAAGATATGTATTTTGTCTCATATTGAATGAAACAATTATTTTCTCTTTTACTACATCCTAACAGAGTTTGTGGCATGGTCAAGTAAATCACGGCCTATAGATAAAATCAATTAAAAAAAATAAAAGAACAATGACACAATATTATTACTCTTTTAGGTAAATACTGACTGATTTCATTTTCAAAAACACATGTGCAAAATTTTGAATTACTAAGAATTAATACAATTTTCGGAATTTTATTTCATTTTTGTTTTTTTTTTTTTTTTTTTTCTTGTAATAAATTGTTCTAAACACGGACTGGAATATTTTCTTCATTTTTGTTAGTTTCGATTCGATTTTTGATAGAACATATGTCAAACGTTAGTCTAGTCATTCAAATAGTTCGGTCTACCGTATCTTATTGCTAGTTGTATTTCAATTCTAAAATCCTTTACAGGCCTTAGGTGCCATAATTATGATTGAGTTTCTCCTTGTAAAAATCTTCATAGATTATTTCAAACAGTTAATAATTTTTCATATACTCGTACATACATACATACATACGTATATGTATTTATTTATATTTAATCAAAAAAAAAAAAAATTTTTGTTTTTTTGTTTTTAGAAAAATAGCATTAACGGACTTACACATCAGTCATTAGTTGTTTACATGTTTGATCCCTTACCAAATGTGAATGTTTTGTTTTATATACATATGTAATGTGTTATAAACATTATGCGTTTATGTATTATCCCATGTTAAATTTAATTATTTTCTTTCAACGTTTAATTAAAAAGTTTTTGTAACATTTCAATAAAGTTTTTGTACATTTATTTTTATTTACAAATCATTGTCTTTTTATTTAGTGTTACATTCAAGGCAAAACAAAAATAAAAATAAAAATATTTACTTTTAGAACTTTTTTTTCTCAAAAATTAATTAATATGTTCTTTTGTAACATTATTGAATTATTCAATATAATAGTTTGCCTATATATAGAATTCCACTCTGAACTACAAAAACTAAATTATTTGTAATTTATAACCGACTTACAAGCCTACACGGAATTGAGTACTCTCCAATAAGTGTATATCACTTTACCATGATAAAAGGAATTTTATATGAAATGAGTCATTGAGAAATACATATGTATCTAATTCAACTGATGATTACAAAAACTTGCTTTTAAAGATAGTTTTGAATTATAAAAGAAAAAACACATTATATACATAATTAATACATAAGTACATGATAGCGCTATACAAATTACCGAATGATTATGACAGCCCTATTTTCTATTAAGCTATTAATTACTTTTGTTAAGAAGTTAACATTGATGGACTCATTTTACAAGACTCTTACCATCATTAATTATTCAATAAAATTCTGGTGTATGTAAACTAAAATCTTATTTAAGTATCTTGTATCTATTTATCGAATATTGAAAATAGAGACACTTTTTATTTTATTTTTTATTTTTATTTTGAAACAAATTTTCACCTACATATAATTATATAATATCGAATATGACTATGAATTAATTATTTTAGCAAAATTTTATATATCCAAATGATATCGAATGGTATTTAAGAATCTTAAAGTTATTTCAATTTTTTTTGTTTTTTTTTTTTAAATATTGACTAACATTTTAAAAATTAGATGAAAAATCATATTTCATACAATTTTCATTTAAAAATGATTTAATTTTTGCTTTTGAAAAAAAAAATTCTCTTATTGCTTTTACTTTATTTTTTACAGTCGTCAAGCAACAGTAAATGACATTGAAAAATTTTTATATATGTACATACACAAATCGCATTAATGTCTTATATTGTAACTATGCCTGTGTATGTACATACATACATATATAGTATAATACATATAATGACAAAATATATGAAAAAGTAACAAAAATAGGTTTGTCATTGATAAAGTTTTTGGAAAAAATCTTTTAACTTTTTTTTTTAAGGATACAAGATATACAATTTTTTTGCCCATTACGAAAGGAAATATTTTTTTTCCTTTTCTTTTGTAAATCGAATAAAATAAATCATAATTTATTTGGGATTTCGTAATTTTTAAATTTTTATGTACAAAGGGAAGAAGATAAGAAATATGAAAAAAAATAAAAAGAAAACTAAAACGTTATTTAATTATAAAATCGAATTAAAAAACGGATAAAATGTATATACAAGTAAACATCGTATTATTATCATACATTCAGTACAAGTTGTGAATAAATCTATCGCTCTTTGTAAAACTCGCTTTTATTTTGTATCCTTTATTTTTTCTTTTTCTCCTTCTGTCTGTTATAAATTGTCAATCCTAACTACTAAGTTTACAAACGTTTTTGTATCATATTTTTCTTAATCCTTGTTTAACGCAATTTCCATGTAACCCTAAATATTAAAATGTATACCACGTGGTAATGTAAATAAAACTAAAAATAAAATAATAATCAAATAATAATGACAAGATATTTACACTTTATCTGACTTTTAATGAAGAAAAAGTTAAAAGTGTAAAAAAATTGTATCCCACGCAAGTGTAGAATTATATGAAGCACTAGAAGATTTTGTATAGAGTACCTTTATCATTTTAACCATACATCGATTGATAGATTGATTGACTGTTTTTATGTACAAACGTTAAATACGAAAATTAAGTATTAAATAGGAAATTATTGATTTTGTTTATCATTATTTAAAATTTTATTTACTTGTTTTAGTAAAAAGGTTTTTCATTAAAAATTTAAAGAGCGAAATGTATTTAATTTTAGACATTTAAATTTTTTATACAGCTAATTCTCGTGCTCTAAGCGGTTTATAATTTAAGTGATTTATTTATTTTTTGTTTTTTACTTGCGGCAATGTATTCACATCAATGGCATGACAGTTCGAAGTGAGCCAAGGTCTAATTATCATGCGTGCACTCACATTTTAAAAACAAAATGCTTATGAAGTCATTCAAATCTAAATGAACTCTTGAGGCTGTAAGGCAGTGATGTCGCTAATTTAGACAAATTATGAAAAATATTTTTTTTTTCTTCATTTGTCTATGCTTGGCATAGAGTCAGGGATCACTTTCTTCTAAAATATACTGTGTAAAGTATAAAACACGAAATATTTTACAAAATTTAAAGTTAATGTAAAAATATTCGAAGATTACCTGTATGATGTACACGTATAACATGAAAAAAATAGTATCGTACTGTATCCTTAATTTGTAATGAAAAATAAAACTGAGTTTCTTTTTCTTTCAATATTTCTTCTTTTTTTCTTTTCTCTTTTTTTTTTTGAATTTCTTTCAACCATTTATATATTCATGATATTTAAATATATATAAGTATGTATCTGTAATTTATCTATGGGCAATTTATCCGATAAAATTAATTATTAAAAAAGCAGACTACAAAAATTATGAAACTTTCTAAGAAAAATACGTAAGCATTTATACGATATAATATACCACATTATAGTATCCCATGATTAATCGTAGAATACTTTTGTTGATTTTTTATGTAAATAAAAAACTTCAAAAGGAAAAACAAAAAATAATAATTTTTGTTTAAACAATAATAAAACAGTTTTCAATTTAATCATCTTAATTTTAAATCTAAAAGAAAAATTAAATGAAAATAAAAATAAAATTTAAATAAAACATAAATGAAAAATAACTTTGTAACTTTTTTTTTTAAAATATTAATAGATATACATATAAGGTACCATACACGGGTACATCATACATACACTTTTGTATATGTATGTATATAAAATGGCTAAAAGGCTTTCTTAGTATAAGGAAATGTATAACGTATATAATATATTTACGCAATATTAAACATTCAATCATAAAAATAAAAAAAGTAAAAAAAAAAATGGTATGTACGTCTTTAGAGTATCCTTAAAACAAAATAAAAACAAAAAACAAAACAAAAATAAAATTAGGATTCTTTTAGTAAATGAGGATCTTTCTATACAGGTAATTCTCGTATTCTGTTAGCGATTACGTTTCGCGTTATATGAAGTAAAATTGAGAAAAATAGTGGTATATATCAAATCTGGCGATAATTTTACGATTTTAATACAACAATTTTACAATGCAACAATTATTTACAATTTTTTAAATAATTCATTTTAGTTTTTATTTATTTATTGCACTGAGAATGAGATGAGGTTTGATAGCCTCGACACTGCATCTTTCTAAGTTAAGCTTACTGTATCCCTTACCCCCGGATTTATTTTAGTTACATATTACATTACGTTTTGGAACTTTAAACGATGTTAGCGTTTTGAATATAAACTTTTTTTAACTATCAATTTTGCAACCTAAATGGTATTTAGACATTTTGTTACTCATCGCGTATGTTATAAAAGTATAATGTTATACGATGACTGCCTGTTCTCGTTTTTTTTTTTATACAATGATTTTAAGGAATTAGATATATGTATATATATTACGAATTAAAAACAAAAAATTAAAAATACAAAAAATTGTTCATCTTAAATTTCACTACCGTTTACATGAAATAAATAAATTTATTTAAATATATTATTGTAATGCTGTATGTGTATACTGTGATATTTCAAAGATACATAGTAAATACGTAGAGCCTTAAATATAATTAAATTTTTAATTATCAGATATCATAAGTGTGTATAAATTTTTTAGATTTTGTACGTACATTGTATACACATTACACACTGATATCTTGTTATATGTAAACCCTTTGTGCTTTTGATATGCATGTCTTCGTCTTTTAATATTTTATAATAAATATTATGTACTCGATTCATGTTTTATTTTAATTATTATTTTTTTTTATTTTTAAACATTTTTAATAAAAACTTCCAATTCATTTAAATGAACATTAAATAAAATGAAAAATGTATTTAATTTAAGGCATGTACATACACATATATGTATAGAGTATTAAAACTCAAAAATGTTAGAAAAATTTATGGAAAACTAATTGATTTTTAATATTATGTGATTAACAGTACTTTAATAAAATTACAATACAGAATGAAGTATTGTAACATTAACTTAAAAAAAGAAAAAAAAATTAATAATTCAAAAATGACAATAATGTATTCAATGTATGTCCTATGCGACATAAAGCAACGAATCCTGTAAAATTAGCCAAGATCCAAATATTAAAATTGATCAGGTAGATTTTGTTTTAGTTCAAAATTTTTAGTTTTTAAAATTTCATCAATAAGTTGACCACTTGTTACCCTCTAAGAAATTAATTATTAATAATAATTGCATTTATAATACGGTCTATTTTTCATCATAGAAAACCTATTCCGACCTTTTATAATCACCTCCTACAAGAATTTTTTTTTTTTTAACGTTATAAATAGCTTAGGTTGACAAATTTCACTCTCTTCCAATCTACCTACGAGTATATATACACCATTATAAGCTTAAATAAGCTATTGTACTAGAGAGTAGAAATTAAATTAATAATAATTAAAAAACATTTTTTTTTTTAAATATATGTAATTGAAAATTTTCAAAAACAGAAAAAGAATTTTTTTTGTGGTTTGTTTGTAATTTTAGAAACATTTTTTCTTAGTTAAATTTATTTATCAATCAATAAAAAAAAAAAATTGAATTTCATATATTAATTGAAAATTTAATTAATATAAAATTAAAATAAGAACATTAGAAAGGTTCCTTGTTAAAAAAAAAAATTTTTTGTTAAAAAAGTTTCTTCATAAAAGGGAGAGAAAAAATTCAATTAAAAAGAAAAAGGATGTAATTAAGTATTTGATAGAAAATGTCAGCAAAATAATGTACATGTTATTTTTTGTGTTCTGGTTCTGACAGGGGTCGCACGTTGTTAAATTGTTTTTTTTTTTTTTTAATTTAGTGCTGATGAACTTTTAATTTATTGGCATCAGTTTAAGTTACGGAAGTTTAGTTTTTTATTGACCTGATAGGATATTATCCAGGACAATTTGTATTTTTTGTTGCATTTGATATTTATGAAATTCAGAATTTTCCCAATTTGTTATTACTCTGTGGGCTCAGTTTTCTTATACATACTACATAGATCATGTAGAACATCATCTTCAGACATTAAATTACATTATACAAATTAATGATTACTTCTTATAATAATTTATTTTCATTAATTTGATCTTATGTATGTCTCAAACCTAAAATCTTTTACATACGTGCTTTTATGGCCATTGACTGCTCATTTATATGTGAACTCTAAATTCATATTAATTCGAATCTCTAATTACAAATAATTTGTTTACTTTTATGTTTTTATCTCTTAGTAACATAAACAATACGAAAGATATTAGTACTTTCTACATTAATAAATATTTTATATTTAGTGCTTATATCTATCTACATGTCAATTAAATTGATGTTCACTTAAAATTTAATCATAATAACATATTATTATAAATATGATGATAATAATGATGATGTAAATAAGTTATAAGTTCAAGTTCAAGGAAATATATACTCCAATAATACTCATATGAGGAATGTTAGACTATGTAGTTACTAACTACGATATGTTATGTTTGTATCTAACTCAATATATTCATCTCAACTCAATCCCAATATACATATACATCGAATACTGTTGAATTTTCCTGCATGGCAACATTATCATCAAGGTACACTGTTAAAATAAGAGTTTTGTGAGGATCAAATTTCGTAATTCAATACAAAAAAAAATTTTTTTTTTTTTTGACTCAATTTTTACAAATCTTTTTGATTGTTCAATGCTTACATTTGACGGTGATATAGATCAGAATGAGAGGTTTTAGACGAAGAGACACTATGATGCACATATGTATGAAAAATTTTCTCATGAGATACCGGGTGAAGGAAGTGAAGCGTATATGAGATTGTACGGTACCAATGGGTTACCTGATAAACCCGTTCTGGAAAGTGTTCATAACACAGTGTCCCATAGTCTAAAACTCCTCAACTAAAAGAAAAACCCATTTTCCTTTAAATGAATTAAAAAAAAAAAATCAAATCCAATTATTTTGTATTGATTTATGATAGTAATGCAATTACGTGAAAATTTTCATTTATTATTTCGTGGAAATGTGTTTATGTGTTAATAATTTTAAATACAATATGATATTTTAATTTTGAGCTTACACATGATGTATTTTAACTGGAAATTACTAAATCCTCATACATGATACATATTTAGTGCCTACATGGTTTCTATGTACATTAAGTTAGAAATTTTCATTGAAGTGTGAATGATTTTAAGTTTGCCGACATGAATGATTCGTGTGTATAACTTATACTTATAATACACAAATATTATGTTATAATTATATGAAGTGTTTATCTTTAACGCAAGGGTATATTTTTCTAAAGGTATTGTTTTTTATTATTATTTAAAATTAAAATCAACAAGAAATAATTTTTTGTATATACCTTTATCTAGTACCTGTAGGTTTTTCGATACAATTTGGTTTTTGTTTTTTTTTTTGCTACAAGATAATATGTCAGTGCTGCATACATATATATACATACGTTGTCAAAATATGTGTTCATCAATATATTATGAATAATCTCATTTTATTTATTTCTTTACTAAGCAACAACCAAAATTTATAATAGTTTTTGTTGATAAGTGTCGAAAATTCTTGTTAATTTTTGAAAATTCTAATTATATATTTTGAAAATTTATCAAAAAACTGTAAATTGTACTAATGAAAAAATAATAAAATGTTAATAATATTTTCATGTAAACAAAATAATTAAATTGTAAACATGTAAGATTAAATTTTTAGTTTATAAATGGGCTTCAGGTTGCGATAATACAATAGTGATATATTGTTATAATAAATTTTCCCAGAAATTTTTAGAAATTTTGAATAACAAATCATTAATAAAAAGAAAATGGTCGAATAACATCAAATTGTATACAGCATGGGTAAGAATTGCAACAATATCTTCGAATAATTAAAAACTTCAAGATAATGCAAGATACATACAGTTTTCGAGTTTTAGATACTACGAAACCAATTTAATCGCATTATACGAGAATTGAATTGCATGCATCATTTTGCAATATATGTACATATGTATGTATATTAAAAACATTTTTTTTTTTTTTTTTTAAATATATTAGAACAGATACAAACAATTAAGCACGTGTATTTTTCAAATAAACACAATTAACACAACAAAATATAATTAAAACTATATAATTAAATATTAAAAAGTTCTACAAGGACATTCGTACGTACATAGATAATTATTTTCAAGTATCATTTAAAATTTATACATACATACATATATGTATATACAGATTATATATTAGGTATACGTATTTATTAGAAAAGTTTATAGGGATATACGAGTGCTTAAATATTAATTACTACAAATAGAATATGTAGAAAAATATGTATGTACGCTTAGATAGATAAAATGAAAAATAAAAATTTAAAAAAAAATTTATTTATATGTTTATAAAATTTATAAATTTATTTATATGTTATCTATACCTACATTTTTGGTTTCTGTATCTATACGTTTTTATTGTGTATTGAAAACCTTGTACGAAGTAAATAGAAATTTTTTGTAAAATAAATGAAAATGTTTTTAGGTTTTGTTTTAAATGATTTTTTTAAATGTATGATAGTTAGGATTCATGCATAAAAACCACGAACTTATCAAATTGCAATAATACATAAATATCTAAAACCGCTTCATACAAGTACCACATTCAACGAGGACCATTTGTATATTATTATTTTTCCTTTTAAAAAAAATATGTGGGATAGAAATTTAAGCTGATTGATTGATTAAAAAATAAAAACCTTTATATCATTGTTTGAAAAGAAATACAGAAAAATTATGTTATCTTATCTTATATTTAAGGATAAAAATAGCGTATTAAAAAAAAACAAACATGATAAAAAAAATCAATATGAAATAAAGCAAACAAATATACATACATATATGCATGCGTAATTTAATAAATAATATTAATTTCATATCCCATTTACACATTCAAATTTTTTTTTCCTTTTTTTTTTTGCTTTGAAAGAATAAGGATCAATAGAAAAATATGTAAAAAATAAAATATGTTGTAAATGGTCAAGGAAAAATGGCATATTTTCTTGTTAGAAAATTTATGGTCATATTTATATAAAATATTCATATGAATTATTAGGAACAGTAAATATAATGTGTATATAGTAAATCTATACAATGGAAGATTACAGTGATTCTACACAGTTTGTGTAAATGTACTTGTATATATATATATATAGGTATATAAAAAATTATCTTGCATTCATGATATATGTATGTATGTTTGCAACACAGTTTAAAAGAGATTTATTGAGGTCTAGTTGTCTAGTACTGAAAAAACCATTCATTGCCCATTGTTCATTGTCTTTCCACTGACGCAACAGTTCAATATAAGTCAAGGCCTATATACATACATAGTTTCTAACTGTGATAATTTAGATAATGTTACTGAAAGAAAATTGAAAAATTCATTTCATAAGCAGAGCAATAAACAATAAAATGTGTGAATAACTTGAACTATTTTAGCAATGACTACTTATACTCATATTTATCATGATTACAATAAATCATTATCAATGTTTTATTTTTGTTTTATTTTGTTATCTTCATTACATTCGCACATCTAACAGACTGTTAAAGATCATGGATAAGGATTTTTTTTTTTTTGTTTTTATTGTAAGTACGTAAATAGAATGTAAAATAGAGTAAATATTTGCTAGTAATTTTTTTATGATTTGTGGGTGTGTATGTCATATAAAAATTTTTCCACCCAATCAATTGTACTAGAAATCACACAATAGAAATCGTATATAAGAAAATTAATGGTAATAATAAAATTTACTGAAATGCAACATCAATTTAATATTTTTGTGTCTCATTAAATGAGTTGTCATTAATTCACTGTCATCGATTTTTATTTAGTATTATGGAAGGACAATAATGATAAATAGGATATTGCGTATAAAATAAAAATTTGATACGATTTTGTCGTTTTTAATTACCATTATACAGGAAAATTTACTCAATTTTAATGTCTTTGAAATTTTCATGAATTAAATACAATGAGAAAATGTTATTTCTTGTTATGAAAAATTTTTTTGATTCTCAATAATGTCAAAATACTTAAAATAAGATTTAATACACATAACGAATGTTTAATCAATAAATGTCAATATCATATAACATTGAAATTAATTTTATTTAAACGGAAATATAACCATGTACTATATATATAGGTGTCCTTTAATTAAATTCAATGAATCTGAATTTGTCATTTTCATTTCAATTTTTGAAATTTTTTTTTTTTTTCCGAAATTATTACATTCAATATAAATACATATGTATGTGTGTATTTCCAAAAAATTATTGATCATTAATCATCATGATTCTTAAAAAATGAGTACATGAATAATCAAAAACTGCGTAGCTTTCTGAATATTATTTTACTACATAACCGTTACCATTCATGTGAAATGAAAAAAAATAAATAAATAAATAAATAAAAATAAAAGATTTTGATTTCTCATGAAAAAGTAATTTTAGACACCCATACATATATGTATGTATTTATCCTGTTTCCAAAAAAGTAAAAATGTTCATAAATGTCCTTATAATTTTGATTTGCTTTTTACTTGTTTTCGTTTTTATTGTGAATTTTATTTATTGTAACGATTTAAATACAGGCAATCCTTCTATAGTACGGTTGATCTTCTTCAATATCCCAAATATGAGAATCAGTGTTATATCAAATTTGTACATTTATCATCTTATAGAATACTCTGTTATTGGAATAGACTGCATGTGCGATTATTGAGTACTTGATGAGTACGTGAAAATTTTTGATTTTTTGAACTTTCTGAATTTGTACAATGGATTTATCTCCGATAATGTTCATAATACTAAGAAAATTAGAAATACTTTTTTGTATTAAATGTTTTTTTTATTTGTTTTGTTTTTCGATTTCTTTTTCCTAGAAAAAGGAATTAAATAAATTTTTCAAGACATCATTAAAAAAGAAGAACTAAACAAGTTCGTAATTCTGTATCATATTTTATTTTGATTTTTATTTTTCTTTTATTTGGATAAAAAAATTTAGTTGATCATTAAAATACATCTCATCATTAAAATTTATTTATAAAATTTATAAATTAAATTTCCGTTTTTCATAATATATATATATATTTTTTTTTTTTTTTGTTAGTTTTATAAATAAAATAAATATTGATAAAATTTTTTATTTTAATTTAATTTAATTTAATTTCCATATTGTCCAATTATTTATTAAAAATAAAGCATATGAATATTTATTGTGATTTATGTTTACACAAAATTTGTAAACATACAGGTAAGACTTGAATAATATGAATTCGAATATACGAACGTGTAATGCGTAGTACTGCTTCCGGACAGAGTTATAAATTGAGAAAGTGAGAGGGAAATGTATATGTCCTTTACATTTTGTGTAATATATGAGTTTAAGAGTATATTATGTACTAGTGTCTAGTACTGAATATGTAATGAATTTGAACGTATTTCGTACATAAATTTGTTTATCATTGAATGTTAATAAACAAATATGTAATTTAAAAATTATATCATAATTTAATTTAAAGCCTAGTATGAAAAACAAAAACAAAATATTAGATATAATTATTTGTCATACATTTAAAAATAAATTTGCGCAAATGTACTTGTATAATCAATAAATAAAATTAATTTATTTTAAAACTGTGCAATAAATTTAATAAAAAAAAGTATTTAAATACAATCTATCATGAGTGTATAATACACTCGTATATGTACATATGTGAAAAATTAAAATTACAAATTTGTGTCATGCGGTTTACATAATAAATAAAAACAAAATCCCAATATACAATAAAAGCAAAAATTACCTAAAAATTGATTTGTATTTAAATTTTTATCGTAAATTTCGAATTTTTTTAAATATTTTTTTTTTTTTATTCTAAAAACGATAACAGAAATTCTTTTGAAATTTTATCTTGATTTTACAGCATAACACAAAAAAAAAAAAAAACGAAACAGCATGTAATCAATGTCAGATTAAAAAGATTTGAATATTTTTCTCTAAAAATCTTCAAAAATACAAATCTCTAAAGAATTTTTCGAAATAACAAAAATTTTTGCTGTAAGGCTACTTGTAATAAACTGAAAATACATACATATTAAAATTAAAGGATGGTATGATGGTTTAGCCACTTTGCAAAGTGTCAAAATGAAAGATATTTGAAATTAAATGGTTTCATAGCTTAAAGGAATGAATTTTAGATTTGACACAGCCACTAATATTAAAATGAATAAACTGAAAATCTTTTTTGATGTGAAACGTGTGAGCCTCTGGAATTTATTCATGTATAAATGGATTTATGAGAATTTTATTTTTTATCCTCTTTTAAATGCTTAATTTGAATTTGATCACTATTATATCCTTGAAATTTTTGGATTTAATTATAAAACAAAAATAACACAACAACGGAAAAATAAAATTAACCTAATATCCTTAGATGAAGCAAAAGAAAAGGAAAAATTAAAAGAAAAAAAAAAAATCATTTGAAAATTGTAGCGAAGAAACTGTTTCTTATCACAAAATGTGGCTTTCATACCAAAGCTTTAACAAAAAATTATTTACAAGTTGTAGCAAATTCTAGATTTTCACGGACTTTAGTAAATCGGCTTTTTAATATCACATTTTACTTCACGTAATGTGAAAACTAACTTGATGTTTCACAAAATTATCCGATCTACTTAACACGAAATGTATTATGCTTCCGTATAGTACGAGTATTACCTGTATACACATATAGTACATATGTATGTATATAAATATATATATATATATATATATGTACATAACATAATAAATTTTTACTTGATTATGAAACAGAATAAATAAAAAATACATCTAAAACCTGATGAAAATTTTATAAAACAGGAAAATAAAAAATTTAATTTTTTTTTTTCTTTTTATTTACATATGTAAAATTTAAATATTTGTTCTGTGTAGGTAGACGTAGCACATGCATATAAAATACGAACAATTTAAAAAACAAATTTCCAAGAAATAAAAATATAATTATTTCATATTCTTACAATAAAATCCTGATGATTATTATTATTCAAATTCATTTTAATTATTATTAGTAAATTTCCAGTCTTATTCGTTTTTATTTTTATTTTCATTTTGTATTATTTTATTTTTTATTCAACTGTAGAGGATGAAAAAAAAAAAATCAAAGTTTTAAAATTATTGTAAATATTTTTTAGATTTGTATTTTGAATGATTTTTACACGTGTGATTTTTGTTAATTATATAAACCAGGGTCAAGACGAACGAATTGAAACGAAAAAAAAAAGTAAAAGGCAAAATAGAAGGAAAGGAAAGGAAAAATGAAGGGAAAAGAAAAAAAAATGAAAAACGGAAGGAAAAAGTTTAAAAAAGGAAAAGGGAAGGAATTGGAAAGGTAAAGAAAGGAAAAGGAAAAGAAATACGAAGAAAAGGCTTAAAAAGAAAATAAAAGGAAGATTATACATAGAAATTATCAGAAAAGAATTATATATATATATATTTTTTTTTTTAATAGGATTAAGAAAATGCCAAAGTACGTAAAGAATGAAAATATTTTCACAAGTTCAAAAAGTATTCTGTTATTTTATTTACTTTCCCGTTGAAAGGAATTTTTCTAAAATTGTTAAAATTATTTTATTTTTGTGTTTTGTGTTACGAAAACCAACCACGAATACCACCACCAATACGAATCATTAACCAATGTTTTTGTTAGTTTTGAATTAACATATTACAATTGGGGTGTAACTACTGTGTACAAGGTAAATGCATACATACATACAAGAGATATCACAACATAATCCTTGTATAATTTTCCGTCGTAGAAATCATTTTAATGTGTTTATTATGTTGGATTACTCAAGTTTTTTTTTTTCAAATAAAATCCTTATTAAACTTTTGTTTACAATTCAAAGTACTTTGAATTGTTCTTTAAATTTCTGGTTTTATAAAAGATGAACGTCTTTTTTCTATTCAGCGTTACAAATCTATATGAGTTTATCTCCTTTTGGAATAGTGCAAGCATTCATTCGTACGAAAACACAAAAATTTTGTTATTTAGTTCAATTTAAGGAAAAAATCAAAGAACAAAAACATGAATAATACTAGATGGTATTGAACTTGAAAGACTAATGCGTCCGTTTTATTAAAATGGAATTATTTGATTTTGTTCGATTGACAAGATATGATATAAAATAAAAAATATTATGTAAACGGACAATATATTGCGTAATATGAATACAGGATGTTAAATAGTACTGTGACATGTATTATTCGAAAACTATAATAATCTTAGAGGCTTTTTCAATATGTCTTTTGTAAATCACATAGCGCTTTATGTTACTATATCCTTGAATTTTTGTCCTTGGTTTTATAGAAGATTTCCTTTCGAATTCCACGATAATTAGAAATTTAGGTCTGGTTCTCTAAATTGACAATTGAACATTCGATTAATTTCTTAATTCTACTTAAAACTGACATACAAAGTAGTAGACAAAAAAATCATGGAATAGAATAGACTGAAACTGGAAATTTTTAAAATTTCAAAATTAAAAATAAATTCTATCACCCTGTTGTATGTACAAAAAATTTACATAATGAAACCCCAAATAACAAAAAAGTATATTTTTATTTTTTCGTAAATTGGCATAAAATTGTTGAATGGTTTAAATGTTTATTAGATTTTGTTTACTATTTGTTTGTTTTCACATGCATAAACACACGTACATACATATACATATGTATCTGTTTCCATACATGTTTTTGTATTTTTTTTCTTTTTTTTTTTTTTGCGGAAGGATTTTTCTTATTTTAGAACATATTCTTTTGAATGGATTAACATTGAAATTTATTATTTTTATTTTTTTTTATTAAGATTCACTATAAAAAAAACAAAGTTTGGTCGATAAAGTATTAGAGAATATTTTTCTGGCATATGTGAACACTTTGTATGTAGTTAAAAGGAAAAGTAACAAAAAATAAAATAGAAGCAAAGAAGGCATTTTTTTTTTTTTTGAATAGATTTAAAGAATATTTGGCAATAATTTAAATTTCAATACGGATATAAACATTATGTGTTGTGCACATGCCGGATATCAATTGTATAAATTTAGAAAATACAGATATTAAATATTTATTAGAAAATATACATGAAAAAGGAAACCGCCCGCCCGCTGGGTGGTCAAAAGTAGTATCAAATTCAATGAAAAAGAAATTTTAAATTTATATTTAAATTTATATTTTCCAGAAGCTTTTGAATGGAAAATTTTCAGAAAAAAATTGTTTGTGATTGAAAATCATAAACCATGAATCAAACTACATATATATAATACTAATTATACGCGCTTCAGACCTTATGGGTTTACATATGTATGTACATATGTTTTTTTTTTTCTTTTATAATTTCTAAACTTTTTAAATAACAATGTAGAGTTATGTAAAATGACATAATTTTACTCATTTTTCGATAGTCTTTTGCTCATGAAAAGAAAATTAAAGTTAAATTATTTGGCCTACCATTAAAACTGATCAGGATCCTGTAAACGAGCTTTTTTTGATTTTTTATTTAATTATTTGACAAAAGAGAAACATCAGATGCTTTTTGTAGTCAAATTAAAACCATAAAATATTTTATGTGCATAATAAATTTTTTAACATACGAGTAAATATAACATCCTGTTATATGCATCGTGTTACCCTGTGTATTTATTTATAGTAAATCGTTTAAGATTATACATTTTATCGTCGAGACAGATTTTCATGTAATTAATGCGAAAATTTTATGTGATTTTTCCAAAACATACTTACAATATTTCCTTAAATACAATAAACAAAATAAGCAAAAAAAAAGGCATACGCTTATATTCGTTTTAAAAATTATTCAAAAATTCGTGTAAGGATTTTTTTTTTTTTTGTTTTTAGGGATAGGTTTTTGTGGTAACTGTAATTTACATACCCATACATAAACATTAAATCCATAATAAAGAAGAAAAACAAAATTCATGAGAAACGCTTACCATATTACTTGTGTAGAACAAAAAAAAATTGATTTTATGCAAATTCGTTTTATTTTATTTTATTTTTTTTTTTCTTTTGTTTTTTAAAGACGACAATAACCTCATCAATATACAAAGTATACATGCAAGCAATCACCTGTAAGCCTGTAGACAAAACTGTAATGAATTCAGTTTTTTGGTCCTCCAATCTCACCTCTCTTTTCTCATTTAGAAGGCACAAAAATGTTTACCTTATTATGTTAAATGCATTAAAACACGTGTAAACTGATAAGCACAGGTATTTGAAGAATTTATGCATGTTCAAAAATGATCAGTCTCTCTTTTTTTTTATTTATTGAAAAAATTATATAACGATCATATAACGTATATTAGTGTGTATGTGTGTATAACATAATAATATAAATATGTGTACCATTACGTACATGTATGTATATGCAATTATGTATGCAATTATGGTTTCAAGCTAAAAATGTGTATAAAAAGATAACATACCTATATACTGTATATGTTCGTATGTACATACTTTCACCTTAGGATTTTGTTCAAATTTAAAGGTGTTTTATCGATTTTTTGTTGTTTTAGATTACAACATAAAAATGATATAATAAGTGATATACAGATGCTATGTACATACATACATAATATGTTAAGTAGCAGAATAGTCCACAAAATTTAATCACGTTTATATACAAGTATTTTATTATACTTAATATCCCATTTCTGTATCATACGATTTTCATATAATTTTCATGCGACTTAAAATATATTGTGAGTTTATGGCATTGAATTGTGTCACATGAAAATCGTATGATATAGAAATAGGGATAGAGGTGATTATAATATTAACGAAAATTTAAGATACATTTTAACTGCATATAAGTTGCATTTCAATGAATAGAGGTTAATCCAACGAAAATTGACACGACCAATATTTCATATTATTTTGGATTTTGTCAACTTTCTATGAATTGATTGTATATTGTACACATGCCGGATGCTTAACTGTTAGATATTAAAACACAAGATGTTCATGTGCTTATCGATATCCAATAAAACGAAACCTGTTAAGTGGTATAAGGCTCAATAGTCATTGGGTTAACATTTACACGTGAAATAATGTGAATTAAAGGAATAAATTTTTCAATAACAAAATTTTCAGAATTCACAATTTTACCGGATTTAAAGAAGTAAAACCATTTTTTTTAGGTTATCAGTTTGATATCACTAAGAATAAAGAATTTGTAATATCCGTTCGACAACAGAAAAAAGAAAGAAAAACGGAAGTAATTTTTTTTTTAAGTGAAAAATTTTAAACACTTGCCTCGTACAGATTTTCTTTTAAATTTAAACAGATAATTTTCTTTGTGCGATGTATAGAAGTGTAAAGATATACATAAATATCTACTAAATATAATACGGATGCTTGTTTAGTATTAAATAAATTCACATTAAATTATTAAAAGAAGAAAAAATGGAAAAATTGTATAAAATGTTATAAACAATGTTATGTATACAGTATACACAGTACATTAAAATTTAAATCTCTTAGGATGTAAGCAAAAGTACTTATAAACACATATGTACGTTGTCTGTGGATGTGTAATAATTTTTTCTTTTATATTTGTTTAAATAAAAGTTATATAACAAAGATTACACGTACTGTATTGTACATACCGTATGTACATGTAATACAGGTGTATTTTACACAATTTTGTAACATTTTAATCATCGATGTTAATATTATTGGTAAATATAATATCATATAGCACGTGCAAGTGAATAACATGTTTGATATTTAGTTAATAAAATTGGCATGTTATTTCTGGGTTCTCTTCTTTTCCAAAAATAAATTTAAAAATTCATTGATAAATTTTGTATCTATATAAATTTGTTTCCTGCTGTTTTTTTTTTTTTTTTTTCATTTCCTAAATCTTTAAATCCTCTATGTCTGCTTTCTTGATTGCTTTAAAATGATCCCATATTTTTCTTTCATTCCATTCTTCTTTTTAATACATGGTGTAAGATTTTCATACGTCATAATATTTGAAAATTATTTTTAGATGATTTACTATGAGAATCTATTTGGTTTTTAATTTTCTTGATTGATTCATTCATTTTGTTTCAATTCAAAGAATTATGATTTTTTTTTTTAGCTTGGTAACAAAAATTTTTATTCTTAGGTTTTTGGTTAGCTTCCGCAAGCTTGCCTAACAGAATTCTCGTTGAGCTGCTTCTTATAGCGATTACTTAATCGTTATTTCTATAGTACTGATAATCTCTTATTTCTGAACGTCTGTTATGGTAATTGATTCCATCACTATAGCGAAGGAAAGGTATCAGGAAAATCTCGGAAAAGGGATCACAATAAAATTTGAATAAATTTGAAATTTAAAATATGAACTGTAGTGTAGTTGTAGGTGTTATGTGTGGGTATAACTTTTGTATCATAAATATTAAATGGATTTAATTATATAATAACGATATGATATAACACAGCATGGACATTATAATAATTATTTTAAATATAAATGAATAATTATTTTCATGTATATATATCAAAAGTTTGTATAAAATCTCATTTAAATAAATTTTTAATTGAATTTATTTTATCTGTATATCCTTTATAATCATATCTACATTTTATTTAAATCTTTTTTATTTTTTGAAATTTTTATAAATAATATAAAAGGATAATAAAATTATTATAAGATAAATTACGTAAAATTTAATTAAGTAATTTACCTTAGTGTTTTCGTTTTTCTCTCCGTTCTGTTTTGTATGAGTTTAATAATAAAGTAATTGCTAAGTATGATTACTTTATTATTCCATATGACGTGTATCTGTGTGGGAGGAATATGAATTGCATTATTATTATTTTTTTCTTTTACTTTCTTTGACTGCAAGTCACAAAGGAATTATTAAGTAATTTTCAAATTAATATGCACGCGATAAATATATACAAACGAATTATTTATATCTAAAATTTTTTTCATTTTTCAAGGATTTTTTTTTTTAATTATTTATTTTTTATTTTCTTTGTTAGCTGAATATGCAAAGCAATCAATAAATTAATTTATGTATAAATAAATACCATCTCGATTTGTATTTATTTTTCATTCGTGTAATAAGAAAATGTTAAGGTAAAATAAAGGTAACTTTCAAATGCCCTTTCAAATAATGCAATAATATTTACATTCTATTGATTTTAATATTCGTGTTATTTTTCGTTATATTCAAATATCAATATTTTCAAAATTTCATTGTTTTTCGATTTTGGTTTCTTTATTCTCAGCCATAATTCTTAAATGTATCAAAATATTTTTTTTAGTCGAAAATTTTTTTAATATCTTAATTACCTCACTTAATCATGAACCTTGGTGTAATTAGAAATATGAACTTTAAATAGGATTACAAAAAAGTGAAATGATTGCATTCACATTCAGTTTGTCGGGTGGGTTTCAGACTCGTTATCAGCAAGCAGACTAGGTAGATCTAGCTAGACCTGTTTTTCAAAACTTTTCAAATCCAGTAAATATTCCATATTTCGACATTCATTTATTTAGACATTCATTTCAGTTTCAAGTAAGCTACAGCAGACGAAGGTCGAAAGAAATTTTGTTTTAAATAATTATTTTTTCTATTATTACTGAGATTTGTTTGAAAATATCAGGTAAGAAGCTACTATTTGATTTATCAAGCTACAAACCTTCTAGCTAAATTTGTTTAATAACCATTAAATCAACGATTAAGTCTCTTGTTTAGCACATAAAACATGTCTTTTTTTTTTCTATTTATTTTCATTTCATATTTTAAATGGTACTAAAATGAAAAACGATTATGTTTCGACATTTTTTTTACGTTAATACCAGAAATCAAATAAATATAAAAAAAAAGTATCAAGAAAAATTTTTTCCCATTTAAAAAAAAGAAATAAAAAGCTAGAAATGAAAATATTTGAAAAGTAATTTTTGAATTGTTTTGTTTACTTTGTTTGTACAATACAGATGTACTCATGATGCATAGTGACTGATAGAATGACAGGATTTTCAATAAGAAATTCGATAAACAAAATACATACATGTATTGTAATCGTGTACTATATTTCGAATTCCTCGACGGTTATGTTTTTTTTTTACATTAGAAATAAAAAAACTTTTTTTTTTTTTTTTGTAAACTCTCAAGGATATTTGTATAAGTGTTTTCCGAATTTCGATAAAAATACTCTAAAAAAATGTGGTTCTTATAGGGTGCACAGGTGTATAATATTTCAGGGAAAATTCAAAAAATTTCTTATATACATATTTGATGTTGTTTTTGCATTTACTTATATTTATATTTAGATATTGATTAAAATGATAAGAGAAAACTCAAGAAAAAACACTTGCAAAGATATTTTTATTTATCTATGTACATTTGTTTTTTCTTTAATGATTGTATTTGTAATACACATGTAATGCGATTAAGTTGGATATCATTGGATATACATACAATAATTAGGAATTGACATAAAATGGTCAATAATAAAATGATTAAGATTAGCAAAAAAAAAAAAAAAAAAAAAAAAAAATTAATTAAAGAGAGATGTCTTTAATCAATGTGTCTGTTGATTTTGATTAATCGTTTTTCATCAAATTTAAGTTCTTAGGCCTGGGATTCAGTGATCACCGACATCAAAATAATTTTTGATAAATCGATTAATAATCAATTTTCATTTAATTTTTAAATATTTTTGCGGTTTTTTTTTCAGGTTGGATACGAAATCCTCAAAGACAAAAGCCTCAAAATAAAAGTATGAAAAAAAATATCAGTAATTTGCGAGCATTAACTTGAATTTTGTTATTTTGAAATTTTGCCTCTAAGGTTTTTATCTTTAGAGATTTTGTTTCTTTCTGGGGGGATTTTTGAATTTTTGGGTATTATGGGATTTTCCAGTTCTATATACATATGTTTATTTATTTTTTTACTAAGTATTTTAAATTTTAAAAAGGTGCAGAAAAAAATTTAGACGTGTCATTAATTCAAAAGATAATCAGAAATTTGTCCTTCTTCACTTTGTTACAGCTTCTTTTCACAATAATTTTTCAGTTTTTTTTTTAAATAAATTAAGAAATCAATAAAAGAACTAGAGATAGATAATACGTATTCTTTTCTTCCTTGTTTTGTATTCAATTTTATTTAATTTAAAAAAAAAAAAATATCTTTATTTTCTATACATAAATCTTTTACCGATAAGTAATTTTTACTTATGCATAGATTAAATCATTTTCAGGTAGAATAAATTAAAAATAGAATCAATAAAAAAAAAAAATTTATAATAAATCAGAACACAAAATAAAAATTGAAATACTTTATTCCTTTTTCAAATAGTAATTAAAGGGTAATTTGAGTGTTCATTAAAAAAAATAGTGTACTATACTATTAATTGGTATCATTCATAAATACAAACATATTTATAGATTCTATGAATGTCCCATCTCCATATGTATTTTTATTTTATGTACACAAAATTTATTTATAAGTTTTGATATTAATATTCTATGAGTAAAAATTAAAAATTTTTCAATAAAATATTCTTAAAATTTTTCACACGTAATTGATGCGGAAAAAAGGTATAAAATTTAGTGGAAATTTTTAATTGTTTTGAATATCATCCATTGCATGCGCCTTTCATTCTAAAAATATAATAAAATATTCATTCTTTGAAATGAATAAATTTTCTTAAAAAAGCATGAAATTTTCATAATGTTTTATAGTTATTTATTTTTTATTATTTTTGTTTTTTATTTTTTTTTTTTTCAAATAAAATCTGTCAGAAACAAACGCTTCAGTTTCTTTACTTTTATTTTAGTTTTTTTTTTTGGGCAATCTAAAAATATTCTAGAATAAAAAAAAATTTCTTGTCTTTTACACTCACCACACAGAGTTTATTTTACAATGTATCTTATCCACGAGCACGTGGACAGTGTTTCCTGTAGAGTTTCAGGAATAGATACTAATTCAATTAATACAGAAAATACAGAAATAACATTATCTGATGTTAAAATTGATTAGATATTGTTTTTTAATCGACCAAAGATCATTCATCAAAGATCGGTCAAAGATTATAAAAATCAAATTTATTAACCGTTTGAATATATAAAAATTTAAAAAAAAAAAAAATCTATTAATTAAAATATGTCGACCATATATTTTTTTAACCATTTTTGATATAATATTTAAATTTCTAGATCCGACAAATTGATTAAGATAAAATTATTTCAGTATTTATTTGTCAAAAAGGATATTATTTCACCTTGAATTTGAGTCCAGTAGAGTATCAAGTTCCTTTTTGCAAAATAATGGATAATGTATACAAATGAAATTATTATGAAAATTTTATTAATTTTCTGTGATGGTAAAATAATTAAATACAGATTCTCTTCCCCCCTGTTCTTTTCTTGCAATTTTTTACATCATATTCAGAACGTATACATAAACACTTTAAAGATTGATTATATTTCAAATGAAATTTTCAACTTTTGAAATGAAAAAAATGAAAAAACTAAGTAAAGTCCTTTTTTATGTTTTCATTTGCTTCCGAAATGGACTATAATGAGAATTCACTGTATTGTAGTGAAATAACTTGAATTTGTTTTTTTTTTCTAAATTGTACATCTGTGACTAAAACTTTTTTTTTAGATTTAATATGAGTACGTACGAATTTCAGAAAGAAAATATCAAAAATTCTTTTAGATATTTGAGAGAAAAATGAGTACATCGACTACTATTGAATGTTGGTTTTTTTTTGATATAGCATATACAGAACAATATGTACTTGGTTTTATATGAGTTAGAATATGTACAATTTTTATCTGATATATACATATGTATGTACATATGTAACGCATGTATAATAATCTTCTGTGTCATCGATGCAATTTCAGTACACTTCAGTGCCCATAAATTTCTTTCAACGCACATATACATACGTATACATATACAGAAAAATTCATGATATTTTCCATTATAAAAGGATAAAAGTATTATAGTAGAAAAGGTCACTTTTTCAGAAAACAAAAAATATCTAACCGTAATATCAATTTTGAATGAGAAAAAGAAATAAAGTACTTGTATCACATACATTTCTACATCATCATATATTAAAAACGAAAATTCTATGATGGTTACGTCAAATCATCCCAAGTGATTTTATGTTTAACAATGACAAAACTTTTTTAAGAAAAAATAAATAAACGAAAACAAAAATTAAATAAATTTCTAGTATTAAGTAATCTCATAATGTCAATCAATTCAGTTTTTTTTTTTTCATATATGTGGTGGCAATAATAACGGATAGTTTATAAATGCTCGTGTATTTGTCAAATATACAGGGTAATTCATCAAAGTTTGAGCATATACGTAGCCAAATGGTTCCGACACACCAGAATTTTGAGTAAAATTTTAAAGCAAATATTTTCACCTTTACATCGTTTCCTTTTTCTAAAACTCTACATAGTCTTTAACAGACCCTCGTCTCTTTAATCTACTGATATGTATACGCATAAATTTGATGATTTTCTTCAAGGATTATATACATATAGCGTCAGACAAGAAACAGTGACAAAAGAAAGTTACGTATGTATATATGATGTTCATAAATCATGAGATTGCAAAAATACGTAAAAATAATTTTTGATTACAATGCTTACATTATAAATAACTTCTCAACAGCTTGTATATCTAAATTCTCATTTTGACCATCATAATAACAAATATACCTTAGGGAATCCATGTGTACATATCCTCGACATCCGTGTGCATTTATAAAATTTCAAAATTATCACGTTCTAATACTATATACTCGTATGTTGGCTAAATACACATCCGCACATAAATTCAAAGATTTTATAGTCTGTTTATTAACGATTTTTATTGTATGCCTTATGGAAGTATTGTACATATGTCTTTTCTTTTTTCAATTCTCATAATTTATATTATTTTCTTCATAATTTTAATTATTCAATTCACTTGCATTTTGGACATAGTGAAAGACGGATGCTATCGAACAGTGTCTCTTGAATTTTATTTCTATTATACATATTAGAGATCGATACGCTTGCAAGGTAAACATTTTTGTGTTCTCTAAATAGTGTATTGCAAATGAAATTCTTTTTAAGACATGCAATTAAAATCATTGATAGATAGACTGTAATATTGTTTGTGAATTTTTTTTTCCTTTCTTATAATGATCTAAAAATAAGTGAAATCAACTATAAGCTGTAGGATATATAAGGATAAATAAATGAATTAAGAAAAATACTGTTTGCGTATTTTTGTATATTTATAAAATCATTTTCTTTTTTACTCGTGCGTTTGAAATATTATGACCATAACATAATAAAATACAAATTTATACAAAATTGCGTAGAGATATTTCTGTATACTGCAGATATTTGGAGATATTTTTTAATTAATTTTCTTTTTCATGAATGAATTTTCTTTTTAGTTATATAAGTTGTAACGATTAAAATAAATTAAAACACGTGAATGCAGATCCACATGTTGAAATAAATTTACATATTTTCCTTGGGTACCTTTTCCGTTGGTTTTTTTTTCTATTTTTAAGAGGAATTTTCCCTAAAGTAAATATTTTTATACGCAATTTAAATTAAATTATTTACGTTATATTATGGTCTGATGATTATGGTTTTTGTTTTACAAAAATAAATAATAATAATTTTTCCGTCATTAAACTATCCTGATGTTCTTTTTTTTTAGAAAAAAAAACCTTTTTATTGTTTATATTTTTTTAAACTAAAAAACAATAGACCATAGCCAAAAAAGAAGTAGCGTAAAGTAAAGTAAAAAAAAATATACGAACGTCATAACAGCTGAAAAAAATATTTTACATACCTTATAGCAGATAACTTAAATTTTTCAAAGTTGATAAAACTGAACGAATTGAAATTTACTTACATATTTTATTATGAATGAACTTATTTGATTAAACAGCTGCATATATGGATGTCTAGTTTACTTTACTTTACTAAATTTTGCGAATTTGTTTTGGTAAACTGATAAACAATTTTTTATATATACACGAGTTAAATTTTGGGTATTTCCTTCTAGTCACGCTGATGTTAAATCTTAGAGGAAATGAAATACATTCAGTGTCTGCAAAAACTGCAGAAACAGCATATTTCTTCAAGTTGAAAGTTGGGTATTAGATCAACCATTTTACCCCGGAATTGATAATGTAATAAAGATAATAATTTGTTGACCCTAAATGGGACATGATTAAAAACAAAAATAGAATAAGCAATTCGATAACAAATTTAATAATGTGAATTCATGACAAACAATGTGAATTCATGTCAAACCATGGATATGACAAAAATGAAGAGAGATACAATTTAGATTTGCTGTGTAGAAGGTTGGCCGTCTCGGATTATAGAATTAACAAATAACAATGACATTGACAAAATTGTTTCTTAAGCAGTTAATTTTATTTAAATATTCAAATTGATTTTATTTGTTTAAATGTTTTTATTTTGTTTACTGAATCGTTCATGCATACAATTTTTCTTATTTATAGCCAAGGGATAATTTACTCTCTAACATATCACAGTTATTATCATTTTCAATTATTAAAAACAAAAAAAAAAAATAATAATAATTCAAGTAAATAAATTGAAAGCAAAATTCAAATTTAAACTTAAATATTTTTCTTCAAAAAATTTGCATTTTAATTTAATATTTTGTCCCCTAAATTTATTTTCTTTATTTATAATTTTTTTAGGTAATTTACATAAATCAATATATTATAAAATCATAAAATTTTATATAATTTCGAACTGATAAATTTTTTTAAAAATTTTTCTCTCCGCCACCTCTAAACATTTATTAAAATACGCATTGAAATAGAACAAAATTTATTATCCTAAACAAATACGTAACAATATTACAAGTAAGCTTCGTCTAATTTGAAGATTACATTTCGCAATCCTAAATAGCGCACTATACACCACCATTATTTTCTTCTATTTTCTTCAATGACTTAAAAAAACACAAAATTTTCTACAGATCTACAGTAGTTTTCATTTTTTTTTTTTATTTCTGATTCATACAGCTTTCAATTTTGTTTCATTTTTTGGTTTATACAAATTTGTTAAAATCTCAGAAACATTTACCTTCAGGCATACGCTGGTGTACATTACGACAAATTAAATGATACAAAAAACATAAATTAGTTTTCAAGTTAGAGGCTATTTTCATTTTATTTTTATTACAACAAAAAAAAAAAAAAAAGTAGTAAAATAAATAAGAAATGTAAATGAATTTCATTTATTTTCTACAGTTTCTTTTTTTTTTTTTTTTTTTGTTTCATGAATAAAAAATTATACAGGAATTATGTATGTATGTACACGTAAAGGAAGAAAATTTTATTTAAAATTGAAACAAGAGAAAAATTTTAGAGCGAGGTAAAAATAACAGAATAAAAACTCTTGGTACATTTTTTTTTTTTAATTTTTCTCAATTTAATTAACATTAGATATGCTGAGATGTGATTATATTTTATTTTTTTTATTTCTTTCTATTAAGAATAATTAGCCTTCTTTTTTTTTTTTTTTTTGTTTTTTAGTTACATTAATTGATTTTTTTACCAGTAAAAGCCGATAAGTTGGTCACCTGCAATATTTGACCAAAATTCTTTGCACTGTATAGTTGGCTAACATTTACAAACTTCACTGTAATCGTATTTTTTAATCGTTCAAATATCTTAATTGTTATTTTCTACCTTTTATTAGATTGATTTGATATTACAATTTTATATTTTTTTATTTTTTAATTCTGCTATTAAGGAAATTTTATAATTAATAAAATAAAGAAAATTTTCAGTCATGGTAATTATTAAATTTTAGAATTTACTCGTTATTATTTCAATGCTGTTTGGGTTTTGTGCATGTATGTACATACATACATAAGTAAGTGTGCCTGTATGAGGCTGTATGTATATGATAAATCGGTTTTCCTGTGCACAATTATATTTATATGTATAGTAATTTCAATTAATCATTTTTTTTTTTTTGTTTAAATGACATAACATCGCCTTTTGTTCCTTGATGACTAGAATTTTCATAAAAACAAAAAAAAAAGTTTAAAAATTTCTTTAAAATTCAAACCAAAATGAAATTTTAAAATTAATTACACTTCATAACAAACTTTTCTCATACGCATGCATACATACATACTATATGTATATGCATGTAGGGTTTTTACAAAACTTTTCATTTTGACACTGTCAAATTAATGAAAATTATTTAAATAATTTTCTTATATGTATGTACATATGTATAAAATTTATTTTTATTGCACATACATACATATGTGTATATGTATGTATTTATTTATTTTTGTTTTTATTATTATTGTTGTAACCACATTTCTGTAAAAGATTTATTATGTTGTAAGTGGTATTAAGGAAGGAAACTACTGTAAATATAATGGGGTTTTTTTTTTCGTACATGATAAAAAAGTTTGAAATGAGAATTTATCTTAAGAAAATTTTATCCATTTTATTATTAGACGTTATCTTATTTTCAAGGTCAATATTTTCTTGATCTTTCTTCATAAACGTCCGTTCTATATGTTAATCCTTTCCTCACTGCTTGTCTTAAGTGTTTTTTCCGTGTTATACAAAAGTTACCTATACATACATATGTATGTATGTATGTAAGTATTTTAAAAACATCACATGAAAAGTTTTCAATATTTGGACTTTTTTTTTTTTTTTGATTATTGAAAAGAAAAACCCCAAAAATATGTAGGTTATACGCATACAAATGCCAGAACATAACGATTTTTTTTTTATGTTACATTTTGGCATTGTAATTTGTTTTTGTTTGACAGTGATTTAATAATGATGATGAAAATGATGAATGAATAATAATAATATGAAAATGATTTTTATGTACTGGCCTACCATAATTTTAAATCTAATCACATAGCAGCATCTAAATCAATGCATGTGGGTGATAATTTGTTTTTTTTTTTTTTTTATTTGAATTCAAGTCAACAGGCTTAAAATAAATAAATATATTTTATGATTTTCTAAGAAAAAAAAAAAAAAAAAAAAAAACAAAAACAAACAAAATTAAATTTTCCTTTTTTTAATACTTGCAAAATTCTCAGAATTGTGTAGAATTATTTGTTTTTTCAATTTTATTTTCAGACACATTAGAAAAATTCGAATCTAATTTGCTTTTAATTTGCATATCATTTGAATCCTATGTATAATGGAATTTTTCGGATATAATTTTTTTTGTTTTTTTTTTTTTGTTTATTTTGTTTTACTTATGTGTATACATAAACGAAAACAAATGAAAAATTAATCAATATATTTTATTATATTAAGATGGGCTAAGTCTAAGAGGTTAATAAACACACAGTGTGTGTGTTTATTCTAGTATGCATAATTTTTTGGCCGTTCTGAACAACAAATGTTGATTAATTTGACCTTGTGTTAAAACTCAGTTTTAATCTACAAAATACTTGACTTAGATGAATCGTTCTACCCAACATATGACGTCATGCAATTTTACATTTCTAAAGGACTTAAATTAAGAAGTAGACTTTAAGATAGGAGATAGTATTCTTGAATAATTTTTTAATATAAAACACCTTAAGCTTTAAGAACTACTCGTATGTATTCCATGACATTTATTCTGAGACATCCTAATATTGAAAAAATTATAATAATGTTGATGTATTCATATTACGTACTTGAATTTTAATTAAATTTAGCCCATATGCACAAGAATAAATAAGATTGTTTGTGTTATTGTGATATGAAAAAATATTAGAAAATATATCTAACAATTTAATATGATATTTTTGTTTTCTACACAAAAAAAAAATTTTTTTTTCTTAATTTGTATATTTTATATTATGTATTTTATATTTGACTGCAATAATTTTTTTTTTTTTTTAAATTTTTATGATACATTGAAATCTGTATAAATGGGTTTAATCATCTAATTTTGTCATATCTTGTTAAATTGTCCTATTAATATTAATTTTATATGTTTTTATGTACGGTTATCTATGAACAAATTAGCCAAATATTTTTTATATTGTAAGTGATCAACAGATGTAGACAAATTTCATTGATTTTAAAAATTCATTCATGCATGTAATCAAAAAAAAACTATTAATAACATAAAAAAGATATCTGAATTTATTTTTCTTCTTTTGTTTTTTTTTTTTTTTACAGAATAAATCATTTTCATTCTCGTCATAATTCAGTGTTCGTTTAAATCAAAATTTAATTAAACTTCAACAAAACGAATAGATCAAAGAAAGAATATGAGTTCGGATATATTAACAGTTCCACCAACATTTATATTAATGGGTTTCGATGATCGTAATAGTGACGATGTGAAACGTTTCAATTTTACACCGAATATTTTGGATCTTGATGTTAATCATCCGTATTTTGAAGGAAGTATTGGGAGTGGTGGTGGTACTGGAGTTGGTAATATTCTAAGTAGCAGCAATGGAATTATTAATGGTTATGATATTACAACTGGTTATGGTTTAAATGGTTTTCCTGGACATGGTGGTGGTGCTGGTGGTGGTGGCGGCGGCAGTGGTGGTATCGGTGTTGGCCCATCAATATTTTATCATAACTTTTTTAATTTCAATGATACAACATTGAATTTTACAGATTTTGATTTAATGATGATACCATCATGTTCATCAAATCAAAATTCTGTTAGTAATGTAATTAGTATGATATTATATGCAATTGTATGTTTTGTTGGATTATTTGGTAATACATTAGTTATATATGTTGTATTACGTTTCTCTAAAATGCAAACAGTTACAAATATGTATATATTAAATTTAGCTATTGCCGATGAATGCTATTTAATTGGTATACCATTTTTATTAATAACAATACATTTAGGACATTGGACATTTGGTGAAAATATGTGTAAAGCATATATGGTTAGTACATCAATAACACAATTTACATCATCAATATTTTTATTAATAATGTCAGCTGATCGTTATATAGCTGTTTGCCATCCAGTATCATCACAACGTATACGTACACCATTAATATCAAAAATTGTATGCGGTATTGCATGGTTAACATCAGCTATTATTATGTTACCAGTTATATTATTTTCAAGTACAATTGAATATGAATATAAACGTTATTCATGTATTATTAAATGGCCAGAACATTATGGTATGGAATCTGGTACAACATTTACATTATATGCATTAATATTGGGCTTTGCAATACCATTAACATTTATATTATTTTTTTATTGTTTAGTATTACGTAAATTGCATACAGTGGGTATTAAAAATAAATCAAAATTTAAAAAACGTTCACATCGTAAAGTAACTAAATTAGTATTAACTGTTATAACTGTATATATATTATGTTGGTTACCACATTGGATATCGCAAGTAGCATTGATACATTCATCACCGCATAAATGCCGTTCTAAATTAGAGATAACAATATTTTTATTAGTAGGTTGTTTAGGTTATTCAAATTCAGCTATGAATCCAATATTATATGCATTTTTAAGTGATAATTTTAAGAAAAGTTTCATGAAAGCATTCACATGTGCTGGTGGTAAAGAGATAAATGCACAATTACAAATGGAAAATAGTTTATTTCCAAGATTTGGTAAAAATCGTGCTAGTAGTATTGGAGGTTGTTATGGTACTGGTACTGGTGGTGGAGGTGGTGGAGGTGTTATTGGTGATATTGTTGCAGGTGCAAATGGTGTTGCTGATGGTAATAATAAAAATTCATATAAATTTGGTAATAATAATGGTATTATTGGTGATTCTAAAAAATTCTTATCATCTACTATGATCAATGAGATAACCGATAATAGAAATAATTTAACTACAACAACAACAATGACAACAATTATAACAACACAACAACCAGCATCATCAGTATATAAATCAACAGAACAAATGACATCAACACCTACACCAATACAGACGCCAACAAAAAATCATAATTCAGTACAAAATACAACGATAGCAGCTGAAAATTTAGATTTAGAAAAATCAGAGATTTTACACACTGATTTCTAAAAAAAAAAAATTAAAATAAAATGTTGTTTGTATCTGGTATTCGTGGTAGATTTTATGGATATGTGTGGTAATAGCTTTGTAAATCTGATCGTAATGTAGTAAAGGAAAATGAAGGAAAAATTCTATGGGATGTTATGTATCTACAAACAAATTTTGGCAGTCAATTTGAATTTGTATGTCAATCGATAGATTGATAGATCATCCAAAGCATAAGATCGTTTCTATTTTTCATAATTTTAAGATCCGTATCTGTAATCCGATGAACTTTTGTAAATAGATCAATTTTTTTTGTCAACATAAATTTGCTATAACATTATTACTATGTATGTATTAATTTAAGAAGAAAAAAAAAAAAAAAATTAAAAATAAGATAAAAAATTATTTGATGTATCAATTAAATAAAGAAAAAATATATATATATAGGTAATGAGCTAAAAAAAAGCAGATTTTAAATAAAATTTAATTAAATGAAAATTGAATTTATTTTTTAGGATTTAAAAAAAAAAATTATTTTCTTTCTAATTCAATACCTGAATTTTTTAACTCTTCATATTTTCAGCAATAACTGGACTAGAATTTTATTTGAGTTTGATCTTCTCTAGTTCCAATTCATTAGCTATGTTTTTTGGATCACATTTTCTCAATTAGAATAAAATCGCTTGTAAAACCAAATCATCGTTTTTTCGATTATCCTCGCATTTTTTGTTTATTGATCAATGCTAGAATTTTGCTTAACGAACATATTCTGCTTTGTATTTATACAGTATACTTCTTTTCAATTTTCTATTTATTTTAATTTTATTAAAATGAAAGAAAATTGGTTGATTTATGGAAAACAAAAACAGAATCAAATGTATTTAAATAAGAAAAATAAATTTGTTTTTCTATCATATTTTGTGAAATTCTTGAAATTGAAAACTTTTTCTGTAAGAAAATTTTCAAATTAACAAAAAAAAAAAAATAATTAATTTGAATTTCATTTAAAAAATGTTAATTACAATAATAACAAACAAATTAAATTAAAATTTGAAAAAATTTAACGGTCAGTTTTTTTTTGTTTTGTTTTTTTTTTTTTTAGCTTTGGTTTTGATTATAAATAAAATATGAAAAATGTAAAAGATATCATGTTATGTGGAAGAAAAAAGAATAATTGATTGAAATAAATTTAATAAATCATATTTCAATTATATTTCCTACGAAAAACAAAAGAAAATAAGAAATCATATAAAAATCATGAAAATCAAATTTATATTTTCTTACTTATGTATTTTCTTGTGTACGAGTATGTGTTTTACCATTTAAAGTCTGTAAATACAATTCAGAAAAATTGGAAAACTTCTGAAGAAAAAAACAAAAAAAAAATGAAAAATTGAAAATGATTTATGATTTACCTTGTGTGCTCATATGTACGAGTATTAGTAAATCACTGATTTCACCTTGAATTTTATTAAACCTGAATATACACATCCATATGTTTTGTAAGGAAAAAATGTATTACAATAGTAAGGCTTTTTCATGTCTTCTACGTATACAATAAAATTAGAAGGATAAAGTGATAAAGTTATGTCTAAAGTCATGTACAAGGTTATAAGAAAAGAAAATTGATTGAATCACATTTTTCATTGAAAATATAACGTATCTCTTGTATTTTTTTTTTTTTTTTTTGGTTTTTGTTTTTTGTTTCACCTCTAACGTTGAAAAAGTGAAATTTAAATTCAGAAACATAAATTAATTTCTCAACTCAATTTCTTGAATTTCAACCGTAATTAATGTAATAATAATCATAATTGGTCTTATATTTTATTTCCATCTTCTCAATTTCAATTTACCCGCATACAAGTATTTTGTTACTTACATTTATAAAAAAAAAAAAAGTTTAAAAACCAAAATAATTTAATAAGAATATTGTCGGAAGTGGGGTAAGTATTGATAAATTTAACTTAAAAATATAAAATGTTTATAGAGGACATTTAAATTTTGTATATTTTCAAAGGATGAATTTAACACAATCTGTAACCAAAATGATTTGAAGGTAATTGAAAGTGATATGAGCAATTTACAATACATGATAACATCCTACAAAAAAACCTAAATAATGTTGATAAGGGTTGAAATATGAAGGAAGAAAAAATTCGTCTCTTTTGATCAAAATCACAATTTCTTTTAAGTATGAAAAACAACAATAAAAATATGGATTAGTCCTTTTGTTTGAATTAAATATTAAAATTTTCATCATTATGAATTCTTAACAAATTACAATAAAATTAATGTACAATTATGTGAAAGGATAACATTTCAAGTATTTTCAAAAACAATCTTGAAAAATTATTAAAGGCTTGTCAGGAAGTTATGTTTTTGTTTTGTCTTTGTACAAAAAAAAAACAACATAATTTTGCAAATCCATTAAGGCAGCCTTATTTATTCCCTTAAGTATAACAATAATAAAGATTTGTTACAACAAAATTTATTTTCTATACATTTTCCTTAGTCTCTAAAATTTTAAATAAAATACATTTTAAATAATATGTACACAAGATATGTAAGTACATACACGAGTATTTTAAAAATGCAAAAAATAAATAAATAAATAAATAAAAACAAATAAAATAAATTTATTAACCTGTTGTCCTTAACCTTTATCACACTAAAAGATTTATAAACTTATGCTATAAAACTTTTATTATTTTATAAAGTCTATGTAAGGATATATGAGAACAAAAAAAAAAGGATATAAATACAGGGTAGTAATTATCTGTAAAAGTCTAAAGTGTAAAAGGACTCTAAGGATTCTAAAATGAACATGGAATCTATTTAAAAAAATGAAAAAGAAGAAAAAATATAACGGATTAAATAATAAACGCATCTCATTAAATTTATTTGACCCATTTAATATAATATGTATGTATTTTCTCTTTATTTCCTTGCATATACAATTTCTTATTTGTTTGTTTCTCTTGAAGATAAAATGAAAATTTTCATGATCATTATTTACTAATTTTAAGTTTTTTACAAAAGCAAAATTCCAAAAAAAAAAAAAAAAAAAAAAAAAACTATATTTCGATTTCTTTTTTTCCTTTTAATTCTGTTTAGGTTAGATAATTTCTTTGAAAATAGTTTAAGAGGATTTAAAATTCAATAATGATTCACAATAACAGCATTAGTTTTTATAACGCCTATATATGTATGTATGTATAATATACTATCATATATGAAATAATTTTAATATAAATGTAAATTTTAGGAAACTTTAAATGTGTATCTGTTTAATAAATGTAGGTATTTGTATACATAACATTGTACACAGAAATTTAATAATCATACATAACTTTATTTTGAAAAATACACACAATCTAATTAGTACATATGTGATTAAAATTAAAATTTCGATTTTTCATTATACTATACTGATGTTATTAATATTATTACTTGCTAATACCTTACATCTCAATGTACACAATATAGGTACATCTACATATATGAAGCTTTTAGTATAGGAACATCGCCCATACTGTATAGTGTATGTAAATTAGAAAAACCACAAATGATAAAATTTTATCAATTTTAAATTGAATACCTATAAATCCTTTTTATAAAGGAAATAAATCTATTTTTAGTTGTTTAGATATTTTATAACATTATTTTTAATATATTTTACATGTTTTCCAATACGTAACATTGATTCCAATAATTTTATGGATAATAAATGGATTCGAGGAATAAATGCATGCATTTACAATAATCAGAAATGGATTTTGGTTGTTAAAAAATTTCTAATAAGCAATCGATAATTTCTGTTCTTTGCCTCTTTATCTCTTCTTTTATATTCTATTCTATATATGATGTTTTCGATCATTTTCACTCCTTTCATGGATTAATATCACTATTACTTAAAAAAATTTCACAGAAAAATGAAAAATGAAAATCACATACATACCCATACCCATTTTCTAAATTTTTTCGATTTCAAAAAATTAGTTTTTCAAGTTAAATCAAAGTTCGAACTTTACTGTTATTGTAAAATGTCGTTAATATTTCTATTCACCTGAGTTACATTGGTTACATTTAAATTCTGATTAAATTTGAATGAAAATCGATTATTGAAAACCATGGCAATGCAATCTTGTTGCAGACCTTTTATATTTTAAAGAAATTCTCATTTTTCATCTCAATATGCATACAGAAAAGTTTTTTAAAAAAAAAAAAAAACAAATTTGAAATGATGAATTTTCTTGATTTTCAGAAAATTCAGTTTTCTCTGTTTATATTTTACTTTTATTTGATTGACATATTGACCTTTAAGTACTTCTAGAAAGGATGAGAGAAAACTAAAACTTTTTCTGCTCTTACCTTTTTTTTGCCTTCGAAATGCAAAGGTATAAAGATTTTCTTTGCCATGAAAAAATTTTGTATTCATTTTTTTTTTTTTTTTTTGCTTTCTTTATCATTCCAACTTACAATAATGAAATTTTTATTGCAGAGTTTGGTATTTTTTTCTATTCAAAATAGAATAAAAAATCAATATTTTATCGTAATTATAATAATGATTGAATTTATTTTCAGATTTATCCTTTTTTTTGTTTTTTTTTTTTTTGGTTTTTCTTATTTAAAATAACAGAAACTTTTTAATTTATTAATCGTGGAGAGGTAGTAAAAGTGATTTCAAGTTTTAATGTAATTTTTAAATGATGTGAGACATTCAGGTATTATCATCAACAGAGCAGCAGACCGATATACATGAGTCTTTTATTTCCACCTGACCTAGCCAATGTAATGTTTGTGGTCATTACCATTTTATGAACTATGGTTTGATTTTTCTAACACGACTTTGCTTAACTCTTTGCTTAATATTATCAAAGCTTTGAACTATTTATCTTCTAATTATTCTGATTACTAAGCCAATTGACTGAGGATTATATTTAACTTTTCATTGTGTCGGATCACTGATCTGATTTTTTATTACAAAAAATAGAAGTGAAGAAACAGGTCAAATGATCAGGAAAATTTGTTTTTTTTTTTTTAAAAAAAACTTCATAAAAGCATTTGTTTTTTTTTTTTCTTTTAGATTGAACTTAAGAAATATGAAAATTCATTGAATTGTAAAAAAATTATTAAAAATCGTGGCCATCAACAGAAGAAAATACAGTAACAATTTTTTCTTAGACTCATTTTACAACACAAGAATATCAGGAATAAATACATTCAAAATATTCTTTATATATATTTTATATCCTAAAAATTCTTTTTTGTGTAAAATTTTTGAAAGTATCAATTTTTATTTTAATTTTGTATCCTTTTCCTTCTTACATAATTTCTCGTATATTTATTTATTAATTTATTATCTGTAAACAAAATATCATCATAATAATAACACGTGTATATTCTCTTGAGCTTTTATTAGATCCTAAATATCTAAGCATGTTCATATTTTAATACAATTTTTTTTAATAATATTTTGAGAAATGTATTTACAGTTTAATGAATTTTGATCCTTTTTATTTATTTATTTATTTATTTATTTTTATTTTTTTTTGTTTTTTTGATAATAGTAATTAGAATATAGGACCTTCAGAGATACTTATGGTAAAATTAAAAATCATAAATAAAAATCTTATAATAAGAAAGAAAAACAAATTCTAAGATAATTTGGTTTTAATTTTCACGTTATGAAATAATCATTTCAACTAATTAAACATAATTTTGTTTTTGTTTTTATGTTAATTAATTTAATTACATAAAGTTATAGACTAAGATTTTATTAATTTATATTATATCACATACATAACTGATACATATCAGAAGAGAATGGGCTAGACAAATTTAATTAAAGAATGAAAGTAGAAATCAAGTCTAATAATTTTTGATTTCTTTCATTTTTAATAATAAAGAAATCTTCTTAGTAGTTTTTGGTAATCATCCTTTTCAGAATTAAAAAAAATTTCTTTCAAAGAAAAATTCAAAGAATTCCTCATCAGGACACGTAAAGATTCATATAAAAGATATTCAGTCATCATTTGTATATGCATTTATGAAAAGTTCTGTATCATTAAATCTTTTTATCACTCTATACATAATTGATTGGGTGTGTAATGATGATATTTTAACATATTACAGATATAATTAAAATATTCAAGATATTCTATTCATATATTGTTTAGTAAGAAATAAATAAGCAGCACGATGTAGTGATAATTGACTTTGAAATTTTTCTTTTCTAATACATCACAATTAAAAAATTTTTTTTTTCTATTTTAAAGCAATTAAAATAATCAAAGATAGGGTGAGATGAGGTGTCCAATTCGACAAGGCTTTTGTTTACTCAGAATTTATAGCTGTGGAGAGAACAAACTAGAGAAAACATAATTGCATAACGGCAAATTTCATAAGAAATGAGAAAAAAAATGCAAGGATCAAATTATTCAGATACAAATTATTATTTTCATGACATCAAGGACATTTCGAGGACTCGTGATTTTGTAAGAGAAAAAAAACAATAATACATACAAAATGTTTATATTTTATACATTAAATAAATTTTTAAATTAACACAAATATTGAAATTAAAACAGATTTTCTAAAAAATTTTCCTTCTGTTCTATACTAATTTCAGAAAGTGTTAAATTACATTTTCAGTTTTTTTTTTTTTTTTTTTGACTAACGTGATGTTGTATTAAATTTATCAAAATATTCTTTAGTTACATGATTTTTACTTAATTGTTTTTCTGTCTCATAATTTCTTTCCTTTTGAATTTCAGCTAATAAAGCGTTTTCTTCATGAAATTCTTTAATTTGATTTCTTAAAGACAAAAAAAAAAAAAAAAAAAACAGAGAAAACGGAAATTATAAAATTCAGAATAAGAAAAAACAACAACAATAAAATTTAATTAAAATTATAATACGTATTGTACACAATTAACATACTTTCTTTCCTTTTCAAGCTCTAATTGCTTTAACATTAATTTTCGCATACAATTTGAATGCATCTCATCCAATTTTGCATCATACAATCGTTTTTCATTTTCTCTTCGCTAAATAATAGAAAATTAAAGGAAGGAAAGAAAATAAAAATGAAAATATATTTTAAATAAAATTCTTGTGTGTGAGAGATAGTATTCAAAGAAATTATCCCTTTATAACATACAACCAACCTTTTTATCTTCTAGATACATTTTTTGTTCTTGTTTAAATTTTTGCATTTCTACTTCCGTCATACCACGATACATATACGTTATTTTACGATTTCCACCTAATGCACTTTGTACTGTTGTTGGATCTTTATTTTCTGTTAACATATCACTTGTTAAATGATTGTAAATTTCAGCTAAATTATCTTCTTGTTCTTCTAATTTAGATTTTAGACGTTGTTCTTCTTGTTTAATTGCCTATAAGACAAAAGTAAAGGGAAAAAGGATTTGATGAAGAGGAGAGGTTAATTGATAATTAGTGAATTCATTGTTTTGTATATCAAGTGCATGGGTTACAGATAACCAATATGTTGGTCGTCAATCAAATTGTTTATGTATGTAGCTTCTATCACTGATAGTTGATAATTATAGACACAGAAAAATAAAAAAACCGTTATATTCATATGAGGTTTTGTCTTTCGAAAATGACTTGTCAACAATTTGATTGTTTGTAACCAGATTGGTCGTCTGTAAATTGCTTCAGTAAAGAAGACAAATGGTACAGAACTATTATACGGATATACCAATTGTTTATTGTAATTAGCAATTTCTTGTGACATCTTCTTTCTATTATTTCTTTCAATTTTATCATATTCCATTGTTTGTTTATCACGTACTGTTAATGATTTATTCATTATTTCATCCATTTTCAAACGATCTCTTTCCGCTTGTTTTCTTTCACGAATCTGTTGATCAATCCATGCTTTTTGTTGATATTTTTGTGCTTTTATACGATCTTTTTTCATTAAATCTTCACCAAAGAATCTAAAAAATACGAAAACATCAATTCATTCTCGACTCACCCAAAGATATGTAAATATAACTGATAACAACCCATTTTTGTTTCTTACATTTGTGCACTAGATATTCCTAAATTTTGATCATAATCAGTTGTACGTAATGGTTTTAAATTTTTACGATAATTTTCAATATCATATTCACGACGATCTTGTGGACGCTGATAAATTGTTCGATATTTATCTAATTCAAATTGTATTTGATTTTCTTGCTATATAAAAGGAACAAGGATAATTTTGGAGTTTCATTTCATTATACATCAAGTTTATATTTACCTTTCTAATTTCATTTTCTTTTTTTTTAATTATTTCAGCTCTTCGTTGTAATTCTTGCGTATAACGTCTTTCCTCTTCAGCTTCAATTTCCTTTTGTTTTTGTTTTTCATTAATTTGCTCTTTCAATGCAGCACAATCCACCTGTTAAAAGGATAGAATTTTTTTTTTTTTTTCTTAAAAACCGAAAATATTTTAAATCATGAGAATTTAAAAAAACAAAAAAACACGAACACCAAATAATCTTTGCCTCGCATTAAATATTCTCGATTTACGTTCATCTTCTAATTGCCGTCGTTTTGCTATTTTTGCTGATTCTTTTAAATCATCTTTGGTTGTTATTGGAAATTTTAACATTTTTTTAAAAATTATAATTTTTTTTTTCTAAACTTTTAAAGAAAATTTGACTTTTAATAGATCCTTGAGGTTTTTTTTGAAAATAAATATGATTAAAAAAAATTAATTACAACTTCTGATAAACTAAAAAATAAAATCAGAAAGAATATGAGCAGATCTTCAATGAAAGGAGATTCAAAGAAAAAAATTAGGTAGACACGTCACAAGAATATTACAATCTAATCGTTTACAAGTCGATATTCAAAGACTACTACCACTCCTGTTATTTTTGTAGAGGAAAAAGAAGTCACTTAAAGAAGCGAAGGATGATATGAAAGAGCACATTACGTACGTATGATACAAGGAAATCATGGATACATTTTTCAAAGAAAAGGGTAACGAAGAAAATAAAATTTTGAATGGTTGTTAGGTAAAATTTATTTATTTTTTTCAAAGTTTTCCTTTTGTTTAATTTTCGTTTATTTATGATCTCTATGACTACAGCTACAACATGTGTATAAAAAAATCAATCTTTGGCGTCAATGGTTTTCTTCGGTGAATATTGTTGTTCATAAAATTTTTTTTTTGCATAGCAACATTTTCAATTGTTTTATCAATGTTTATATTTTTAAATCATTTTAATCGTAAGAGTAAATCATCTCTGAATTTGGAAACACATTGAATGCTATGGATCACTAACGTTTCCTCATGACTAATTTACAGGGTAAATGTGTCGCACATGATTAAAAAATTTTCACCGTAATTCATTCAAATTAGCAAACCCACATATACATTTAATTCGCTGTTTATAGAGTAAAAAATAAAGATAAAAATTAAAAGTAAATAAAAAACAACAAATAATATTTGAGAATTACAGTAAACAGCATTAAATATTTATTATTTATTTTTACATAAAATTAAAATTACTTTATAATTCCAAAATCCTTACAAACAGTAAAATACTTCGTTTATCCCTGATACCATTTCATTTCAACTATGTACTTATGTTCTCTTCAAAATACCAATAATTCTCTAAAAGATTCGACTTTCGAGTATTTCATAGAAAAAATTTTTCTCCGAGAATTTTAAGAATTAGAAGAATTTTTAACATTTACTTAATTTTAACTTTTTTTTTTTTTTTTGTCTTCTACTTCCGTTTAATACTATCATGTATTATGTTGTATCCCAGTATCAAATTTCCAGTTTTGATAAACCCAGGTACGCTTAAAGATTATAAAAATATTAAAATAGTGTATTATATATTAGATTTGCTGATGTTCGATACAATTACAATATTATAATTTTTGGCAATTTCTAGTTTGCTAAATATATTTACAAAGAATCTCAAAGCCGAAAAAAAATATTCAAATTTCGCAATTCGATGAAACTCATGTACAGTTTTAAAATCCATAATTTTTTCTTTATTTTTTAAATAAATGAAAAATAATCTCAAATTTTATTTATCCTTTTGGCATTTGTTCAAAAAAAAATTTTTTCACATTTTTGTCGTAATTAAACCTTTAGCTTTTAAATTCATTATTGAATCAGCAATAACTTTAGCCGATGATCTTAAATATCCACCGCTTAATAGCATAACGATTGGTATTTTTTTCATAACAGCTGTGCGAAATACAATTTCATCACGTTGTATAACACCGGATGGTGTTATTGATAACATTCCTAATGGGTCATTAATTAATATATCGGTACCGGCATTATAAACTATTAAATCTGGTGTAAAATCATTTAACGATTTTGTTAAAGATCTGTAAAAAAAATAAATAAATAAAAGTTGTACATAAATTTGATTTAAATTTTAAAAATTATTAACTTACTGTTGCAATTTTTTCAAATAATAATTATCTTGTGTTCTCATTGGTAACTCAACAGCGCAATTAATAGCTAATTTTGCTTCATGATCCTTTGGATATATTGAATAATTATACATATCTAATATATAAATATCATGATCAGTGAAAAAATCTCTTTCATGACCATTTCCTTGATGTGCATCCAAATCAATAATCATAAATTTTGTACAATTTTTTTCTTCATTTTTTATACGTTTTATTAATAATGTAATATCAGCATATGGACAAAATCCACCACCTTTATATGAGCAACAATGATGAAAACCACCACCTAAATTAATTGCCCATCCATCATTTAATGCTAATTTACCAGCTAATATTGAACCAGCTGTTTGAAAACGCATCGGACGTAAGTATCCTCGTTGTACAAAATTATTTGGTACAAAAAATAATAATGGAATTTCAGCAATTTTTGCTGCATTTATACTCCACTAAATTAAAAAAAAAGAAGATTTAAAATTTAATTAGTACTTTAATGGACGAATATCTAATCTAATCTAATGGAGAAAATCTAGATTGACTATACTGGGTTCAAGAGACTTGTTGTTGCACCATCAATTGTATTTTTAGTTCTTACCTTCAAACTTCGTATATACTCTTTTGTATGGACTCTTAATAATTCATCTTCAGTTATTTCATTTGGTTCGTGAATTTTATCATCAGTAACAAAGTGTTCAGATTTGAGAATCTTTAAAAAAAATATATATATACATATGTATGTAGGTATAAAATAAAAATTTCAGATTATGTACGATAATTTACCTGAATAATATTATATCCTTTGGCAGCGTCGAAAGGATGGAGCTTTTGAAGGCCACAAAAATTAACACTGTAATGTGATGAATATACAATTGGCAATTTGTTTGTAGTATTATTTAATTCATTTAAATTTGTTGTTGTATCATTAATAATTGATGATGGTATACGATGAGTATTTTCATGATGGACTTTTTTTGAAAATTTTTTCATATTGAAAATTTTGTATGAAAAAGTTGTTTTTTTTTTCAAAATTTAAACAGAACGATTTATATGACTTAGAATCACCTTTAAATTTTCCATTATACTAATGTCTAATAATAATACTGTCCAATTTCTTTGGTTTACCGATTACATGAAGATGCAGCGTAATAAACAATATGAAATACTTAATACGAACAATCAACGAATGAAAATGTAAACAAAGTATTCATGTACTTGAATTGTTTTTTTTTTAGAAAACAAAACAACCACCTGATAAATTGAAAAGTGCACGAGTACTTGTTTTTTAAACGTGCTGTCATTTGTTTAACGTTCCAATACCAAAGATTTACTATACTAAAGATAAAAAAGTCTCTGACGTCACAGAAGTAACAAGGACTTATTTATGTTTTCATTGTTTTATTCCCCATGCAACCAAAAAAAAAAGAATTTTCCTGTACGTGAAAGTCCCACCATAAATAGAAGCATAAAGTTATAAAAAAACACCTTTAATGAAAAGGAACCACATAACTCTTTCTTAAACTCAGCAGAGAATTTCGGTTAAGTATGGGTAATATTCGTTTGTTTACAAATTTTTTATGAACGCTTTTTTTAAATGGGGCCCGAGGCCCGAATGTTTTTAAATGGCTGTCAATGTGTTGGTATTCACACCGATTTGTAACTACGTCATTCAGCATTGAGAAAGTTAGAGAAATAAACTGCTAAATTTTGTTAGCAATGGGAATTTAGAGAAATTATTTGTAAAAAATAAAACAAAAATCATAAAATGTCATTCCCCGCTTTCTATTGATTTCTTTATCTTTCTAAAGGATCCTTATGGCCATTAATATTGCTATCGACTTTTCAACTTTTTCTCTACTCTATGCCAATACAATTGTAAAAATTTTTCATTTTGCAGCGGTAATACTGTTTGTGGATCTTAACTGCGCCATCTAGCAAACAATAAGGAACTTCGAAAATGTCAAAATTTAAAAGGATTAAAAAGGATATTAATCCTTAATGATTTTTATAAGCATGCATTTTAGGACAATCTACGACTCATAAGCTTTCGATTTGTATATACTTATAAAATAGTATTTCATTGTTTATTTTCGTCGTATGAACGAGTAGGACGAAGAAGTATTATTGCTTTTTTTAAGGATATCGGTTATCGTATCCTTAAAATTACCATCTCAAAATCTTCATTTTTGATGCTCTTTCAATTAAAAAAAGCACAATTTTTAAAAATGCGTTTTCGCGAGGCTTCTTTATTGTAACGCACCCATCTTGGGTTATGATGTGACTTACGCCTTAAATTCTGTCAATTCGAATTTCGAATTGTGGAATATAGTCAATATATAATGGATCCTGAAATCCTGATAATCCTAAAATCAATAGTCAAAGTGAAGTGAATTATTTTCGTACGATAGCGCAATATTTATTCTGATCATCTATTTTCAATTTTTATATTTTTTGACAAAGTTTCCTTGGTTATTTTGCAATTTTATTTTATGGTGAAGTGATTATTCAGAGAAATATGGATAAAATTAAAAAATTAGAAGATGAGGTCCATCAATTAAGGACATTACTGGCCGATAAGGAAAATGAATTGAATGAATTACGAAGTGGTATTGATGTAAGTTCATTGTGATTTTCATTCTATTCTTGATGTTCATAACGAAAATCTAAAAAACATTTTTTTTTCTGTAGTTAACTCGATACGCAGATAATAAGCTAACAAATGAGGAAATAAATCGCTACAGTCGACAATTAATATTACCAGAAATTGGTGTTACAGGTCAAATAAAATTAAAACTAACATCATTTCTAATTGTTGGTGCGGGTGGTTTAGGTTGTCCAGTATTACAATATTTATGTGGTGCTGGAGCTGGTTTCGTTGGTATTTGTGATTATGATCGTGTACAAAAAAATAATTTACATCGACAAATTTTACATGTAGAAGATCATATAGGTGTTAATAAAACGATATCAGCTAAAAAGCAATTAATGAAATTAAATTCAAATACAAAAATTCAAGAATTGCCAAATGGTATTTGTAGTGAGAATGCATTGAATATAATAACAAGATTTGATATTGTAATTGATTGTAGTGATAATGTAGCAACAAGATATCTATTAAATGATGCATGCTATTTAGCTGGTAAACCATTGGTGTCTGGAAGTGCATTGAAGGTAAATGTCTTACACACCATATGAATGAGATTTACAAATTTTTTATTTTTATTTTCGATTTTGTAGTTTGAAGGACAATTGACTGTATATAATTATAAATCTGGGCCATGTTACAGATGTATATTCCCAACACCGCCACCACCTGAAGCGGTTACAAATTGTGGTGATGCTGGAGTTCTTGGTGCAGGTAAAATTTATTTATGATTTTTGAGACAAGACTTTTGAATGAAATTTATCTTTAATTCTCTATCACTTTCCTTTTAGTTACTGGTGTTATTGGATCACTTCAAGCATTAGAGGCAATTAAAATTTCTCTCAATATGAATGATACATTAAATGGTAAATTATTAATATTTGATGGTACAACAACACAATTTCGTACAGTACGTTTACGTAATAAACGTAATGATTGTGATCTATGTTCAGATAAACCGATAATAACACGTTTAATCGATTATGAACAGTTCTGTAACATGAGAGCATCAGATAAGGTAAATTTCGGTTAAGCTTTTTTTTTTTCTTTAACTTATTTTAAACTAAAATCTTAATATTCTATTCTTAGGATTACTGTTTAAATCTCTTAGATTATGATGATCGTATGACTGTACAGGATTATATCGAATTAAAAGATGATAATCAACCGCATTTATTAATTGATGTACGTAACCCATTAGAATATGATATATGTCATTTAAACAATTCAATTAATATACCATTAAAACTAATATTAGAAGATAATAAAATATTAAAAGATATTCAAGAGAAATCTAAAATTGATAATGATACAAATATGCCTGGTATGTAAAATGCAAAAACTATAGATTTTGTAAATTATTAAAATTATTATTTATTTATTTATTTTTTGAAATAATTTCAGTTATTTTATTATGTCGTCGTGGTAATGATTCACAATTGGCTGTTAATCATTTAAGAGAGAAATTAAATGGTATCGTATTTAAAGATATCATTGGTGGATTACATTTTTGGCATTATTACATCGATCGTTCATTCCCGATATATTGAAATGAACTAAGCAAAAAGAGAAGAATGAAGAAGAGTAGGCAACATAAACCAAACAAGTAAGTGATAAAAATTTTTTATATATATTTTTTTTCACTCATTGCATGAACATTTTTGAGATTTGAATTTTTGGGGCTTATTTTGGATAAAATAATTTCATTTGTTAGTTTTATTCGCCTGTATCTTTACAAATCTCTACATTATTCAAATTACTCATCAAAATATCCCATCCAAAAAAAAAAAAAAAAAATTCATTAAAAAATAGAAATTAAAAAAAAAATAATAAGAAACATAAATAGAATAAAATTTGGAAGTTTTATTTTCTCTCGTTTTATTTCATCGCTTCTTACATCCTTGTAGGTTAAAATTAATCAATTTAATTTAGCTCCATTTTGTTTAGTTCAATTTACAAATTAAAAATAAAATTTCTTTTTTTACCTTTGGTAATTTATTTTTTTTATTTATGCATGAATTTTGCATCTTGCGTTTATCTTACAAATATAAAATAATTATTTTCTTTATATTCTATTTTTTATTTTTTTTATTTTATTATTATATATCTTTAATTTTAATTTTAATTTTATATAATACAGAGTAATATTAGAAAATACATTGATGTAGATACATACATAAAATAGTGTGAGTTTAGTGTGTGTGTGTGTGAAAATAGTGCGATTTTTTTATATTTGATCGCATTTATTTTGCTTTTTAGTAATAGTTGGTAATAAAATAAAATGCATTATTTTTCAAATGTTTTGCATTTCAAAATTCTGCACTTACGAACTATTAGTTACGGTAAATTAATTAAAAAAATTATTTATTTTTTTTTTTTATTTAAATTATTATCAGCTACACATTAGAATACATAACATGAGAAACAGTCTTCGTACATAGTAAATTTTTTTTTTGATTTTTTAAATATAATTAAACTAATAGATCTAACAGAATAATATTCACAACAATTTTTTTTTTGATTTATTTTTATATTTTTATTTTTTATTTTAATAATTTTCTTTATTTTTTCGATATGAAATAAAATCAAATTTTCTTTCAGCTCAGGCAGCGTTTATAATCTATATCAGTTCTTTCAATTAATGATTTTTTATTATTTCTGATTTTTAAATTTCGCTTAAAACGTTTAATCTCTCTATTGAAAGTTAATTGAATCTGGTTGTACTATTCATATTTTCGCTAGACCATAGAAGTAAAAAACATTAAAAAATACTGATTTGATCATCTGCATTTTGCAATAATATCTTTAACTATAAACGCTACATTCAGTTATTATTTTTTTTTCTCTTTTTATTATCTGTTTTAAAATAGAAATTAAACCTTTCTACACGTGTAAAATGGTAGAAAAAATTTAAACAATGATCGATCACGTAGGCGCGATTAGATTAGATTGAAAAAGCAGATTTTTTTCTGCTTTTATTCATAAAAAAATCATGTTAAAATTAATTAAAATTTTATTTTTGTGGTCTGTTCATAGTAAAATGTAAATTGTTTTCAAATCAATTTAAAAAACAAAATGTGTCACATTGTCACGTTTTACATGATTTTATAATAGCTCACAAATGGAAATATTTATATTGATATAATCGATTTAAACGGCACCTTGAATTAATTATAAAAGTACTTAAATTTTTCTCATATTTGCATTTCCTAATCTTTAGTCTAATCTGAAACTATTTATCAAATAAGGAAACAAAAAACAAGAACTATCTGAGAATTATTTGCCATTCTGGTCGATTTTTTCATATGTAAGTGCATATTTGTCGCCTGTCTAACATGATTGATTTACAACATTCAAATAAAAGTCATTTACATAATATTGTACTATACATGTAATTAATAGTGATTAAAAAGTTATTAAATAAAAATGAAAATCTTGTCCGAGTGTAAACAAGACTATAATCAAATACTTTCGTGTCACGAATTCTATGTACTCCATGTCCTTGGATGATATATAAAAGATAAAGAAAATACCGATGTATTTGAATGCTAAAACTAAGCAATTATTTAAAAATATCGTTAAAATGCATAGTGTACATTCATAATCTCTTACGTCTTCTTCTCCTATGGCACTACAACTCATATCGGGCCATGGCCTCTTGTAGTTTTGCCTTTTATGTTCTTCTAATTATTTACTTTTTAGGATGTCTATTGCATTTGTTTGTATATTGTTTTCCTTGCATATTTTACACACCGTGTAGAAAGGTATTGATTTAATTTTCCTTTAATTTCAAAATAAACGTTACATACATTTTAAATTACAAAAAGTTTTAAATACTTAACGTACGAGTAGTATGTATAAATTTTTTAAATATTGTTTTTTTTTTTTTCTAAATTTCTAGATGTAAAATTAAAAATGAATTAACTTAAATAATTAAAAAAATGATTTTTTTTTTTTTTTTTTTTTTTTTTTTTTTGAAAATGAAATTGTTTTTGTTAGTTCAAAAGTTAACAATTATATGAATGTGTACGTGAGTTTATGAAACATTATGTTTTAAATTATTTACAAGTTTGTTTTTTAAATATATATATATATTTTTTTTCATTTATACAAGCATGAATACGAATATCGTTCTAATACATCGAATATTTAAAAATCAAATAATTACTTATGAAAGAAAATAAAAATATTTTAAATGCTTTTACATTTACATTACACATTTATTATTATAAGATATACAATTACCAGGTAGAAATTCATTTATTACAATCCTTATGATTTGATTTTTATAAATTTCAAAAATTACAATGTAGACAATAAAGTTCATCTATTCATATAACTCGGTCATCACATTAAAATGATCTCTACAGATTTAATTTAGTTCAAATGATAGAAATTAAAAATCTGTTTTCTTTATATTCTGGATACCTAGTTAAATTGGCCAAAATTTTTTGTACAATAAATGGCCAACATGGACAGATTTTAATAATAGATATTTGTTGTATATATAGCCTACATTTGACTTTTTTATCTGCTTCTTTGTGGATTTTAATAATGACGTCTTAATAATGCTGTTTCTCTTAATGTATCTGTATCAGATTCATCATCTATATTATCGTCATCATCATCATCATCATCACTTGATGGTGGTGTTTCAATTAATGGTACACCTAAATCTAAATATTCTTCGTTAGCATTTGCTGTAGCTGTTAAAATTCTATCTAAATTTTCAACAATTTCAGAAAATGTTGGTCTCGATAGTGCATCAAAATTCCAACATTGTCTCATTAGCATATAACTGTAACAAATAAAATAAAATAAATTTTATTTTTAGAGAAAGTAAAAAATTTTCTTTCTATCAACAGATCGTACATATTTAAAGAGCATCTTTGTGGCTTTTCCATTCTTTGTCCAGACATTAAATAATTATATAATTCTTCAGCTGACATTATTTGTGGATATGGTTGTTCACCAAATGTCATTATTTCCCATAATAGTACACCATATGACCATCTAAATAATAAACAACCGAAATTTACAGAAAAATTGAAAAAAAAGGTTTTAAACTATTTGGAAAATTTTAAAATTAAAATTTATCATTGAACTTACACATCACTTTGTGTATCATAAAATTTATCTTGTAATGATTCTGGTGCCATCCATTTAATTGGTAAACGTCCATTTGTATTTTTGCGATAATAATCAGTATCTTGTATATCACGTGCTAAACCAAAATCAGCTATTTTAATAACATAGTCATCGCTAACTAAAACATTTCTAGCTGCTAAATCACGATGAATACACTGTAAAGATAAAGAAAAACCAAAGAAAATAAAAATGAAGTTCATTCTTTCTCTTTTTCTGTTTCCTATATTTTTCTACGAACTTACTCTTCTTGATGCCAAATATTCCATTCCTCTGGCCACTTGAAATGCAAATGATATCAAATCTTTTTGTGTTAAAAATTTTCTTTGATCTTTATCATGATTATGATCATTATTATTATCAAATTTATTATTTATTAATGATGATGTCATAATTGTTGTTGTAGTTGTTGTTGTCATTGTACTATTATGCATATTATCAAATAATTCAGTTGATGTTGGACGATTCTTTTTAAGAAAATCTTTTAAATTACCATATGGTGCATATTCAACAATAACATATAATGGACCATCTTGACTACAGCATCCTAATAAATTAATTATATTTATATGTTTACCAATCATTTTCATAACTTCCATTTCACGAACTAAACTAGCCATATCAGCATCAGTATGACCTTCTTTAACCATTTTAACGGCAACAATACAGCTACCATTTGAATTTGTTGCACCACAACCGCCACCAACACCAATTAAATGTTTATTTAAACCGATAACTTCACCCATAACAACACGTCCAAATGCACCTTCACCTAATGTTGCACCCAATGTTAATTGATTTCTTGGTATTTCCCAATTTGAATCTAATGGAAATTCATATTCATTAAATGGTGCCGGATCAGTATTACTAGTTTGTAATAATGTTGTACGTTGTTTTTCTATTTTTATAATTGGCATAACCATTGTTTCTGGATTACATGGATCTGTTGATGGTTTATAAATAATTACTTTTTTTGTCCATTGATGTACCGTTTCCATACGATGTTTCATTAATTTCTCATGTTTTAATTTACGTAATATAAATAATATAAATAATGTACCCAATAAAAATAATAAACCAATTGCTAATGTTACAATACTTATCCATAATGAATGATTACGTATTGGATAAATTTTTGGTTCATCAAATTCTGAAATTAGTAATTGAATAGTAGAATAAAAAAAAGTTTTTAAATATGATGTTAAGAAGTCCTTTAAATGAAGCTTTGAAAGGACGGAAGTAAAGAAAATATGTTTACCATCAACAACACGTAAATAAGCGCTAGCTGTTGATGTTCCTAAACTATTAGCTGCTATACATGTATACCAGCCTTCGTCATCGTGTGTAACTTCAGTCAATCTTAGAATATCTGAACTTTCTGGATCAGCCTAAGATAAAAAAAAAATAAACAATAATGAAAATTGAAGGGCAAATAGGAATTTATATTATTCGAAGTTATTTCGTTTAAATGTTACAACGTATGAAAAAGTTATCGCATGCCATTAATTAAAATTGTCAGAACATATGTACACAAATTGCATGCACTATTTATTCTACTTTTTAATCCATGGTTAAATTTCATTAATTATTAGGGTGTCCTCTAGGCTTTCAATACATAGAGTCAAAATTGCTTTTAGTCTATTGATTAGTGTTGGAAGTTATATTTAGATAACATTATTAGTAAAGTAGTCATTCCCATTGCTTATTTTATTAGTTTGCTTTACAATTTTCATTTTTTCAATTTATGATGCCTTTTAAATGCATGCATATGTATATGTATGACAAAAAAAAAATTTTATTTATTTATTTATTTATTTTTTTTTTTGTTTATAAACATCACCATCACCTTAATAACAGATGCATTTTTTTGTGGTGTACAATAACTTAAATTACAATATTGAAATGTCCAACCGATTGAATGATGTAAATCTGATAATATTTTACATGTCATTTCTCCAGATTCATTAACAATTAATGTTAAATTTTGTGGTGGTATCGTCATAATTGGTTTATGATTAACACGTTCTAAAGAAAAATAATAATCCAAGAAAAAAAAAAAAGAAAAAAGAAAATAAAGGATAAAAAAGAAGTATAGAATAGTACCATCACCAAATTAAATTGAAGAGTAAAAATAAATAGAAAAAAATTTTTATTCTTGAATATTATACGATCATAAAAATTAAATAATAATTCGAATTTCGATAATTTTAAGTATCATATTCAGAACAAGAGAGCTTATGTATATTAGACAAAAATATTGAAACAAAAATACAAGAAATAAAATTAATAAAAATTTTTAAATAAATGAAAAGAATAATTCCCTTCCATAATATAAATAATCCTTAAAAGTTATGTAGAAAATTTCATAATCATAAATCATTTTTCATACTCTTTCAATAAAAATTCAATAAAAAATAGTTTTTTTTTTTTAAATATTTTCAGGTAAATCAGTAAACCATATTACAAAACTAAATATTTTCTACAAAGAGACAAGGATGTTATCGGTTTTTTTCATTTTCATTTTTACATGTAACATCATAAAAATTGAAATATAAAAGTTTATGGATTTTTTTTTTTTTTCTAAATTTAAATGAATAATAATTTTTATTTAAAAAAATTTAATCTCTATTTTTTTTTTTTTTTTTTTTTTTATAAAATAAAAATTTCCCCATATTTCCTTATAGGCATAAGAAAAAAAACCTTCACCTAAAAGAAATTTCGTTTTTGAAATCCTTCACCAAATTATAAAAAAACAAAATGTTTTTCATTTCTTATTTTAAGTCTACCTGTAATCTTTTAACAATTCCCTGATTATTTATTGATGACGAATTTTTTAAATAATTAATTGCTGTCTCTTCTAAATAATTAATTGTATCATTTTCGAATACTGTAGAATATGTTACCCATATTATGTATGGTTCTAAATCAGCAATCATTTTACATTCAAATATTGCTGTAGAATTTTCCAATGTTGTTATATTTTTTGGATAACCATCTTTTATAATTGGTCGTGTACGTAATCTTTCTAATAAAATTCATAAATATGTAAATGTACATAATTTGATAATATTAAATTTAAAAAAAAAGTATATAGTTTTCACTTTTGACAAATTCGAAAATCTCAATAATTTCAACATTCAATTTAAGTTACATACAATAATCATCAGACAGCAATGATCAAGGATCATGGTAAGATCGTTATATCATTGACATTTTCGAATTTAGCCATTTATTTTTTAACTAATAATATTTCTATTAAATTTTCATTTATAAACTTACCCGATATTATAACTTTTATAATATGCTCAATACATCCGTATACATTACAAACTTTACATTTATAATGGCCAGAATCTTCTGGTATAACATCTTCCATAATAATAGCCCATTTTTTAATTGTTACCTTTCCCATTGTTCGTACAATTGTTTTATCATCTTTTGTCCATGTTATATTTGGTAATGGTTGACCAGTTGATGGACATGCTAAACGTATATAACTACCAGATGGTTTAGCTATTGTTGATGTTATAGCTTGTTTAAAATTTGGTGGTGAACCTTCATCTTGTTCTTCATAATGTATTGGTGTATCGATTTGCTAAAGATGAAAAACAAAACAAAATGTAACAAACAAACGAAAGACATATTATACTCCTGTTTATAAATTTATTGTGTGATTTTCTTACTTCTCCTAAATCCTTTTCTGGATAATCATCATTTTCTTCATAATTATGTGTATCATCATGATGATTTGTTGAGACTGTTTGTTGTGTTGTAGTTGTTATAATAATCGGTATTGCTACTGCTGCATTATTATTCTCTGATATTTGTGAATAAATTTGCATATTTTCAGGCAAATTTATCCTATCAATAGTATCACTACTAGTAGATGCAATAAATGATCCTTTATTGTATGTTCCAATAATCACTAATGTTAAATTTGACCATTCATTTGTTATTATCGATCGACATGAATACATGCCGGCATCATTCTTTTTGATCTTTTCAAATTTAATACTGTTAAATTATACAAAGCAGAAAAAAAAACATAAATGTGAAAAACAAACAGAAAATTTTATGATCATTGACTTATTCTTAGAGAAAAATGTAAAATGAACATTTAGAAAAACAAATTAGAAATTTAAAAGACTCTTTTGTATAAAAATAGCAAAAGTGTAGTATATTTGTAATACACTAGAAGTAGATGATATTCATTAGAAAAATAGAAAATTGCATAAAACATAAACATATGTATATGTGTATGTCTGTGTATGTATGTAAATGGTGTTGATCATGTCATAAATGCCGATCATATAAAATAATGCAGGTCTATAGGGCTTTTCTAGATGCCATATGCCATGCCATTTTACACTGCATTTTATACATATAGATATTTTTAATAATAGACTAAGCGCAGCGACCCCAAAAAACACAATTTACTTTTTTTTCCCATTTTTTATTCATTTACCAAATATCGTTAGTATATGAACTTTTTTTGTACCAAAAGGGACAGATGTTTGTTTATACATAAAAAAAAAAAAATTTAAAAGATTAAAAAAAGAATTTATTCAACATCTAAATATGTCTCTTGGATATGATGTGCATGTGCCCTTTATCACTTTTAAAAATGATGGAATATTAAATGTCTTAAGAAAAACAGGCAAAACTAAAAAATATAAACATCATTAAAAATACAGTGAAAACAACGTATCTTACATTTTTCATTTTCAAAGTGTACATTAAATAAAAAGGAGCTTTGAAGGCTTTAAAGCAATTAAATATCGCGTAGAAAAAAAAAACAATGTACACAATATTCTTTTACATGTAATATGTACATCAGGCAGTATCCATAACGCATATGTAATTAAAAATACAAATAAATAAAAATCATATAAGAAGGAACATGCGAAGTTCTCGATCATGAAAATTACATACATATATGATCGGTGTTATGTATTAGAAAAAAAAAAAAAAAAAATTACATTACATGATTCTATAAATGATTTATGAATGAAAATAACAACAGCATAAACAGCAGAAAATTATGTACATAAAAACTAAAAGTTAAAAATATATGTTTTCTTAGTTGTCTTATATTTTTTGTCCTTCAAAGAAGTTTTAGTCATTAAATTGCATGCATTCAAATATGAATGTATGTATGTATATTGCTGGTATGGATCATGAACTGGTGTATGTTACGATAATGTTAACTATAAAAAAAAATTTTTTTCTTTTTTATTTTGAGAAAAATTTGAAAATTTTTATTAATTTCATGGAAAATAAACTACTTAAAGTGCAAGTTGGCAAAGTATAAAATAAAACAGCATATACTATAGAGATCATAAAAGTTATATTTATGAGGAAATGAAAGATTTCTCATGTTTTTTTCGCTAGGACATGCTCGCTTATAATTTTGTTCTGTATAAAAATTATGATAGTTTAAAAGCATATGACTGGTTGTAATTAAAACAAAAAAAAAAGAATTTATTCTTGAGAAAATTTTCAAGAAATGAAAAAAAAAAATAGCACATTTTGTCTTGCTTGGGAATTTTTGAAAAATGATCAAAGGTCGATTGAAAAAAGATAAGATTAATAACTGTTTAGAAAAATAAAACATCTCAAATCTCAATCTTATAGAAAATGGCAAAAAAAATTTTTTGGCGCAAAAAAAAATAATCAAAAAGTTAATAATTGGCAAACTAATTAAGATATGAGGACATCTGTTCATCCGTTGAAAAGAGAATCATGTCATCTTCAATTCGTGATTAATATAACATGATGATGGTACCATGTACAGGTACAGACCACCTCCAAAATTGTAACTGGCATACAAAATTTTTTCGGGTACACCCTCCTCCGTACAGTCATTTTTTTTTGTTTCCCGACATGAATTATCAATTACCGTCAGGTTAACACCCTGTATTTTTTTTTATTTTCAAATTGTTTATTTTCTTTCACCTTCGAATACAATATGTATGATGTCAGAAAAATTATAATTGGAGCATACATGTGTGTTTAACTATATATACATATGTGTTTGGTTTGATATACATACATATATTTTATATGATCCATTTTCATCATCATCATCATCATTTTGCATTACAATGAATTTTATAATAAATTCGAGGACACGATTTTGTATTAATGCCATCAATTACACCTCAAAATAAAACACCTCTTCAAAAAATGTTTAAAAATAAAGAATATAAAATAAACAAAGGATATTTATGAAAAGTTAACAAGAAAATGATGTTTTTCTTTTTCTTTTTTTTTCTTTTTCTTATCCATGACATTATTTTATTGTTTTGGCATTGACATTGTTGTACATACGACGAGTACATGAACATAATATATATTTTAAGTTTATTTATTATTGCGTGATGGACAGAAATTGTTATTTAAAGCATGTAACATTCGTACACATATGTATGTATGATTATTTTACTTTTCATACAAAAATTATAATGGATGCATTCACATATGTACGTATATGATGGAATGTTGAAATTTTTTACAAAACTGAATTTAATGTTTACATTGAAAAAACAAAAATAATACAAAACAAAAAATTATCATCATTTTCTTGTACTTCTTGTCTGAATTAATTTTTTTGTTTATTATGATGATGATCATAAATTTAACACATTTTCATACATATGTAAATGCTGTTTTTTTTTTTTTTTGTGTTTCTAGAAAATCTACATATCCTACACATTGATATCAATAAAACCATTAAATAAAAAATAAAAAATAAATTATTGTTTAAACGATTGAACATGAAAATTAAAATTTTTTCTTAGCTACATTTCATGTAATTTATTTATTTGTTTTTTAATAAAATCTATGGATTTATTATTGATTTGTTGTGTTTTTCTTTTTTTTTTCTTTTTTTTTTTTGTTTTTTTTTGGTATCGATCACTGCATATTTTACCCTAGTTAAACCCCACAACAGACTCTATAGTTGTAGAAGAAGAAGGAAAAACATGAATCTTGTTGTCGATCATTGTATATTTTGATAGAATGTCTCTATAAGAATATGTATTTACACCTCTTCATCATTTGTTAGTTTATCTAACAAATTACGTATGCATTACAGCAAAAACATCTTGTACATTTTTGTCCTTCATGTTTTCTATTTTATGTGATCATGTACTCAGTCATGGGATTTTTTTTTTTTTTTTGTTTTTAATGCGAGTATATTTGTATGAAAAATTCATTTTATTTATAATTACGATCACTTAAGTATAAGAAAAAAGACAAAAAAAAAAAAATTAAATAAATAAATTTGTCTTAACTTACATGTTTTGTCGTTTTATAATTGTTGGTGTTACTGTTGAATCCAATAAATTAAATATTTCATCATTTTTATACCAATAAATTGGTGTATCTAATGTACATTTTATTATTAATTTTGTATTAACAGGTACTTTTTCTTTTAAATGAATTCTATCACCTGTAAATAAAAAATAATAATAAATAAATAAAATTAATTTATTTTACGATTAGTGTGTTTAAAGATCAGATGAGTATATGTAGCAGTAGGGAAGAAGATAAAAATCATAAGTGAATAGTCATTGATAAGCAGTTTTAAAATAAATGCGGCAAAGTTCATTATTCGATATCTGATTTTTGTAAGTTTTAAACGAATAAATAATTTTTTTTTTTTAAATTATTAAATGGTCTAGATGATTTTTTTTTTAGTTTTTTTTATACGGGCTTAATCGCATTCACTTTTGAACTACACAAATTATATTTTTTTGTAAATGAGGGCCAGGAATCATATGACAAACAATCAATTATACGAAAATTCATTGAATCCTGACGAACATGAAATCGAACGATCATGACAAAAAACGGTTAAGATTATAAAATAATGCAAAATATGATAGAAGAGAAGACGTAACGTATGATCATAAAATTGTATTGGAGGCGAAATTTCCAGTCTGAGACACAGAATCACAAATAATAAAATTAATATCGAAGAGACCATTTTTACAAAAATTGTTATTTTAAAATCAACATATCCTTGACAATGATTCTTAAAAGCCCCCTATAGTTTTATTTATTAATCTTTCATTTTTTTTTGTCTCTCGACATGAAAACAAATAATTAGGTTATAATTTATAAATTTTTCTTTTTTTTTTTAATGTTTTTCTTTTGAATTTTCAAAGAAAAAAAAAAACAACAACAAAAATTGAAGTTAAAGTAACAATTTTACTTAAATTTTAAATGATGATGATCATCTCAACATAAATTTCCATTAAAAGATTACTTCTTTTACGAGATCATTTTTTTCAAGTGAAAAATTAAAAGAAAACAAAATATCCTTTTGTATATCCACAGCTCTGATGACTATGAATATCATCTTGACGACAAATTAATTTTCCCTCTAACACTAACATCTAATAAATTTCTTGAAAAAAAAAAATATTGAAAGTATATCTAAATGGTGTGCACTTGAATAAGCCATCATTTGACACTTTATAAAAAGATCTTATATCTTTTTTGTACCTTTCTCTTTGTTTCTATTTTAATTTAAATTTTTCTTTTCATTTTTTTTTTAGTTTTTTATGTAGTTTCATTCTCTAGAGATTAAATTATGGCATACGTTCGTATAAAATGAATTATTAGATGTTTTATAATTGTGTCGGTTTAATTTAAAAATAATATACATTTTCATCATTATGATCATTATATGATCACCCTAAAATAAAAGTTTCATATAGAAAAGGAGCAGGAGAGGGAAATTTTTTGAAATACATAAAAGAAAATACCTTAAAGAAAAATTTTCTTAACATAATGATGACGATGATGATGATGATGATTATGATGATGACGAAGCAAATGACGTTGGTGGTGATCCCGACGATGACGATCACCATTAATCTCTAGTTTCTCTTAGTTTTAAACATATTTTGAGTAAAAACCTAAAAGTAGTGCGAAATTTTTCATAGTATGTACATATGTACGTATGTACACTTAAATCATATATGTACACGTTTAAAACCTTTAAACTTTTGATGATTTTTTTTGAATTTTTTATAAAATAATCAGTCAGTCACATATGATTAAAAAAAAAAAAATTTGAATGACAAAAAAATATTAAAGGAAAAATCAAAAGATAAAATAAGCGCATGTGTCTGGTTGGTGGTTTTGGTTTACTTTTTTATTCGATTTATTATTATTTTTTCTTCCATTTCCAGTAAAAAAAAAAAACAAAGACCAAAATTAAAACTACGGTGTGTGCTAAGGGAGATGTTTTTTCTTTTTTGTTTTTAAAAAAAATTCTTTTGTTTTTATGGCTGTTGGTTCATAATTTAAAAAACTCTGGCAAGCAGCATCTTCATCATCTCCATGTATTTGTCACTATTCTTGTTATGTGCCACGTTTTAAATATGAGCAAGATCATTTGAGTAACATATGTAGGGCAGATGTATTATATGTAATGGTAAGAGGGATTTTTAAGAATATCAAAAATGATCAGTGTAAATAGTTGGTTTTTTTTTTAAATATCCAAAAAAATATGTAATCATAAGAAAATTTTTAATTTATTATCAAAATGATGTCCTCTGTATGTAGCAAAAACTGAATCATCATATCAGAGATTCAGTGATCTTCAAAAGATGGTATACTTTCTTTCTTGTTGTTTTTGTTATGAATTAATGTCTGTAAAATTATCACTTTCCTTTTCCTTTTTTTCTTTTTTTTGGTCCGTCATAAAAATGTGGACTAAATGTGTGTTTGATAGTTGCAAGAAACTCGTGCAACATAATGCAACGCAGAAACGTAATGTTTATTTGATGTCTTGAATATAGGACATTTATTTAAAAAAAAAAAAAAATATCTTTTTGCATATAAAAGATGACATATTATGAACATTAACGGTTTCAAAAAATAAAGGAAATAAATACGGATACAAGAACATCAACACAGATACAAATGGAAATTTTTTGTAAAAGATTTTTAATATGATATGACGTTCGCGATAAGGAAACTGTTTTTTTTTTTTTTTTTGTTTTAAATCAGAAACAGAAACTGATTTTTTTTCTTTTTGAATTTAGTAGCCTATGTATTCGTGTGTTTTTTGTTTTTTAAATGGATGAAGCTTGTTTAACACGCATACAATCTGATAAATTTTTTAACATATGACACCCACCCACCCACAAAATGAATTTTTTCTTTGTTTTCATATTAATGCAAAAAATAAGGTTAGGTTTTTAGAGTTTTTGTGGGAGTTTAAAATTTACATATATAAATACATACATACATACATATATACATAAGTATATGTTTTTGAGTTTTGGTTTCATTTGAAATTTTTTGAATCTCTAGAAAAGATCTCATGAATAAAACTTTTTCTTCGTTGTTTTCTTAATATGTAAGAAGGATATAAGAACACAAACATTTTATGTAGAATGGTCATATGGAATGATACTTTGTTTATAAATAAACAGATAAAATTACACAAAAAATGCTGAAATTTCGAAACTAGTCTATAGAAAATATCGTTTTTATTTAAATCTCAGGGTTTCGAATTTAGGCTTTATTAAGTCAGATTGGAACCACCCAAATGGGTTGATTGCACTCCAAATGACCAGTAACGTTTATAGAGTCGCTATCATTTTTACGATTGATTGCTCGACAAAAATTTTTGTGGTAATTCGAAGAATTTTTAAATAAATTCTTGTTTGTATAGAAACTACCACGATCAGTTCAATGAATTATAAAACAATCAATTATGTACAATATTGAAAAATGAAAATTAAATTTAAAAAAAAAAAAAAACACACGTATTAAAATATTTAATTTCATTAACCCATTAACATTAATGTAAACATTAATTAAAAATTAAATAAATGAAATTTTAAAAATTTAAAAAAATTTAAATAAACCGCAAAAATTTATGAATTTTATTTTATTTCAATTGTTATAATTTTATTACTCATTTTTATATTTTGAAAGCGAAAAATAAAATTTTTTGTTTTAATGAATTGGTTGTCAAGAGTAAAATACATTATAGCACATAACATTAAATCAGAAAAATATGTACACTGTTGGTGTACTTAATAAAAGTGTGAAAATTTCTGTGATTTATGTACGCAATTTAAGAAAAAAATTTTTTAAATGAAAATTTTGTTGCTTTTTGGTTTTTTTTTTTTGTAATCGTAATAAATTAAAATGTTTGTACTTTTAATTATTATTATTTTTTTTTAAGTTAGAGGAATTTGTTTTTAGGAAAATCATTTTTCTGGTTTTTTTATTTATTGCGAGGAAAATTAAAAAAAAAAAAGTCTAAAATTGTATTAGGAAAATTGTGTGGTAAAAATCATGAAGACAGGTTATAAATTATTTAAGCGAATAGGCATGTGTAGCGTATCAGTGAGAAGAGCATCCCGAAAAAAAATTTTAAAATTGCAGATATTTGTACATAAAAACCAATTAGATAAGTTTGTAAAAAAATGATATAAATATGTGGTTTCAAAACGGCACCTTAATAGATTAATTTTGAAATTTTAAATTTTTTCAAAAATTTATTTTAAGGAGATCTTTCGATGTATGTAAAGGGGTAAGAAATAAGTATATACGTCGGAGTAGAAAATAGATTTCATTGAAGGCAATAATTGTGTCATTCTCTGTAGATAAATGGCAAAAAATTGTCTCATAACTGCTTAACAGGTCAATTGTCTGCATTTCACTTAAGTTACATTTTTCAGACTAACAAAATGATTAAAACGATAAAAAAACAAAATTGTCATGACCATCAATCATTGATGTTGAAGCCATTAATCGATATAAATTCAATTAAAAAGTACAATGCAAAGTACGATACAAAAGTACATAAGAATCAATAAAATAACGACCATGTTGATGATAAATTTTTAATTAAAAAGAAAACTTTTTTTTTGTTCTATTCAAATACGATTGCTTATTAAAAGATCAATTGAGGTTAATTTGAATGCGAACAAACAATAAATAAATAATTAATTAAAAAGAAACGAAATTTAGTTATGTATTATGTATGTAAATTAATTGTTGTTTCCGTATAAGATGAAAAAATAAACGGTTGTAAACCTACAATAGATAATGATTTTCATACTACAAAACTGATCGAAAATAAATAAAATGAAATTTCATTTACATGATCATCTATATTTTATGTTTATTAATTAATTTTCCTTATGAGGAACCTTAAGCAAAAAAAAAAAATTGTTAAAACAGAGACGGTATGTACAAGTGAAAGCATTCACCAAAGCAAGAACTTAAATCTCTAAAAAAAAAAATAAAAAATAAAATTTTTGGGTTCTTTTCTTGATAGATATTTTTTTGTTTCTTCATTTTTTTTTTTAAAGACCGGAAATTTATACCCCCACGTGACTTCTTTTAAACAGGAAGGAAAGCATAAGACACTCTATTGAATATTTGATGATAATAACAATCATTTATGATCGTTTTGTATCTAAGTAAAAATATAAATGAATAAAAAAAAACTACAAGGAAAAAAACTTGTCTCTTATATTTTTTTCCTTAATGTTGTGTCGTTATGTCTTCATCAATTAAAAAAAAATAAAATAAAATAAAAATGGAAAAAGCAAAATATGAAATTAAAAAAAAAAATCCCAAGCCATAATTACGTATACATTTTGAATTTTGTATGCTATGATATCGTATGCATGTATTAAATTTGCAATAAATTTATTTATATAATTATTTGATGCGTTTGTGTGTGTATGCCAGAAATAATGTAAAAAAAAATTAAAATGGACTATAACACCAGTGCATATAGATTTTAATAGTGAATGCAGTAATTTTATTTGAATTTCTTTCTATTTATACAATCGAACATTATTTTATCCTTGTATATTAAACAGTTACAAAATTGTGTACAAGAATAATTAATTAATTGTTGTTAAAGTAAAAGCAAAACAAAAAAAAACAAATTATGTACGCATAAAATGTTTCCTCTTCCCCCTCTTTCAAATGAAATTTATTATCAAGTGATTTAAAATTGCGTTGATATCACCGCCAAATACGTACAAACATATAAAAATTATCAAGTGATAACACATTGCAACGCCCCCTACTATTGCATTTTTATACCTGAATAAATTGATAATTATACACCATATTATATCGAATACTAAAAACCATCATAAAAGAGTTCATTGACATTTCTTTTGCAAAATATCAAAAGAAGTTAAATTTTATGGGTATCGCTTCTATGGTTGAGTACCTATAAGAAATACATACATATACATATATACATACATAATGTATGTATATGTATGGTTTATGGTTAAGTTTTAAGGGTACAGAGTACAGATAGCATGTATCAATGTGTTGCTTATCACATATATATACATCTACAAAGAAAAAAAAATTATTACTTTGATTGCTATGGATAATTATTGGCCGATTGGGCAAATATTGTTTATATCATATTGACATTTTGATGTTTAAAAAATTAAATATGAATGATGAATTTGAATTAAAAAGATCATTTTATTGTTTTTGTGCTTGGAGGGTTCAATAATATCATTTAAATGAATTAATATAAATAACAACAGAAATAGCAACAAAATAAATAAAAGAAATACAAAAAGAAAATATCATTTAATACGTTGATTGCATTTTGAAATTACATACTATGAAGCTTTTGATGAAGACCAACTATTTACCAATCATTGGACATTATGAACAATTTTTACCTGTGGCATATATAAATAAAATAAAAAATACATTTGTGTTTACGCAGAAATTATAGATTTAATAAAATGGGCATGGAAGATCGTTTACTATGCGGTAGTTGTCATTACTTTATTTTAATGATAATAATTCATATTGAAATATACACAAACTCAACCTATATATAAACAATATGATAACGATAATGATAATAAATATACGATGATGATGATGGCGATGGATTAGGAATTTATAATTTAATTACCATAGACTAGGGTTTCAACCATTATAGAAAATAATAGAAAATTCATTTTAATTCATTTATTTTGTTTGATTGAACTTAGGATTTTGCAGTTTACAAAAATGTATAACAGATTGGATCGTTTTGTATAAATTGAAACCAGATTTAAATATATAAGTATTTTCTCAAAAGTTGATTTCTTATTGATGATACATGGACAATAGAAAAATACCCATTCCACATTTACTAAGAAATAATCAGAAAAGACGGGAGCCAAATCGTTTACAATATCGTTTACAATTCGCTTCATGAAGATTGTACCTATGTTGATTAAAGCATGTAAACAAAATCATATAAAATTTTTTTTATTTTTCATTTTAAATTAAAATAAGACATCTTATTCTAATCAAATAAAAAAAAAAAAAAATAGAATATTTATGATGTGATTTAATGAGCAATTTAAACATTTTAACCAGTCACCCATTAAATTACACACAGATGCTATGCATAGATGAATACAGGCAATTCTATAGATACAAATACAGAAAAGTTAATTTTTTGTTTTCAATTTCATTAGAAATTTAGGAGTACATCTAATTTATATTACCCTCTGATAGTTAACAAAAAATATGGGTGAATGAAAAGATGTACATACATACATATGTACCGACCGAATAAGATATGCATTTACAAATAGATTAGTATAATCTATTCCATACTTCTATACTGGACATTTCTGACTGATCACTAAGCGTATACCATAAAATACATAATGATCGATATGAAAAATTTTAAATAAAAATAAAAATGAAATTAATGATTTGATTAATACATTTTGATTATAAAATGACATTTTGTACTGTAAATGTATTGAAAAATACATGAAACAGTGATTACAAATTAAAATCTGTATCTAATACAGTGTAATTTTTTTTAAAAAATATTTAATCATGTACAGATCAACCCGAAAGTAACATGTGAAAAATGAGAATATTGGCCTGATGTATTGTGTACAATGTATGTACATACATACGTATGTATGACTAATAATAAATTTGTTATGTATTTCTTGTTAATTGTTTTAAATGATTAATAGATATCTTTTTTTCTTATATTTTTATAGTTGTTGACATTATTGAAATGTGGAATTAAAATCTAAATTTATTAAGTAATTTTTATTTTTATTTTTTTTGCTTTTGGGATTTTGATAGGACTTTTGTAACCGAGCAAATTTTTTATTTCAGTATTTTGGCCTTGAAATTTTCATGGGAAAATAATTTAATAAGTATGTCAGTATGTTGTACCTACTTTTTTTTAATATTCTGAGAAAGAAACTTTTCAACCTCAGACATCATCCCTACATTTTTAATATAGCCTAGATCTAAAGTATAGAATGATTAATGATCCTAAGGTAAGATTTTAAAAAGTAAATCTATGGTAAAGGTTTCAGGAGTTCATTCTCATTTTATTTTTATATCTAAATTTTATAAATTTAGAATTTCCCTTTTAAATGAAAATTTCCTGTCCAATTATTTTGAAGTACACAAAATTTTTTAAAAATTTATTTGAATTTTATTTAAAAAAAAAATTACCTAAATAGATAAATTTTAAAAATTTATTTCAAAATTTATTTATTCCAATTAAGAAAAAGTAATGTAGTACTCACAAAATTATAAAACCGTTTGAATTGGGTAAATGTATGAGACATGAAATCTATTTCATATTTATTTTAATAAAATTCTTTCATATCGTATTTAAAAGCAGTAAAAGCAGAAAAACATAAAATGTATGCAGGGTTTCCAAAGCAATAGAAAGAAAAAAATTTGTAACGTATTGACAAATGTATGTACGTTGAAAAAAACAAAATGAAAAGAAAAGAAATTTCTTAAACAGTATAAAGGCCAAGAAAAAAAAATTTAATTCTTATGAATTTGATTTGAATTACTTTTTTTTTAAGCAAAGGAAAATAAAAAGAAATTTATTCATGTTACATTCATGTTCATCGTACAGTGATTGTATATAGTAATACGGTATTGTACACATTATCGACATTATGCATTCATAACAAACGATACAATGACCACCATCATTTTACGAATATTGTCTCAATAAAAAAAAAATATATATATAAATACAGTTTTTATTACATGGAAAATGATATGTGTGACAACGAATTTAAAAATCCACTAATAAAATATAGAAATTCATTTTTTTTTTGTTTGAGAGAAATAAATGATTTTTTGAAATTAAATTTAAATGAAATGTCTTGAGAAACACACAAACATACATACGTATGTATATGTATCTGAAAATCTATAGTTTTTAAACGACATGTCTGTATTTGTACCGCACAAGTGTTGTATTGTAATATTTGATTTTTTTTTTTTTTTTTTTTTTTTTTTTTTTTGTGTAAATAAAGGACCCCTATTGTTATACGAATATTTATTAATTCCTCCTCATATGATTTCGAAATACAACAGATAATTATGTATGTACATATTTCGATTTATATATGTATTAATTTAATTATGTGTGATCTTGTCATCGCATCACATTAGAATGATGATAATAAAATAAAAGGAAACATTTTACAAACACGTATTTAAATACATGTTATACTGATGTTAATGATGATGATCATCATCACACAACATTGTCAAGTGCAGGTACAAAACATGAGATTCAATTAGTACGATTTTAATGTTCACCTACATGAGAAATGCATTTTAAATTTACATAATTTATGCATAATTAATAATGATCAGTATTTAAAGAAATCTATAAATTATGAATGAATATCAACGTCATCATTATCGTCATTACCGGTTTTGTAGTTTAAAATGAGAGAAAATAGGTACGTACATATGTATGTGAATGTTACCTATACAGTCTTATGTGATATAGACTATTGGTTTGGTAAAAAAATGAACTTAATTCATAATACCTGAAAATCCCACTTTAAGACTTTTCTCAAAAAAAATAAATAAATGAATAAATAAATGAATAAAATAAAAATAAAATTAAATTAAATTAAAAAAAAAAAAAACTAAAAAATAAAACAAAATAAAAAGGATAATAAAAATCCATAAATGGAATTAGCATACGTTTATGTAAATTTGATTCATATTTCTACTAATCAACTAATCTAGATTTTTATAGGCAGAAAAAAATCTAAAATAAATTTAGGTACATATGTATGTACATATGTATGTATATATGTATGTATATATACGTATTTCCTTTTGACGTAAGTACATATTTATTTATGTACATTATGTAGGTACTTATACAGTATGCATTCATAATATTTCATAATAATGCCAGAATAATAGAATTTCATATGTAATAAAAGTATGTACATATGTATGTATGTATGTATCTGTAATTTGCATTTATGCATGTCTAATATTACGCGCACGTGCTTTAAATATTTCTCATCTTTCAACATGATGATTTTTCATTTTATGGATCAGTTTTTCTTTTCCTACAATACGAGATCATTTTTATTCTTTGACGCGTCTATGTTTTAAATAGCCTGCTAGAGTATTTACTCTGATTTTATATACTTCTAGACATACATATGTATATAAGTCCATAATATGCGATTATGCATAATAATCGCTAGATTCTTTAAATGTGCAATAATTATTCATATTATTTTTTATTGTACTTAGAAAAAAAAAGTAAAGTCAAAATCTTCAACTACATACATACATACGTATATGTGAATCCTTTATATAAGTGAAAAAATTCTTTCTCTTCTTCTTTTAAAATTTTGAATTTTTATCATCTTTTTTAATTGAATTTTATATCTGAGATCTGAAATTCATTTGTCTGTGTGTGTACAGGAGGAAAACCAGTGTACTTGCTGCATGAAATGTACATTTTGTAAAATCTTGAATTTTATCTTCTCCTCAATCCTCATCTATTTTAGATAAATTTTTTATTGTATTTTATCTGTGGCTGTGCTTGTATCTTATATCTAATCTTTTGAAAAATTTCATAAATACAGCAAAAATTATATGCAAAAGATCTTTGCAAATATATATGTATGGAATACAATAATATAATACGAGTACACATTGTACACGTTGCGTCCATTCATATACAACATACATGTATATGTATGTAGATTTGTAGTAAACACATTGAATTAATTAAGAGATTTGTTGAGATTTAATTTCAGTAGCAAATGATGCTTAAATGTAAATGACATAATTAATGCGATCATACATTTTATTTTTACTTCTTCTTGTCATTGTAATTTTTAATACAAGTCAAATGATTATGATAAATATAAAATACTAGCCTTAATAATAATAATTTCATTTCATTTGCATGTTAGCTGCATATGTTGTGAATTTTTTATAAAACGTTTAACAGAAAATCTTGTAGGATAGTTCAAAATGAATACATATGTATATAGAATGAAAAATGTAAAGACCAAGATTAATAATAATTACATCATTATAAATTGTTTGTTTGTTTATTTGAGTTTTTGTTATTGTATTTATCATTATCATTTATAACAAGGCTAGACAAAAAAATAAATCATCATATCTTTGTGATCAGATCAGTGATCAGTTTTATACATGGACACCATGCACATACATATACTAGTAAAAATGCATGAATGACGACTGTTGAGGTACATAGTTGTAATGTATTTTTCATTCATTTACAAAATTTCAGTTAAATGCAAATTTAAATTTTTTTTAAATGAGAATCATTTTTAAAACATATGTACCTGTGTTTCAACCTATTCAATTTAAATTGGTTTTTGATTTTTATTTTTTAACAACAATCAAGAAAGAACAAAATAAATAATAATATGGCAACTATACAACAGTTTTATGTTCCATTATAATACACATGATTATGCTTAAAGAAATGAATTATATAAATAAATTTTTTAAGGTTGCATAAAATTTTAGATTTAACAAAAAAAATTTCGAATTTATTAATGAAATAAAATTTTTGTTGTTTTTTTTTTTTTTTTTGCTTCTTTAAAAATAGAATTTATTATCAATTTAAAGAATTTTGCCTTTGACTTCAGATTATTTACAACTTTTAATTAATTAAATTAAATCATATAAAAGTCAGTTCTCGAATATGTTTCTGTTCAGTTTATTGTTATAATGCAATTCACAGATTACGCGTTTTATTTTAATTAGGAAATTTTTTCTTTAATTTGTTTAATATTTTACATAGTACGTTTAGCATTCATAACATACATACCAATGTAGTATCTTAAAAACACTACAATTTGTCAAGGGTTGACTATGTACAATTATCATGTAGATAAAAATGCAATATGCATACCATTGTTTCTTGTCTGGATATTCGTTTAAATTTAATTCAAAATTATGGCCATAAATAATATCGGAATACCCACGCGATAAAAATTCAAAAAAAAAAAAAAAACAAATTATTAAGTGAGTCCATGTTTTTTGTTTTTCAAACAGATGGTTTTCGTGTATGTTCCTACAATAAAACGAAAAGTGAATCTCTTAAAAACTATTTAACAACAATAAACAAAATGTATCATAAAAAAAAGAGACTAAAAATTAAATAAATTTAATTTCTCTGTTTATTTCACATTTTCATGAATTAATGTTAATTTATGCAATTTTTTAGGATTTTACAAATTTTCCTCTATAACAAGTGAAAAACTCAACAAACACAAAAAAAAATACAACATTTTTTGATTTGTTTTATTCTTTTGTATATTTTATTGCCTTGACTAAAAATCATTATTTTGTTTATTTTTTTACTGTGTTTAAATTTATTTTCATTATTATTTCATTATGTGTCTAGTATATTTTAGTTTGAGCAATACTACTAAATTATTGTCATTGTCATCAAGATAAGCACAAAAAAAAATCCAGTGGTTTTGTATAATTTAACAGATAAACATAAATTTTAATTTTAAATGTCTTCATTTTATAACTGAAAAAAAAAATGGAATTGAAAGAAAAATTGCATTTATTAAAAGAAATATTCATCTTATAAAAAAATATTGTATTAATTGCATACAGAAGCCCAGCAAAGAAAAACTTTGGTGCATGCATTATGATTGTAATCCAGTGGTTTACAGTCAATAGCAAAAAACTTGTACACATAAGATATTTATTATGTATCCTATAATTTCTATTGTCAAAATTTTGTTTAATATTCAACATTTGAACTCGAAATTTTTACAAAATGTTTCAAATCATGTCACTAACCAAAACTTATTTGTATTTATTGTGCAGTATTTTATTTCTAAATGATTGTAATCGCAAGCTGTTTATTGTACAATAAAACATGCTCAAATATAGGGAACAAATTTTCATTATTTTTTTGTTTGTAGAATAAGATCTGAGAAAAACAAAAGAAAAAATCCGAAAAAAAAATTTTCTACATATTGAACAAATTTGAAGACAGTTTTATTTAAATTTTCCTCATTTTTTTCTTATTTTTCTTGACGCCTGTGTACTTTAATTTAAAGCTACAAAAAAAAAAAAAGGATTAAGAAAATAAAAAGAAAAATTTCTGAAATGATTTAGTATATAGGCTTAACCATAAAAATGTACAATTTTGCAGACATTAAATATCTTACAATAATCCAAAAAAGAAAAATTTTAAAAAAAATTTAAATAAAATTAAGATCTTGTACTTAACATAATGCACAGCATCATGATAAACAATTAATCTTTTAAATTTAAACAAAAAATAAAAATTTTATATAAACATTTTTTTAATTAAAAAAAAAAAAGAAAAATGTATGCCCATGTTTGTGCTCGTAACATTTATTTTTTTTAATATTGTGAAGGATGATGTTAATCGCATATGGATATATCAGAGATATAAAAATTGTATTAATGTGATTTTAAGCACTTTTCATTTTTGTCTTTTGCTTATCAGAGTGTACTTAAATTTAAAAACAAAAAAAAAAGTTTATTAAAAACTAAAGTAGTATACAGTATGTATCTGGGCTTTTTATCCAGTATCTATGCTGTACAAGATCGACGCTGAGTATCATATGGACAATGTTACAAAAGGTTTTTATTAAAAATACATTTTAATGCTCTTTAATTTTAGTTGTTCTATTTTAATTATATATGACTTCCACGAATAATAAGTGGAAATGTCTGGAATTTGATTTGTTTTATCTTTCATCTTGTAGGATTTAAATATTAAAATTATTTTCTATTATAATTTTCATGATCATCATCACAGGTTTTGAATCACATTGTAATTACTTATTAGTAAAGCTTGGTTTGTTTCAAGGTTATCTTCCACTCTCAATGCTATCTATTACAATTTTGTTTTTTCAAATTTCTCACTAATTTTTTTTTCAAATACATAATTTTCTACGTTTTTAGTTCTATGGTAATATTGTTTTCTTATTATCAAATAAAACGTATGACATTATTCGTTGTATTATGTCGTCAATTGATCATTTTCATTTCAGAAATATTTTCGGTTTGATGTTCATAATTTTTTTTTTTTTTTTTAACAAACTAGACTAGAAATATTCATAGAATAAAAAATGAGAAAATTGCAATTGATTTGAGAGCAAGATGTATTTGTAATTTATTGATTTGCTTTGATTCAAGTTAAAGATTTAAATATTTAGTTCATAATGTGATTTACACGGAAGTTAAAACAACATTTTAAAAAATTTTATTTTTAATTTCTTTTACATACATATTTACATCAGCACTAGGCCAACTATTTATCTGAATCAGGAAATACGAATTTTCTAAACAATATTTGAAATTCTCACATAAAAGAGAAACAAGAGAAAAAAAAAGAAAAATGTGTGAAATGAAAACCCTTTGATCTTTAAAATGAACAAGAATTAAAGCGAATGACATCATTTATTTATTTATTTTTTTTTTTTTCTAATTTTCTGTAGAATTTTTTTTTCCAATATAAAAAAATTCGATTCACAATCGAATATATGAAATTATTTACATACTTGTATATGCAAATAATACAATTTATAATTTTTCAATAGAATGAAAATTTTGAAAGTGAATGGACTTTTTATTTTAATAAAATTGTTCATGTCATTGATTGAAAAATTACGTTACAATGCGAGAAAAATGAAAAAATAAATTATTTATTAGAATAGAACAAAGCACAATGATTTCTAATAGCAGCAAAAATTGATGGTCATCATAGAAACACAGATATTTTGTAAATCTTTCATTTTTTCTCCTTGTAATTAATATTCTGTTTATTTGAAATTTTTTAAGTAATTAAAATTACAAATAATACAACAATAAAAATCAAATCTCTATACTAATCTCCACATATAAACAAAAATGATCGTGTTTATAAAATTCATAATAAAATTTTTTCTAAATCGATTTATTGTAAACAATATGAAAAATTTTCCATGAAATGTTTCATCTACACACATACAAACCTAAACGTTTGATTAAAGAAAATCTAAATTGAAATTTTGGTATCTAATAAAAATTAATTGAATTATGGTATACTATATTAACTGTAAAGCAACAAAATTAGTGAATTTTAGGTGTTAGATTTTTGTATATTTCCCTACATAAGATGTAGAGAATGTAGGAGGATGTAGAGAAAATGGGGAAGTGGTATTGGAAGGAAAATTATTACCAAAAAAAAAAAAAAAAAAAAAACGAAAGCTTTTCTTTTTTTTATTTCTTGAAATTTTATTTATTTTTTATTACCATTTCTTATAATTTTGAATATAAATCTTTTATTTCATTTATTTGCAAAGTATCTAAAAATATAATGAGGCTGTACATATGTATGTACATATAATGAAATTTACACAATATTATGTATGTTGAATATGTAGCTTATAAAACGTATGTGCATGTGTATTTTAAAATTGAACAGATGCTAAAAATGTGATGAGATTTTCGAAAAGAAAAAAAAAAAAAACAAATGTATAGACGGATCTATGGACCATGAAGAAATGAGATATGCATATGTACATATGTATATGAAGTAGAAACACATGTGTACATGTACACGTAATGGAAATGCTGTACGTAAATCAATTTAAAATTTAAACAAAAAAAAAAAAGAAAAGAAAATACACTGTATTATGGTAAGTGTAAAATATGTATATAAAGAAAATATTATGCATGTACACATTTTAGTTGATATGTTTTAGGTTATGGTTGCTGATCGCTAGTATTGATGCTAAATGCCCTTTACAAATGTTAATTTAATTATTTGAAAATTTGAATTTGTAACGATAACGTTTGCAGCTTGCATCCAACTAGCACAATTGATGAATTTATAGTGCGATCAATAACCGTAACTTTTTATATACTCTACATAAATCATTATTACTAACACATTTTCCAAAATTGAAATATTAGCAAATTCAAATTTGTGTATTATTCTGGATCAATATTAATATGTTTGTACGTACTGAACATTCGAAAAAAAAAATTTCCTCTATTTTTATCTATTTTTAAAATTTTCTACTATTTTGTAAATTGAAAATCAAAAGAATTATTGTGTTAATACCATGGCAATATTACATTTTTACTTTTTAATATAAGATCATTTTCATTTTCGATCATAGAAAATTTTTATTTTGATTTTTGCCAATGTAATATGTAGAGAAATTCATAGTTATTATATATTTTTCCTAACACATAACATTGCAATAAAATTCTATGATATTCATTTGTCTATTTTTGGATAACATGAATATAGAAAATTTTTAATAGCCATCAGTTAATAAGAAGAAAAGTTAATAAAACAACAACAACAAAAAATACTTGAAGCCATGTGCAAATAATATTGTATATATACTCACAACATTGCACACATTGTAAATTTCTAAAAATATGAAAAAAAAAACATTAACAAAATTTGCATGGAAATTTTAAAAATAAATTGAGAAAAGAAAAAAAATAAAAAATTAAAATTCAATTGGAAACATTTAAAAAACAAAAACAAAAAAAAAATGTTTAAGTGCTTATACATGTATCCTCTTTAAATTCGTAAAATTGTTATACAATCAAATTTAAGAATTTTCAATTGCATTACACTTAAGAATGGCAAATAATAATTATTTGTATTTTATGTTTTATTTGAAAAACATTTACACATAATATCACGGAAATATAAAATATTATGGTTCCGATATTTGATATAATTTACAGTATTTTGTTGTTGGTTGGAAAATAAATGACTTATAGGACAAATGGAAATTAGGGCAATTTTCTTTATATATCATTTGTTAAAAGCAATTTGTGTAGTTTAGTGTTGATCGAGATAGTTGAAATTAAGTAGAAATTTTAAAGATCAGAAAAAATCCTTAGTGAAATTTTTCTTTCAGTTCTTACACATTCCATAACAAGTATAAATTGAAATGTAAAATAATAAGAAAACAAATCAAATTTACTTACCTATGATAATTTCCATAAAATCTGACGTATTATCTATTGTTTGTGTTGTTGTCGTTGCCGCTGATATTGATCTCGATACTGGTATTATTGGTTGTTGATTACTATTATTATTATTATTATTATCTAATATTGTTGATGATGATGATGTTGATGTTAATAGCAATTTTCTTGCATCAATTAAATTAACAGGTATAACAGTAATTATCACAAATAAAATAAGAATACAATTAAAATAATTAATCGTCATTAAATTGTTTTTAATTTTATTTAATATTGAAGCCATTTTATTTATATTTATTTTTAATTACTTCAATTACTTTAATTTTTCTTTATCACACTGATACCGGGAATATTATTTCATTTTTTGATTATTTAAAATCATAATTGAATGTATTACACGTAATGTAAGAAACATTTTATTTAAATTGACACAATTAAATGATTTTTCACAATTTGCAAAATTTTGCTTTTGTTCTGTTAATATGAAAATGCACTAACTCAATGATTTAATTTTGATGGGTTTTTTTTTTTTTTGGAGATACGCTGATTGAATCAATGTATTTTAATCGTTTATTTTGATTTAAATTGAAATTAATTTTTTAACGTTATTACATTTGTAACTTATCCATTCGATCTGGACCATAGGAAAAACTTCAAATCAATGTAAATTTTGTTTGAATTGAGAATCTGCAAATGAAAAAAAAAAAAAAACAAAAAAAAATGAAAATAAACGAAAATTCAAAAATAGAAAAAAAAATCAATTATTTTAGAAATACAAGAAGAATTTTCCGGATATTTAAAATTTAAAAATTAAACAAAAAAAAGTTTCTAATAATTTTTTTGTTCATCAATCAAAAAACAAACGAAAATGTACACAAAATAGTTTGTTTGATCATATTTCCGGTTCCATTTTCATTTTAAATTATAAACCGGAAATTATGCATATGCATAGGGTAATTCCTTTTTACTTTGTGCAGTTAAATATGTTGATCAAAAAATGTTATGAAACAAACAAAAAATCGTTAAATTGGAAGTTAACTAAATATCATAATTATTTGGTTTTTAAAGGGAGACTAGAAAAACCTTTATGACCTTTTTTAATAAACAGTTGTAGATTTTTGCGAACAATTAATAGTTGCCAATCGGTGTTTACATCAATTGTACCAGACCTTTTGTCCTTTTTAACGAGATATTGACCAAGATTTTGTATTACACAACTTTTGAGTTATTTTAATTTCAACTTAAAAAACTAATGAAAATTTCACCATCTTTTTGGACAATTTATTATTTTTTAAAGATATCACAAATAAATTTTAGATCATATTTTCTTTCAAACTAAATCACCTTGTATTCTTTGGATTCTCTTTAAAAAAGTATGTATTTTCGTTCTCTACATAATTTTTAGAAAAAAAAAAAAAAAAAAAACGGTTTAAACTTATTTTTTGTTGAAAGAAAAATATTTAATGACCTTAATATATACTATATGTATTTCTTTAAATCATTATAATGTTTTCGATGATGCGATATTTACTATTTATGTAAAACATAGAGTTTTTCATCAACAACCTACATACTTTTCATTCTACCTATAATACACAGTATAGTCTGTCTATATTAGCCGTGTGTGGTATAAACAAATTTTGTTACTTGTGCAGGTAACTATGAAACAGAAAACATGGAAATTTTAAGCCAGAGACAGGTGATCAGCGTGCATAGAGAATTTTGTTGATTCGAAAAAAAGAAACAAGCTGATGGCTGTTTTTACAGACTAAACTGTACTAAATACTTCATATTATTTCATAATATGTAATTTATTATTTGATGTATTTTAATTTTTATATAGAGAACATTCAAAAATTATTATAATAAAATACTTATGAACATCATCATCATCCTCATTATCATTTAAAGTTTATGTGCGATACTAGATTGCTCAGTCAGATAGGTATGTACATATGTATGTAAGTAAATAAGATGTTTTACATATGAATATTTTTTTTTCTTTGTTTTTTAAATTAAAACAAGACAGGCGCCTGCTAAATGTACATCATGTTAATTAGCTGTGTTTCATGAATTTTTCATGTATGCAAATGTTTACATTAAAAATTTAAAAATTTACCCGGATTTTCATTTATATGAAAATGAGAAAATTGGAATTTCTTTTTTCTTTTTTGTTGTTGTTTACCTTTCATCAGTATATCAAAAAATCTGATTTTAAATGAAGCGGTTGTGTATACAATTTTCTGTAAACAGGGGGATTTTGATTAAAGAAAGAAAAAAAAACTCTAATCCATTTCAATTAAAAAAAAAATAAATAAATAAATTTTCCGGACAAAGTGTAAATATATGTCTGAAATATTTAAAAAAAAAAAACCAATGCAGGCCCCAAGTGAAAATTTGGATTTGCATATAGAGATTACTTGAGTAATATCTGATCAAGTGTACCTGAGGATCATACATATATGGGTAATCTATGTATACATAAACTTCTGTTATGCTACAAATGAATTATAATGTGCTGATAATTTTTTATTTTCTCATTTCTCTTCCCTCACATTCTTATGAATTTTATTTTTTTTATTTTTATTTATTTATTTTTTTTTTTTGTTTACTTAATTTTTGTATATTAATTAATTATCTCACGTTGAAAACATTGTATGTTAATCTGATGATCTAAATTAGATTGTATAGTATTTTAAATGATGTGCTTTTATTTTACTGTACAAAAAGAAAATTTTTTAAAACTAAATTATGATGAAATAATAAACATTTTCATAATGTGTGTGCCGTTTATTTAATCATTTTAATTTTATTTGTAATTTAATTTGAGAAAATTTTATTTTTTCTATCCATCTTTCACTTCTTTTTTCTTTCTATCTTATAAAACGCATAATGAACTTTGGATTATTTTCTTTTAATACATATTAAATTTAAGTGTGTAGGAAAATATTTTTGTATTCATGTGTGTATGAATATGTATATAAACATGCGATGACGTAGGTGTTTTTTGTTTTTGTTTGTTTTAAATTTTATTATAAAATTTATTATGAATTACATTTTTAAATTTTATATATGTACGAACTAACGCAGGGTGATTTTGTATAGTTATAAGTATAAACCATCATTTCATAAATGATGAAATTTAACAAAATTTTTATATTGGATTATAACCCCTTGTCGTGTGACATAAGATCAATTTTGACCTTTTTGAAATATTCAAAACGTTTGCTACATATACTTAATTTTGATAATGATTTATTATCAGAGAAGAGCTACATAAATAATTTTTAAATAGAAACACCCTGAATAAAATTTGCTTTATTTTGTGTACAATATTTTTTCCTTTTAGTTTTTTATTTCATTTTAAAATTAATGAAAAATGAAGAAAATTTATTTTACAAAATAATAGCAATCTTGATTGCTCACACTTAATTATGTCGATTTTTCTAATTTGATTTACATTAATATCAACATCCGATTTATGAGTGCACATTTTTGAAAATACATTTTTTGTTGCTGTTGTTTTTTTTTTTTAATTTTTGAATTAGTATAAAAGAGGATATTAATATTTTTGACGATTCTTAGCTAATTTTAAAAATTTTTATTGAAAAATTTCCGTTTTTGTTTATTTTTCTTAATTTGTTGAACTTCTTAGAAAATTAAAAAAAAAAACGAGAAAAACTATTTTTAGATTTTAAAATGAAATTTATAAAAATGAATAGTTTTGATTTTTTTATTTTCTTAAAAATATTTTTAATTATAAATTTGGTATAATTAAGAATTTCCGTTCCATTTAAAATACAAAAAAGGAAATTTTCAAAATTACCATTGATGGTTTTAAAAAATCTGTGGATTGAGATTTGCCATGCTGGGTATCCCAAAATGATTATCAGTCAAGTTTAAATTTCATCTTTGATTTATGCGATATACAAATGTATGTATGTATGTACATATGTACTTGATCGCCCAATGCAGTGTAATTCTAAAGATTACAATATATGTATATTTAATTTTCTGTCTAGAAAATTCATGACGTTCCAATACAGAAAAAATTTGGATAAGAGCAAGGAAATTTACAATAATTTTTGATGACTGAACAATCTGAATTTTAAAAAATATTTTGGGACATCCTGTAAGAGCATTAATGCAGAATTATAAAAATTTCGTCATTTAATTTTTTATTTTTAGATTTAATTGTCTGAGAACAAATAATAATTTTGTTTTAATTTTTGTTATTCCTGCATTCATGTATCGACTAAAAAAAAATACTCCTAATGAAATCATAAAATGCATACATTTTGAAGGGACATTGAAAATAAGAAAAAACTTTGTATGTGTGTGGTGTACCTACTTCTTGGTGGACTGGACCCATAATCTTCCAGAAATACAGACGAATAATAACAATGTATACATAAAAGGCTATTAAAAATAAAATCTCTTAATATTGTTTTTGGCTATTTATTACTGGTAACATTAAAATATATAAAACATTAATTTTTCTTAATAGAATCACTTATACTTTGACTACATACATATGTATATGCATGGCTTCGTTTTATTTTTTATTGCCGTCTTCTTTAAAAATGTTCTTAAGAGATGATGAAAATCAAAGTTAATTGATAAGGCCCCAGAGTGACTTTCAAAAAACATTGGCCAGTTAGTATGATGTTGTACGTTATTCTTTAAAAAAAAAAAAAGTTAAAAGTTTTGATTAACTCAGATTTTAAATCTTTTATTAATCTTGTGCTAAGCATTTGAATATAATGAGGGAGGAATAAGAAGATATGAATATGATTTGTGTTTGTATACAGAACGTAAGTAGAGTAGAGTAGATTGTCCGTCACGGGTCAATCAAGACCGATGGCCGCCATCCATATTTTTAACCACCATCATCACTCACTGTTATTGTATACATAATTTACTAATAAAAATCAAAATAAAACAAAATTTAATTTTTATTTTCTATATAAACTGTGTCGCAGTTACGCGCATATATGAATATGTATGTCGAAAGGGCATAAATCTCATTTTATTAAGTAACTCGTCAATTATCCTATTATCAAAGTAGATTTTCTTCTACCACATTTAAATATGTATGTGTAGGTACATATATACAAAATAAAAATTATTTTTCATCTTTGTCTTCTTCTTACTATAGTTCTCATTTTCTTAAATCGATTGTAAAGTCATAAGACAATTGTGGTACTTAATGTACATACATACATATACATACGTGTATTACATACAGATATAGCGTACGTCATATGGACATTAAATGAGAGTCATTTATTATTAACGCTTATTATTTTATTACAATTTACTTTAAGGTGCTTCTACACAATCGACTAATTCAACCATTGTCGATCGTGATCCATTGTATTTGTTCTAGATTTTTGCCAAAAATTACCAAGAAAATTACTAGAGTACCTACATACCTACTCGTTTTGTTTCTAAATTTGAGACACAAAATTATTTTAATAATTGATCATTCATTTTTTAAGACTTGATCATGTTCGATGTTTGTACGTGAATTATAGTCTTAAAAAAATGAAAATAAATAACACGCTGTTTTGAACAGCAAGAGAGGGGGTAATATATTATTACAGCTTATTATCATGTTTATTATAAAATCAAATCAAAAAAAAAAACAAATAGTTTAAACAGACTTAAATTACTTTGACTTGTCAACAAGAAATCAACATATTATTTTGTATTTATTCTAGCTCATATGTATGATCACAAAAATGTTTTATTCTACTAGTGAATATTATTTATGTTTTATTGCGTTGATTATTATGTTTTTATTAATCATTATTATCTTTTTATTTTTTATTATGATTATTGTAATCAATTGTATTAAGAAGTCACATTTTTTAAATGTATGTCTTGTGTATGCTAATGAAAGGTGTTTTTATCCTCTCGACAATAATATATTATAATTTTCTGTGCTGTGTAAACTTCTCGAATACTAGAAGTGTTAATTTCGTAAGAAGAAAAAAAATAATAAAAAATAGAGAAAATATTACACAATTTTCTATATAGTTTAACAATTTAAAAGTTTAGGCAAATAGGTACAATTTAATTCACAAAAATTTGAATACCAAGGTAAGTCCAAAATGAAATGAATGACAAATTCTGGCACTAAAACAGCGAGTTATTGAAAATTCAGAGCATTTGTTGAAAGTAGTTCTCAAGAAAATCAAAACCCATTCTGGGTTGTTCTAGGACAAAAAGATGAAGAAGAAAATATTAATAGCCCAATAAGCTTGAAATAGCGAAGATCACTTCTAATTCTTCGCCATTTTCTCATCTATTTGAGTTCGACTCGTTAAATGTTTAAACACTACAAGCTTGTTTCTTGTAATTTTTTATATTTTCCTTCACTATCAATGATCTTCAATCACAGCACAGATCCTTGATCAATTATTATTTCAATAGCAAAAATTATTTATTCAGATTTATGAGTAGAAGAGGAAAGTGTATGTACATACATATGTACATCATAATTGAGTAAAAATTAGAAAAATAAAACTCATGAAAACGATAATAATGAAACGAAATTATGATTGAAAATGATAAAATGACATTGAACTCAAAATCTATATAATAAAAACAGAATTCTTATTTTCAGTTGTTTTTAAATTTAGGATAACCACTTGTATCATTGTATCATCACATATAATGTGCTCATATCAGAGTTTTAATACATCATAAGTACACGCGACGAGACAGAATATTTTTCTTTTCTTTTTTTTTGCGAGCTCTTCTATACGTATGATAATTTCATTGCGAAAAGTAAAGAAAAAAAACCGAATTAAATTAAATCTCTCGTTTTAATTATAACTGACAGCTCAACATGAAATAAAAAAAAATAATAATTTTGAATAAAAGAAATCTCAGACATTATAAAATGACATGATTACGAATTTATTTTCCTTATTTTTTCATAAATATTATTTATAGAGCAAATAAACAATGCTATTCTGTCCTCACGATGACGATGACCATTGAAAAAAAAAATATTTTGAATGACCTTCTTAGTAATTGACAGGTGATATGTAAATTTGAATTTGACTTACATGCTCATCTCTTCTACAACTTAAAAAATTTTTTACCAGACTTTATTTCGTCTTAAGGCATTTAAGTTTCATTTTGATATACATATGTATGTACATATGTACATACAAAAATTTGGCAATGTCCATATTTTAACCTACAAATATATTTTTGGCAAAATTTAATGAGTTTTCCAATTGTAATGAAAACGTGAAAAATAAAAAAAACACTCTTTTGTAAACGAATTAATTAAAAAAAGAACTTTTCAAGTGAAATATAGATTCGGGGAAGTATTTGAATGATCAATTCATTTAAGCACCGTAGAATTTTGATTAATATCTTATTGGAGAAGTCAGAAGGTATGCTGTTATTCAGTCTAAAGCATCAACGAACTACCATTAGTTATTCGAAAATTACCGGATTTACTTGCTTCCACCAATGTTGTCTAATTAGGATCTTTCACTAGTCGATAGTTGTACAAGAAAGCAAACAAAATCATCCTGTTGTTTAAAATAAATTTTTCACATTTTTCAAAATACATCAAAATTGACATTTTAATTTTATCTTCTTTTTTTTCTTGACTCATTCGAATTAAATAAAATTTTCTAAATTACTTAAGAGCACTTCGGTGCTTCCTTATTATTCATAAATTTTGGTTTTCAAGAGATAATTGAAATAGAAAAACTGTTACTTTGAAAATATTTACAATAAACAGTTACTTAGTTAAGCATCTGTGTGGGATATTCGATTTATTATTAAATTTCTAAAATTATAATAAGATATTTTCGCTGTTTAAAAATAAATTGTCACGCAAATCAAGCATTTTAAAATGAATGGTATAAAAACCCTAAAGCCAAGAAGGAAAGTATTTCCTGGATTATTATTAACATTTTATTGTTAGTCAGGCTTTTGTTATGTTTCTATTATTGTTATATGATACGATTGCAAATTGCAATCATTGCATTAGCAGACTATGTAAAGGATGACATCTTTAATTCTTTACGTAGGTGCTTCAATTGCATATGAATTTGAAATTTTGTTTATTTGTACAAGAAATTCAGGTAAATTTATACTTATACGATAGTTTAATATAACCGTTATTTTCAATTAATTTTTCACGTTTACGTACCGCATAAGCATTTGACAAATTGAATATTCATTGCATTTATTGCTTTTTGTATTTTATTTGAAATGAAAATTTTGAATACATGATAACGTTTAGAAATTTTCGCCTTTCTATTAGCTATTTGGCCTCTGATGGTTACCGTAATATATGATTGAATTTTTTGCAAATAAATTTATTACATATCCTAAACTCGAAAGATTTATGAATTTTATTTTAAATATATGTATGATATGGTATTCATTTTTAAATCATAAGCATAAACATAATTCACTTGAATCCCACTTAATACTGAGATGGGCCTATCAGTTAAAATTCCAATTACCAAGCATAGCAAAAAAACATTTAAAAAAAAAAAAAACCCCCGTCGTATAGAAACTGGGTACAGTATTAGAGACGATAATCTGATAATAATGAATATTTGCATTTTTAATTTTTTTTTCTTCTAAAGTGTGAATTAATCATCGACTTAAAGTTACAACAGAGAGGTATTAAGAATTGAAGTAAATCCACAATTACATTCGAATAAGAAAGATATTATCCAGTCAATTTTTCAAATAAATCCTTGAATGAATGGATTTTAATCTAATGATTATAAAATTTGCATTACCTGCATTTACTTTATATGACAATGCCACACATAAGATATAAATTCAAAAAATTTAAATGATTGTGCATTTCAAGTAAATAATACACAAACGACTTGGTTTAAATTTAAAAAAAAAAGTACATATAATATTATGATCATTTTTAAATAAATTTTCAAATGTTTTGCATTTTAGAAAATGTATGTAGGCTTCGTCATTCTAATAAAGATGTATGGAATGGAGAAATGTATCTTATACATAAGGATGATGTATTAATTATCGTTTTAAATTTAAAAATAAAAACAAAAATTTTCAATTAATTTATGATGCTTTCTAAACAAAAAAAAAAAAAAACACACATCAAGTGGTCTCAATTACATACAGAAATAGCATCTGATAGAAAAATTATGTTTACCATAAAAATTAATGAAAAAAATAAATTTTTTCATTATAATGTTTGTGGTTCACACAAGCGTTACATTAAAAATACAGACACCTTTTTGGGCTAGTTAATGTTGGTGGATAAAAGCAAATACATCCTACAGTCATTTAACAAATGTAAATGTATCCTGCAAATGTGTCCATAGCCTACTATCAATGGTACTATCTACACGATCTACCTTCCTTTCTTCTCTCTTCTAGAAGAATTTAAAAGCACATAGAAAGATAAAAATAGGTGTATTAAATTTCTTTCTAAGAAAAACCATAATAAATTTTCCTAGTTTACTTTTTGTTTGTTTCTTTTTATTAGGTGATGCTTTTTTTCTTCGTATAAAATTTCTACTTTTTTTAATTTTTTTTATTTTTGTTTTCCATCGACTTTTTTTGTGTTTTTATATGAAAATTGTGAAATATTTAATTTAATCATAATTCACAATTTCTTCCGATTTTTTTTCCTCTCTTTTTTAAATTTTGTTTTTTTTTTTTTGATGTCATCTATTTTATTTCTTTTGTTAATTTTATTGTGTTTTTTTTTTGGTTATTATGAAATTTTTTATTTTTTTTCTACATTAAAATATTTATAAGATGTGAAATAAATTAGCATGTAGTATAAGCATTTTATAAATCAGGGATTTCCAACCTTTTGTGTGCGGTAGAGCACACTGTAAAAACTTATGATGAAAATATGAAGATATGTTGCTCATAAATTTTTTAATGCTTAAGCACTAAGATGCTCATTAGCCCAAAATTAGAAACCCCTGATATACATAAAAATAGATACACTAAAATTCTTTTTTTTTTTTTTTTTTTAAAAATGAAAATTTTCTGTTATTTATTGTGTTTCCATTCTAATATTTTTTTTTCTTTGTGATGTAAAGGGATAAAAATATTTACTCAAGCGCATGATTCATAGTCATGAATAATTAAAAATTTATTCCATATATTATTTATTTTTTTCGTTTCTATTTTGATGATTTTGATCAGTATAAATTTGATAAATAAAATAAAATGCAACTAGGCAATCCTTTTAAGTGAAAAATTAGGTCTGTGGTTTATTTTTTTTTATTTTGTTTTTTATTTTTTTTTTTTAAAATTTACACATAATTCATGCTTAACTGAAATCTATCCAATTACATTGCATACCTAATGCCCAAGTAAAACCCATCAAATATTTGACTGGTATGCAGCATAAATAATGTTGTTTATAGACCTGGTATAGAATTTAATTTTGATGTTATGATTGACGTATGCACATACAGATCATATGTCTAAATTTTTCTTATTTAGTTTATTACGTGTTTAAATTTTGCTACTTAAATGTACACTACAAAAAAAAAAAAAGATTAATATTAAGAGCCCGTCTATCCGTTAAACTAGAGATAAGATTTTTTTGTTTTTTAAATCTAATCGTAAAGTATTATGTAAAAATATCTATTAATCTGCTATAACCTCGAATAAACAGCTTTTCATCTTTTTTTCTACAACGTTACCGTCTTGAAGCTCAAATGTAAATTTGTCGACAACGTATATATAGCCTCAGTTTGATGAATACGTGCCTTAACAAAATATGAAAAAATTACTAGAAAATTTATATTTGTACATAAAACATGGTTAAAACATCATGAGTATCAAATTTAAACGTGAACAAACTGACATAAATGATTAAATCTGATGTTATAAATCGGCAAATTAAATTCCATACAAAAATGTGAAAAATTTTTTATTCAATTAAAAAAGTAAAAAATTTATATTTAGATTTTTTTTTAAATATTTTTCTTAGTTCATTTAATTGTTAATTTATTTATTAGTTTTGAGCATGTGTTTTTTTATATGGTTAACATGTGTAATTTTTTTTAAAATGTAAATCTCATTTTGGAAAAAATATTTTTCTAATGCAAGCACATGCATTACACTTAGATAAGTACATATGTATGTATGTACATGTGAGCATTATTAAGCAACAAATCAATATTATACACCTTTATATGACGATGAAAAACGATATCAATTTTCAAATAAATAATAATCAACTCAATAAAAATAGTATGTGATTGCAATAAATCAGAGTTAAACCATTTATGGGGAACATAAATACGACATGGTATGAAACAATTTTGGTATATCAACGTATTAGAAAAAAAGAAAAACGAAAATGATCAATTAAATTAGGTTGATGTGTTTGTAGTCGGTGTGATGAATCAATACACATACATACATTCATACATATATTGTATATTTTCTTTGTAATTTTTGTATAAATGTATCTGAGTAACTGAATTTGGAAATTGAATTATTTTATCGATTAATCTTTAATGAAAAATATGTACAGATAATCACCGTCCGAGGGTGATCCTTTGTCTTGAATAGTTACTCTAAACTTTACATAAACACTTTTTTACATCGTTTAACCGTCTCGATTTTGGCTCTGGCCTTCGTTCCAGTCCACTCTGAATGCAAAAATATCTTCATTTTGCAAACGTTCTTATAATCAGCGTTTGCGTTATCTTCTTAACAGAATTTCTGTCTCTGACAACTCTGTGTCATTTCGCTGACATTAAAATTTCATATTTATAAAATTTCGAACGAAATGAAAAATTAATTTGTTAACGAAAAATTTTTTCACAATTTGTAAATCGCATTGTACGAGAATTACCTCTACAATCAGACTTTGTACACTAAGTACTGAGTATGACAATTAATATATGTGATCAGATTTCTAAAAAAAAAAAAAAAAAAAAAAAATCAAAAAATCATACACTTACTATGTATCAAGAAACGGAATAAAATACAGTGAAGTTTTTTAATTAAACAGGTTAATTTTTATTTTGTTATGTAATTCACGTACTTTACTAAATAAATAAAATTTTTCTAATTGTTTAATTTGCAATACAGGTAAACACTTTTCAATCAGATATTAAATCGTAATATATACCTAGAAAAATTCTTTTAAGTTTTTTTTTTTTTTTTCGTATAAATGAATCTACGGCATAAAAAACGTTACAAAATATCTACACTTTGGCAATGCAAGCATTACGTATATGTATAGACATGTATACACACATACTATACGTATACGTACTCTTGACCTTGTTTGTATTTTTTGACGTAATCCTTTTTGAAAAAAAAAAAAAAATTTCTTTTGTATGATACATATCACACATATAAATCGAGATTTTCAGTTTTGTTTTATTTTTTAAAATTCTATTTATTGTTTTAAACAAATTTTTTAATTTTTATTTATTTATTTTTTGATTTTTTTTTTTTTTAAATGTTGTGTTCTACTGAGCTGCTTTTCAAAATGTACACATATGATTATTTTGTAATTGTAATTGTGATTCTATTAGAGAAGAATTTTTATTTGCCCATCTGAATTCTTGAACTTATATGCATATGTACATATATACATGATATAGAATATATATAGATACACGTATACAGACACATAGTGATATTTTATGTGAACATTATAGGCACACGATCTTAGAATATTAAGTAACATATAAAATAGATACATAGAATTTAAAAATTTTTCAAAAGAAAAAACAAAAACGAAATTGTTCGCTTTATAGAATCAATTATTTGGGTCAAGCATTTATTTTCTATAAATATTATAATCGATAATTATAAGAAAAAAATAAATTGTATTAACTAAAAATACACAAAAAAAAAAAGAAAAGATTTTCAAAAGAAATACACAACAAAAATTTTATGTATTTAAACAATTCAAGTAATAACGATCGTTTTGTTAGTCCTAGAGGTAAAAGAATTATTTTAAATAATTTTTAAATCATTTAAAAAATTGTTATTAAGAAAAAACACAAATATAAATTTAAAAATCAATCAAGAAATTTGTCATGTTTTATTGATTGTTTGTTTATATATAATAAACTGTCAATAATAACTGACTTTTTAAGTGAAAAATAGTAGTAGATACATTTCGTTTTATACTTTAAAATCATAAACGGTTGAAAATTTTTGAAAATGATGTAAGATCAATTAAAAGAGAACAACAATAGCAATAATTTAAGAATATGATAAAATCAAAATGATATGAAAAATTTCCGAAATCTTTAAAGAAAAATGTTAGTCGTATTTTGCAAAAAAAAAAAAAAAAAAAATTTAAATTGCAAGATTCATAATTGATGAACAAATTGAGACATGATAATGTTCGTACATTCATTGAAAAGGACGTTTTATTTCCTTTAATTTATGCTCATTAGAATTACGATGTTATGTTGCTTTTGAACATTGTAATGAAATTCATGAAACAGTGTAAATTGAAATTCAAAAAAATGTTTTTTAAACAACCGTCATTGTCACCGTATCGACAAGAGGAGGGGAAAAATAAATTTACTACCTAATTACAAATGTGTCTCTCGGCGTGAGCTGTGCGGGTGGTTAATCTTCCACCTTAGCATTTACTTGTGAAACACCTTGCGTAATTATCTCAGATATCTTTATGTGATCATCATTTAATTTTCTATTCGTATAGATGTAATTTACTTTAATATCATATACCTAATTGCACAAAAAGAAATCTAATGGCACACATATAATAGAAAATTTAAAATATTAAAATACTGTGTATATAAATACATGTAAAAGGTTAATATCGTGGTTAATTTTTATGTTGGCAATAATAATAAGTATAATATCGCAATTATATACATAAATGCATCGTTAATAATAAAATAATCTGTTATTTATTATAGTGTAATTGCACACAATATTATATGCAGTGTTTAATGAATTCATGATGATGATGTAGGTGCTGTAATAATAACTGTACATATTAGTGTGAATTTTTTAAAATGGTAATTTTTCATTTAAATGACAATAAAAAAGAAGAAAAAATTATTTTATAAGCTTAACAACAAAAATATACATGATACCAAGATTATTTAATTACGATAAAGCACCAAAGGTACGCATATACATATCATACAAGTCTATCATAGATACAAAAGTTGTAAATACGTATTATGAAGATAATCTGTGTTTTTCTTCGGTATTATGAATATTCATATGAATATAGTCATAGGAGCCATGTATCTGTTTACATATGTATGTACATATGTATATTGCAAAAATTCATTATACACAGGCACACCATATTATAATGTGTGGTGTAAAGATTTTGCAAATAATATGTGTATATGTATGTACATGCAATTTATCTACAAATTCTCTACAAACGGATGTATATACATATGTATACATATTAAAATGCATAAATTTTACAAAGTATTTTATTATCTGCACATGTACATCAATTTTACTTATATGTATACATGCTGTACAGTGTGTACAAAATAACTAATATAATTAAATATAGTAAGTAATAGATAGACAAATTGTAAAAATGTAACTGAAGTAACTAAAAATTTATTACTATATTGATAGGTTAAACATATGTAAAAAGATTTTAATCTCATCATCAATAATTTTAAACATTTCAATATTTTTTTATTATTTTTTATTTATTTTTTGTTTTTTTTAATGTATACGTATGATCCCTTTATGCTCAGTATAAAGTACATTAACTCAAGTATAATTATTCAGAGATATCCTACAGAATTTTATACCATGTATTACCACCTCAATTTCAATGACTATGTATGTATGTTTAAATATGTATGTTGTATCCAAGCACCTTGTGTAATGGATACGTACACCATTATGATGATGTTGCATACAGATAAAGTCATTTTGTATTATATATTTTTTGAATTTTCGAACTTTTATTTATTTTTACTTTTAGTGAAATATTTGATTGGTGTTAAATATATTATTTTACCATTATTTATCACTATAATAAATTTTTACAAAATCAATTGACAAGCACTTAATGTATACGTACATATATTGTAGTTCATATAATAAAGTGATCACAATTTTTCTTCTTTGTTTTTTATTGCATAAAATAATAGTGATCATGTTTTGGATTTTTGTTGTCCTTTTTTGATTAAAATTGAATTCATGTAACGTAAGGTATAAAAATGTATAAAAAGATTGATTAAACAATAGAATTTATACAAGAAAACATCATGTATTACAACTATGATCTTCATATTACTTTATTTCACATGATCATTGCCAATTTTTAGTTTTTCATTTAAAAAGGAAAAATGAATTAAAAAAAGAAATATTATTTATTACAATTTTATTGTTATTCAGGTGGTGATCACCAGTTACACAATTCATAAATCAAAAAATTGCAAAATAATTTTTACAACATATAATTCTTTTGTTTTTTTTTTTTGTATTGACTTGGCAATGAAATGTGATATTAAAAAGGAAGAAATATATCATTAATAAATAAACAACATGTAATCGATAAAAACGAAGAACTTACCAACAAGTTAAAAAAAAAAAAAAACTAAAGTCCATTATTTCATTTACAATTTTGTATTTTACAACGTTGTAATGTATACATTATTTTGATCGTACATACACGATCAGTATGTTTGTTTTCTTGGTACTCTCGCATGATTATTATATGTACGTACAGTGTATTTTACATGTAAAATTTATTTCTTCTTCAAGTTTTTCTTATGATGAATCTGAAGATTCATGATTTTGTTGAGTACATGAATGTCTTACTGAGATTTAAAAATGGAAAAAAAATAAATAAATAAGAAAAATTGTAGCTTTCGCTTTAAATCTTTTCTACGATTTGTACACGGTATAAAAGATATCTAAGCTGTGTTACTGAAGATTTACTTAAATCTAGAAATCTAGATGGTCATCATCATAAAATATATGATTTTTATTTATTTATTTATTTTTTTTATTTTATTTTATTTTATTTTTTTTTTTGTAGTAAGAATGAAATTCATATAATGTAGATACAGTAGATACATAGAAATTTCATTAAATGAACAAATGAAAACATCAATTAAAAGGAGAACAACATAAAGATATCACAATTCTACAAGTGATCACGTAATGTAAACTTTAAAAAAAAAAAAAAAAAAAAAAAGAAAAGAAAAGAGAAAAAGCCATAATAAAAGAAATCATAGAAAACCAATCATTTGTGTTTAGTAGCAGTAAAGCCAATCATTAATACCATATATTTTCTTAGACTTTTGTACAATTGCAATTATACACTGATCATGCTATTTACTTATAGATATTGACCCCCAAAAGAGGCAAGAAGAAAGAAAACGAAAAATCATTTTGCTTATAGCATTTTTTTGAAATTATTAAATTTAAAAAAGAAAAAAAAATTCTTTGATGGATCATTGCAACAATTCGATTAAAACATGAATTTGTTACTACTATAGGATTACTAAATTACCAACTATCTTTGATGTTTGTAACATGACAATATGCATGTTCAAATGATAATTACTTGAATTATGTATACGATCGCGATATGATATGATGATGTATGTATAGATCATCGGAAATATAAATGATATATAATTAAAGGAAATAAACATTTTTCTGTATTTGTTTTTCTAAATAGCGATAGTGGTCATTTTCATGATGATAAGCTAGTAAATATTGAGCACCTTTTCATTTTTTTTTTTTTTTTTTTTTTTAAAGAAAAAGAAGTAAATCTGTTGGCATTTGAACATGATCATGGGCATGCTAAAATAAATTTCTGCAGTCAGGCATTTTCTAAACCCTAGAGATTTATTTTTGTTTTTTGTGTTATTTTAAAATATGAAAGCTACCGCACTTTGATGTTTTCGTTTTTGCGTTCTTCGCTGTTTTTTTAATTTGTTTTTGTTTTGTTTACATTCATTTTTGAATAATGATAAATTTTTGTTTACGTAACTGCTTGATTTTAAAATAAAGTATTTTTTTCTCATCTCTTTATTGTTTCAATAAACAAAAAAAGCTATGCTTTAGCTTTATTCTAAAAAACAGAATTTTTCGTGTATACGAAAAAAAAGAAAAAAATAAAACAAAAAAAAATTTGGTGTGCGTTGGTGTTTTATTAACGCTAATCATATTAAAAATTCAGAAGTTCTTAACTTATCATATTAACAATTCAGGACCAAGGATAATTTTTGACATTTCATGATAAAATCTTTTTTGTTTTCAGCATTATATTTTTACTATCCATTTTTTTTTTTGTTTTTTAATAAAAAATGGTGTTCTTAAATACGAAAAAGCTTGAGAACCTCTGTTTTAGAGTCCGTATTTGCGTTCATATTGTGTAATTGTTAAATTAAAAAATTTGATGATTAATTATTGATAAAACAGAAATTTGGTTTGAATAAACAAAATTTTATAAGATGCTGTGGTTTCTTTCTCTTTTGTGTTTTTAATGTACATTTGCCAGATTTTTATATTTGGCTTATGATTGATATTTTGGCAATGATTTTTTCGATATTTTTAAAAAACAAAATTAAAAAAAGAATAAAAACAAAGTAGTAGGCAGTTGGTGCGTATCAAAATCCATGTAACATCCATAGTATGGATCTTGGGTGCGTATGAAAATATTTTTGGTTGTTGATGGTTGTTAAATAATTTGACGTTTGAATTCGCAACAATTACTCTATACAAAATGGCTCATTTTGTTCCAAAACACTGTTGGTAGTTGTCTTCAAATTTATCGATACACTGTTTCATCTGTCCAATTCTTAATGCTTATGAAACATTACCTGAAATATTTTTCTTGATGTTGCTGCCGATTTTTTTTCTTATACGAGGGTTGCTTGTATATCGTGGTTTTTGTTTATTTTTTTTTTTCGTATTTGAATTTTTGTTAAAAAAAAAAAAAAGAAAATAAAATTCATCTATACATGTGTACATCATATGGAACAAATTTGCGTCTATACACACGTACATCATTACAATACGTGTACATATGATCTCCTTGTATATTTTACACACAAAAAGTGTAAATGGTTGATTAAACATTTGTTTTACAAGGTAATTTAAATTTTTATTTTATTTTCATTTTTCTTTATGATATGAACATTTTATTAACTTCTTGAATTTTATAACTCTGTTAATATGAACGTAAAAATGAAAAATATCTTTCATAAAAGATATCCATGTACTATACACGTATTTCTTTAAAATAAATTACCTATATATTTACGTTTATAACATACAAAATATATCTAAAATAAAAAAACAAAGTAAAATAAAAAACATTAAATATTATGCTACTGTTTATAGAAAATTTTTTCCTTCTAAAAATACACTGTAAATATAATTCCAAATAATAAAAATGATCACATCACGATCACATCATAAAACAAAAAAAAAAAAAAAAATTGTTATGTTTATTTTTAACAAAAACGAATAAAAAAAAAATAAATGATTTTTGTTTTTCATAATTTGGTGCTTACGAAGGAGAGCCATAAATCAGTTTATATATTGTGTATTATTTTATGACAAAAATAAAAAGAAAAATTTTTAAAAAATAAAAAAATTATTAAGACAACAAAAAGTTGAAAAATATAAAAAAAAGGGTTTCATTTCTTTAAAAATACAAAATTTTTAATGGACTTATGTTACACATATGTGTAAAAATATTTTTTAGATATTTAGTTAGTAGTCGAAAAGTCAAAAAAAAAAAAAATCATATTTAAATTTCATAAAAACTGAAAGGCTCATTTGAATCTTTACAGTATACATACAAGTATAAATGGTATAGAACTATGTGCTTTATTGGTCAGGATATTTTGGTCTATTTAAGACAATTGATGCAAGATTTTCCTCTTGAATTTAAATTTGACTTTCTAGGTAGATGATTGTTTTTGTTTTATTCAACAGATGCATATGGATAAATTTTTGTTTTAAATTTTAAATATATTGTGGTATAGATATTACAATGTATAGTAGTATATTGTAATATGTATTGTACACCTAATATTCGCATTTTGTAACCATGTGTTTTGAAATGTTTTAAATAGAAATGTGTTTTAGAAATGAATGAAAAATAAAACCTTAAATGCTTGAGAATTTTTCATTTTTCACATTATTCATTGGTCGTTCATTCTTCAAAAAAAAAAAAAAAAAAAACAAACAAAAAAAAGATTCAAATTTCATTTAATTTTAGCTTGGCTTCTTTTAATTTTCCATTTAGTGTTTTGTAGTAAAATCCAACCCAGGGCGTGCTAGAATATCAAAGTTAGATATAGTACACCAAGACGTTTTCGAACTATAACCCGTTACTTCCTAATAAATCGTCCGAAATTATTTTTTGCATAAAATTCTGGACCAAAAGTTATCCATAATTTCGCCAATATATTAATTACCTTATTTATCCCTCATAGGTCATTCTCTCTCTCCCTCCGTTTAATGTTTTTTTTTTCAAAACTTCATTTGCTTAAATCTAAAGTTGAAATTTATTTCACTATTAATATCGATGAATACAAACGGCATTCATGGTATTTTGGATCAATGCCAAATCAATAAACTTTGGAATAAAAAAACAAAAAAAGCGAAGAGAAATTAAATATTATGACATAATTACATTTCAAGTAAATAAGAAATTTTTTGTATGTTTATAATATGTCGTCTACATACATAAATACATGGAATGATCTTTTGGTCACATAGAAAATCACCAAATGTTTTTTTTTTAATATTTATAATCGCGTATTCAAAATTTATCAAATTCAATGTACTTTGTGTACATTACAAAATATTTGTGTATTTATGTTAAATGAATTTTAAAAATCTTTGTAATGTACATACAAATGTGTCCACTGTCTAGGAGGCATGTAACATAGATACGTATGTATGTTTAATGTTTATACAAGTACAAGTAAGCATGATCATAATTTTAAAATTTACCTACGATACACCATGCAATGTGGTACAAGAGAAAATCATTTAAATTTGAAAATAAATTTTTTTGATTGTCAAAATTAATTTATAACAAATTGAAATGTACAGATACAAACAGAAATATTGTCTACATTTTGTATAAATGCATTTTATATATGAATTCTGATGATTTAGCAAATGAGGCTATTAAGTAATTGCCATTTTGGCAATGAACTCTAAAGAGATTATTAAATAAAAATGAAAAAAAAATAAAAAAATTTTTTTTCTCTATTAATTGCATAAATTTAAAACAAAGTTTAAAGAATATCGCAAGAATTTGTACACACCTGTTTACATTAAACGATTTTCAAAATAAATTTAAAAACAAATTAAAGAAAAATATGAAATAGATATTTAAATTATTTTCTGTTTTGATCATATGTTTTCATGACGGGGCAAAAAGCCATTGAATGTGGATTTTACGACTGTAATAGATTTTTTTTTAAAAATAAAAAAATTATGTATTTTCATGTTGTTTAAATGTTTCTAAATTACAAAAATCACTTAAATTCATGTGTAATTTGTAGGGATTTTTCAAAAAACGAATATGTCACAAAATTCTTTTAAATATAAACTTAAAAAATTATTTAGTAATAAACAGAACTTACAGTGGAAACCGTATATATAAGTATATTGGAGGAACAATAAAATTTGATCAATACTATGATTTTTATTTGTATTTTAAAAATTTAAAGCAATAACAAAAAATTATGCAAATAAGCTGATTTTCGTAGAGTAAAAGATGAAAGATAATGAGATAAAGATGAGAGATAAATGGAAGATAGGACCTCTGCGATACTAATAATTGCAGATTCTTATATGTTTCTTTCAAGATTTTTCTCAAAAAACAAAATATTAATTTGATTTTTTACTACATTATCCAGCTCATTATTACAAACACTATCCTTGTATATACAATTTCCACTGTATTTTATTTTTATTAAATTTTATCCAATAAAATTTTTTCTTTTTCTTCTTTTTTGATATGGGGCCAATGTTAATTAATTACACCACAATATTGTACATGAGGGAGGTCAAAAGGTTATAAGCCGTAAAAATAAAATTTTAGAGAAAAAAAATATACAAAATGAATTGCTAACATAAAAAACCAGAAAACATTGATGTAGAGAGAAAACGAATAAAATGTGTGAATTATAGGTTGCCATCATTTAATTATGTATTTGAAAACAAAAAAAAAAATGAAAAAGAAATTTACATTCACAGGTGCATTAGGTTATTCATATATTTTTTTTTTGTTTTCTGGTGATTTCAATTTTTGTTTATTCATATGCTATAATTGACACAAGAAACAGAATAAACATGGGTTTTTGTTTAATTTTATATCTTTCTGTTTTTTATTTCTTATTATTATTTTTTTTTAAAGAAAATAACAATAAATATTCTTGTTGATTTTTGCAATTTCTTTCATTGAAAATTATTTCTGTGTCATTACCAGAACACTTTATGTACCTGGATCTAAGGATAAGCTGAGGAAAAATACAACATTATGAGAATTTATGTACATACATATGTATGTATGTATGCCAAAAATTAAAATCAAATTTTTGTTTGTTTTCAAGTCATTTTTGAATGAACATAAAATTTAGTATTTTATTTAAATATGGTAAATTGCGGAGGAGATTATGGCTAATTCAGAGCTATGATGACAAAGAAGAAGAAGAAAAAAAAGTTGAAACACATGTTGAGTTAAAAACTGTCCCAACATTTTTTTCTGAATTTCTTTTTTATGTTCAGATTTTATTTAAAAAAAATTTTTTGCGGCTTATGATCCTTTTGTTTTAAGTTTGATATCTAAAATCTTTAAAATCTTAGATCTGAAACCTTGAAATAATTTAACATTTTTTTATGTGTCTCATTACGTGAGATAATTTTTGCCCATTTCAAAAGTCAAAAAAAAAAAAACTTTGAATTAACGTTCAGGATTTTCTACAGATCCTTTCAAAAATGCAAAAAAAAAAAGCTAAGCTACGTTTCAGCATTTAATTTCTATTCTAGACATGATCACGTAATAACTGATCTCGAATTTTTGCAATGTTTTGTTTTAGTATTAAATACGGTCTATGTGATCCCATTATAGGTTTTGATACTGAATTTATGGTATCTTTCAAAACTGCTATAACAATCTTGTATAGTGTTTTTGTTTGTTTGTTTTAATCACCCATTTAAAAACCGCAATTCTGAGAATTTAGAGCAGATATTTTTATCCAAAATTTTATGACTTTGTTTTGGAGTGTTATGTTAGATTTCGGTTTCACTTTCAATTTTCAGGTAAATCTCATTAGTTGTGTACATAAAAATTAAGTTAATAGGTATTTAAAAAACAAAAAAAAACTAAAACAAATAAACAAAAAACATTTAAAACAGTTTATGATTACAAAGCGGATTGCATAATAAAGTGAAGATCATAAAAGATGTGATTAACTTTTTCGTTCGAGATTTAAAAAATTTATTTTAAAAAAATTAAATAAAAGTTAAAATAAATTTAGGAAATTATTTCTTTTTATTTTCTTTAGAACATTTTAGACCAATTATTTCAAATGGTTTTAGACTAATTAAATGATCAGTTGAACGGTGATTCGCGTTTTTGTCTCATTTGTCGGATTTCATCAAAGACATCAGTTTGTATACTTAATACAAATTTAAAGTATATGATATTCTATAAATATATTGGCCAATTGATTGAAAATAGATCTCGCCAAGACAAAGTGGATGATTTTTCATGAAAACAAAATCAATGAAAATGTCTAAACCTTCAACAAAAAAGAATAGAAATGTTGTTGCATCTAATAAACGTGTAATAAAAATAATAAAAATCTATTACACAATAATAAAATATTAACAGTGTACATATGAACATGAAAAATTTAATCATTTATTTATTTTTAAAAAATATACGTAGCTAAATTTATATTTCTGTAGAAATCAGATTATAAAATCAATCAATCAAAAAAAAAAAAAAAAACAAAAAACAATATATAAAAATAAAAAACATATATGTGTGCATATATGGTAAGAACTTCATATTAATATACGGGATTATTTAAATACAGGAAAATAATGATGACGATGATGATGACGACGAATAACGACAATACCAGTAATAACAATTTAATGTGTTCATACGCAACAAAACATTTAAATTAAATTAAATGCAATTTATTAAAAATAATGAAAAATATTTCAATTTAAAAAAAAAAAAGTTTTTTTTTTTTTTTTTGTTATTTACATCAATTTGATCAATGATTTGATGTGATCATTTAGATGTATGCAGGTCTCATGTATATGTATGATGTATGATTTAATTTTAATTTATGTTTGTGTTTTATACTCACCCAAGATAACGTACGTTTTTTTTCTTATTTGAATTTATTGATTGTTAAATGAATTGAATGTTGATTATATTATTATGGATATTTTCTGTGAAATTATGTATGCAAATACCCGTACACCAATTCATGTACAAGATGTAATAAAATCATCGATTTTTTTTTTTTTTTTTGTATATTTTATTCATAAATATAATAAAATTTTTAAATTGTTTAAAAGCACATGCTTCTATCGTATAATAATATTGTGCCAATATTCGATTGTATATTTTAATTGTATATATATACAATTACACAGTATAAAAATGTAACAGTACACAAAATAATAAATCGCAAGTATCTATACACTAGATGCAGTCTATTGTATACTACATGTGATCGATCAATTTCTATTAATAATCAAAATAATAAATTTTTTTTTTCATTATAAAAATATTTTATTGATTCATTTGAATAATATATAGCGATGGTATATCCAATAAATTGCTTAGATCTCATGTATTTGCAGTATATGAGATTTAAAATTTAAAAAAAAAACAAAAAAAAAGCATCAGAAAAATAAATCGTTTATTTATATGCATAAAAAAATTAAATTTTTTATTCTTTTTCGCACATAAAACATTTGATATGTAAATTATTGTTTCATACACATTTATTTACTTATCCAATCACTTATTATTTCCTTACAATTTTCTACATAAAATGATCGTCATCACAATGAACAATAAATTTATGTAATTTCATTATAATGCAAAGTATTTTTACAAATTAAATAAAATATCGATATTATATTCTCACAATTGATTGCAATTAAAATAGAAAAATTATCTTTTGTATGAACAAGATAATTTAAAAAAAAAAAATGTTGTCGTATTTTGTTTTTTTTTTCTTTTTTTTTTCTTACAAACTTAAAAGATAATAAATCCTAATGATTCAAATTCGAATTTTTTATTACTCATGGAAAATCTGTAAAGTAAAGTTTATTTTAAAAATTGCAAAATTCTTCGATGCAATCTTCACTGTCCACTAGAAGTGTATTCACTAATTTTTTTTAGACACTAAAAATTTAACAAATTGACAAAGAACGTTATAGGTACTGACGAAGATTCAACAACGATATGTCCATAACAGTATCGATCGATTCATGAAACTGTCGAGGAACGAATAAAAAAGGATATCGATCTGATAATTGAAGAAATTTTTTTGGCGCTCTTCTACAAGGATTATTTTGATATTTTATTTTTTTATTTTCACATCAAAGTACACTTCACTTTGATTTCTAAAATTCACTGATAATCCTTTTTGAATACAGATTATTTAACTTAAATCAAAAAATTTGTAAAATCACAAAATATCCTTTTTGTTTTATAAACACTGTTCTTTATTTGAATTTTGAAATTTTACAAAAATTTCTCTTTGATCAATTAATGTTATGATACACTTTAAATTTATTTTCTACAATGATATAATTTAAATTTAAATACAAAATATTGTATAACTAAAATATTTATTATCCAATTTAACCGCCGACGATACGATCACATTTGACTAAACAACACCGGATCTCTTTAAGAAATAAAAACGTTTTCTACAAAATGTACAATTTTCTTGCAAATACAAATTATATACATATTATTTATTTATCATAGAAGTTAAAGTTGTTTTCTTCTTTAGATTCTTTTCGTTATTTCATTTTTAAAAAAAACGGGAAAAAAAACTGAAGAAAAGATATAGAAACTAAAAATATCGATATACATATATGTATGTATTGTGTCTGTGTGTATTTGTGTTTAAAGAAAATCAACGACGGATGAAGAAAAAATGATCCCTGTACAACACAGTAAGAAAAAAATAAAAATAAAATATATAAATACGAGATACCTCTATAATATGTTTCGCTCGGAAACGTTGAATATCGAATGCATAATGTGTACCACTAATATGTATTAGCTACATATGTGTTGTATTGATGTAGTGTATACATATGAGCTATTTGCTATAAGGGGACACAGAAATAATCATTTTAAAATTCTTCTCTATTCTCATTGATCGTGTCTTGTATACTAAAAACATTCATTTAAATTTAATTTTGATTTTTCAAATAATTTTTCTTACATTTACATATATATACTACTGTTTAATTGTATATTTTTGTTTTGATGAAATATACGTGTAATATAAAACTAACAATAAAATATTTTTATAATATTTTTCTTTAGTTTTAGAGGTGTTTGTAAAAATACGTTAATGGTGCGCGCGCGCATAATACTTTGTATAACGAACGGATGTAAATATAATGTGGATAGTGCAGTTCATAAACATTTTAAAATGTCTTGAAGAAAATTTGTAAAGATAAGAAACGGAAATTTATAATACTATAGTACTTCACAGAAGAGAAAAAGAGAATTTTTCTTCTTCAGAATATTTATAAGAGATTAACAAGTTAAAAATTTTGTTTTTTTCTTTTTTTTCTTGTAAAGATGAAAGGATTTTTAAATGTTTATACTCTGTCCATTAATATTATGCACTTAAGGTTCGGTATATTCCATTGCACAAAAAAATGTGTTACGAACAAATACATGTATGAAAACAGAAAAATAATGTTTGGTTCTGTGGTTCTATTGTACTTTGAATAATGATATTAAGATTCTGTGATTTTTGTGTCCAACACCAAGCTGATTATGATGAACTTGTATTTACATTTTATGTGATGCTATGATCACATAAAATATCATCACGATTATCTTAATCAGCTGCTGGTTTTTTGGTTAATTTTGTTGTTGTAATTTTAATAGCCTATGTGTTCTATACAATCTTATATCGTTGCTTATAGATACATACATTAAAATTAAAATCTTTTAAACGATCCTCTGCATGTATCACTTTACCGCTACATAGCTACTGGTATTACTTTCTTTCTTTAAAAAATCAAAATCAACTAAGAAGTTTATACGGGATAAATGATATTTTTGGACTTACATATATTCCTACTAGTTTAGTTTTAAATCAAATTTAAATTTAGTCTGATTATTTTTTAATCTTCCAAAACTGAAGAAATCTTGTAGATGATCTTGTATTTTATTGTTGTATTCAATTTTATAATTAAGATGTATGTAGAAATATGTATATTATGCGGTTGATGAATTCATTTAATTGTTCACAATCACAGTCTTGTGTAAATTGTTATGAGATACAAATCTCATTTAAGGCGGCTTAAATTTTTGATTTTAATTATAAAAAAAGAAAAATTTAACAAGAGATCACTTTCATAATTTTGGTAATTTGATCAAAGGTTAATTTAGCCCTTAAAATACTTTTAATTGTAAACCGTTTTTTCGATGAATTTCGTGTTCATATGACTTGACCTGATAATTAAGCCAGCAACAAAATTTTTTTCAAAACTAATCTTCATTTGTTGGTACAGATTCCCATTTCTTTTCTTCTATAAATTTAATTTGTACTTTTATAAGAAATTAAAAATCTTATTTAAAATTTTATAAATTAATCCGTTAAATTAATAATTTGAAAAATTAAAAAATACTGTACGAGATTTCCATCAAAAATTCATCTGATCAAAATATTGAATACGCAGAATACACATACAAAGCTTGATTTGTATTTGTTGTACATATGCATATATGAATGTATAAATCCATCATAAATGGTTAAGAAAATTTATGAATGATCTTCAAGATCGTTTTCGCTTTCTAAAAAAAAAAAAAAAAAAGGAAAAAAAATGTTTGAAGAAAACGAGATAAATTTTTTGTTTTCAGAAAAATAAACAAAATATTGAGATTTTTTATCTTTATTTTTATTTAGTCATAATCAATGAAGATCATTGATGATCAGAAATGCAACAACTGTTGGTTTGGTGTGTATTTACAATAGCATTTAAGATTTTTTTTCTTTTTCTTTTGATAAAAAATAAAAGAAAAATTAAATTTATGGTGAAAGTGAATTTACACGATCGTGTATCGTATACGTATGTGAGAAGAATCAAAACATCAGAATAGAATTGAATGAAAAGTCAAATAAATAATTATTTTTTGTTTTTTTTTTATTTTTCTTTCCTCTTCGATGGTTTATGACTCTGATATCGAGCCACTGCCTTCTTAAAATAAATATGTATAAAATTTAAGGGAAAGAGCACGTATACAGGTTTTTTGAGGTGCATTTACACATATAGAATACAAAATGCAATTCAATAATAAAAGTGAATGATGCATTTTTTTTTTTTTACTGCTGATGTTTGTATCTTTTTTTTTATTATTTGAATTGTTAACCTCTTTAAATAACCGGAAGGAACCTTATTATATTATTTTTTCATTTATTTATTTATTATAATTTTTTTTTTTTTTAGAAAGAAATGGAAGTATTGAATGTGTACGCACATAATAAAAATATAATGATATGATGATCATAATGAAAATTTTTATTATTTACGTTGATAACAATAATTGTTATGATTTTAGTTTTTTTATTTTTCTGTTTTTTTTTTTTTTTTTTTTTAAATAAAATTTCAATTGTTACTTTATGACAGATAGAAGAAAGGATATAACACCTGCACTACAAACAGAAATGATGTGTCAAAATTCATGTCATCACATTTTGTAATTTAGAGGAATTATAAAGGATTTGTCTTTCTTCAAAATTTCAAAAAAAAAAAAAAAATAAAAATAAAAAAATAAATAAATTAAAATGAGAAACAATGCCAGGTCAAAACATAAATATTTATTGCCGGATGAATACATATAGCAATCCGATGGTGTATTGAATTAAATCAAATTAAATGGTAAACAGAATTCATTTTATTTTCATATTATTTTTAGGTGACGTAAGTATATAGAGTATACGTATCCCTTTGGTATCTTTACACTGATTTCTATTTAAAGTACCCATTCTTTTCACGTGATTCAGAATTTAATTAAATTTAATTAAAAATCTAGAAAAAATGCCATAAAAATTTTATGATTCATTTTTTGTTTATATCAGTACTTTGTGTAATGGATTGAGTGAATGTATGAAAGATACATACACTGCATACAACATATACATATGTACATACATAAGTAGCTATAAATCTTCAGTATAAACCACAGACGTACCCTGGTAGACTAATTTTGTAATTTATGTTATAAAAATTATTTTTTACGTTTATGTACGAGTAAATAAAATACAAATTACAAAATTTGTCGATCATCCCCATAAATAATATATCCCATCTTCAATAGCTTAAGACACATACTAAGTCACTATTTTTTTATTATGAGATTTTTTTTTTTTTTTTTACCCTCTAGAATATCAAAAAAAAATCATTTTATTATACAGATATTTTAGAGACATTTTTGTCATTCAAATTGAAATGTAATAAAATAAATCATTCGGTTATACGTTAAAATTGGATATTAGATATTGTGTATTTTTGAAAAAAAAAAAAATGAAGAAAAACTTGGAGGTATTCACATTGCACTCTATTCGTGAGTTTTTTAGGGATCTCGAGAGAATTCAAAGTATTTGGACGAAATTATCATTAAACTGCATGTTGTATTATACATACATATACATATGTCCATTCCACAATTGATATTGACTGTCGAAATGATAATGATAGCAATTTGATGTGGGTATTAGAATTGATTATAACATAAATTAGTGGTTGAATCACTAAAGGTCGAACTTATTTAGATTTCGTGCAAATTAAATGTAATTCATTATCATCAGTATCGTAAATTAACATAAATATTGCATTAATTCACTGTTTGAGAAAAATTTAATTAACATGGGGTAAGAGAATATTGGTTAAGGAAACTTCACTATGTATGTATATATGTGTATGTATGTTCTCGACTAAAAGACCTATTGATATCTTCCAAAATCTTGCAAAAGCCACGGAAAAAACGAGAAAATAAAGGAAAAATAAAAAAGTTTTTTAATGCGGAGGCGGTTAATCTTCTGTATACTGTGTATATTCAAAGATAAAATGTGAAGATTGATTATAACATGAAAAGATTTAAAAGATCATTACAACTAAGTCAAAGAAACAAAATATGATGAAAAAAAAAACAAAAACAAAACTTAAAAGTGATTTAGAATTCCAGAAAAGCAATAGAGATTCATTTATCTATTTCATATACATATACCACATACACATATGTACATACCTACAAAGTACGTAAATTACGAAATGACAATATAAAGATAAACTACACTGCATATTTTAACGGTATCATATCGCGCATACATTAAATTACATGCATAGCTTTTTTACATAAATAATGATTGACAATGACATAAGTCACATATGGTACATTACATTGGTATTTTGTTTTGTTGCTATATCATATGTATAACACGGAAAATCCATGTCATCATTAGTTTTAAAAATAAATGTGGTGGTGTCTAAAAAAAATTATGTTTTATGTACTGTATATACACATTTCACTGTTAGAATTAATTTTAGCATATCCTAATATGCATGTATGTAATGTATATATATATTGCGTTAAGAAATGTTAAATCAAAATAGTGATAGCCTTCTTGTAAAAGTAGACAATGTTAAAAAATATCTATGTACATATGTAGGTGTATTTTGTCAAATTTTGAATTTAAAAAAAAAGAGTCTAATTAGAGGGGTATTAACATAGTATAATTGATGACAACTTGATTGTGTGGTTGTATGCATTACATATAACTGCATTTCATTCTATACATATTGTATTGCAACATAACATACACTAAATTTTAATCATATATGAAATGTGATTTCCGGGAGTTTTCCCATACTATAAACATTTCTATCAGAATATTATGCATTTAAATTCTTTTAAACAGGTGTATTTCCGGCTTAAAATAGATACAAAAATATACCAAAAACAAAAAATCAAATAATTGAAAAGATAAATAAAAGTATATGCGATAATAAGAAATGATTGGAGGAAATCTTTTGTATAAAAAACACCAGAATTTCCATTAATTATATTGAATTGTATCGATAAATACGAAAAATTGACAAACTGTTGATGTAAGGTAGGAAGATTATGATGAAAGATTTTTATTTCCTGTTTCCGATTTACAAGGAATTTTAATATCTCATCGTTAGCTCTTCAACAATTACTTAATAGCCATTTTGTCGGATATCGATTCAATTTCATCAAAAAATTATCTGCGTTTGTTTACATTTTTAAAGAAATGAATCAGGAGATTAGATCTTGACCATGCAACATAATTTTAAAAATTAGGAGAATTAGTTTAGGATACCAAGGAATTAAAACGAGATGAATTAATATCCATAGCGTGGAAAAAGGAAGTATTTAGTTCGTTGAATTTTTAATTTAATAATCAAAAGAAAATATGAGAAAATGAAATTTGAAAGATGACAAGATGAAAAATTGCCAGGTTTCTCATATGTATGTATGTGAGGCAGGGGATTCAAGACTGGCTCGTGCTAAGTGGAAAAAAGCAAAGAGGATCATCATGGATATGATCATAGTTTACTTTGTATACCTACATATGTATGTATGTAATTGTTATTAAATTCACACCTTTGGTTACACATTCCATAAATTTTAGACATAAAAAAAATTTTCGAAACATTCAAATATGGACTACAAAAAAATAATTTGTTTTTAATGCTTTGTGTATACTACATTGTAATCAGTCCAACACATATAAACACAGAGAAGACCTTGGCTCGATATATGCTGGTAGAGCTATTGAACAAAAAGCAAATATACATACATAACATATGAAATGTCCAGATACACATGGGCACAATTTATACGTATACATGTAGATACATTTTAAAATTTATGAAATTTTTAATTTGAATTGATTTCAAAAAAATTTATAGTTTGACATATAAGGACATCAACAAAAAATCATTTTATTTATTTAAATTTTTTTATGTATTAAAATTTTTTTATTGTTTTTTGTTTTTAAATTTATTAATTGCATATATATTCGTTTTACATGTACACACACATACATATATGTATATACTCTCTAAACAGAATGTGATTTGAATATGAAAATATAATTTTATTATTTTATTTTTACATTGATTTTTAATTCATTTTAAAAACACATTTTTATTAACAAATTCTGGGCACGAGTATACCTCACGTGTGTCACATGAAATAAACAAATAATTTTATAACTACATACATACATATTACAACCAATGGTATATCCATATCACATAATTTACCATTATTTATCATCATCATTAATAAATTCTTAGTTTATTCTTGATTCTCTTGGTGGTATCTTTTTTATGATTTTTTTTTTCGTCTTAATAACGTGAATAACAAGAATAGACCATTCTACAAACAAGATAAAAATACATACCGCAAAAATAAAAAAAATTTGTTTGTTTTATACCTGTATTCGAAATATTTTGATTCTGATTGACTTGACAGCAAATCTCCTGTCTTTTTTTTTTTTTTTAATAATGATGAAAAAAAGAAGAAGAAAACCTCCCTCTTGTTTATTTTAGAAAAAAAAAATTTTTTTTTTAAAACCTTGTGAATGTGTGGAGTAGATTAGCGTAGATATTTTATATCTTTTCTTGTACAGTCTGTAAGTAGCTCATCAGGTCTCAGGTATATCTTCCAATGTATATACATATAACGTGTGTACGGAACCGTTGATTAAAAATTGGATACTTGATAAACATTTTTGCAATCTATCTACTGTATCTCTTCTGTACACCAAAAAGCATAGAAAAATCTTTAACTTAAACGAAAAAATAAAAGATATCTATTCGTTGCACCTACATATATCTGTACGTACTTTCGTATATATAGATATTTTCAGTGGTCGATTGCTTGTCTGGAATTAATTAGTGAAAATGATACAAGACATCAATGATATTGTTGGAATTTTTTTTTTTTTTTTTTTTTTTTTGTTTTTTTGTATTTCGCTGTTGAAGTATCTGCACTTTATCATATATTTGTTTGTGTACATCTCCATTTATGTAGATTTCTGTTTATAAGATGTGTTGATAGGTGACTTTTTTTTTTTAACAAAAAGGAAATCAACAAAGCATAGCTAATCGAATAACAGCAAAAATGAAAATAAATAAATAAATAATTCAAGGTCTTTGATAAAAGTATAAATGCTTCAAAGAGCCCAAAAATACGTATACCAAAGTAAAAAACATCAACTAAAAACGTATACATATGAATAGGAAACCTAAAAATATTTTCCCAGGGAATATAAGTAAAAGAAATCGTCGAATACGTGAAATTATTATGGTGTTAAGGTGACTCTAAGGTTATACTGGTTGATTTGTTTTCATTTGATATGTAGTTTTCGAATGTTATTTAGTTTATTAATAAATATATGCATAATGATCTTCTTAAAGTGTACATACAACATTATCATTACACTTATATATGTATGTATGTATATCTCATCATCGTTTAATGATGATCAACCATATGTACATATGTATAATGATGCATAAGTACCATTTAAAAGGAAAATACTACTTGGATCATTTTGACTACTTTCGGATTTTAAACTCTTAAAAATATTTGTTATAACCGTTTTAAGTAGCAATGATAAAACACTCATTTAAGAGTATTTGAGTCCAAACTTAATTGTAAATTATATGTACGTACAAATGTTTTTATTACATAAAATAACAAATTTAGAATACCTAAGTGCGTATCTATTTCATTTACAAAAAAAAAAAAAAGAAAAAAAAAACAGATTAAATTTTTAAAATTTTCATTTTTAAGTACCGAATACGTATTACCATAAAAATGTCTTTTTAAATTCTTAATTTTTTTTTTTTTTTTATTTCTATTAAAATGATTTTTTTCTTTATTTTATCATCTAATATTTAATATTCTGTAGATATTCTCTACTGACTAGACTAGAAAACAATTTTTTATTTAATTTTTTGTTTTGAATATTTTGATGTGCATGAGGAAATTTTCTGATCAAAAAATCAAAAAAATTTCCAGAATTATTAAAATTCAGTTAAAAAATTTTAAAATAAATAATAGAATGCATCATGACAAAGGGAAAAAATATGGGATTTAAATTTGATCCATTGTAACATATTCAAGTAAAACTTTGTAAATAAAAAAATATATTACAATGATTATGTTAATTACAAGATCGTCCAGGAACAATCCCAGAAATCTAGAAAATAAAATTTAAGGGTTTTAGAGGCAAATTCTTTATCATTGTTATTAGATTTTTTATGGTTAACTTCATCAAATTAGCACTGATCCTTTTTACATTTTATAAACTTTCCCACAGTGTCCCATTTAAAATGATATATTTTGTAACTACTTCATACTTTCAATTTTACATTTTGTCATTTATGCATTATTGCTTCTGTTAATTTATAACAATTTGATTTGATTTTTTTTTTTTTTTTTGCTAAAAAAATATAATACCCGTAATTATCGTTAACAATGTGGTTAATGTGTCATTTTAATGATCATATAAAAATAAAATTGAAATATTTATGTACAAAATATACTTTATATGTTTTATTATGCATTTAATATTATAAATTCTATACAGTCATTTGAATTTTATGATCATATGTATGTATATTTAAAAATGATGATCATTACATAGCAATAAATATGGATCGTTAAAATTATTATAATGCATAAATATATACAAAATGCACATTTAATTATCTTTTATTTTTTCCATTGTTTTTTTAAAAAATTTTTTTATTCTTGTAATTGATTTTTCAGGAATGATGAGAGATAGAGAGAAGGGGGAAGGGAAGAGGTGAAGAGACAGAAAAAAGAATAAAACACATAATAACAATGGTTATAATGATTATTTTCACACCTACATACAGGTATTCATCGATCTTTGTTGTTTTCATTTTATTTTTAAAAGATCATCGTCAGAATATTCTTTTAACCCTAGAATCAATAAACGAAGTAGAAGAATTTTTTTTTTTTGCATACTAATTATATGCAAATGATACATGCGTTTCTAGAGTTAAAAGCTAAGACTGCTTACAAGAATTTTGTTTTCATATATTTGCATAAAATTAACTACTTAACATGTAACTTACCGTCTGTATCATCATTATCATTATCATCGTCATATAATCATTAAATTGTCCTATTAACATAAGATACTGTATTAGGTATTCGTGATGATTTGAAGAATGATGGGTGGATATGTGATACATGTTGTATACATACATACAGCGAAAAAATTGATAATAGCTTAATGGCATGTATTTATTTTACCTGTGGCGACATTGTAATTTAATATAGCATCCATCTAATATTGTAATAAAGTTTTAAAGCTAAACGATCTTCTGATAATGATGATGATCTCTAAATGCAATTTTATTGGTTTTATACACGTATATGGCACTTAATTATTCATTTATATCTTTTAAAACCACACACACACAGTCATAGACACCCTCTCATCGTTTATGCAATTTGAATGTAATCACATATAAAAACATCATCAGGTGGTATCAATGAATTCATTTGCGGTTACTTAAACACTTTTTAATGATCACAATGAGAAGTAAAAAACAACCGCTTAAATATTTAACGACATGTTTGATTTCGTGAATGTACATATCGTCAGTCAGTCAATTTACCTTTTTTTTTTCTGAACTGAAGTTCTTAAACACGATTTTAATGAAAATTTAAAGTAAAAAAAAAAAAGTAGAAGACGACCAACCACAAAATAGCATCGTTTAGAACGTATAAATTATTAAACAGTTAATACACACGTCTTCGTATTTATAATAATGAAAAGCAAAACAAAATTATTGTTGATACTTTTGAAGAACACTAAAAATAATGATATTTAACTCTTAAACACCTTCTCTTTTATTTTTTAGTGGTATACATAATGTGATGTTGCGGTATCTTTTGTATACGGTTCCTACGACGATAAACGGCGGTATATGGTATCTCGGTACCTGTACTTTACCATCATCATCCTCATGGCATGATCAATCTACTCAGTGTTAAAAAGAACACATTTTTCTAAGATATTTAATTGGTGACTTGTCACCTTTAAAACCAGTAAATACCTCACGTTTTTTACATAACGTTTTTCTTTTTGAATTTTAAATTCTACTTATCAGCAGGTATGCTAATGGGTAATTTAGAATTTTTTTTTTTTTTGTTTTCATTTACTTTAAAGGCCTGTCTATGAATTACGATGGTGTATAGAGGAATATTTTAAATCTTCTTTTCCTTCTTCTTCCTTCATTGCAGCATTAGTCTCATTTACTTTTGGGTCAGCAAAAAAAAAAAAAATTGTGATTTAATGAGAATTTTTCAATTTATTAGGTAATAAATAAAATATCGCATTTTAATTATTACATGAAATATGCACATTACTGCACATTCGATGTGAAAATGGGAAATTTTTATTGCTTGCATACAAAACGCACAATTTTACAATACTTCATTGTTTACGCGTACTGTCGGTTTTTCCGTGTATGTATGTTGCTTGCAGTTATTAAAATTAACAAATGCAAAAATATAATTACAACATTTGTTTATTTAATTAAAAAAGTGTTAAAAAATTTCCTGTATATAATGAATGATTGCTTTTTTCTGTTTAAATGAATTAATTTATTGTATGGATACGAGTAAAAATGAAATCAAAAGTTCATGTTTATACTTCGTAGGTGTTCCATTATTCATTTATTTTCCATTTGACATAATTTTAAAACCACAAAAATAATTAAAGGTGATTCTAGTTGTGGATAAAAAATCATTCAAAAGAAAAAATTTTAACGTAGATATCTGGCATTGTAGGTCTTACAGAAACATTTTACATAACCCCTAGAATTTTTCTTTTTTTTTCTTGGTTTTGTCAATTAATTTTAATGGAGTGTCATATTTCTTTATGATCACATTGCGTTCATTATGAAAAACGTACAGACTTGTCCACATATATATATATATACATATACATATAACGCACATACATATATTTCTTAAAATAGAAAAATAAATTTTTTTTTGTTTGCATCATTAATTATGCTTTACGGGTATGTATTATGGTATTTTGGGTAATAATTTTCCTTATTAGAGTTCTACTTTCTATTATATAGAGTTTGCTATTTTTCTCAATGTAATTAAAGTGAAAACATTTTTTAAGAAATGACAACGGAAACTGTTGTATAAATTCATGCATTGTTTGTATTTTCGAATCATTTTTAGTTATGACACAACAAACGTTTATTGACCTTGATGGCATAAAAAAAATTGTCCATTCATTGATTCTGTTTAGGTTGATTGAATAATTTGAATACTTTTCTTTTATCATCTTTTTCTATCATCAATTTCAAATTTATTATCTTTATAAGCGTTATCTGTCTTTCAAGATCAGCTTTCACTAATATATACTCGTTGATGATTTTAGTTCAAAGAGTTTTTTATTCTTTACAAAATAAAAAAATAGGTTTCAGTACTGAAGGTACATATGCACATATGAAGATATGTTTATATATACATACGTATGTTTATTCTTATACAAATGCTCTAGACAATTCTTTTAAAAATTTTTAACCGATTTTTCACTTAATAATAAATGACATAAACTTGATGGCATTCATTGATGGTCAGTTTATATTTTATGAACAATACAATAAATTTTTCAGCATTTCAAGCAAACTATTATTAAAATTAATTTAGAAAAAGAAAATCAATAATTTTCCTTTTCGTTTTCCACACGGTCCTTTAACAGATTTTTGTTTTTGTTTGCTGTAATCATAAAATACGACTTCTGATATTTAATTTTGATTTATAGTTGCAAGTGAGATTTATTTTTATTTATTTATTTTTTTTTTTAAATCTATTTTTATTTTAAAATTTATATTTATGTTTAAGCGTATGTTTTATGCATGCATGGTTCATTTTAATATTTTCATTTTTTGATTTATCAGAACGAGTTGCTTTACATAAGGCATCACAGAATATTCATGTCAGTAAGGCTTCAGCTTTGATTTGCAAGATAAGTACATATATGATCAAAATAAATCATAAATCATAATCTATAGCCTGACAGACCATATTGGTCTTTATCTTCCATAGGATAGAATAAATAGAGTGTAGTTAAAGAAATACTAGTAAGATGTCATGCACATTACTTATCTAAAAACCATTAATTCATGGAACATAACTTAGAAGAGATTATTGTGCCAGAAACAGTCTTGTCTGTATGAAAAATGTTTCTAAATTAAGGACACCCTGTATATTTTCATTATGGGTGGTTTTCTTCTTTATCTATTTTATGTATGGATAAGTGAATAAATTATATATCTAAATCTAAAAAATTTATGAAAAATATTTTTTATGTGTTTTGGAAGTGATAAAGATTTTCCTCATACATACATAGCTTTCATTTTTCGGTAATAGTCCGTGATAAATTCATTTTATCATGGAATTAAAAATATTTTTTATTTACATCTAAGAAAAAATTATTTATGACCATTCTGCGAGAAATATACTCGTGCCATAAAATACGATATATGTATTTATAAAATCCGTAAATAAAAAAAACAAAATGAATAAAAATGATAAACTTCGAATTCAATAAAAATTTTATAACATACGCATACATATGCATATTCTCTTACTTTTTTTGTTTTGTTTTTATTTTTCTCTTTCACATATACATATTTACTTATTCGCAAAAGCTTCCAAAAATTGTCATATATCGATTAATAAATAAATTTAAATAAATTGAATGTAAAATTAAAAATATTTAAAAATAATAATAAAATCAGTTTAGGGAAATGAAAATGGTGAAAAGCTTTTAGAAATCTTGATTAAGCTTAGCATTCATTGCAGAGTGTAATATAAGTATATTTCAGACTGTGTGAGATATTTAAAATTTTCTTACTTTTCCCTTAAATTTCCTTAGTAATTCCTAAAAAATTTGACGGAAAAGTAAGAAAATTTCAAATTTCGCAAACAACCTGTGATGTAAATCCCCACATTTCAGATAGATTTATATGGATTTATGTACTTGTATTTTAATTCTCTCGGGGTTTTTAAGAATCTGAATAACAATTAAATATTTAAAAATGTAAAAAATGTAAATGTAAAAATGTTAACAACTCGATGTGCATATATAAGTGTTTATTGTTTGATTTGAACAGAGCAGAGACATTATATACATGTAAAGCAATTGTGAGTACGGTATGAATTGAACAAATTGATAAAATTAACGTATTAAAGATTTAATAAAAGGTGAAAACTACATTGTAATTGCGGGTGGTGTTGGATGTTTGTAACTTTTTACATACAAATTTTACCTTATTGGATTTTACTATCAGTTACCAATACTAAGCGTTCATTAATAATATGTAAATAAATGCGAGGGCATTTTCATACAACGCATATTCTGATTGCAGATATGTAAAGGTGCAATGATTTTCCGAAGGATAATTTAAATCTATTTGTGTGCTTTTAAAGCGACCAACGTCATGTTAAAGCTGTTGTCTTGTATTTGCCGCTTTTCCTTTTTCTTCCTTGTAGGCCTATATAACAAATAATAGATTTTTGTCAGAACTATCGGATTTCTCTACTAGATTTGTCAGTCATCTATACATCGCATCTTGAAATTACTCATTGACTACTACTGATTGGTAGCCTGACCAAATTCAGATTAGATTCTTTTTAATATTTTGCAAAGAAGATATGTTTCATATTAAACAATTTAGTTGAATATTTGAATTTTATCAGTCGTAAATTATATACAAAGCAATATTGCATTATTGAAAGTCACCCATAATTTTCATATTTTCATTCAAGAGAGCATACAACTTGTATTGTATGATGATAAATTATAAAACAAACATATAAGTACGAAAATTATCAGACATATTGTATTTTACATGAAGATAAAAACGTTTTAAATTGTATGGTTGATGGCACTGAATTATTTAAGCTATAAAAATGTATAAAGTATAAAATGATTTTGAATTTCAGAGTTATATTTAAATTTATTCATGTATGGTATGTACAATAAAATAAAATGAAATTAAAAATGAGAGCAATTAACGTTTTTGTTGTTAATTTATTCAAGCAGATAAATAATATATGGATACAATTCATATATACAATATATAATGATATTTTTTATTTAAGTAAAAGCAAGCAAGCAAATAAATATTTGTGGTGAATTTTCAATTTTTATATTATTCAATGAAAAATTTTTATGACTGAATCAGATAGAATATAGAGTACAATAAGAAAGTAAAAGAGTCAAATAATAAAATTTAGTTCAATCACATTTCGAAATTTTTTGTTTTATTTATTACATTTAAATTTAATTAATTTTCTTGTTTTTATTTGTGATTCAAATTAAAAAAAAAACAGTGTCATATCTATTTTCTTAAACGAAAAAAAAAATTCTGTGAAATTTAGTAAACCTACACAAAAAACAAAAAAGAAAAAAGAAATTTCATAATTTTTGTTTTTCAAATTTATTTACTTTGATTTTAAATAATTGAGAAAAAAATAAAAATAAAAATAAATAAAATGTTTGATACTAAAACATTAATTTTATCAATTCAAAAGAGAGAATGTTTATGGAATACAGAATTACCAGATTATACGAAACGTGAATTAAAAGATCAAGCATGGCGTGAAGTTGCAGAAGAAGTAACTAAAGAATGGAATATATTAGATAAACAGGAACAATATATTAGAAGTAAACAAAAAAAAAAAAAAAATGAATTTTACAGGGTAGTCCAGAAGTCATATTACCGTTTAGAAATACATATAATAAATTGATGTGAAACACTTTGTAGTAGTCCCACAAGTATGTACAGCTGTCTCTCTCTAAAGCATGATATAAAATTGTTAAAAAAAAACCACTTGCTTAATTTAAGGATTACCCTGTACTTACATACACACATAGATTTGTTTGAATATTCTTATAAAATATGCAATAAAATGCCAATAGAAAGAAATTAATTAATTAATTTTGATCTTTTGACAGTTGCAGATCTTAAAACTAAATGGGGTAATATACGACATTATTATAAGCGTGATAAAGAGATTTTTGAGAATGATCAATTAACAACAAAAAAACGTAAATATGTATTTTCTGAAATTTTATCATTTCTTGATCCAGTATTTGATAAAATGAAGTAAGCATTATATAATATTTAAAATAAATAATTCACCATTTTCAATTTCCTATTTTCCACTAATTTAAATTTTTCACTTATCTGCCATATTGGATTTTTCTTTTGTCCATCATTTTAAATTCTAAATAATATTTTTAAATATCTCCTTTTTTAGAAATAAATTTTTATTCATTTTTTGTTACTATCTATCCAGTAGCGTAGACACTACTTGGACAGTGAATTTATCATGAATCATTTTTCTTGAGAAAATAACATGAACAAATAATTTTTCTTCTCTGTTTTATTTTAAACAAATTTTTTTTTCTAGAAATGATGAAAATCAAAGTAATCATGAAAATGAATATGAAGAAAATGTAGAAATATCCAACAGATTAGAAAATTATTTAGATTTCAATTTTCATAATGGCACCACAGTACCATCAACAACAAATCAAATTAAAACTGAAATTTTGGATGATATCATAAAGACATCATCAACATCTTCTTTGCCAAAAATCAGTAAACCATCAACAATATCACGTAAAAGAAAATATACAAATTTATTGGAAAAAGGCATTTACCATTTATTGAAAGGAATAAACCAAAAGGAATACATAAGCGCAAATACAACAGATAATCCGAATGCATTATTTCTGTTAAGTTTAACAAATGAAATGGATCGAATGAATCCAACAGAAAATTTACAATTTAAAATTTCTATATTAGAGTTATTAAAAAATATGAAATTATCATCTGAATCTTCATCATCGTTTTTAGGATCAGAACAAAATTTTCATCAAACACCAACGGTATCAAAAAAACCATCAACATTTTTTGGAATATCATCGATAACAGAACAACAATCGAAACGCAGTAAATCAAAAGCATCATCATCTACACAGATTGTATCAGGTGGACAACGATCTGAATTTCCGATTACATCATCAATAACTGAAACATCAGTTTTAACTAAACATCATAATCATTATCATCGTCGCAATCAATTATCCAAAAATTTTACATTAAATAATGACGAAAATGTTGAACAACAACAACAACAAAATAATTTAAATGTTTTGCCATCAAATTTATCAGCATCATCATCACCATTCATTATGAATCCATCAATATTAGAATTAACGTCATCACTAAGTGCATTATATAAATCACTTGGTGATTATGTCAATAACAAATAAAATTCGATTTTTTATTTTAATTGTTTTACTTTCAAAGAATGTGAATAAATTTCTTTTATGGAAACTTTTGAAAATGTTATACTGTTGTCCCGATGTTTAAATCAATTATCCAGATTTTTTATTTATTTATTTATTTTTTTTTTTTTTCATATGTTGTTATATAACTTTGAGAAGGTGAAGGCCAAGAAACGAAAAATATCCTTCAACTGAGGTTGTTTATACAAATTCTTTTTATTAATGAAAATTTCATTGAAAAATTAACTCAAAACAAATTTGCATAATAATGTGTGAATTCATTTTTATTTTTTAATTAACGTGTAAAAAACCTGTGACTATTGATTTAATTGATACTTTGAAATAAATGCATATTTCTATTTAATTTTAAAAAGGTAAACTAAAAAATAAAGTGAACGTGCCAGCTTAGTGAAGGCATTGACAAAGTATTTTTCATTTATGAATCGTGCTACTGTGGTTTGAGTGAAAAATTTATACAAGATTGTAATTTCTTCATTTTACATGTGTTCCAAAGACATCATCCTCCTCTTACATGGTGTTTAATAATACCATTAAAAATGAATAAATTGTACGTAAAACCTGAAAGTATATGAAAACATTTTTTTTTTTTTTTAAATTAATCATGTACATATGTGTATAGGGCCATATTTTTACAGATACTCCTGTTGTAATATTCAATGGTGCCAATCCTTTAATCGACAGAATCCGACCATTTTGTGACTTCATCAACGCAATCAAAATTATTTTACGACTTTCTATGGGAGCGTAATACCAGTTAATGTTGTATATTTCATGGGTGATTTTATCGTTCTGGAAAACGAAAAGGAAAATTGAACATTGACCAAAATATCCACAAAAAACTTACCACAATTTCAATAATTGTTCCCAATTGACAAAACAGCAAAAGTTGAAAAAGAGCAATCACGGCGATACCATAAGCAACATAATAGTCAGTCTAGTATACAAATAATAGAAGAATTTATTTTGAAGGAAATAGAAGATTTTTTAAAACTGAAAAGGACTTACCGTAAGAATGAGCAAAAAGCACATACAAAGCGAAATAACAGTTGATGTGATCTGATAAAATATCACAACATTGAATATTTTGTCAGTTAATGATATGAAATTGATGATGTCCTGATGAAGTTGAATGATATTTCGTAATTTATTTTTAAATTTCTCAATTTCATTTGAATTCATTTCAAATTTCAAAAGATCGTTAATCTCTGTAACAGAAATTTTGAATAATTCAGATAATAACAAAGCATGCCAAACCATTAAACCAAAGGCAATATCATGACCACATGCTGGTAATACTCCATAAATGATATCAATTATTTGTATTGTGATGTTGAGAAAATAATTAAATTTCCAATTATCACTGTCCCAATTTGTTTCAAACCCAGGTAAGACAATTTCAAGTATGTATACAATTTTATTGAATGCATAATAACTAATTATTGGGTATGTTATTGTTACTAAAATTACTATAGGGCAAATGATAAAACCAATTTTAACAACAAATGTTGCTTGATCCACATATTTCACTAGAACTTGCTTACGTTGTTCAGTTGCATTTAAATGTGCAGTATAAATTTTTCGAATCGAATTCATACTGAACGTATAAAGTGTACCATATTTTAAAATTGTGTAAACTTTTATTGTGCCCTAAAATAGAAAAATCACAATTTTTTATGTTTTTAATTATGAATTGAAATTATTTTGGAAAATATCCTTTATTTACTTGTGTAGCAGAAGCAATAACTGATAAAGAACGAAAAACATGTTCAATTGAATGACGATTTCCAAAAAATGAATAAAGTGTTGATATCCAATATACAATTATTACTGTAATTGTTATATATGTTGGAATTGTAAAACGAAAATTTGGTTTCATTACATCGCAACCAACATATCCTACTAAAAATCGAAATATTTTTATCAATTTATCGAATTTTTGTAAGGCCTCCATTTTGATATTGACTAAACTCCAAACTTTAAACTGTAATAATTAAACGAAGAATAGAAATATATGTAACGTACTTAACACAAATTATTTGAATTTTTGCCTAAGGTGTCCACCAAAATCTGTCTACAATGATTCTATTTACTGTATACGTTGAACGATTTGTATTTATACCTTTTTTAATTTAATGTTATTACCTCCGTACATAGTAAATAATTCAATGAAACATAATCGACAGTATGCAAATTCGTTATTTATTTCAGTCTATACTCACCCCATATATGTACATACATCTATGCAATATGTTTATGCATGAAAATTTTATTGGAAAATTACACGTTCTCAAAACAAACAAATTACTATTTGCCAAATTACAATGTGAAATTATTCTATTTTCTTAGCATAAAACAGCATACACGTTGCGTGTGAAAAAACTTGTAACTTGTGATTTAATGAACACTTTGAAATGAATGCGTATTTTCACGTAATTTTTTGTTTTGTATACATGAAAATTTTATTAGAGTGCAATTTTAAAATGTAAACTAAGAAATACATTCAGTTGAACCTAAGTGAATGTGTCAGCCTGGTTTGGGTGAAAAATTTATGCAAGATTGTAATTTTTTCATTGTACATGTATTCCAAGGACATCCTCCTCTTACATGGTGTTTAATAATACCATTAAAAATGAATAAATTGTACGCAAAACCTGGAAACAAATGAGAAAAACCATAAAAAAGGAAAAATGTGTAAGGACATTTTTCTATTACCGATACTCCCGTTCCAATATTCAATGGTGCCAATCCTTTAATCGACAGAATCCGACCATTTTGTGACTTCATCAACGCAATCAAAATTATTTTACGACTTTCTATGGGAGCGTAATACCAGTTAATGTTGTATATTTCTTGGGTGATTTTATCGTTCTGTAAAACGAAAAGGAAAATTGAACATTGACCAAAGTATGTATATTTGAATTTCTGAAATGAATAACTCAATTTACCACAATTTCAATAATTGTTCCCAATTGACAAAACAGAAAAAGTTGAAAAAGAGCATACAGACCGGTGCCATAAGCAGCATAATAGTCAGTCTAGTACACAAATAGTGGAAAAGTTAAATTTTACCTAATTTGAAGATTTTCTAAAACTGAAAAGTACTTACCGTAATAATGAGCAAAAAGCACATACAAAGCGAAATAACAGTTGATGTGATCTGATAAAAAATCACAAAATTAAATATGTTATCGATTAACGATATATAATTGATTATATCTTGATGCATTTGAATGATATTTCGTAATTTTATTTTGAACATTTTAACATCTGCTGGATACATAAACATTTTTGTAACTTGATTAATTTCTTTGACAGAAATTTCAAATAAATTAGCTAATAATAAGGCATGCCATACCGCTAAACCAAAGGCAATATCATGACCAGCTATTGGTACTATACCATAAAATACACAAACTGATTGTAATAAAAGATTTAACATATAATTGAAATCAAAATGTTGACTCTTGTTATCAACACTTAATCCAGGAAATATGATCTCAAGAATGAATTCTTTTTTGTTAAAAAAGCAAAAATTAACTATCGGATATATAACTAAAAACGAAATTGATATTAAACAAACAATTAAACCAATTCGAACAGCAGTTGTAGCACGATCGATACTTTTTTTAATGATTCCTTTACGTATCGGATCTGAATTCATGTTAACAGTATAAATTGATCTCATGAAATTTAAAGCATATTTGTAATGTTCTGGAAACATCAGTAATGTAAAAAATTTACAAATTGCCTATTAAAAAAAAAAAAACCAAAAATGATAATTTAATTATACACATCCGAATTATCGAATACGTATCAAATTAATTAAATACATATTTCATAATGTAACGATATTCAATTAACATGATACACCCTTTATGTTTCATAATATTTTCACTTGCCTGTGTTCCACCAGCAAAACACGATAATGAACGATATACATGCTCTATTGAATATCGATTCACATAAAATGAATAAATCATCGATATTACGTAAAATATAACTATAATGAATGTTACATATGTTGCAAATGAAAATTTAAATTTTTTTTGTAACACATTACAACCAAAAAATTTTGTTGATAATTTAAATATTTTTATTAAATTATCATATTTTTCCAATGAATTCATTTTATATTTTAATTATTTTAAATTCAATTTAAATTAAAATTTAAAATTAAAAATCAGTTATTAAATAAATACGAAAAGTTCAATTTTGATTATATACGATTAAAATAATCTGTGAAAGTATAAAATAAATTTTCTGGTTTTATATAAATTTCAAAGTTTGGATAAGGAAAGAGAAAATGAAAAATGCATGATTTCTAGAAGCGAATCATTTTATTTATTAAATGATAATTAATTATTTTTCAAATTTATTTGCATTAAACTTAAGGTTGCAGATTGCGTTAATAGTACAAGCAAGCGTTACTAAAAATTTATTGTTATACGCTAATTTATCTTCTGAACTCCAACGCACTAACGTGAGCCTATAGATTTACCTAGAGCCAAGATCTATAGTAAATCCATTGTAAAAATTCAAATCGAACTTTGTGAAATGCTTCAAAACAATGCCAAAACTGAATGTGGATCAGATTCATAGATCCACAATATACTTATTAATATGTTTTGGTTATAATTTTTTAATCCTTGCAATATAGCGCGATCAATAGCCATAGCCTTAACAAAGGGATACAATTTATTATTGGAACGCAAATGAAATAAATTTATTTTTTGCTTTCTCATTTAATTGAAGGGAAAATCTAATTACATATCCAGTAATTTTCTCATTATTGCATCAAGTACGTTATAATTTGAAATTTAAATGTTTTAAATGATTCTACAAATTAACAATAATTACATATTATTTTTCTTCTTTTTTTTTTAATCATTGAGTGGCATACATATTGCGTTCAAGAAAACCTGTAATCCTATGACCTATGATTCAATAAATATTTTGAAATGCATGCATACTTCTACGTAAATTTTAAAATGTAAAATTAGAAATGCATTTAATTTGTCCCCAAGTGAATGTGTTAACGTGATTAGCGTGAAGAGTGCATGCAAAATTATATCATTAAACTGATGGTTTGTATATTCCAAAGATGTTCATCTCCTTACATAGTGTTTAATAATACCATTAAAAATGAATAAATTGTACGTAAAATCTGAAAGTATATACGAAAAAAAAAACAAAAAAAACTATGAAAAAAAAAAAATTAATTTGCAAAGACATTTATTATTACCGCTATTCCTGTATTAACATTCAATGGTGCCAATCCTTTAATCGATAAAATCCGACCATTTTGTGACTTCTGCAAGGCAATCAAAATTATTTTACGACTTTTTATTGGAGCGTAATACCAATTAATATTATATAATATTTCAGTTATTTTATCGTTTACAATCTCAATAATCGTTCCTATTGCACAGAATAAAAGCAGTTGACTAAATGCATATAAAGCCAAGCCATAAGCGACATAATAATCAGTCTAAAGGAAAAGCAAAATTCTTGATCAGTCTCTTGGAAAATTTCAATTTTTAAAATTTGTACTTACAGTTAAAATCAATAGAAAACATACACAAAGTGATAAAACTGTTGTTGTAACCTGACAAAATATTACTGTACTAAATATTTTATCGATTAATGATATATAATTAATTATTTTCTGATGATTTTGAACGATATCTCGTAATTTAATATTGAACAATTTAACATCTTCTGGGCACATACAAATTTTAGTGATCTCATTAATTTCATTAATGGAAATTTCAAGTAAATTAGCTAATAATAAGGCATGCCATACCATAAAACCGAATGTAATATCATGACCAGCTATTGGTACAATAGCATAAAATGAATAAAATATTTGTATTACAATATTTAATATATAATTAAATTTAACATTTTCACTGTTATAATCATCATATGATCCAGGAAATATAATTTCAAGAATGAATTCTCTTTTATTAAAAATTAAAATATTTATTAAAGGATAACAAATCATAAATGAAAGTGTTATTGGACAAACAACTAAACCAATTCGAACAGCAGTTGTAGCACGATCGATACTTTTTTTAATAATTTCTTTACGTTTTGAATCTGAATTCATGTTAACAGTATAAATTGTTCTCATATATTCTAGACCATTTTTGTACTCATCTGGAAACATCAGTAATGTAAAAAATTTACAAATTCCCTATAAAACAAAAAGATAATTTAATTACACGTATTCGAATAATCAAGTACGTATGAATTGAACATCTTGTAATGTAAGCAATATAAAATTTTCATTTACATGAGATATCCAATTAACAAGATACACCCTGTTTGTTTCATAATATTTTTACTTGCCTGTGTTCCAGCAGCAAAACAGGATAAAGCGCGATATATATGCTCAACTGAATGACGATTCACATAGAATGTATAAAACGCTGATGTTATATAAAAAGTAGCTATAGTGAATGATACATAAGTACCAAATGAAAAACTGTATTTTTTTCTTAGCACATTACAACCAATAAATGTCGCTGATAAATGAAATACTTTTATTGATTTCTCGTATTTTTCTAAGGCTTCCATTTTGACTGCAAAAAAAAAATAACGGCTTTTCTTAAATATTTTCCAAGAAAATTCCTTCAGATTCACAAGAAAATTCAAACGTATTTAAAAGTAATTTAGAAATATTCTAGTATTTTTATACGAGATATATGTATTTATTCAGTAATTAATAAATTATGACCAACAACAAAGATAATAATAAGTAATCAAAAAAAAAAAGAAAAACATTTCCCTAAAATTTTTTATTTAGAACTGACTATTTGAAAATTTGGTTAATAATTTATTAAAATAATGGTTAAGTTGTATCACAAAAACTGAATCTATTTTTTGCTATCAACTTAATCTTGTTGGTTGTAAGCGGGTATCTGATAATGTTATGGAAAATTAAGTCGATGAGATAAGGTCCCAGATCACATCAAGTTGTTAGAGGAGTTTATGCGTTTGTTTATATATGATTTAATTGTAAAAATACAGAATCACACTAGTGATACACCTTAATTCGATAAGGACATTATAGACATAACTTTTCCATATTTATTTAATTGAATTACCATCTTGTTCATACCTCGGTCAATTCAATTGGAACAATCACAGAACTTACATAATTAAAATTGATGACATTTCACATTTTCAAGTTTAAAAAAAAGAAAAATTATTTTTGTTAGAAAATGGTTTAAAATATTCCTCCCATGAAAAAAGTCCTTGTCCTTAAGGCAAAGTAATTTTCATTAAAAATCAATAAAAAAAATTAAATACCTCAATTATCCCTTAATTTAGAATTTCGAAATTTTTTAGAAATGGATTTTTTTTTTTTAATTATCATCAAAAATGGTACCTTTTTAACTTGGGTACCCCACAAGTTAATTTAAAAAAAATAAAAAAATTTTTATTTCATAATTTATTCAGTATGATGTTGAGACAGAGAGTAGAGATGAGCAGTAATTTACTGTAATTGACTTAACTATGGATGAACTAATGATTTCGCAAATTGTGAGTAAATTCATTTGATCATTTGATATTACTTTTTGTTACTTCATTTATTTTGGTTTTTAGCTTACAAAATAAAATTAAATATTTTATGTTGATAACATACATGACCTTAAACTCGAAATTTTTGTATTTATATATGTATGTACATCCAAAATTTTTGTTTAGGCCACTTAATTTCATTTAGTTAAAGCGTGAATTTGATTACAATTTACTTTAAACGTTTAAACGTATTAGGCCATTATTTCAAAGGAAAATACAGAATACAGGAAAGATAAAAGAGGACCCTTTAAACAGGGAAATAGTGAAAAAAGAAGTGAAAATGATTTTTAATATTTATTTAAGATTTTTATTTTTTATTGGGATAAATTTACAAAATGTTGTGAATACAACAAGTGAAATTAATGAAATAACCGTTACAAATTTAAAATACAACGAAAATAATAAAAAAACAATAGATTCTACTACGCCTACTGTTGTCACAGATAATGATGATTATGAGGATGAGGATGTTGATGATAGTGTTGAGGATTTTGTTGCGAATGATTTAAATGAAAATTATAAAGCACAAATCGATACACAATTGCATTTTCTTCATATGATGGAAATGATTAATTTCGATGCTGATCCATGCGAAGATTTTTATGAATATGCATGTGGGAATTTTAAGAATGTTGATGATGTTACTGGAGGGACATTAGCTGCTAATACATATTACAGTGTTAAAAATCTTGAAAAAGAGAATTTTGTTAAGATTTTAACAAATTTTGATGACAATGAAAGTACTTATAATTCGAATGCTACTGATGCTAGTGATGCCAATGATGCTGCTAATGCTACTGTTACTGATTCTATTGATAGTTATACGGTTAATTATCCATCTAATGTTACTGTTATTAATTCCTCTGATACTACTACTTCTCATTCCTCTAATGATACTGAAAAAATTGATAATACTAAGACTGTTACCAATGATGATGATGATGTTGTAAGAAAAGTTAAATATTTTTATAAATCATGTGTTGATGCTGATTTATTTAATTATTCAGCTAGTGAATATTATATAGAAATTATTAAAGAATTAGGTGGTTGGCCAGCATTATCAAATTTAACTGAATTTAATTATACTAAAATAGATTTAATTAAAATAATTGGTAATTTACGTTTAATGAATATTAATGAATTTATATATGAAGAAACATTTAATCAAAATTATATATATATAAAAATGCCAACATTTGGTTTAATATCAATTAATTTAGAACAAATTCAACAAAGAACATCAAAACAATATAATATTAATTTACGTTTAATGATATATATTATGATTAAATATGGTATTAATAATGATATAGCTGAAAAAATTGCATTAAATATAATGAATTTATTAAAAAAATTTTTAATTAAAATTAATAAACAAATTAATTTAAATATAAAACCAAAATATATATCAATTAAAAAATTAATAAAACTAATACCAAATATTAATTGGTTAAATTATTTTCAAATAATTTATAATAATACAAATATAAATGAATTATTTTATATAACAATTGATAATATTGATTATTATAAATTATTACCAGAATTATTATATTCAAATAATTATAATGATATGATAACATTAATTAATTATATTAATATAAAATTATTATATAAATTACATAATGAATATAATTCAATACGTTATGAAAATGATTATTGTATTAATGAAATAAAAAAATATTTTCAACCAATACCAATAATAATGTATTTTAATAGTAAATATTATAATAAAAATATTGAATATGAAATAATTAATTTTATAAATATTATTAAAGATACATTTATTGATATGATTAATGAAAAATTATGGTTAAATAATAAAACAAAATTTATAATACATAAAAAAATTAATTCAATTAAATATCGTATTGGTAGTTATAATATTAATTTTAATTTAAATGAATTTAATAATATATTTAAAAATTATTCAATTAATTTAAATTTAACATATTATGAGAATAATATAAATATACGTAAATTTCATACAATACGACAACATCAATTATTACATAAAAAAAATTATAATGATTTATTACAAAATTATGATTATTCATTAGGTTTATTAGCTAATTATAATTATAAATTAAATAAAATTATAATACCAACTGGTGTTTATCAATTTCCTATTTATATAAAAAATGATAATTTTCCAATTATATATAATTTTGGTTCATTTATTGGTAATATATTTGCACATGAATTATTACATTCATTAGATACTAAAGGTATATTATATGATTTAAATGGTAATTTATATAGTAAACAAATAAATAATATTGATAACATTAGTAATAATAAAAATTTAAATAAAAAACAACAAAAAAATACAATATTTAGTACAAATACAGAATTACAATATTTTAATAATTTAACTAAATGTTTTATACGACAATATAATAATTATAAAATATATGAATTACAACAATTAATAAATGGTATTAAAACATTAAATGAAAATATTGCTGATAATTCTGGTTTACGTTTAGGTTATTATTCATATAAAAAATTTTATCATAAAATTTATGAATTATTTCGTATAAAATTAATGAATAATAATAATAAATATAATAAAACGATTATAAATGAATTATTAAAATTAAATGAAAATGATTTTATTGATATGTATTTATATAATCAATTAGATCAATTAGATAATATCGATGATTTAGATAATGATAAAGGTTTTACAATTAATAAAAAACAATTAACTGGTGATCAATTCTTTTTTATTAGTTATGCACAAGGTTATTGTTCTGAATATAAACGTAAAATCTTATTAAAATATACAAATGATGTACATACTGTTGATCGTTATCGTGTTATTGGTACATTAAGTAATTTTAATGAATTTTCTATAGCATTTAATTGTACAAAAAATTCAAAAATGAATCCAATTAATAAATGTATTCTATGGTAAAATGGGTAAATATACATAACATTTAATTCTAGAAGGCATATATTAGTACTTGTATGTACAATATGAATGTGTCATGGGGTTAATGTTATGTTATATAGAACGCCTAATATGCGTAGAAATAAAAGCCAGTGAAAAATGATTTTGTTTTATTTTTCTTAACATTTAATACTTATATTCCATACACTAATTCGATGCAGTTAAGGTCTTATGGAAATGACATAAAAGTAGTACCACTTTATGTCGCTGTATATTGACATTAAAAAAATTCATTTCGTATGTCGTGAGATGATCTTATTAGAAATTATGAGAGAAGAAAAAGATTTATTTAAAATATTTAGAAGAGAAAAACTCCCATAAGATTTTAACTGCATCGAATTAGTGTATGGAGTATAGTATTATATCTGGTACACAGTCATTTATCTCTTCAGTCATAGGAACATAAGTATTTTGCCATAGCGAAAAGATAACCTTTTTAACCTTCTTAATATGTATGTATGTAAGTCTCTACTTCAATAAAATTCAGTGGTTCGCAACCCACGTTGTAGGTGCACGTATGATAGAATCGTCTCGAAAAATCATCGTAAAGATGATTAGCCACTGGCTCACATTGAGCTATTGCGCCATTGATGATGATAAATATGCATACGTATGTACTCTTATCTTTCAAACAAATAAAATTTAAAAACAAAAGAAAATACAAAAATTCTTTAAAAAATATGTTTTGTTCTTTTTTTATTCTGCTAAATTCTGCTAATGCCCTACGTATGTACGTACAGACATTACTTAATTGACGTGGCATTTGAATTTAAACGGTTTTGTAAGTTCGACGTAGTGTTTAAATTTTTCGACAAGTTTATATTGATTTTGGGCCTCTAAAATGAGCCAACGGGAAATATAGTAAAAGAAAGACCAGTCTGAAGATTAAGTCTTCATTTATGTCATTTCTGATCATTATTCGAAATATACCTGTATAAATAATTTGAAAATTCTTCTTTTGTACTGTTGCGAAAACGTTAAATTTATTACGTTATACCGTTTATAAACAAAATTCATATCAAAAATAAAAAAATAAAAACTAAAAAATTTTTTTTTTTTTTTGGGTAAAAAACGAAAATTATAATTCTGTTTAAATTGTTCGTAATTATTTAAATTGATTTAGTGCATTTTTGTGATTTCTCTTAATTTATCGTGTTTAGTTTATATAGAAAAAAAAAAATGCAATTCAATTGCATCAATTTAAAATTGATTTTGATAATTCATTTAATAATTTTATTAAGAATTTGTGTTAAATCAAAAGAAGAAATAAAAAATTCATTTACAATTAATGAAAATAATGATGATGAAATTTTAATAGATTTTTTAAATTTATCAAATACAACAAAACCATGTGATAATTTTTATGAATTTGTTTGTGATGAAACATATTTTAATCGATATACAATGATGCAATTAAATATTGATGATGATTTACATGAATTACTAATGTTTGAATCAAATCACGATCATCATGATCATAATCAATCAAATATTCAATATACAGATCATGATCAAAAATCATTACGTAAAAAATTACAAATATTCTATAAATCATGTTTAAATTTACCAATTAAATTAAATGATAAATTAAATTTAATTAAAAATCAATTAAATGAATTTGGTAATTTTCCAGGAATAAATAACGATAATTGGAAAATTGAAAATTTTAATTTAATTAAATGTATAGGATTTTTAGAAAAATTTAATATTAATGGATTTTTTCATTTTAGTATAAGAAAGTTACCATGGAATAATGAAAAATCATTATTAAGTATAGAACCAAATAATATGATTACAAATATTTTATTAATAAATGATGAATTTGATAATAATGATATTAAACAACAGCATAATATTAATATTGAAAATAATTTAAAAATTATATTAAAAAATTTTAATATTGAAAATTATCAAAATATAACTGATGAAATAATTAAATTTGAAATGGAAATATCAAAATTACAAGAAAATTCAAAAATTTCATCAATATTTAATATAATCAATTATAATGAATTTAAATTAAAATTTCAAATATATTTTGATTTTGATTTATTTTTTAAAATAGCATATAATATTGAATTAAATAATAATCAAATGTTAATTATTGAAAATGAACAAATATTATTAAAAATTTTTCAACATATACAAAATACAAAACCAATTATTATAGTACATCATTTATTTATAAAATTTATTAATAATCTACAAGAAAATTCATGTTTAAATAAATTACGTGAATTTATGCCAGATGCAATTAGTTTATTATATATTGAAAATTTTTTAAATATAAATACTATATTAAATGTTAAAGAAATGTTTTATCAAATGATTGAAACATTTAAAGAAATCATAGAAAATACAAATTGGATGAATCAAAAAACAAAATATTTAGCTATAAATAAAATTCATAATATTAAATTAATTATTGGTTATTATGAGAATTATACAAATATTAATCATTTAAATGATTATTATAATGAATTATTATTAAATATTGATAATAATTATTATGATAATCAAATGGAAATTTTTAAATTTAAAACTAAAAAAATATTAAATGAAATTATTAAAAATTCTGAATTAAAATTTAATAATATTGAATTTGATACAACATTAGTTTGGTCAAATTATGAATTTTCATCGAATACAATTCGTATATTAGGTGGTTTAATACGTAAACCAATTTATTATGAAAATAATAATATAACAAAATCATTTTTATGGGGTGGTTTTGGTTCATATATAGCACATGAAATAGCACATACATTAGATCCACAATGTATACAATATGATTTAAATGGGAATTTAATAAATTCTACAATTATTATATCAAATGATAATGAAAATTATTATTATTATGATGATTGGTTATTAAATAAAACAGCAAAAATTTTTTATTATAATAAAATTCAATGTTTTATTGAACAATATGATAATTTAACAAAATCAAATGGAATTAATGGTATTGGTAAACGTACATTAAATGAAAATTTTGCAAATAATTTAGGTTTAGAAATTTCATTACATTCATATATAAAATGGTTAAATAAAGAAATTCAATTAAATGGTAAAAATAAAATAATTCAAAATGAACAAATAATAAAATTAAATAAAACAAATCATTATAAATATAATGAACCATTAAAATTATTTTTTATTGGTTTTAGTAATTTTTATTGTGATTATGATAAAAAAAATTTATTAATAAGTAAATATGTTGAAAATTCTGATTATGTTAATGGTCCTATACAAAATAATGAAAAATTTTCAGAATTATTTCAATGTCCTAAAGGTACATATATGAATCCAATTAAAAAATGTAAAATATTTTAATTGTGAATTTAAATGCTAAATTATAACGCATTATATTGTATTAAAAATGAAAAAAATAATTGTTTTGTGTAATTATTTTATATCATTGTGAATTAAATTTTACTTTTGCTTTATTTTCTGCATTTTCACTTGTAGGTTTTCTAACACCCAACTGTCGAATTTTCTCATAACCATACGCGAAATTCTAGTTTAAAGAATCTTAAATCAAAAATCATCTATTTAGTAAACCACATGAACCCACTATCTAATGCAGAGCATTTCAAAATTTTTCTAAATAAATATTTTTTTTATACCTTTGAAATTTTTATCACGAGTTTTAGTTATGGAAAAATCATGTTTAGGAACAGAACAGATAGGGGGGAGAGTGAGGGAGATAAAAAAAAAAATTGATAATAAATTATATAAAATGATTTTGTTTTCTTTCCACAATTACCGATTATGGTCTTCTCCAAAATCATCATTTTACAGAGTGATGTGTTCAAATTTTACTCAAAACCTCGTTAAAAAAAATCAAAAGGTTCGTTATAATTTTAATGAAATAGTCGGATTATCCAATTAAACCATAAACCACAGAATTTATAAATTGAAAAATCATTATAAATAACATTACCATAAATTACATTTTATTTGTGGATTCATTTTATCATTTAAATTACATTGAAATGTATTTGAAAATTGTTGAAAATTAGATAATGCATTTAGAACACGTTCTTTATGTTCATAATGTTTACTATTACGATTTATCCATGAATTATTATCATTTATTTTATTATTATTACTAGAACAAAATATTTGTGCAAAATTAATAAAAAATAATTTCTTATTAATTTGTTGTAATGATATTGAATAATTATTATTTAATTGATATGATATCATTGATTCATATGATAATTTTATACCAACATTATCAGCAATATTTTCATTTAATGTTTTAAAAATTTTATATTTTAATTCATTATTAGCATTTAATATTAAACAATTAATTTTATTCCAATAATTTAAAAATGTTTTAGTTGTCCACCAATCAATAGCATTACCATATTCGTCATAATTTTTACCATCTAAATCGAAACCATGAATTAATTCATGACCTAATATTGTACCTAAACTACCAAAATATATTCCAATTGATAATTCATCATCATTAATATCATTTGAATTGTTATCATCTATTTTTGATATAGTTAATGGTAATTCTAATATACTTAATGGTATTTGTATTTGATTTTTAGTTAATTGATAATATGCATTCGCTTTTAATGGATTTTTATTATCAAATAATAATAATGATGATGATGATGATGTCCTTTGTTCTACTGATATATGATGTTGTAATTTTAAATGTTCTTTAATTGTTTCAAATTTTTCAATATTTATCAAATTTAAAAGATAATTTGTTTTATTTACATTTAAATTAGAAAAATAATTTTCAATTTCTATTTCACTTTGTAATTGATTACCAATTTTTATTTGTAAATTTGATAATTTTTTAAATGCTTTTAATTTTGTTTTATTATCAAGCCAATCACTATCTATTATCATAATTTTAAATTTATTTTTAATCATTTGAAATATTTCATTAATTATTTGAGATTTTTTTAATATTTTGGTTGAATTATAAAATTCATTATTCTGTTGTTTAAACATCATATAATATAATACAGAACCCATTCTATTACCAATATCATTTAAACAATATTTCCAATTCCAATTTAATTTAATTTTTGTTTTTTTATTTATTTTATGATAATTATTATTATTAAAATGCATTAAAAATTTTATTAAAAAATATTTTTCTAATATATTATTATTTGTACGTTTTATTAATGTATTCAATTTTTTAAAATAATCCTCTTGTAATACAATAATAATATTTGATATATTATTTATTGTATTATAGCTATCATCATTATTATTATCAAATATTGTATTATAATATAATTTCCAATCAATATCTGGTATAGTTTTTATTAAATTTTCTAATGTTTGTGGTTCTGGTACATTTATTAAATTTTCTGGTATCATTATATGAATTAATTCTAATTCAAAATTATAAATTTGTTGAATTAATGAATTAACATTACGTACACGTACACCAAGATCTAATAAAATATGTTTTATATCCATTTTATATAAATATTCATCATCATCATCAATATAATTATAATTACCATTTTGTCGTAAAAAATTATATTTTGGTTGTACTAAATAGCTGGCATATTGTGATGAATTTTTCCAATTAGATGTTATCAATTCACGAAATAATGTATTAATACCATATTTTCGAAATTTACCAGCAATTTGTATCCAATTAAATGATGATTGTGGTAATGTATCTGATGATGATTCTGATGATGATGATCTTGATGACAATCTTGATAATGTACCAAATGATGATATCTGATTATTCAATGTATAAATATTTGATTTTAATTTTCCATCATCATTAAATATTGTCCAATTATAAATTTTATGAAATTCATTTAAAAATTCATTTAAACGTTCAGTTTTTGATTGATTCTCATTATAATAATATAAACATGATGAATAATAATTAATTGTTTTTATTATAAAATTATTTAATGATATTTTCTTATTATTATTGTTATTTAAATTAATTTCAATTAAATTTTTATATTTAATTAATGTTTTATCTAATAAAATATTTAATATATCTGAATAATTATTTAATTGATATTGTTTTGTAATATTATCCCAATTACCGCATGAATATTCATAAAAATCATCACATGGATTTATATTTGAATTAATTAATAAATTTCCGGTAATAATATTTAATTTATCATTATTATCATTTTGAAAATTATTATCATTGTATTTTGTGTAGAAATTGTGTTTATCTTTTTCAATTATTAATTTTGTTTTTATTATTGATGTTCCTGTTATGGATGTTGTGGCTGTTCTAACTGCCGTTTCTGCTTCTGTTTCAGATGTTGTTGTTGTTGACAATATTTTATCACAATTTATATTACAGAAATTAATTAAAATAATTATTAATAATGTGTTGTAATTAATTAAAAATAAACTTTTCATAGTTTCTTTTGGTTTTGTTTTTTTTTTTTTTAATTTAAAATGTTTTTTGAAATTTTCGTAATAAATTATAACGTATATATATGTATGTATGTGTTTATAAAACGATAAAATCGTAATAAATTATATGGTAAGATTTTTTGAATCTACCTACTGATAAAAATTCACATATATACTTGTAAGTACGTAATGTAAATTAGACTGTGGCTATCACGTCCTATATAATAACGATATGTACTGAGTATAGATGAATAGCAACAGATATACATACATATACATATGTATGTATGTAATTCACTCAAAATGCTTTAAAAATAAAATGAATATTTTACTAAGCAATCAAGAACTTTAATAAAAATAATAATATACTTTTGAATTGAGACTGAAATAATAATATGTGTTACTCGTTCTTATGAACTGTCTAGTACAGATACAATACCCTTAATCTGATAGATACATACATACAATTATTGTGTATGCAATGAAATACAGATTATAAATAAATAATCTAAATAAATATTAAATTTTTAAATTATTATCATTTATTACCATGTTATTATGTGCACACATTTAATTTTTTTTTTTTTTTATTTTGAGGGGGGAAAAGGAGTGAAGTTGTTAATTTCATAACACTGTGTTGTTATTCAATTGTTTTATAAATTTATTTCAATTTCATCTATCAATTTCATCTAAGAGAAGTATACAAATGTTTTGATATAGTATATGTACGTAAATATTTTTATAGTCTGCTATACACAGTATATATGTAAACAAATCATAATGATGATGATGATGACGATAATGGTCAGATACCCTATTAACCTGACAATTCGCGATGATGTATGAAATATTATATTTTCTTTTTTGTTTGTTTTTTTTTTCTAAATTTATTTTATTAAAATAAATATCAAAAGTAAAAGAAAATATCTGTTTTAGCAGTTATTAGCTTACAATACAAGAAGAAAAATGATAGAGAAGTAAACAAAAATTTATGTTTGAATTTATATTGTTTTTTCTTTGTTTTTTTTTTTTTTTTTTTTCTTTAAATATTACGTAAAATTTAATCAGCTTTATTTAATTTAGTTTTTGAGAAAAAGAAAATAAACAGAAAATTTTTTCACATTGTCTCTGTTTCGATGGCATACGACTCACATTAAATTTATAACAAAATAAAACGTTTATAACGCATTAACTCAATGAGGAAAAATGCAAGTAAAATTTTCATTTTTTTTTTTTTAATGTGTAAGAAACCACACAAGCAAAAGTTTGTTTTTTCTTAAATTTTTCCTTTAATACACGTTTCCTTTTTGCACGTTTCATTTTTATTTTTATGACATTTTGTTGAGCTTCAGTTTTTATTTATAGCATAACAGAATCATAGAAAAATTTATGGTGGTATCCATTGCCGGAAAATACATAACAAAATAAGTGGAAATAGTTTTGACTTGTGGAAAATGAGGGGAGCTTCGGAGAGATCATCGGTAACTCACGCCAAGAAACCAAAAATATTCTTTGATTGCGGGTATTTACACATACATGTGTAACTTTTTTAATGCATGAAATATTTATTCGAAAATTATATGTTCTTAAAACAAATTTGTAACACGTGGAATTATTTCTATTTCTTAGCATAAAACAACATACACGTTGCGCATAAAAAAATGTGACTTGTAATTTAATGCATGCTTTGAAATAAATGCGTATTTCTATGTAAGTTTTTTTGTAGATGAAAATTTTAATTATGTATTTAGTTGCTCCCAAGTGAACGAGTCAACTTAGTTCGGGGGTTCAGGTGAAACAATTATGCAAAATTGTAATTTTTTCATTGTACATGTATTCCAAGGACGTCCTCCTCTTACATGGTGTTTAATAATACCATTAAAAATGAATAAATTGTACGCAAAACCTGGAAATAAATGAGAAAAACCATAAAAAAGGAAAAATGTGTAAGGACATTTTTCTATTACCGATACTCCCGTTCCAATATTCAATGGTGCCAATCCTTTAATCGACAGAATCCGACCATTTTGTGACTTCATCAACGCAATCAAAATTATTTTACGACTTTCTATGGGAGCGTAATACCAGTTAATGTTGTATATTTCTTGGGTGATTTTATCGTTCTGTAAAACGAAAAGGAAAATTGAACATTGACCAAAATATGTATATTTGAGTTTCTAAAATGAATAACTCAATTTACCACAATTTCAATAATTGTTCCCAATTGACAAAACAGAAAAAGTTGAAAAAGAGCAATCAGGGCGATTCCATAAGCAGCATAGTATTCAGTCTGTTATACGAAAAAGTGAAAAAATTCAAATCAAGACCAATTGACAAACCAGCAAAGGCTTACCGTAAGGATGAGCAAAAAGCACATACAAAGCGATAAAACAGTTGATGTGATTTGATAAAATATCACAACATTGAATATTTTGTCAGTTAATGATATGAAATTGATGATGTCCTGATGCAATTGAATGATATTTCGTAATTCATTTTTAAATTTCTCAATTTCATTTGAATTCATTTCAAATTTCAAAAGATCGTTAATCTCTGTAACAGAAATTTTGAATAATTCAGATAATACCAATGCATGCCAAACCATTAAACCAAACGCAATATCATGACCACATGCTGGTATTATTCCATAAATTATTTCAATGATTTGTACTATAATGTTGATAAAATAATTAAATTTCCAATTATCACTATTCCAATTTGTTTCAAACCCAGGGAGAACAATTTCAAGTATATAAACGGTTTTATTCAACACATAATAACTAATTATTGGGTATATAAATAATAAGGCATCAGTTACCGGTCCAATGATTAAACCAATTTTAACAACATATGTTGCCCGATTCACATATTTCACTAGAAGCTGTTTACGTTGTTCCGTTGCATTCAAATGTGCAACATAAAATGATCGAATCGAATCCATACTAAATTTATAGAGTTCACCATATTTTAAGATCGTGAAAAGTTTAATAGTACCCTGAAATGGTAAAATTATGACATTTCCTTTTTGTAACTGTTATTTAAATTATTTTATTAAATTCTATTTTTCTTTACCTGTGCTCCAGCAGCAATACATGATAAAGAACGGAAAACATGCTCAATCGACTGACGATTCACGTGAAATGAATAAAATGTTGATATCCAAAATACGATAACTGTTGTAAGTGTTACATATGTTGGAGTAGTAGGACGATAGTTTGGTTTCATTACATCGCAACCAGCAAATCCTATTAAAAATCGAAATATTTTTATCAATTTATCAAATTTTTGTAAGGCCTCCATTTTAATGGTATTCAATTCAGTGGCTTTATTTCTAATGAAATTGAAAAAAATTTCATCAGATTCGCAAGGCAAATTAAACGTTTTTAAACTTAATTTGAAAATTTTCTGGTATTTTTATACATGAAATTCAATAATGAATAAATTATGAAAGAAAAATGAGTTTATGAAACTTTTTCATTTAGAACTGACTATGTGAAAATTTGGTTAATAATTTACTAAAATAATGGTTAAGTTGTATCACAAAAACTGAATCTATTTTTTGCTATCAACTTAATCTTGTTGGTTGTAAGCGGGTATCTGATAATGTTATGGAAAATTAAGTCGATGAGATAAGGTCCCAGATCACATCAAGTTGTTAGAGGAGTTTATGCGTTTGTTTAAATATGATTTAATTGTAAAAATACAGAATCACACTAGTGATACACCTTAATTCGATAAGAACATTATAGACATAACTTTTCCATATTTATTTAATTGAATAACCATCTTCTGTGTAGGCTCACTTGTCAATGCCTAACCAATTCAATTGGAACAACCGCAGCGCAGTACTGTATGTAATTAAATCAAGCACGTTTCAAGTTTTACAAAGTTTACACAAAGAAAAAAATAATTTGTAATCATACGTTAGAAAAGAATTTAAAATATTCCTCCCATAATGAAAAAAAGTTTTTTCGTCAAGCCAAAGTAATTTTCATTAAGGATCAATTAAAAAAATCACATGCTCAATTATTCTTCAATTTAAAATTTTCAATTATTCTTCAATTTAAAATTTAGAAACTTTTTAGAAATGAATTTTTTGAATAATCACCAGAAGTTTAAACGCGTATTTTCCTAACTCATTTTTTAAAAAAAAAACTTGAGTATTTTTATTTCAAAATTTTTTCAATGTACATAATATAGTCTTTTCTCAATAAGTAAATTTATAAGAAAAAATGTTCGTCATTTTTCATTAAATAATCAAACAGGCAAACGTATGTTTTCCCTTCAATTTTCCTTTCATATACATAATTCTAAATTAAGGTTAGCCCTTTTCCTATCCATTATACCGTTCTAATTTTTCATCCTCGTAACGTTTTGTTTATCTTAAATACTGATCCTTAGTATTGAATGATAGGAAATTTTCAACCGATTTCAATTGCCGAAAAAATTTGAGAAAACATACTTAAGTGAAAATTAATTAAACATGTATGGAATGAAAATATAGTATGACAGTCCATAATGAAAACACACCCAGAAAGGTCAATTAGAATTAACGAATTGAATTGAAAAAATCAATATAGCAAAAAGAGAAGAAAATACAAAATTATTTCCCCTAGAGATCTTGTGTAATTTAAAACCTAATTTGCTATAATACGAAAAATTAATAAATTAAATTTTATTTATTTCGATTAAACTGTGTCATCAGGTCATATTCTTAAAAAAAGAAGGAATACATTCTTTCGACCTTCACTTGGAAATATGTATGTATATTTTTTTGTTATTTATTACGTATTACTTTTTTTAAAAAAAAAAAAAATGGTAAAAAAAACATATTTAAAAATTATTAAATTAAAGAAAAAAAAACAAAGAAGAAAAAGAAGCAATTCTTAAGATGTTATTACCATAATTTAGAATAGATGCTTATTAAGGAAAAATAAACCAACAACAATAATAATTATTATATATTCCAATGCATATTCCACGAGTTCACATCCATGTATGTACATATGTACGTACGTACATATATATCATCCATCCATCATTTTTAATAATTCAAGGCAATTTAATTAATACATGAAGTTCTAGAAAAAAAAATGTTTTGTTAAAAATTTATTAAATGGGAAATGATGAGCTTTTCAATTATCTTCTCAAAACAAAAAAAAAAAAAAAATACTATGATTCGTATATGTATGTACTTATGTAGAAAAATAATAATAAATTTACGCTGCATATGGACATACATACAGTCTTGAAGCTTTTGTATTTGTACTGATGAATATCACGTACAGTATGTGCAATAAAAACACTCCAGTCTAACATTGTTAAAATTTCTAAAATACTTAGTATCATCTTAGATATTTTAAGATGTTATGCGATGGATATACTTGAGCCCTTTAAAAATCGTCCTCTAAGAAAATTTCTAAAAATTTATGAAAATTATATTTATCTATAGGAAAACATGTCTTATATAAAAGGCCTAAAAAGTGGAGTAGACGGTAAACAATCAGACCGGGTTGAACTGGAGAGCTATTAGATGAATAAATGACGAACAAGTCTAAATAGTCGTAAAAAACAGATCTAACAAATATTTTATATAAAAAAGGACACAGAGTATACCTTTAAATTTTTCAATTACACAAATTTTTAGAAAATTTAAAATCACAGAGCAATCGTAGAGATTTTGCTAGATTGAGAAACATTTTTATGGCATCGGCTGTATATATGCATGTAAATGAAGCGTAAAAGATCAACATATATACATACATATATATGTTTTTTTAATTCAAACATTAACTTAATTATTATTATCAATGTAATGAATTATATTCATAGTTTTTGAATTTTTTCATTTTTTGTTTTTTTTATGTGTATTTTGATTATTTTTTCAAAACTATACACATTTTGTGTGTGTGTGTGTCCGTATATAACGACTTTTTTTTTTATATCGTCATAAAAAGACGTAGTTTAAAATAAACAAGTCTCATTATTGGGAAAGTTGTTGAGAAAAGCGAATCAGAATAATCGGACTTAATCTAAAAAAAAAAGAAAATTTTTAACGTTTTTTATTGTTGCTGTTGTAATGTACATAGCCTCTAAAGTGTTGCTTGGAGCATTAAAAGAAAATTTAAAATATTTTTTATGAACAAAACAGGACTATAAAAATCATAGTGCAGTGTTAATATAAAAAAAAAAAAAATTTAATAAAATCAAAAATGAAGTGTTTTTCTGTAATTAATTTTCTATTAATTGCTTTATGCATTACAATAAATGTGAACCATATAAATTGCACAAAATATGATTATCGTATACCACAACCAATACGTGATGAAATTGATCGTTTTAAATTGTATATGAAAAGTTCAATAAATCCATGTAATGATATATATGAATTTTCATGTAATAATTATATAAAAAATGTACATAATATATATGATGGTTATTTAAAAAATGTACCAGATATGTTATCTGGTAAATATGATAATCAAATAAAGAATATATTAACGGCAACAACAACGACAACAACATCATCATCATCATCATCAGCAAGATCATCATCACATCAATTAAATATATTTGAACGTAAAGCTCAGGAATTTTATAAATTATGTCAAAATTCAATAAATAATCGTAAACGTTTAAATCAACAATTATTAGATTTTATAAAAACATTAAATTCAAATAAAAATTGGCCAATATGGTTAGAGAATAATCGAAATAATAGTTATCATCGTTCATCATCATCATCATCATCATCATCGTCTTATTTTACATTTAATACAGATGATCATTATACAAATGATAAGTTTAATTGGTTTCAAATTTTAGCTAATATGAAATTATATAATATAATACCATTAATTGATGGTCGTATTGAACCATTCCCATATAATACAAGTGGTAAAAATTTTGTTATTGAATGTAAACCAAAAATTTATTATAATTATAATGAAAATAATAAAAATTCAAATTATATAAAACAATATGAGGATGATATACGTCGAATATTTTTAGATTATGGTGTTAATTATGAATTATCAAATAAATATACAAATGATATAATTAAATTTGAAAAAGATTTATTACAAATATTAAATTATAATAAAAATAATTATCATACAACATCATTAAATGATCGTTATTATGATAATAATAATAATAATGATGAATATCATCGTAATTATAATGATAATTATGATAATGATAATGATGATAATAATGATGATCATAATATTGAACAATATCAATATCAAAAATTTAAAAATGAATTTTGGTATGTTGAATGGGATAATTATTTTGAAATAGTATTTGGTTTTCATAAATTAAAGGATACATATTTATTAACAGTTAAAAATGGTAAATATTTAAAACGTATATTAGAATATGTTACATATAAATCACCAACAACAATTGCTAATTATTTATTTATAACAATAATACGTGAATTTAATTATTTATTAAAACCAATGAATAAACCAAATTATTGTGTTATATCAACAATAAATGCAATGAATCCAATTATTAATTATATATATTTACATAAATATTTTAATCAAAAAATTGAAATTGATATATTAAATATATGGAAAATGATTAAATTATCATATATAAATATATGGAAAAATTTATTAAATGATAATAATAATTATAATTATAATTTAGATATAATGAAAATTGAAAAAAAATTAAATAATATGAGAATTGTATTTTATTCAGATCATATTGATATATTAGAGAAAGCATCAAGTACATATATACATTTAAATATTGATCATATGAATTATTTAAAAACATATTTAAATTTTATTAAACATAATAATTTATTAGATATACCAAAAGATTATGTACGTTATTTAATTATATTTTCAACATTATTAAAACAACCAAAATATATATATGAAAAGAATGCTATATTAATACCACAATCAATATTACAATTACCATATTATAATTATGATTGGTCATATATATTTAAATATAGTAAATTTGGTTATTTATTAAGTCGTACTATGGCTAAAGCATTTAATAAATATGGTAGAAAATTAGATGAATATGGTAATCGTAATAAAAATTGGTTACAAATAAATACAAATATAACTAAAAATATTGAAAAAAATTTATTAATATCATATAATAATTATTTAAAAATGTTAAATATTGATAATCAACAACAACAACAACAACAACAACATCAATATAATCAACAACAACAACATCATCAACATCATCATCAACATCTTCAACAACAGCAACAACAACAAGAACAAAATAATAATTTAAAATATTATAATAAAAATAAAAATGATATTATTGATGAATTATGGTCAAATTATTTTGGTATTAAAACATCATATTATGCATATAATAATAAATTAATGGATTATGATAAAATTGAATCGATACCACGCACTGGTTTAACAACAAATCAAACATATTTTGTTAGTTTATCACAATTATTATGTGGTGAATATATATTATATGATGATTGGAATAATAATAATATAAATGATGATGATAATAATGCTATGGAACAATTAAATGGTATACCAGCTAAATTACATATAAATGTACCAATGTCATTTGTACAAGAATATAAAACATCATTTGGTTGTAATTAAAAATACAATATGTGATCCCATATTTATTCATATGATCACATCATAATATTCTATTGTATTTCTCATTTGTATTAATTTGCACACCAACATCATTTTATTGCTCATCATTTTTGCATATTTTATAAGTAATTTGTAATATAATTAAGAAAAAACAAGAAAACTATTTTTTTTTTTTTTTGTATGTCTTTGTTTTTCCAAATTTTCCAAGTTTTATCTGGAATTATGTAGAAAATACAAAATATGTATTTTCAATTAAATGTACAACAGCTACATATCTTAATTCTGTACATATTCATAGCTTACATACATAGTATACAGTTACTGCCGAATCAACCCATTCTCAAACATGACATCAGTTTAGATCATGTGAAATCTAACGATACGACAATGTGCACCCATTAGAAACACAAATAAAAAAATCTTCTGAAATCATGAAAATCGGCTGATTATTTTACTCGTATTTAAAACAGACTAAATTGAATGTTAGGCACATCAGGAAGTACAAATAATAGTCCAGTATACACACAATATAATATAAAAAAATTTCTCAAGGTCAAAATTGATTGATATAGTTGTACAAAAAAATGTATTTTTTTTTTTAATTTTCCTTGTTATCAATAATTTTTCATTTAAAAACTTGAAAGTGTCGGAATTGATAAGAAATTTAAAAAAAAAAAAAATTTAGCATAATTAAATCTATGTATGTACTATGTTAAAACAATGATCACAGTGCAGCAGCATATGACTGATCAGTATAATAATCATCAAATGATAGCAAGGACAAAAATTTCTATAAGAAACGAAAAATTAATCTTAACGTCAAAGTTATCATTAAAAAAAGAAAAAATTAATTGAGTTGTACGTGTATGTAATGTATGTGAGTTGCTGACAAGTCCGACTTCAGTCCTAAAAAACAGAGAAAATTTTGAAAACATTTTTGAAACAAATTAATTTTTGAATGGCTAAAATTTGGCTTGTAAACGGCTCATGCGCCCAAAGATTTTTGTATTTCAAAATTTTTTTTATACAAAAAAAAAAAAAAAATCATTTTTGTTTTGTAACTCATTTTTAAACTAAGTATATAAATGAATGTATTATGGTTTAAGTATAAAAATGTTTATTTTCAATAAAATAAAAATTATTTAAAAAATAAAGTATGAAGGGTTCAACTGTGATTTAATTCAAATCAATAAAACCCATGCGATAGCATGTAAAATTTTCTTTTTTCCCCTTTGAAAAAAAAAAAAACAAAAAAAACAAAAAAAAAGATGTAATTGATAGCACGTGCTGAGAACGCTTTAAGAATTCTACAAAATATGGTATTTGTTTGAAAAATAATTATTTTTTCATTTGATACAGTTCTTTGACACATTTTCTAGTTGATATACTCGTATGTATATGAGAGGAAGTACTAATCAACATTGCTCATTCTTTATTATAAGGAAATTTTAAAAATTCAATGGCTGTCAATCATCAATTGAAATACTTTTACAATTTTGATATTTTATTTTAGATATAATCAGTATAATTAAGCGAGACATAAAAGGATGCATTTTACAAATATGTGTATATTGGAAATATAGCCAATATTGATATGTATAGGGGTTTTTAGGAATTATCAAAAAATTTTATGATCCTTTCCGTTTCTCATTTCATGGTATCATTGTCATTTATAATCATTCTTAGATAATTCCTAGATTATTACGTAATTTGAAACCGGAATGAATTTATTGAATAAAAATTTCAAATCTTTTTTTTTTTTTTTTTGGTTTAACAATTATGAGTTAAAACGATATAATTTTGTAGAATCACAATTTTAAAAAAGAATCACAAATTTACTTGTTATTCTAATTCTCCTTTTTTATTTTTGTCTCTTCATTGAAACGTATGGGCACATGGATGATGGATGTCTAATGCAATAAAATTTAAATACAAAATCTGAATTTTTTCATTTGAGAGTTATCTGAATCAGCGTCATAGAATTCAGGATGGATTCTATGGTTTACCATAAAATGAAACAATCGTAACAACATTATAATCACTCAATCTGGGCATAACAATCATTGTCAGTTATAATGTAGGTTTTCAACATAGGTTTTTGTGCTGTGTCATTTAATCCATCTTAGTCTATCAATGTATCTGTTTTACATATTCTGTCTATGATATTTTCTTTTTCTTCAGAATTAAATCAAATTAATGTGATTTTAGCAATCATGTTTCTTATAATCGACTTTTGATTTATTTTTTTAATAAAATCATTCTTAACTGACAACATTTCAAAATATACAAATGAAAATGAAACGTAAAAATAAGCAAAATTTATAATTTCTTTTTTTTTTTCTTTTTTTTTTTTACTTCAGTTAATTTGTTAAATAAATATTTTGTTAATTTGTAATTTGTTTGTATAAAATGAAATCAAGCGATTAAAAATAGGAAAAAAAAAGTAAGTAAATCAGTTGTTCCGTTGCTATAATAGAACATAGAAAAAATCCATAATGATGAGGAAAATAAAAATATTATTAATGTAAATATTTTCCTATGTACATTTTAAATGTTTACATTGCTTCTGTTATTTTATGTAATTGAATATCTCATTTATTCATGTATATACTGTTTAAAAGAAAATCATGTTTCTATTCAAATGCGTGTATATTTGCCAATTTACTTACTTTCATTTTTGTAGCAGAAAAGAAAACTTCGACTGATAATACACAGAATGCATTGGGGGCTTTTCTTGAAATTCCTTTTTTTTTTTTTAATTTTGACTTGAAAATATAAAAATTGAAAGTTTGTTTACTTTTTTGTTAATGTTTTAAATGTATTCAAAAAAAAAAAAAAAAAACACTGAAAAATAACATAACATCATGCATTACATCAAATGGCATTTAATTAGCAAGCAAAAATTACTTGCAGAAATGATTTTTCCACCGAGAGGGTAATGATTTTAATAGATTTTACATATGCGATATTTACACATGTACAACCGTTGCAGTACGACAGATAAATACGATGAATTCGATGAGTGGTTTTGCATGAAATGAAAAAAATTAAATTGCAAGGCAATGTAATTTGTCCTACCATTCACTATAAACTGCCACGTACGCCTGAAGACATACAATGGACAAAATTTATTTCAAATATATTTTTATTCAATACAATTTAAATGAGTAAGGATATCACTGAAATAGCATGAATTTATAATCTTCATCTTGTGGCCTAAACTATTTGGATATGTAAGTCACAGACCTAAAGAAAGGAAAATATCTGTATTTCAAAACAGAAAAAAAAAATCAATTTTCCTCAACAAATCAATTTCATTTTCCTTTTAAAAAAAATTATACATATAATACTTTGCGTTTATTATTTGGATTCATATTTGTTCCTTTATTACAATTAAAATGTTCAAAAAATTCATTGAAATTGAATGATTGAATGAATAGATTAATTATTTATTAATAAATAAATAATGAATTTATTACAGATTAAATCCATTTCTATACTATGCGATTTTCTTTCGAAATCTTAAGTTTGAAAAGTAGAAACTGTAGGGAGATACTTACATATGTTGAAAATCGTATGATGTAAAGATGAGGATACCTAGAAACATGTAGGGTGACAAAAAATTGCATGTAACCTTCATTAATTCAGATAATACATGTACACAAAAAATGTGATCTCAACAAACATAAGTAACAGTCGCACTGAAAGTATAAATTTCCATCACTATTCCAAGTCATTTTCTGTTAGTAAATTTTTCACAACCTTTCTAATTGGTAATGTACCGTGATTGTAATGAAACTAGAAAAAATAAATGTTAAAAGATTTTGTGTATCTATAAAATGAATTTTAGAATAATACTATCATTGTCATAGAAAATCATCGTAATGATGATTAGGCTAAGGTCCTTCATGGACTGTAAAAGCCACAGAAGAAGAAACTATCATTGTCATTGACTCAGGATCTGATTTTCCTTATTTTCCTTTTTAGTCCTAATGTTGAAGTACCCTATTCTGTTATTGTATAATAAGCTTCATTTTTTTTTTTTTTTTTGTTTTTCATAGTCGAATTTCTACATTTTATGTCGAAAACATGCAAAAATGAATAAAATTCGTTTTCACTAAATTTTTGTTCCAGGTAAGTAAACACATCTTTTAAAAGTTTTGATACATCAGCCACAAGAAATTGGCATGTAACAAACATTTTCTTTTTTTGAAAATAAAAAGAAAACATGACGTAGAAAACAAAAATGAAAAAATTTTTTTTACGTAATTGAAAATTTTATTTAAAAAATTATTCTTGTATTTTGTTGACATTCTTAGTTTAAAAAAATTGCAATTTGCAAATTTTTTTTTTTTCTAAATAAAACCGCTTTTCATTATGCTAGTGACTAAGTGTAATGTACTATAAAATCATTTATTTACGCTCAAATTACATTTAAACCCACATAAATTACATTATTTGTTATAAAACAATCAAGAAAATATTCAAAAACGAAATATATATTAGAAACGTGTTACGTATTCGAAGTTCTTTTTTTAAATTTTTATTTTTTTATTTTTGTTATAGATTGTATCTCCTGTACAGCATCGTATGTATGTAAGTATTCGTGTATACAGAGGACTTGTAGAATTATTTCTATTACATTTTAGAAAATAAACAAAATCTATAGGTACTTGCGCAGAAATTTCACCATTCTTTTTTTTTTTTTTTGTTTTTTTGTATCTTTATATAAGATAACAATTTTAACGTGTAAATACGTATAGAATATCAGTTTGTAACATATCGTTATCGTTACATTTATTGTTCACAAAAAAATAAATACAGAAATATGAATGTACAGGGAACATTCCTACAGCCGGATATTAGTAAAAAGTACAGCCTTTTTCTAATGTGGTCCTTAGATGTAAAGAGCGGTGGCAATTTTCCGCTACGGAAGCAAAGGTCTTTCTCCGAAATTCTTGATTTTAGAAAAAGAAAATAACCAAAAAATTGTATTTGAACTGTTTTTGGAACCTTTTTTCTTTCAAGGCTCAACAGATGCCTGTTTACAGCTTTAATTTACATAAAAATATCTCTCCATCTAATTCGTTCGATAGACTATGTATATGTATCAAATATAACGAACATTTCGCACAGTGCCACATTCATAAAATGCATATTTTGTTTTCAAAACTACCTATATAGAAATTTCAAATTGTTTAGCCATGCATCAATAAAGATTTTATAACGAATTATCATGTTATAGGATAATTACCTGTATTGGCTATTCATATTCTTACATATACACTTACAAAAAAATATTTTAACGTATTGTTGTTTCATGTTGTCTTCATTTGTACAATAACAAAATATATGCACATTTTTTTAGTATATTAGCATTGAATTTTTGAAATTATCTATCAGTAACGTATTAAAAGTTTGATAAGAATTTTATTCAGAAATCAATTAAATATACAGCAGAAGAACATTAAAGTGTAAATTCTCCATATGTTTTGTTGAAAAAGAAAAGAAAAGTGTTTAAATAAATAAAAATTATAATATATATTATATAAAATATTTTTTAAATGTCTCATAAAAAAATTGTTTTATTTATTTATCATTTTTACACAATATTAAATGTGCATTTTTGTATTTTACTTAATAATTCAAATGAAACAAATATTGAAAATTTTATATTAATTGCATTTAAAATTGATCAAAATTATAATGAAGTGCTAAATTTAGCTAAAAAGAATCATTATCATTTAATTGAAGAGGTGAGAAATTTTTGTGTTTTTTTTTTTTTTTTTTTGTTCGATTTTTGAATAAAATATAAAAACGGTTATAATTGACGGTTAAAATTTAAATTAATAAAAAATCATAGATAAGATAAAACAAAAATATCATTTAAACAGTCAAAATAAAATTTTTGATGTCCAAAATTAAATGCAAAATATTCGTTAAATTTTGAAATTAGATTATTGGTATTCAAATGCCACATTTATGGTATACCCCAATTTTACAGGTGTAAAGATTTATGTTCACAGCATGCAACAGTGTAAGATCAAAATTTATCATAATAGTTTCATTTGTATTATTGTTCTATTTTGTATCACTTTCAAATTTTTCAATACAGTAGGATCCCTTATAATTACAATACGAGTCCGTGTTATATGAATTTCCCGAATAAAAAGTAAAATAAACAAAAATAAATTTTAAAAAAATTAATAAAAAGATAGCAAAACGATTAAAATTCCATTTGAACATGCATTTGACATGTTGCATTTACAATATTTTTTTATGTTTTCACAAGAATACAAAAATTAACCTGTGTAGTACACGATATTCATGTACATACATATGTATACTGTGCACGTATTTACATGTTACCTCTGTTACCTGTTAGAATCGCATTAAAAAAAAAAAAAAAAAAAAAAAAAAACATTTTTTCAAATTTATGAATGAATAGTAAATAAAATTTACATCAATTACAATTTTTTTTTTTTTTTAATTTAATATTCAATAATTTTTTCTTTTTATTTATTTATTTATTTTTTTATATTTACATGCAATTCATGTCGAAGTAAAGGTATTCACAACTTTTTGCTCTTTTTTTGCAATTAAATTGCAATCTCAGGTATGCGATTGTAAACATGCAATATCAAATGAAAAAAAAAAAATTTTCTTATTCTTCATTTCCTTCAAGCAACAATTTCGATGATGTTTTGTTAACAGTTAACGTAACATGTAGGGTCCTTGAAATGTCCGTCAATTTACTAAATTGTTGTTTCTTTGTTAGAATTTGTTGGAAAAATTCAAATTTTTGAAAAAAAAGATCGTCACTGCATTTATTCTTATAAAAACAAAATCTTGCTCATTTCGTATTTCAAAAAGGCTGACTGTACCAAATCTCCATACACCAGCTTTCGAAAGATTTGTTATTCGGTGCACATTATTAGAAAATTTGTCTATATTCTAACAGATAAATGATGTTCTAAACAAAGTATAAAATTATTATTTTGCAAATAAACAGATATATAAGTAGTTATAAACAGATTGTATAAATAACTAACATAGACAACAATAAAATTGTTAATAAACAAAAATCCATGTATTTGAAAAATGTAGGGTACGTACGGGTGGATGATGACATAAAAAACGATGTTGATACGTATATTTTATTTTAGACCACCTGTTGATATTGAATTTTGTTCTATTTTATATTTAAATATTTTATCAACATTAACTCGTATTTACATGCATTAAAACATCGATTTCAATCAATCAATTTCCATTAAATTTTTAGATTTATAATGTGTGTATACACAATAAGTATATTTGTACATACAAATTTAAAAATTGTTTACATATGTATGGAACGTATGTACATAGTATCAGTCAGCACGTGGTGATTTGCTATTTTTTTTGTCCTTTTAAATGTATTTTTCTTTATCACAACATGTAGGTGTTCATTTTAGTCAAAAAAAAAAAACATGTAGAAGGTATACTATATACATACATATATACATATATGAAAATTGTCTGTTATCATGCACATATTGAATGATAAACGAATAATTTCATACAAATGTGTATGTACAGTGTACGCAAAAGGAATTTTGATTTTTTTATCCCTCGAATGGATTTGCTGTGCGTATATGTTATTTACGTCATAAATTCAAAAGTCTGTCATACTTTGAATAGTTTTCGACATAGGAGGTGCATTTGAAAAGCTAAATTTCGATTTTTGTCAACTTTGAATCCTTATAAAATAAAAACGAAATCTTTTTTGACAACTACTTTTTACTTAATGACCACAACTTTACCTCGTCTGTCTATGTGGAAAATTTCACAAAAATCGGTTCATAAATAGACGAGAAACGAGGTGCTAAAATTTGGAAAATACCCAAATCTTCGCCTTAAGTAAAATGATTTTAATTCATGGACCAAAAAAATGATAATTACATCCAAACCTGTAAAGTTGGCCATTCGTCAATTCGTGTAACTCAGTCATCTCTTTAAACTGACCGAATCGTTTCGTTTTAGTTTGAATATTTTTTATTAAAATTAAAATTTTGTATTCTAATTTCCTCAATTTCTTTTGCAAATTCAAAATGTTGAAAAATATTAAAAAGTTGTAAAATAGATTAACAATAATAAATTTCTCGGTACTTTTTCAAATTTAAATTCAAATTTACCCATACTTGGAATTCGTTTATTTCTTGTCTTTTTGCATTTTGTTATAGGTTCGAGGATTTAAAAATGTATTTTTATTTGAGAAAATTCAATTATTTAAAAATAACGACGATAAAAGATCATCAAAATCCTTATCATCATCATCATCATTTCCATTACCATTATCATTGGAAACAGAAGATCGTGTATTATGGACATCACAACAGAAATCATTAAAACGTGATAAAAGAGATTTCATTTATTTTAATCCTTATGATGATGGTGATGAAGATGATTATGATAATGACAATGATATTTACTTAACGAATCGGTACAATGATGATATTCACAGTAGAATTAAATCAAAACCAATATTTAATGATGAATTATGGGAAAAGCAATGGTATATGGTAAATAACACAGAAACATTACGCAGATACAATCTATTTGTAACATTTTCTCGAAATGTTCTTATTCGTTTTTTTTTCTTTTTTTTTTTTTATTCTTCGATATCAAGCAAACTCCGATTTTGAATCAAACACAACGTAAAACGTTAAACTTAAATGTTTTGCCAGTGTATGCAAAAGGGATAACTGGTAAAAATGTTCGAATTGTAGTACTTGATGATGGTTTAGAATACGAACATGAGGATTTAATACAGAATTACGTATGTACAAAACACAAAAACCTATTTTGGTAAAAGTTAGGACAAACAATTTTTAAATATTTTTTCAATTTGAATTTTCAAGGATCCAGAAATTAGTTATGACTGTATTAATGATATACCAGATCCACGTCCAAATTACAATATAATAAATTCAAATATCAATCATCATGGTACAAGATGTGCTGGTGAAATAGCAATGGTAGCTAATAATAAAAAATGTGGTGTTGGTATTGCATTTAATGCTAAAATTGGTGGTATTAAATTATTAGATGGGAATGGTTTTGATTTATATGAAGGTAAAGCATTGGGTTATGCATATGATAAAATTGATATTTATAGTTCATCATGGGGACCAACTGATAATGGTGAAACACTCGAAAAACCAGGACAATTTGCATTATATGCATTAGAGCGTGGAATTACACATGTTCGTAAATTAAATAAAAAAATAAATAAAATTTAAAGTGATCACAATTTACAAAAAATTCTAAAAAATCAAAATAAATTTCAGGGTCGTAATGGTCTTGGTAGCATTTATGTATGGGCTGGCGGTAATGGTGGATCAAAATATGATAATTGTAATTGTGATGGTTATGCGACTAGTATTTACACGATAACAGTTGGTAGCATTACACAACATGGAAATATGCCATGGTATAGTGAACGATGTGCATCAACTTTAACTGTTACATATTCATCTGGAAATTCAAAAGATCAAATGATTGTAAATTCTCACAAAAATAAAACAAAAACATTATTAAATTTTGTTAATTTATTTATAATTTTTCATAAAGGCTACTACAGATTTAAGGAATTCTTGTACAACAAAACATACTGGAACATCAGCATCTGCACCACTTGCAGCTGGAATTATAGCATTAGGACTTGAGGCTAAGTAAAAAATAAAACAATAAAATAAAATACAAAATAGTATAATAAAAATTTTTACTATATATATAGTCCAACATTAACATGGAGAGATGTTCAACATTTAATTATTCAAACATCTGAATATAAACCATTATTAAATAATTATGGTTGGTTAAAGAATGGTGCTGGTCTTTATTATAATACTGGTGTTGGTTTTGGTTTAATGAATGCTGAAAAATTTGTTACAAAAGCCTTAAATTGGAGAACAGTACCAAAAAAATATATTGAAAAAATTCATGGTATAATTGCATATTACAATAATAAAACAGCAATAAATTATGCAATTATTAAATTTAAATATAATCGTAATTTAATAAAATTTTTAGAACATGTCGAAATTAATGTTAATATTATAAATATGATACGTGGTAATTTAGAAATTTATTTAAAATCACCAAATGGTGATAATAATGTACCAATATTACAAAAACGTAAATATGATAAATCAAATGATGGTTTCATTAATTGGACATTTATGTCAGTAGCAACATGGTATGAAAATCCATATGGTATATGGCAAATGAAAATAATTGATAATAATAATAATTTATTATTATTTAATCAAAAAAATTATTTAAAAATTGGTAATTGTACATTAATATTACATGGTACACACCAAGATCCAAGACGGATTTAAAATATAAATAAAGGTTTTACATACATACATATATTTAGATATAATTATATACGTACATGCATGCATACATACATATATAGATATTTTATAATTTAATTAAAATGTAAATAAAATTGTTTATATTTTTGTGTGAACGATAATCATGTTTATTCTCCCTTTAAACAAACAAAAAAAAAAAAAAAAATTACGCAAAAATATATCAAAACAAAAAAAAACTTGTTAGCTTAGGTTTTCAGGATTCCATATGGAGTCTTTTTTTTTATTATATCACAACCTGCTCTCCAACATCTGGAATACATCATCCTTAATATCACATTCACCCTCTACATCTGGAATCTACCGTTCTTATTCATCAAGCTGAGTGTGAACAGAACAGTATTCTACCCCAATGCTCATAAGGATACCTTCTTAAATTGTTTGGTTGAAAAATTTTTCCTGTATGCAACGTCGTATTGATGATAAATTCAAAATGATTTCAATATAAAATTAGATGACAACAATTTTTTTTTTACTTGAAATATGACGTAATTTATATGTTAAGTAGTTGAAAGCCATTTCAATTTGGAGCTACATACACAAACGTACTCATGGTCTCAATTAAATTTCAATTAAATCATCAATTAATTTACAATTTTTTTTTTCATACTGTAACAGTGAAATGATCGTGATTACGAGGTGATGTGAACTATTGAGTTTGGATTATCTTTTACGGAAAATCTTGACTATTCAATTCTAGTTCCCACGAATAGAAAAGAAAAAGAATAAAATTTCTTCATTTAAAACACAGTACAAAAAGTCAAATGAATTGATACGAGTACGATAGATACGTACGTATAACGCACATTAATACTTGGTATCGTTTTTTTTTCTGTTTTGATTTCCAATGAAGGTAACACACTATGGTTACTTGTCTTGAATATTTTGTATTTTTTTAATTAGAAATTCTTTATGAATTTTTATTTACTACTTTTTTTTTCTATCTTTATGTAAAGATCATTTCCATACCTTCAAAAATGACCGGAAATAAAATTTTTTCTACTTTTAAATGTTGAACATGTTCTCAAAAAAAATTTTTTTTTAAATCCCACACAATCAAACACAGAAGTGCATTAGACATGGTATTTTTGATTTTTCATTGTGTAAACAATTGAAATATTTAAAATTAAATACAGAAATACTCACATAAATGTTTGGATAACGAAAAGACTAAAAAATGGTACATGGTATTTATGCTTGTGGCTATCACGAGAGGATTTCCTTTTTTGTTTTTCCTGAGTTCTCTCTGCACTTCCCCAAAAGTCCTTGTCGCATTACCTTGTTATCTTACCATTTTTGAGAAATTGCAAAAAAAAAAAATTTTTTTTTGTTTTATTTCTTTTTGGCCTGTCAATAACAAAACCTAAAGTTTGCCAATATCGTGATGTGTTAGCTTGCATAAGATCTCGTTAACGACATTATTCACGTAAGTAACGATTGAACCTGTGTACATTTACGTATATATTCGTTAATAATTTAATATATATTGTGTAGATTCTGTTGCATGCATAGGTATACATATGTACGTTCTTGTATTTTTCCAAATAAATACATGCAACGTGCCTTTTCAATATATTTTTTTTTTTTAAATCCTCTTACCTTTTCCAATTTGTTATCAAATAAAAATTCAACACCAATCAACAACAGATAAAAAACAAAAAAAAAAGAGAAACTGTGGTATAAAAAATTCTGTACGTATCTTTATTTGTTTATTATTATTTTTTTTTTCTAATTTCGAATCAAAGTACGAAAGCGAAATTTACTTACAAGAACGTGTAAAAGAAAAGACAATAAGGCAAGGCAAATGACTTTAGAATGTATAAAATGCAAGAAAAGAAGCAAATATTTTTACCTTGCTTTTGTTAATCTACCTGTAATGCCTTTGTCCATACACCTTATCTCTGTTGTATTTAACAAAATGTTTGTGATTTTGCAAGGAATTATTGTAATATCAAATTCTATTGAAAATGAAAATCACATTTTTTTTTTATTTTTATAAAACGTGAATTTAATAAACGCATTCGTGTATATACATCATAAGTGTATGCATATATGTATGTATATTTATTCGTATATTTTGCATAATAAAATAAACTCATTCTTCTTAGAATAGTATCTAGTTAATGTTAAAGTAAATTGAAAAAGAAGAAGATGAACTACACATATTTATGCACGTTTTGATTGCGATTATGGTTATTTTCTTATCTGTATATATGGATAATATCTTATTGTTCAACGTGATGATTTACAAGGCCTTTCTTATAAATAATTTGAATTTTTCTTATTTTATCCTGTATCTAAAAAAGAAAGAAAAAAACGGTTGTACATTTTTTGCTGTATAACAATGAAATGAAATATACAAGGAATACCTCACCTTTTTATATCTTTAGGGCTGTATTTAATGCTATTACTGGTATTGTATTTCAGTACTGTTAGTAAAAAATCGTTAACGTACACCTTCGTTTGAATATCGATGATTGGCATTATCTCTCAAAGAGCTGATGTATGGTTGGAAACCTCTGGATTAGTTAAATGTGTCCATAAGATACATTTTAGGTAAGCTAGAATATATTAGTACTTATTATTGGTACATGCATTATCATTTTATCATTCATCATATTGAGTTGATTACGTACAGATTATTGTACTCTGTATGGATCCATTGTACATTGTTTCGTATGAAGTTCCCATAAACCTGTAGGCTTATCTCTGAGACATATTGTCTCCATATTTTCTATTTTTAATACAAGAAATAAAATTAATTCAAAATTTGAAATGGTAACCACAGACTTACTGTATTCTGAAAAATGCTCTGATTTTTATTTAAATAACTTCTATAATTTTTCATTGCTAACATAATTCATTGTTTTATGTTAGTACAGAGTTGTGCAAATGATGACTTTTATTTTTTAAAGGCAATTCGTCATTTTTTTTTTTTTTTCATAAATTTAAAAAATCCTATAAATCAAATAATATTTATGATTTTCATGCAAATAAATTAAATGCACATGGCATAAATTTGCAAACAATTTGACTGACAGCATGGCCAAAAGAAAAACAGAAGAAACAAATTTAAGTCAAAAATATTAGTCTCTTCCAAAAAAACAAAAAAAAAATACTTTGCAATTTTGTTCCTTTTTCTCATTATCATGCAATTATGATGCGTACGAGCATCAACCTTAATTCCTGGAAATCGTTAATTAACCAAAAAAAAAAATTTTTTTTTTTATAAATGAACACATGTATGCAAATAATATTTTGACTTTTTCTGATAATTAAATTCATGTAAAATCAATTAAAAATATGGATACTTTTCTGAGATGATGTACAGAACAGACAATAAAATTAAAAGGATCTATACATGTACACCAAACAGCATTTTTTTGGCTATTTTTCAGATCGTTTAATATTTTCACATTTTTCGGTACATAAACGGAAGAGTCACGATATCGTCCAATTGATGACAATGACTCTTGGTAAATTCAAGAAAAAAAAAAAAAAGTAAGAAAATTCAAATTTTCATAGTTCATAACATCTGCTTAATTTAATTTATTTTCGGTTTAACGAATAAAATTATATTATTCTTTGGTCATAGAATGCGAACATATCTGAATGTCGTTTACGTCGAGTATATGTACATTTTCCTTCTTTTTTTTATAAATTCCATCATATGTCCTGTTTCAAATTTAACAGAATTTGCATGCAGATGTAAATTGTAATTAAAATTCTGTATTAATAACAAATCAGTATACATCAAAACAGCAATAAAATGTTATTGAATACATATGTATATGCGATTGTATGATCATATTCATATGATGATGATGATGCATTTTATGCACCTACAAATGATCATGTACACAAGAAGATATGCTGTAAAGGTATTTAGAAAAAACAATTTCTGTGCGGTGTTTCATTTGGAGACCAACAGGCTACACACTGTATTCATATGCAATGCATACGTGAATTTGTTTATATCATCATAATTTCACGTTGTCAGTACGTTAATTTTGTTAATTTATAAAATTCTTAGTGAACTGTAGCCAATCATCATCAATATCGTCAACATCGTCATCAAAGTCATATTAATGCATGTACATATATGTACATAAACCACATCAAGAAAGAAATAATTTTTTTTCTGCAGTGAATTTTTCAGATGCACCTAGAGATGCATATATGTACGTGCATTCTTAATTGTATACCCGTGTATATACAAAAACAAAATATATTTTTAGATTTTACTCTTCTTGTGTTGATGAGGATAATGATGATGATGATGGTTAATGATCAGTGCAATGTATCCATATGCATTTTACCAATGTTCAAGAATAGTACACGATATACCTACAAGCTGAATAAAATGTTTTAACCAAAAAAACACAAAATCCATTATTTTCCCGTTTTTTTTTTTTTTTTTTTTTGTTTTTGAAAATCAACAAAATATAAATAATGTGAAAAATATAAAAATAGAAAAGATTTAAAATGTAGGGAAATGTAGTATCAAGAGTACATGATTCACTAAAAATTAGCAAAATAAATACGCGTAATATACATTTTCAATGCAATGTAATCATTTTGGATTTCTTGTATATTGACATACAGAAGTCATACTCGTATAACAAAAAATGTTATTATTGAAACCAAATTTACATAGTTCTTCAGTTGTGGTTTTTATGACTCCGCAAAATATATCTATATGAGTTCCATAAAAATTGCATATGATGTTTATTTTGTTTTTCTTATTTTTCCATCTTTTTTTTTCGTGTTGCACTGCTATCCGACCGGATATGGGATGTTTTTGCTTTTTTATTTTTGTAGTTTTTCTGTGCAGAAGTTTTTTTGTTTTCCTTAAATTTTGTATGGAAATACATATATGTATATATTACTGTACTGAATGATACCATCGCACACATCGATGTTTGAATAAATACAAAATTTGTTATTTGTTTTTTGAAATAAATTTACTTCTATACAGGGTGATGCTATATAATTCAGTTAATTGGTATTGGTAGTAAGTTCATCGATGTTTCTGGATCTTGTTAGAGTCATCTTGACCTTTTCAAGGAGATATTGATCAAGAGTCTTATATCAAGTAATTTAAAAATTATTCAAGCCCAAATTTCTACTTCGAAATTAACAAAACTATTTGTGAATTTATGATGGAATTTGATAATTTCTAAAAAACATATCAGAATTTGAACTCTTTCTTTCGATCGCTCAAATCAAAAATAATCACCCTGTATACAAGATATAATTTTAATTTTAATGATATTTTTAATATTTTGATAAATTGAAATATTTATTTCTACTAATTTTATCATTGGTACATGTATCTGTCCTCTAGAGATACAGAGAATCTATTTTTAATTTTAAAAAAAAATTTGTTTGATGAATTGCATCAAAAATGAAGGCATCATTTCATGATGAGGAGACCCTACAATGTATGAGAGAAAAAGAAATATTGAATACAGTCTGTATATGTAGATTGCAAAAGACATACGTCAACGGAGAGGTAAATTGTTAAGAGGGCCATAATGGTCCACTTAGACTTCACAATGCCGAGGAAGAAAAAGGATGTTCTTGTTTCGAAATACTTGAAAATTTTTCATTTCAAAAAAAATAAATAAATAGGTAAATTTTATATAAATGGAAAATTATTTTTCATGTAGACTGTGTGAAGTGTAAAATGGGAAATTGTATTTTTCTTCTTCCGTCTAGCATTATATCTCTAATAGGGTTTCATATTGTAACTTTTTATATTTTTTAAGAAGAGGAATGAAGAGGGAGGCAGAAATAGGAGATAAAAACCAAAAAATTTTATTTCCTTATTACATAAAAAATTCATTTTGTTTTTATTTTTATTTTTTTTACCATAATTCACATTTTTCAATTGGATTCATTGGTGTACCTAATTTACATTGAAATACATTTGAAAATTCTGGTAAATTTCTTAAACTGCCAATAGTACGATATTTTTCAATAGTATGTACATCATTTAATATTCGTTTTAAACCTTTACGTTTATATATACTACATAAACCTTGTCCATAACTAATAAAAAATAAATGCATATTTGTTAAATTTCTTTTAATAAATTCATTTAATTGTTCTTTATTTAAATCAATTGAATTAAAATTATTATTTAACCATTTTATATAACCATAATATGCTAATTTAATACCACCATTATCAGATAAATTTTCATTTAATGTATTAATACCATTTATATATTGTTGTAATTCATTTATTTTATAATTATTATATTGTTTAATTAAACATAATGTATAATTATTATAATTAATTAATGAATTATATGTTAACCAATCATTATTAATACCATATGAATTTAATTTAATACAATCATAATCAAATGTATGCATCATTTCATGTCCAATTATTTTACCACCCATTATACCATAATTATATGATTTTGGTAATTCATTTATATAAAATGGTTTTTGTAATATACCAGTTGGTAATATAATTAAATTTTTTAATTCATCATAATATGCATTTACATCAATTGTTGTATATAAATTATCATTATCATTATAATAATTATTTAATAAAAAATTTTCATGTTTTTTTAATTGATAATAATTACGTGTATATAAAATATTATCATAATATATTGTTAAATTTGTAATTAATAAATTTTTATAATTATTTTTAATTAAATTAATATTTAATGTATTATCATAATCATTTAAATTAATATATAATAATTTAATTTTTTTTAATGCTTCTAATTTTGATTGTTTATCTAACCATTTTGTATTATCAATTAAATTAATGAATGCATTTTTCATATACATTGTAATTATTAATATATTTTCTTCATTTAATTTATTACGATACATACTATTAAAATAAATTAAATCTAATATTGGATGATAATATAATTTTAATTGTTGTAAACAATAATCATTTAAATATTTTGGTGATTGATATTCATCATGTAAACCATATAATAATTTTAATATAAAATAATTAATTAATATATGTGGTTTTGTATTATTTAAAAAATTCGTTAATAAACGAAAATATTTAACATCATCAATATTAATACGTATCATATTATCATTATATTTTAAATAATATTCATATAAATTATTATTAAATAATGCTAAAAAATAACGATTCCAATTATATTCAGTTATTTCTGGTAATATATTATTAATTAATTGTTTTATTGTTATATTATCATATTTATTATTTGTTGTATTTACAAATTTTTCATATAAATTTGTACCAAATTTACTAAATTCAATTATTTCATTAAATGCATTATTTGCATTATCATTATTAATATTATATTGTTTCATAATAAATAATGATAATTTTTTATTAATTTTATAATCATTTGTATATGGTAATTCATAATCAATAGAATTCATTGGTATTAAACTATAATAATTAGCTGTTATATCAATTATTAATTGATCATTAATTAAATTTTCATATAATATACAATCAATATTTAATAATTTTAATTTAATTATTATATTAAACCAATCAATTTGATAATTATTTTTTTTTAAATTTTTATACCATTGTGAATAATTTTTAGCTGGCCAACCACCAAATATATCATTAATTAAATTTATATAAATTTTATTTGATTTATATTCAAAAATTTTATCAGTTACTTTTATACATGATTTATAAAAATTTTGTATATTTATTTCAGTTGATGTTATATGAAATTTATAATTATTTAATATATCATGTAAACATTTATCAATATCATATTCAGCTAATAACCATGTATCAATTGAATCATAACCACTTTTTATTGTAATATTTTCAAAATAATTACCACATGAATATTCATAAAAATCAACACATGGATCTACATTAAAATTCATATATGATAGCATACGTTTTGCATGATAATCTCGTATAATATCGATATTAGATCTTTTGAAAATTTGATTAACTTTAATATCATCTTTATCGGATATCACTAAATTTTCAGTATCATTATAATTAGTACAAATACATTTTTCTAATTTTGTTAAATTTATAAATATACAAAATATCACTAGTAAACAAATATAAATTTGAATTTGATTCATCGTTTTATAGACGATATATTTTTTTTGAATTTTTGTAACGTTTTTTCTGATCTATTTTAGATTAAATTAAATAAATTACTGAATCTATAAATAATAATTTTTTATTATGAAGTATATACTTGATTTATCGCATTTTAATGATTATTACCAAAGGTCATCAAAATCATGTACTGTAATTGGTAATCGTTAGTTATGTAAATAAAGTCCTAGGGTATGTTCGATGGGTATTAAAACATTATCAAGAAAAACGGCAACAAAATGCTTATTTAGAGTTACGAGAGCACTAAGATCTATAAATTTATAGTTGAATTAAAGGGGAGCAAAAATTAGTAATTTATTCTACCTCACTCCTGTCTGGAGCAGTATTTCGCCAGACCTATTCAATTTTATATAGAGATATGGCATCTTGTATCCTATTTCTAACTTTGAAACGGCCAACATTAGAGTAGTAACATTTTTTCCTTCCTGTAATAGAAACTAGTGTTACATTGTGATTAATTGATGATCTTTTCTCCTTATACATTAGTGATAACAAACAAAAACAATATAATGCTACATAAAATATGGATTACGTGAAAAATTATAAAAAATTTTCAATTATTTATAAATTAATAACAAGATAATGAGTAAAGGTCCATATTATTAAAAAAATGATTTTTTAAAAAATACATTGTTAATGTATTATTTTAAAAAATATTTATTATTTTTTATTATAGCGTACGTAAGTAAAACGGTTATAAAAATAATATGAAGTATAATCTCAATTATAAATGAGATAATACAATGAAATTGAGTCATAATTATGAGAACTAAATCAAAGCTAAATTAGAATAGAAGAGAGAATAAGTTATTTTCTTTAAAGACTCTGAAACAATTCAAAGTCATCAGAATTGTATCAGCATCAGGTAGATATTCCTTCTATCCTTCAACAATGAAATCTTACAGAAACAGATTTATCAGTCTAAAGTGAAATCTAAAGTAAAAAGATCAGTGAAAAGAAATAAAAACTAAACTATTGATTTTTTAGTTTATTTATTCATAAAATTGCTGTTATACAATAGAAAAACAGAATTAGCAGATGTATCTATGAAATAAAATTCTAGATGAGTTACATATTTTTTACTTTTTACGTCCACCTCTCTCTTTAATTTGCAAATGAACAGTAACACCATTAAGTAAATTGTAGTATGCTGTTGTATTACTATCCTTAAAGAACATTCCCTGTTCAAAAACAAAAAAAAAAACAAAAAAATAAAATAAATAAATAAATAAAATTAATAATTTTCAAATCATTTCACTTCGTTTCCTGTATACGCTTACCTCATATGATATTTTCTGTTTAGCTGGCGGCATACCAGTTTCATCTTGAATTTTTGATTTTAATGCAGATATCGGATCTGTTAATTCCAACGATACAGCAAATGTTTGACCATTTAATCTCCATTCAGATTTATCAGATGCATTTGGTACTTGCACTTGAATCGTAATTGGACTCTGGAAAAAAACATATTTAACTTGAAAATCAACCTAATGAAAAAAGATAATTATTTATGATTACCTTATGCATAGAAATGAACTGGGTTTCTGGTATCAAATGATCTTCTGAACGTGATTTCTTACTTGGTGGTTCATCTTCACTTGTTACATTTTGCTCCATTACTGGTGGTGCTGGCGCTACAGGAGCACCAGGAGCTGGCGGCATTGCTGGTGGATAACCAACTTGGAATGGTGGAGCTGAAATATAAATCAAAATGTCCGAAAAAAAAAATTAATTTTTAACTTTAGAAATAAACTATGGTTATATTACGCATCATCAATGGTGGACGCATTGGCATCATCATAACTGGTACTGGTGGTGGATGCGATATCGGTGTCGGCTGATGAACTTGAACCGGTTTTGGTGGTACTTGTATTGAAGCTGTCTGGCCATGAGTAGAAGATGGTTGAGGTGGAGCTGATAAAACTGGCTTATTTGATGGAATTGCTGGTTTTGGACCAATTTTTTCTTTTTCTTCATCGGGTAAAAGACCTTTTACTTTGTGAATTTGATGAATTTGTTCCTCCAACGTTATATTAGCTCTAGCTGCTCTAGTAGCTGCTTCTACACTTGATGTATGTCCATCCCATGTAACTCTGTCATCTTTTTTCGTTTCTTCCTCACCTAATTTCTTACCAATTACTGTTTCTTCATCACCAACACCAAAAATGTCAGTACGTCGTTCGGCCAATTGTTTCAAGCTAGCTTCAATAGCAGTACCAGCAGCATATACATTATCTTGATTCATTTTATCCACAGTATGTTTGTCTCTTTGTTCAACCCATCGTGGATCCAATAATCCAATTCGCATATGTTCAGCAACTTTTGATGCTGGAATTTTTTCTCCAGTAATTGGTGAAATTAAATACTCATCTGTTGGAGCTATTTTGACCGGTTTTTGTGTTTGTTTCGGATCGTATTTCTTAACCACAACTTTATCATGTGTTGGTGGTAATGGAGGAGCAACAGGAGGTTGTGCTGGTGGCAATGGTGGTGGTATATTTTGATTTGTTTCTGCTTCTAGCGGTTCTTCATCGCTGGATGCTTCATCCATGTCCTGTACTTGATTATTATCTTTTTTAGAATGTTGAATTGTAGTTGATGGTGCCGATATTGGTGGTGGTGGTGGAGCTGGTGTTGGTAAGCCAATTCGATTCTCCATTGATGATAAACGAATACTTGTCAATGTTCCCGATCCTTTATTGCTATTGTCCGTTTCTTCTTCGTCATCGGAATCGATTTGCATTTCAATATCACCATCATCTTCATTCATACGTTCTTCCATTAGGACACGAGCACCAACTTCTTCAGGAGTTGTTGGTGGTGGAAAATTACCTGTTTCATATGGTTGATAATCAACTGCTTCGACTACAACAAAATCATGCCAATCGATTTGAGCATACGCGACTGAAATAAATTTTTGAAAAACAAAAAAAAAAAAAAAAAAAATGTTAGCTAATGTTTTTGGAACAGTGTTAAGTATTTATTCATTACTTCTTTCTCTTTCAATTTTCTCTTCTTCTCGACGACGTTGGGCTTCTTGATGCTTCTGCCAATTTGCACGATATTTCACTTGTTCTAAAACTAAATTCATACTTGTTCTACCTGGTGCACTTTCTGCTTTTAATTTAGCCATTAAATCTTTTGGTGGTATCAGAATTTTCGTATATTGCTCAAGTAATTTAGTAAAATATTGAAATAGTGAATGTTGTGGCCTTAGAAAATCAAATTGATAATTTTTTTGTTCACGATTCATTAAATTTGTTAAAAATTGACGACCATTACGTGCAACAAATTGTGCTGTTAATTTAACAATATCTCTGTAAAATGAAAAGAAAAATTGAAAAATCAAAAGTTTGAAATATTCAAACACAATGAAATTGAATAGAAAAATCTTACAAATCTAAAGCTGAAATTGAAGGTGGATCTGCAATAAATTCAAATTCCGATGGTGGCTCTTTTGGTACAAATTGTTGTTCAGCTACTTGCTTAAGTAATTCTTGTTGTTTCTGTTGTGCTGCTGTTGTAACTGACAATTGCTTAAGGCCAGGAACTAAACTCTGACTGCTATCAGTAGCTATTAAAAAAATAAACCATAATTAGAGATAAGCGAAATTAATACTAGTCATGATTTTGGCAGTGCACTTACATTTGCCTTCACGAAATTCACCAACTTTATGCTGATAATATGCATGATATGGATCACCAACATTTAAAAAATTAAATTTCGGATTACCCAATTCATTTTGACGAATTCTAGCTTCAAATTCTGGTCCATTTCTAGCTACAAAACTAGCAGTTTTATCAACAATATCTATTTAAAAATTTTTGATAATTTTTGAATAGGAAAATTATTTCGGAAAATTAAAAAAAAATAAATAAATAAAAGCTCTGGACATGTATTAATTTATACATATTGATGTGTACAAGAAAAAAGGATACTTCTAACCTCCGGTGGAGGATAGATAATTCCAATAATTGGTCCTGATAGTGTCTTTTGTTGTTGCTGCTCATGTTGCTGTTGCTGTTGTTGTTGCAATTGTGGCTGATCTGGCTTAACCGGATTTTCTATTTCAATTGATGGCATTTTAAGAAAATTTCTATATTTTTAAATTTAGAAAAAAATAAATCAATTCATTAATAAATGTTTTAAAATTAAAAACAACGACACTCAAATGAAAATTTGCTAAACGATTTCAAACACAATACGACTTGGTTTTAAGTTTTGACAACAATTGAGTTGAATTGTCATTTGTCAAAAATGAATTACGGGTTATGGAAAATGGAACAATTTTTGTTAATACAACAACACCAAAACACTACCTTACCATCATTAGAATTCAACAATTTGAAAACGATAATTAAAATAACAACACGGCAGCACTAAATTGTAACACAATGGTAACACTGACAAAATACCATATAACGACGCGTAAAATAGATGACACGGATTTCCTTTACTGTCATTTCCTTTATTTTTTTCCGTAAATACAATTTAGAAGATTCCGCCTTTTCATTATTTTCTTTAGTATTGATGCAAATAAACTTCAGTTAACTCCAGAAATATAATTTTTGCGCAATTAAGAAAAAAAATTTAGAATTTAAAATGGAAAATCGTGTGACATTAAGTAAATTAGTAAAAAATTATAAATCACTCTTTACTAAAATAACGTTAAACAGAGTAGTGTTAAACGGGTTCGTTCTAGATATGTAAAAAGTCAATTTAATGAAAAATTAAAAAACTGTGTAACACTGGAACAACTTTAAATGGAGTCTTCCTATGGACCATTTTTTATTCATTATAGTCTGAGTTGAATCGCTAATAGATGTTAATAGTAAATGGTATATCACTTGGCTTTGCTTTGAATCTTTTTTCTTCATTACAAACAAACAAGGTACGTGCGTGTTTTATTTTTTATTTTATTTAATTATCGCTTTTTTTTTTTTTTTTTTTTTTAATTAATTGTAATACAAATAATTTGGATAATACAAAAAAAGAAAAATACAGTTCACTGTTTTTTAAAAAAATTTACATAACATTATATTAAAATAAATAAATTCTTTTTATGATAATAAAAATGATTTTGGCAAATTACAATATTATGATCATGTATATTTTGTAAAATATAAATCGTGAATGAGTATACATAGTATATAATACAATATATGAATATTAAATTAATAATAATATAAAATCATTGAGTATTAATTAAAATAATTTTTATTTTCTCTTAATTAATTTAATATGTTTATGTTAATTTTGGTATTTAATTTATAGATGCTATTTCGTTGTATACCGTTATATTTATCTTTTCCTATATATGGACTGATTATAGCCCTTAGAAAGATATTTACTTATTATTTGTAATAAATTTTGAAATCATTTAATATTTGAAAATTACAAATATTGATCCCTGGCTCTTAAGAAAATTTATTATGTATTTGTAATAAATTACGTAATTGCTGTGAATATAGATACATATTTGAAAATTGTAAAAATGATCTCTTGAATCTTGGAGGGACCACCTATGGTGGCTGGTCTATGTCAATGAAAATGATGACTTTAAAAAAGTGTATTTTTTGATACTATTGTACCTCTTGAATCTTGGAGGAACCACCTATGGTGGCTGGTTTATGTCAATGAAAATGATGATTCTAAAAAAGTGTATTTTTTGATACTATTGTACCCATACACTATTCAATAAATCAGATTGAAGATGATGCTATCGCAGTTCATCCAAATTCTATCTATCATTGAATGTTGAGACAACAGAGTGGAGTTTTATTTAATTACATATAAATTTTGTATGATAGAAATGTAATTATTATAGTTTGATTTTTTTCTTATTGAATACATTTCAAAAATTCTCGTTATATATACATAAAATTCGTTTCGTACATGAATAAGATATCTTAATTATTTTAGAAGATATTTTACTTAATAAATTATAAATTATTTATTATAAAGAAAAAAAAATTAGAAAATTTACCAAGAGATCCGAATATAAAATACATATACATACATACGTCACATTTTTATAGAATTAAAAAAAATTTTTTTTTTGCTTATAAATATTAACTCATTATCTAATATTATGGATTTGTCGTTATTTAAAATATATTATGCACAAATTAAAAGATACAATACAAATTATATAGTGAGAATATACAAATAATATAAAAGATTTTATATTCAAATAATTTCTTCTTTTTTTTTTTTGTTTGTTTTTGTTTATTTTGTATTATGGTAAATACAATGTGCAGGCTCTGGACGTTATAATAAGTTATATAACATATTCTATTCGATATTTTCAATTTTTTTTTTTTTTCATTCTTTTTTTCTGCATTAAATATTCATATAATTGTGATCAATTTCATCTTTACCATTATCATCATTAGTCAAATTTTTATTATTATTATTAGTTTTATCTGTGATTAATTCATTTATTAATATATTTGCATTTTCACAATTATTTTGCCTTAATGATAAACAATCATCATTTTCATTATCATTTTGTTGAATTAATTTATTTGATAATTTCATTTTGTTATCATTTAAACCATTAATATTTTGATAAACTTCAGACATTTCTTTTTTAATATCAATTACATGTGATGGTGATGATGCTGTTAATGATGGTGATGATAATATGGCACTAGATAAATTTTGTTGTGTTGTATCTGTTTGATTTTTTATTTTTAATGGTTTAAATGTACTAAAATTTTCATTATTATTATTATTATTATTATATGCACGTATTATATTTGAATTTGTATAATTATTTATATCATGATTTTGTACTTTAATTTGTTTAATAACGACACCGTTATTTTTATTGTTACTATTATTATTATTATTATTATTACTGCTTATACATGTATCATTTGTTGTCTCTTTGGTTTCAATTATTGTATTTAAACCACAAAATGGTAAAGAATCTGAATTATTATTATTATTACTATTACTACTACCATTATTATTATTTTGATGGCACATATTATTTTGTTCATTTGTACCATTACTGTTATTAAATACTGGTACATTTGATGGGAATAATATATAATGTTCAGATAAATTTGTTGGACTATTTGGACTATTTGGATTACGATTTGTTGACATTGCTGTTGTAAATATAAGACGATCTTTTTCTTCAACTGGTGTTGGTGTAGATGCTGGTGTTAATACTGGCCTAGGTGCTGGTGGTATCATATAATTATCTACCATTAAACTACCAGGTAAACCGATACGACAATTTGAATTGAAAATTTGTCGACGATCTTCATGATCTGAATGTGTTCCACTATCACCTAAACTTGCACCGCTATTAGCACTAACCGTACTCATACGGCCAGAAGATGACGATGATGATGAAACACTTTGTAAACTTAATGTACTCATTGGACGTTGACTTGATTGAAATGATGTAATTGATGATTTTGTATCATCTGTATCTTCATATGTATGTTGTTGCTTCTGTTGTTGTTGCTGTTGTTGTTGTTGAGTATTTTGTTTATTACGTGAAAATAATTTTTTAACACGTTCAAATGGTGTTGGACGTTTCATTTTAGCTTTCATTTGCTCTTGTACACGTTCATATTCCTCACGTAATTTTTCAATTTGTTCTTGCTTTTCTTTAAAACTTTGTTTAACATCATTACGATTCTTCCATTTTTCAACCAATTGTTCAACTTCACGTATCGTTAATACATTATTCTTAAAATCATACATAATTTCAGCTAATTCATCATCAGCATTACCTCTTGTTGTTGATGATGATGTATCACTACCAGTTCTTTTTAGTGTACCATTTTTGTTTGGTTTTTTCTTTTCAAAATTCATCATTAAATGTGAATCATCATCTTTCTGCATCGTAATCATAATTTGATGTTGTGATTGCTGTTGTTGCTGCTGTTGAACAATTACAGATTCATTTATATAATTACCAATTCCTTGATGTATTTCATCAATAACAGGCCGATTCGATGGTTGTATCATATAATCACTTTGATCTATTTGACCATTACCATTTACTGGTATATTTGATGGTTGAAGAATATAATCCAATTGACTAGATGTTGCTCCTATTCCTCCTGTTGGACCTCCTGTATTATAATTACAATTCTCAAGTACATTCGAACATTCTTTACTAAATTCATCATCAATTTTATTATTATTATCAGTCGATTGATAATATGGTGGCTCATTAATATGTAATTCATTTGATGTTATCTCAGTTTCTTCAATTATTTTAATTTGTTCAAATTTCTTTTCAAATTCTTTATTAGATGATAATGATTCTAAATTAATACAATCATCTTGTTGTGTTTCAACGTTAATATAATTTAAATTTGTAACAGCTAAAGTTGTTGGCCGTGATAATGATAATGATGACGATGATCCATCACCATCATCACTACCACTATTCATTTCCATGTATTCCGTTTGAATATTATCGACTGATTTATCAACAACATCTTCACCTTTAAATGATTTCATTATTGTTTGTTGTTTATTAATTATTTGTAAATTATTATCATCAGACTTTGGTTTCATTGGAGGTAGATCAACAGTTAATATTTGTGGTTCAATGACAACTTTTTTATTATTACCTGTTGAATCACTAATACCTTTAAAATAATGATACATAGTAGCGAATTCATGAATTTGCTGAAAATAACACAAAGAACAAAATGAAATAGATTCAAAATATGTGGAATCGAAAATTAAAATCCTTACCGAAAAACTTTTTAAATTTTTCGCTATATTATGATAGCCCTCATGTTCAGCAATTTCAGCTGGTGTTTTACCAGCGCAATTTTTCATTTCACAAGCAGCATCACCACCAGGACATTCTAATAATTGAAGGCATAAACGTTCAAAGCCCCATTTAGCAGCAAAATGTAAAAGTGTAGGAAATTCTTCAGGTCCTTATTTAAAAAAAACAAAAAATAGAATTGTATTTTCTAATAAATAGGATTCATTCTTTTTGTAATTTACTTGATTCTTTTGTTGCTGTCGTCATAAAATTTTGATTCTGTTTACAATCATATAATCCAGTTAATAAATGAAAATTAGATGGCATATTCTTTTGAAAGCATTGTAATAAATGTAAATCGAGTGCATCACGTTCAGTCGAACCAATACCTAATGAATGGCACATAAATTCAATTGGTGAATCTTGTGTACGTAATAATTGTTCTAATTCACGTAAACGACTTTCACATTTAACTGGTCGACTACCAAGATGTTTATCATTTTTTTCAACATGTATTTCAATCATTGTTGATATTTCCATACATGATTCTAAAATAAAAAATATTGAAGAAATACTATTATCAATTTTTATACTGTACAAATTGATAGAGTTGAAAAAATACATACCTGGAATATTAAATTGTATCGTATATGGATTACGTTTTTTATAGCTGTTAATTATAATAAATTCACCAGATTTTTCAATTATTATTTTAATCCAATCATCTTTAACTAATGGTTCATTTAATAATACTAAAATTTTATTTTGTCCAATTTTAACTTTTCTTGGTACAACTGTAAATTCATCTGTATTTGAATTTTTATAATTCATTGATGTTATTGCTCCTGTTATAATTGGTGTTGATATTGCTGCTGCTGCTGCTGCAGTTGTTGTTATTATATTGTTATTCTCTTGACATGGTGGACGCTGACATAATGCTCTACCTAATATATCTGTTGCAATGCCCAATATATTACCAATTAATGAATGATCATTATCACGTACTGAACATTTTTTCCATTTACGAAATGATGGTAATGCTTTGCACAAAAAAAAAAAAAAAATTGATTAAAGATAAAATTTTTAATACAATGTAACATGTAAATTTTCATAATTTTATACCTGTTTTATGATTTTCTAAAACTTTATCTTCAGATATTTCTAATAAAATACCAAGTACTTTATCTGGATTTATAATTGATGATAATTGTGTCATTAAATATGAATGTGATAATGATAAAAATGCTGGACATAATATAACAATTTGTAATGCTGTTTGTAAACATTTTTGTGTTAATTCAGTTGGAAATGGACCCTCATCAATTTTTATATGAAGAAAACTTTTAAAATACAACAACAAAAAAGTTACAATCAGTTAAGAAAATGTGAAAATTCATTCATCTCATTTTTAATTTTATTTTTTTCATATTTTTTAAAACATACTTGAATGGTTTACGTCCTCTTTGTTTTGTGATTTTATCAAAACGATTTTTTAAAAAATTTGCCCATAATATTGCACGTTCACTATGTTTTGTTGTTATTATTAATATATCATCCATATTTGAATTTCCATATAATTCTGAAAAGTATATATAGAAATAAAAAACAAAAATCCATAAATTTCTTTTGATAAGAAATTGATAATAAAATGATTTATAGCATATATCAGACAATAAAAAGAAAAACAATAGATTTTGGTCTAGTTTAGAAATTAATAATAAAGTAATCAATTTTTCCTTTGTCTATTTGATTGAAATATCCAGTTATTAAAAGCTTACAGAAAACAAGAAATCAGATTTAATTTGTAGTTGATATTGTCGAAACGTACATATTGGTTTAGAGTCCCTAATAAAACAAAAAACTAGATTATTTATTTACTACTATTATTTATTTTTATATATGTAAAAGGTGTGTGTACTGATGGAGTTTGATCTTAACTTATACCCCAAGAAGATAGTCTCAAAGAAAATGAATAAAAATATTCTAAAAATGTAAATCTATCCTACATTTATATTCATATACAATACTATAAGATCCCTTATAAAATTTCTAATTAGTGCAATTACTGAACATCAAACAATTTGAAATTCTTGCGCAATTATTTTAATGTGTTCGCATACGAAAAAAAAACAACAACAAAAATTCGTATACAATGAAACCAATACAATGCAATTCAACATGAGTATTGTTTTCTAAAATATTCAATTAAACTATTATTCATCTCACCTTTAAAAATTAACTGAAAATAATCACTTTATATTTTTTACACAAAGAAATCTAATAATAAACACTAAAGATAATTTTTTATTCAATCAGAAAACAGAAATTGACCACAATAAAACACGAAATTTAATTTTCTTGTTTTTTATTTATTTATTTTTTTTTTAACTTTTTATATTTTGATATAGATATCGAAAAATAGTCACGAAATATTTTTCATTGTGATTTTATTTTAAATTAAAACATAGATCTTTGATAAAACACAAGTTTTTTTTACTACAATGCAATTCAAAATAATAACGACAAAAAATAAAATAAAGGTAAAAAATTAAAAATAGAAAATTAAACTGATTGTGTATTTATTTTGTATTTTAATTTTTTAATTTTCTTTTTAGATTTATTTATATTTTATTTTTATTTTTTATTTTTACATTAAAGGTATGATTAATGTACCTATACTGTACATTCATAATAACACAAAACACATCTATGATTTAATAAAATTTATGTACGTTCATTTAAATAAAAATTCATAATTCACAATAAAATATATGTACATATGTATTTTTATGTACTACGTGTACAATGTACAAGATCAATATATTAAATATTTCGATTTACAAAAAAAAAAAAAAAAGTAAAATTAAAAAAATACAAGGATCTTAATACAAACAGAAAACGTAAAATAAATTTCGAATTAATCCTACTTTTTTATTCATCACTAAATTAAAACAAAAAAAGTGAATAATGAAAGATCGATCATTTAACAATAAACTAACGATAGGTATAACTTAAAGATTAACTGAATGACAACAAACAAAACCACTAATTTATAATCTTTCTACTGGATAATGGTGTAGCTACTGTATACAATAACAAGATAAACAAACTAAATTGTGGTTTAATTGAGTGTTAAATTTCTTGTAATCTGTATTTTTTATAAACGTTTATCGATTATATGTGATGCAATTTGATAAATTGACAACAATGTGATGATACTAATGACGATGATAATTTAATTTTAAAAATATTATTTTTGCACTATAAATAAATAAATATATTAAAATGTTCAATATACTGATTCGATGATAACCGAAAGATACAACGTATGTATATACACTTGAATTTAAAAACAATGAATGATCGATGATGATGACGATGATGATCTGCTTGTTGTACACATATGCAAATGTTGCATGAAAAATATTTAATAATCTGTACACGAGTACAATTGTATGTAATATAAAGATCGTACATTTGAATAGAAACAATAATTTTTTGTGCGTACACATAATTGCATGTTTCACATAAGAAATCCACCATGTATTGAACCTCAGAGTACGTATATGTATGTGTATGGTACATACTTAGTTTAAGCCACAAGATTTCTTTCTTTAAATAACAGAAATATTATTATTTTAAATAAAACAAAAAATTAAAATTAAAGTAAAAAATAATTTTTTTATTATTATTATTATTATTATCGTATACGTCAACTATAAATACTTCTAAATATCATCTACATAATAAGAAAGAGAGTCAAGAAGCCAATAAAAAATTAAACCAAATCAAAGGAAAATAACATGATGGTCTTATACACTATAATATATAAGAACAAATGTACTAATGTTTTCAGACAAAAAAAATAAAAATAAAAAAACAAAACAACTAAAAGATCATTTAGAAAATGTGATATGAAAAATTATTATTATTATTATTATTGCATGGGATATGGGGTTGCCATTATTGGTTTCCGTTTAAAAGATATTTATATGTATACTCCATAGGCAATGCATTTTTTTATAAACTTACAAAATATTCCTTGTATTTCGTTTTGTTTTTTTTTTTTTTTTTTTTTTTTTATCTTTAATTTCTAAAAATATCTTGAAAGTTACTGCAATGATGATTGAGTATTGAACTATTGAAAAGTAATAGAATCAAAATAAAAAACAACCAAAAAATGAATTGAGAAAGAAATCAATTATTATATATAGAATTGGACATTGTTGTCTTATATAAACTTGGTATGAATTGTGTACGTTATTTGAACTGATGTACAGTACATATAATACCAGGAAGAAGGAAATGAATGAATTAATTAATTATGTTTAAGCAAAAGAAAAAACATTATGTAGACCGGAAAATCCTAAAAGAAAAATTAAACCCTAGAATTTATAAAATTTCTTAATAAATTCTTTCATTTACAGAATAAGTCATTAATAATGTTTTTGAATAGAATTTTAAAATGATGATTTTTTTTTTTCAAAAATGTCATTAATCGTTCGATAAATATTTCCATGAAATTTAGGAAATTATAATCATGGCAACATGAAAATGAATAAAATTTTGTACTGTACAGAAGCTTCTTTGATAAGATAGGGAGGTAATTGTATAAAATTTTGACGGTATATATAATTTATTTTATTGAAATATTTATGATCATACATTCAGGATTAAGTTGTTAACTGTCAACTTTTAGATGTTACAAAAAACAAAAATCCAAAAATATGTAATAATAAATAGAGAAAAAACTAAATTCATAATTAAGATGTTTATTATCATTTTAAAAAGGAGCATATTTATACCATCACTTTGTGTACATTGATAGCCTGTTTATTGTCACTTCATTTTAAATAAAAAATTACAGACAGACATGTACATAAATACCGATCGTATACGCATAATATACACACGATGACGGTATTGAAAATATAATTTAAAAAGGATTATTAGGCTCCACAACACTTGATAGTCTTTCTTTGATTTTTTTTTCTTTTAGTTATTATGTTTCTCAGATTGAAAACACAAGAATAGAAATAATAAAAATATCATTTCAAATAACAAAATAAAAATACGAATAATAATACAAGATACATTCAATAATGTGTAAATAATTGATGTAAAATTATTGCACATAGAAGCAAAAAAAAAAAAAAAAAATCTTTTGTATTCAAACAGCAGTTGATTCTTCGTCGTTTTTCTAGAAAAAATGTGAAAAATAATTGTGTGAATAAAATTACAATAAATCATACAATTAAATGCTTTTTAATTACATACATATTCTTATTCTTGTTTTTTTTTTTTTTGTTTTGTTTTTGTTTTATTACGTTTGTGTGTGAGTGAAAAATTGCACACACATATAAATATATGTATGTATAAAAGATCTATGGCGCCTCTCTATTGAATTTTAAGGAGGATCTCTGTCAATTTTGTCTGATATTTGTTTCCGTCTCTCTAAATGGTGGTGTATGTAACTATAATTGTAGGAGTCTCTAAGGGAGTGTTAGAAGGTGCGTTTAACCTTGAATGTATATTCGTGTGCATTTCATTTTTTGTTTTTTCAGTTTTATGTAAAAAAAAATAGAAAAACGTGAATAAATTTTCATTTTACTTGTTTTTTTTATTTTTCAAGACTACAGAATTGAGAAAAAATGTTTGAAAGGATGTTTACGTTTTTCAGATTTAAATTAAATCTCATTTAATTTCTATTTAACATCGGTTCTCTTTTCATTTTCCGCAAACATTCTCGTCTTGTAGCTTCTTTCATATATTTCTCTAAGTCCCCAACCTATAGTGATTATCTGCCATCCACCATAACTTTTTCTTACATTTATATTTTCTCGTCTTTAAGGATTTTTCTAATATTATTTAGGTTTGGACCTCACAGTTTCCATTCCCAATTCATATTTTAGACAGTTAAATGCATTTTTAAACGATCATTGTTAGAAATTTTTTATTGACAAGAAATATCACATTGCGTGCATAAAATATTGTCATCAATTAAAATTTTATTATTTTTATACTAAATTAAAGAATAAAATCAAGTAGAAATATGAATGAATACAAAAGAAACAGTTTAAATTTAACAATTCAATAAATATGTACGTATGTATGTACATGAAAATTGCAAACAATAAAAATCTCCAACATGTTATTAAACTTTAGCAATATGGCACACAAACAAAAAACAAAATTTCTTATCACAAAAAAAAAATGTTCAAATAATTTTTTTCATTCATCCAAATTTATTCATTCATACAAATATGAACATACAAAAAAAAATAACGACGTTATCTGGATGCATTTACATACATACGATGTATGATTTTCTTTTCCATTCATTCATCTTTTTTTATAAACAATTAAAATTTTAAATAAATAAAAAAAAGAATAAATGTACATAGAAGACGGGAAGAAATTAATCGTTTCTTATCAACAAAAAACAAAAAATTTATTAATAAATAAATAAATATAAAAAAAAAAAATAAAGAAATAAAAATAGCAATAATAATAATTTAAAAAAAAATAAAACAAAATGGAAAAGAGAATTGAAACAATAATAAATTATAAAAATAAAAAATTCATGCACATTGCAACTATTGCAATATGTTTGTGTAGACACATAAAATATTTTGCTTTTTTTTTAATATTATTTAAAATTTCCGTTTAATTGCAATGATGATCATGTGTATACCATTTACTTAAAAAAAATGGCATTTTTTGCCATTCATAAAATCAATTCAAAAATTTAATACAAGTATGCGTTATTGATAGAAATTTATAAAATAGTTTTAATTGCTATAACTATATTGCACTGTATGTATAACATACGGAGTATACATACATACGTATATCTATATAGAATGTAAACATTTCCTTCCTTTAAAACCATTTCACTTTCTTTTCTTCATTAATTTATTAAAATTTTATGCACTATATGAAGTATAGAATACAGCAGGATATAATCGTATATCGATGACTGTATTATTACAATTTTTAACCTCGTATGTAAACTGCATTATGCATTTCGAATTTTTATACGTACATATATTGCGTTATAACTAATAGAAATATCACATTTTGTTGATTGATTTGCATTTCAAAAATTCTTGTATATATACAGAGTGTTTCTATGAAAATGATATATACGGAGTGTTTCGAACTAAACATCTCAATAATGCAGTTCTGTCGATCGTTAACTGAACATGATTAATTCATGAGTTGGAAGCCTTTTTTTCCAAAAATGTTTTAATTGTTTTTTTTTTAAGTGAAATAACTTGAAATTTTATCTCATAAATTTGAATTTCTCTTTTTTTTTCAAACGATTGTTCATTTTATCTTCTTTGATGCGAGCTTTGACCGTATTCAAAATCACAATCAATCAGTCAACTAAATGTGCTCGTGATCATGCAATTTTCATACGTTTTTATTGCTATTTTCGATTACTGATAAATACAACACCCTGTGCGCCGTATATCATAATAGCAATGAAAGAAATTTCTTAATATAAATATTAATCGGGAAATACTACTATTATCTATAGAAAAAAAATTTTTTTTTCATTCACATTTCCTCACACTCTACGTGTATCTTTTGTAGAATTTATAGATAAAATGTGATGATATTCATGTGTGAATACGTATACATTGAAATATTACAAAAAAAAATTTTTTTTTTTTTTTGCTAAAAATATAAACTCAATTGACTTCTGGGTTATGTATTTTCTTTTTGCAAAAATTCATTTATAGTATCAAGTACTTGTATGAATGACATAATGGTATGTATGTAGAGTACTCCTATAGTAAATATAAAAAAACGAAAATTGTGAATGATACATGATAAAATAATATAAGTGATATTATTACATATTTTCATTCATTTTTCATAAATGAAAATTGAACTTAAACCTGACCTAGACCACACATTTATTTAGACATTAAATCGATATATATTTAAATTTCAAATTTTCTTTTTTTTCTTCTATAAATTTTAATACCAATAAACATGTGTGTGTTTGACTATAGAAAATGAAGGATTAGAAAAAAAGGGTATTTTTTTTTCTATTTTTTTATAATTTTAATGTAATGCACATTTTTAATGCTAGTCTGGCGGTACGATGTACCAACACAACATTTTTATAAGATGCACATTCTAATGTGTAGGCATAATTTATGAATGCATTTTTTTTTTTTACAGATGTGTTATTCATAATTTTTATATTTTATTTTTTTGTTTTATTGGACACATGCCACGTATGTTTATAAAATAAATAGTAAATGATAAAAAAAAAAATTTTTTTTTTTTTTGATTTTCTAAAATTAAAATTTTCAGAAAATGCATTCTAAATTTGATTTGATTTTTTGTTGTGCACGTGCTTCAATATTTTCACATGTGTATGCATACAAATAAATTTATAGAAATATTCTAATATAATCTGTAGCTTGTATACAATGTACACAATATTTAAATATCAAATGTGCTTTCTATTTAAGAAACATATGCTCACATTATAACATAGTAAATGAAAATTGAAAAGTACCTACATATATATTAGAAAAAAAAAACTTATGAGAAAACATAGAATAATTTGTATACAGGAATTTTCTTTTCTTCTCGTTCACTTTTCTGTTGTTGTTGTAATTGAATTAAAACCGGAAATCTTTGTATATTTAAAGAATAGAAAATTCTATCATATGTATAAAATAACGCATTTTATATTATACTTTCATTATCTATAATGTCTCGTATTTTAAATTTAAATACCATCTGTGTACATGTATTTATACAAAAAAAAAATTTATATTAAATTTGTAATAGATTATATCGTGACGGCATTACTGTATGTATATGATGGTGGTGTTGATGATTAAATTTTCAATTCATTTTTAAGATTGAATAGAAAAATAAATAAATTTAGAACAGTGTATCATCTGCATTAAATGGACCTAAATGTCTAATATGATTGGAATTCGAAAGGAAATGAAAGTTAAACAAAGACAACAAAAGAATATTCAAAATAAAAATTTTAAATTCAACAGTATACATAAATATGTAGGTGTTTAAAATTAAATTATAAATAATAATTAGATAAGTAAATATATCACAGAATGTTTAAATATTTTAAATTAAAAAAACATACAAATGAAAAAATTACTATACTTTCAATACAGAGTGGATGTATACACATTGATTTGGAAATAGAGTATGAGATAAATGGCTAGAAATCCTATATCAACTGGGTCAAATTTAAACTTCAAATCATTACACCTTTAAGTATTAGAGAAAAAAAGTAGTAAAAGAAGAAAAAAGTTGATAGCAACAAAACATAGTTCCAATATAAATGTTCATCTGAAACGTAGACAATTTTTCACAATACAATTTGTTACCATAAAGACAAACAAAATTCTTAAACAAAATGTTAAATGTCAAATTGAAAGCTCAAACTGTGATGAAGGCCCAGGGACAATGTGTATCGTCAAAAACAATATTGAAATCATCGAAGAATAGCAAGAAAAACCTTGAAAAAATTTTTTTTATTGTTTTTTGAGTAATTGGGTAAATAACTTTTGTAGACAAAGATTCGGCCTTGATTCACCATGAAAATATTTTTTGGGTAATTTTAAAAAATAAAAAAAAAATTGTTTTTAAAATATTCAAAATCAGTAGCAACATATGAGTGCTCAATTTTTTTTCATTTCTTTATTTCTTGTATACATATGTACATACGTATACATGATATCCAACTATGCCATTAAGGTAAAGAAATTAAAAATTACCAATAAAAAAATATACACAACTTTGTAAGTATTTTGCATATTTTATTTTATTTTTTTTTTTTTTTTAAAGATAAAACCCAATGTCTTTGGTTTTTATGTTATTTTATTATTTTGGTAAATCATCATTATTGGTAAAATAAACGTGACTAAAATATAATTACATAAATAAATTAAATGAAATATTTTTCTTTTAAATGTACGAATATATATGTATATGTATACAGTATGCAACGTTACTTGACCATCAAGCATTTTAATAAATAAAAATCTGAATAATTCAATCTACGTAAAATTATGCACAAATTGTCTGGAACAAGTAAAAAAAAAAATATTTCAAATTAACATGCAAGCATTCAGAATAATATAAACTTTCGATTTCATAAATCAATAAAATAAATACGAAAGAAAAAGACTTTTAAATGAAAAATAAAATTATTTTGTAAATTTATTGGCAATTATTATTGAATATATGAGTTAATGTATTTCAAAGAAATCTGTTTTATAATATGTATGTTTGATTGGATCCTTATACAAATTAGATAAAAATCCAATGGAAGGTATGAGTACACAAAATGTACTTTCGCGTTTAATTAATTATTTAATTCAACAAAAATTAATTTTATATTATTATTATTTGAAATTTTTTCATTTCTGGCTTTTATCCATTTGGCATGATTCAGCGTTTCTTGTCTAGAGTCTTTAAACCTGGTAATTCTGTACCTCCTCATCTTTTAAATGTTCTTCTTTCATGCTCATTTTTATAAAACTAAAACTATGTTCATCGAAAAGGTTATCTGGCTTTCTTTTCTCTTCTAGTGTAATACAAATATAAGAGCCATTCTTCACAAAAAATGCATTTCCCTATACCATCTGTCTAAGCTTCGTTTCCTTTTATAGGTGTATAAAATTAATTCCTTTGGTGTATCAAAGAATTTCAAAAAAATTCATTTTTTGTTTTTGTTTTTTAAATGTTATTCACATATTGTAGAATTCTCTATAGAAGATAAAAATCTATAGTCTAGACCTTTTATTCTTTCATATTGGAAAATACACAAAATTAATTTGAATCATTTTTATAACCAGTAGCTCCAATGGTTAGTTTAAATTAAGATTATGTTTATCACAGAATTCATGAAAATGTTTAATCCATAAGAAATTTTTCAATTTACATTTGAAGCCTGTTGCTGTTGTATTAGGAGTAAGAGATAACAATTTTACATCCAAATTTATATATTTTTTCAAGAGGGTTTTAAAGCACATTTGTATATACAAAAAGAAAAAAAAATAATAATAATTGATATAAACATGTTTATTTAGATTTAAACACATGTACATTTTGTGTGATATGTGCCGCTACACATACATATGTATGTATGTATGCATATATTATATTATTATGATGTATTCTTGCATTCTTATTTACTTCATAACTAGCTACATCCTGTTACCAAATTAATTTCTTCTTTCAAAACTTCTGTGCTCTATATTTCTTAATATTTTTTTTTTTTTTTTTTTTTCATTCGATGTTATAACACCGATTTGATAACGCATGTAATATACGTAATATTAAAATCGCTGTCCGTTGAATTGATGTGTCGTCTGTATTTATGACATTATAAAATTCAAAATATCTAAAATGCATAGCATGCACATAACCCATAGTGCCCATAACATTTTCGTACATAACAATGGTCATCATTTGTTGTCCATTCACATAAATATGTATGTTTGAATGAATATAATATTTATTTATGAAATTCTTCTATTGTTGTTATCTATACATTTATTGCAATACATTGAATATGATTTACTACTGTAGTTGATGACAATCAAAAGTACTTATGGATATTTTAATTTCTTTATTGTATTCATTTATGTCTTATCAAATTCTTTTCTATCTTCTAAAAGATTCATAAATTTTATCATGCGTATTTAAACAAGCGCACATCACAACACATTATTTCTTAACAATAATGTTTTTATTTATGCATTAAAGTATTTTTACCTTCTTCATAATGATTTCTAACTTATTTATTTATTTTGCAAATTCTCATCAAAAATTATGGTTGGTATTTTGTTATTAAATGCACATGAAAATTTTGTTTTTTTTTTTTTTTTTGTTTTCGAAATATTGACGCTTTTAATACACCATTATTGGATGTAGTCGTCGATTGATTGCAACATGCATATAACTCCAAGCAACAATTAAAAATGCATAAACATATACATATGTAAATGTCCAGATGTGTGTAGTGTACATATGTAATGCATATGGCATATCAAGTACTAAAATGCATAATTTTTTGATTGATTTTTAAAAAATTGAAAAAAAAAATATAGAAAATATTCTCTGCACACAATATATACAGGGGTACGGATTTCTGTGCTATACGTACGTACGTATACTTCATGATGATTTGATATTTTTAGTGCGCCAGGATTTTTATCATATGTAGAGAATACAAGCAATTAAGTTCATTTAAATGCTTTATGCGTAAAATAAAATGCATAGGCATGAATTTGTTTTGTCTCTTACATGATTATATTATTATCCAACAAAATCAATCATTTTTATGTATTTTTAAACAGTTAATGTACGTTATATAAAAATCTGAGTTATCTGAAAATATTTAACGATTTTTTTTTTTTTTTTTTTTTGTAATCATCATTTTAATCATTATTCCATTGTATTTTTTATTATTATTATTAAATATTAAATCATTGAAATTGTTTTTAGATTTTTTTTAACATTATATGTACAGTAAATATATTCTATAATATTTGTAACAGAAAATTTTAAATTATAAATGCATGTAAATTTCATAGATATGCTCACATGTTCTTTATTCGTTTCATCATGTTTCATATTACATACATTTTGTGAATGAATTAAATAAATGAATTTATGAATAAATAATTTCTATTTAATTTTCCGTTTTATTTAAATTTCTTCTAAAAAACTATAAAACGAATCAAGTTCAAATTGCATACATTTTATGCGAATGTGAAAATTTGAAATTTTATACAGATATTGTATATGTACATGGTAAAGTATGATCATATGTAAGAGATTTAACATTTCTAAAAAATGTACACCAAGAGTTGCTACCCTTGAATGTATATGCAAATAATGGATCTTCAATTTTTATATACTTAAAAAATGTAAAGGGTGTTCCAGAATTATGCAGAATGTTTGTAGCGTAAAACAGCCTCGAATCCTTTCCAACCCCTAAAATTCGCCCTTTCTGGATTGCAGATTGATAATTTTTGACCATGCATGTACATACATATTTCATGTTGAAGATTTTGGTCTGCGTATTATTTAAATTTTTTTTTTTTTTACATTTACCAAAAATACTATTAAAGAAAACAGGATAAATTTCAAATTCTAAAACTTTCGTATGTATGTATGCGTATTGTATGGGTATTTAACGGATTTAGGAGTACATATTCCCATTATACATGTTATTTTTGTCGTATAGTCAGATGTTCCTTGAAACTTTTTTCAAAATGTTAATGACTTTATTCACTCATTTTTATTTTATTCTGTTATTTTTTTATTGTTATAGAGACGCGACTGTATACAGTACATATTAAAATACATACCCATTTATTAGAGATTATTACATGGTGCGATTTTATTGATCATAAAATTTAGTTAATATTATTTATGTTAAGGTTTTGTTTTTCTTTTCGCCTTTTGCTTTTATGGGTTTTCTTTTTTTTAATAAATGTATTTTTGTTACAGATAATTAGAAAAGGAAATCAAAATAATTTAAAGAAAAGCGAATAGGAAATTTCTGATATGTAGGCTATAAAAATCCAGAGAAGATATTATATAGCTAAATTGGTTGTATACATATATAAACGCATGTACAATATCGTTTGACATAACATACAAAGATGTCATCATATGCATGATAATACTATTCCTTCCTTCATGTTAAAATACTGATGATAATTATTATTGTTATATTCATATTCTGAACTCATTGAAATTATAACTTTGACATCATATGTATGTAAGTATGTTGACATGAATTTAAATTTCTCTATTGTTAATAATAATAATAATAATGTGACAAAAATGCTGGAAAATTTTCAAATAAATAAATACAAAATATTTAAACATTGTAACAGACATTTAGAAATGAAACTGAAAAAAAGACTAGAAAATTGATATGTTATATTTAATTTCTTTAGATAAAAAAGAATAAATCCAACAGTCAGACTATTTGTATTTAATTACATTTCATGTATGTAATGTATGTTGCATGAAGTTTAGACACATCTTCATCAACAACCGGAAATAAAAGATTTTTATATTCATTGAATGATAAATATATACTATAAACTAGTAATGGTTTTTATTTTTTTAATTTATTGATTATGTTTTACATAAATAAAACATTAGTCAAATGTATGTTTACAAAATAAAATGAAGAACAAAAAAAAAGTGAAAGTATAAAGAACGTTCTATTGAACGTTTTTAGAATATGAATTAAAAATGAATTTGATTATTTTGTTCCGTGTTTATAAAAATCACAGAGGATAAAAAAGAGATAATTTTTTTTCTTATATGTATACAGTATACCTACCAATCTTTAGAACATGAATAAAATCTTGATTTTAATAATTTCAAAAACTTCTGTATCAGTAGCTGTATAGAAGATAAATTTCGATAACAACTTAATAGTTGGTCGTAAAAGATATTATCTTATGACGTATGTTAGTTGATAAGTTAGAGATTCACTAGAAAAATTATTGCCATTCAATGCAGGTGCATTACTGCTTTCTTGAATTTTTTTGATTTACGTCTAGAACAGCTAGACTTAATCATTATCAACACATCAATGTTGCTAGACACAGATCGAGTGATAAGAAGAAAAAAAAATCCATGAATGGCATCTTATTTTTACTGTTTATTCTAAATTACAACAAAATTTATGTATAAATATGCAGTGAATGAAATTCACATCTGGTGTTTAAATTTATTTTGAATTGTTTTTTCTTTTTTGGGTTTTAATTTTTCCCAAATGAATTTTAGTGTACAATATTTTTATGAATCAAACATTTTAGAGAACATATATGAGATGTATACATATGCCCAAGTTTAATATGTATTATATTTAAGTAGGCAGTGTTGCATTTTTAAACAACTTAAAAGAGAAAATTTTCTACAATTACAGCAACTATTATATATCAATTGAGATGCAAGTATGTAAATGGTTTAGTGGTTGAGTTATACATATGCAATCTGCATGCATACATTTTTTTTGAATTGATATTTGTTGCGCTTATGATTTGGAGATGAAGGAGCATGTATGAGCAAATGTACGTACATTTATGTTATTTCCAACTTTTTTTTTTTTTTGTATGTACTACGTGACTTCTAAATTTAAAAGAAACTTTTGGAACACATGAATCCAAACGTAATATTACACTCATAAGTCTTAAAAACGCATATAGTAGTTTTTTTGCATTCATGTATGCGTGCACTATATATAGTTTTTTTAATTTTTTTTCTGTACTTATATGACTTTTTGAAAGTCAAACGTCTGCTATAGTTTCAATTAATTTTTTTTTCTGCTTTTTCTAAATATGTATGTTCTTGTTGATCCATTCATATATACTTTTATGTTATTTGAACTTTTGTTTTTTTGTTGTTGTTCTTGTTCCCTCAATCGTACAGAAATTTAAAAACAAGAATTGAAAAATATAAATAAATGACTATACCATAAACATTTGAACTATTTTTATTATTTAAACAAATTTCAAAAATCTTTCAACAAGTTTTTTGTTTAGAATTTCATTTATATTTTATTTATTTAGTTTTTTTTTTGTGTTTTGTTTTCATAAAAATGTAAAATGGTTTTTAAATGGCTGTAATATAAATTTATGTATGTCTATCGTATCATTTTGCAATTAATTGTTTGAGAAAACTAAAAAAAAAAAACACATACGATACACGTTAAATTTTCCAATAATTCCATGATATTTTCCAGTAAAATTACGACTTTTTTAAAACTGATTTTTCGGGAAAGAACATTGAAGAAAAATTGAAGAAAAGTGAATGAAATAATTAAAATTCATAAAATAGTCCTAAATAATTAAGCTGTTGTTGAAATTATATTTTAATTTTCAAAACTCAATGAAACAATAAGAAAAATCATTTAGACTCAAACAAAAACCAAATCAAAAAGAGAAAAATCAACAATACAAAAATTTTAAAAAATTTTCTCACCATCGCATGAACAATCTTCATCAATTCCAACCATAATTGTGGGCGATTTTTATTTATATGTACACTTTTAAATTAATTAAAAATCTTATGAATTTTTTTTTTTTTTTTTAATTTAAAAGAAATCACTTTGTATTATTTATTTTTTAAATTTTAAGTCTTATTTTCACTAAAAACAAATTTTTTCGCTTTTACAAATAATCTGTTTTTTCTTACTCTGTCACTAACCGAATATCTGATTATTTTTTATAACGATAAATTCATTTTTGTCTCGTATACATTTTTGAAAAATTTCAACTTTTATTTTTTGTTCACTTCTTGCTTCACCAAAAATTCTACAGAATTTCTTAAAAGAAATCCTTCGTAAAATTTAAAATTCTTAAATTCTTGTAATTAAGGTAAAAAACAAAACAAAAATACAATTAAAAATTCACTAACGTTCTTCCATAAAACAAAAAAAAATGCTTTAAATTTTCTTCAAAACATTAAGCAATATGCAAACAGCAGTTAATGTATACAGTAACATCAGATAAATATACTTTAATAAAATTTCAATATTGTATATAAAATTGTACTGAATTTTATTGAAGAACAACTAAACGTTTATACTATAATCTTTCTGTCTGTATATTATTTTTATATGTGCACCTTTCAATAACTACTACAAACTATTTAATATTTGCTCATTTGATTTACTTCAAGAAATTTAAATTCAAAAAACAAAATGAAAAAACACTTCATCATCACCATCAACATCGTATTAACAACAATAGTATTAGGGATGTTTTATATTTCTTTTTTATATTCTTATAAACAATAACATAACAACTATTTTATTTAATGTGTGTATACCATTATAATACATTTTTGTTGTATTATCATGTGTGTAATATTATGTATACCTGTTTAGAAAAAAAAAAAAATATATATATATATATTTATATATGTACACAAAAGGTGTAATACACATACGTATATATAATACATGTGTATACCATATTGGATATCGTATACCGTAATGTACATATGTACATGATATTCATATATGGTCACTTTATTGTATATTTGTAAAACGTACATGTCCATTGTACAATACGTACGTAAATATTAATCTTTCATACTATAAATGTATAAGAACCTGTGTTCTGGAAGAACAACCACCCGCTACCATAAATGTATAAACCAAAATTTAACCACAATAACATACGTTTAATCAAAATTATTAAAGGTAAACGTTTTATGATCACTTGAATTACTATACTACTGCTGTTTTATAAGTCACACACACACATACATACATACATAAAGTTATTATTGAATATTTAAATAAATTGTCATTGTTAAATTACCATCTTCACATATTAGTGTTATACAGCTATACAGGTTGCACAAGTAGGGTTTATGTATTGTTTATAAACTTATTTCTTTAATGAATAGATACTTAGATAGATAGAATGGTGTATGAACAAATGAATAAAGTATTATTTTCTACCAGGTAATCAAAAAAGATAAATGAACGATTGAAATTAGAGGAAGTATAACCCCCAACTCTATTTAAAAACAGAAAAAAAAAGTATACAAACGTACATATACACATACGTAATTGCAACACTGTGTATATACACATTCAAAAACGACCAACACATGCATTTATTAAAAAATTATTTATATTCGTCAAACAATACAAAAAAATAAATAAATAAATAAAAAAATAAATGACTTTCAATTCGGGATCGATAGGCATATAAAGTAGCATTGGCCAAAAAGGAAACTCTTGTGATACGTGACAAAAGTTATAAACATGTAAATATGTACATATATAGGAATATGGATATTGCATTGCACTCATTTGTTTAATATTATTGTTGTTATACTCTTACATAGTATTGTACCTGACTCCTAGCTATAGGTAAAATTATAAAAAACGAGCCAACTTTTTTCTAGTATAGACTATAGATATGTACATATACATATATAAATATCTTTCTACATTTTATTTATTTATTTTATTATTATTATTTTTTTTTTTTTATAAAATAAGGATGATATTGTAAAATTTTCTCAAATCAATCGATAGATCTTTTTAGAAAAATAAACAAAACAAATTTAAAAAAAAAATGAAAACTAATAAAAATTTCTTTAACATTTAAATTTTCTTTAATTTGAATTTCTTATCTGTTATAGAATATATCTTAATCATCGTATCTAACGGAGTGTACATATAAACATCACTTAAATATAACTCATATCGACAATAATCTAATCGACAATAAAACTCAATAATAATGTTTTTATTTGTTGATTTTTAATTTTTGGTTTTTTATTTTTGTGTAAACAACGATGTCGGTTTTCCTTTATAATTTATTTTATCAGTTAATTCATTGAAAAAATAACACACACATAGAATATTGAAAGATAAAAAAATAAACTTCTTTTTAAATAAAGGGAGTAAAGGAGCAAGGTCTAGTTTTATAGGTACACATTAAAATAAAGACATTAAACAGAATAGAAAAAAATCAGTTCTAATGTCGTAATTATACCGTGTAAGGGCATTTTAATTCTAACAATAAATAAAATGAAAAAGGAAATCTAGATACATTCATTTGAATTAAGTTATCCTACACCTACACTATATCCAAATCTATTTGACCATTTAGGGCCTAGATTTATTCAAAACTTCATTCAAAAAAAAAATTTACTATTAAAACAATCAAAAGAAAATATCGTAGATCAAATTATTATCATAATCCATCCTGTTTATAATTTGCATTGTATACGTATAAGTAGGAGCATATGTATATATACGTACATACTCGTATAAATTTTACTAGAGTACTTGTGCTTGTATAAGTATTTCTCATAATAAATGCATCACTATAATTTAAAAATTGAAATACATCATATTAAGTATGATCATCATTTAAATCTCATTATAAAAAAAAAAAAGAATATGTAAGATATTCACTGGAGATTTTATCGTGTCCACTATATTGTGTGATTTTTAGTACAATAGTTGGTATATTATATTAAAACAATAATCGTACAATGACTATTATTCGTCACCATAATTTTTTTTTATATTTAATATTCATATTTTATGAATGTTACTTCTAGCTATCTACTTTATTACAATTCTTATTATATACCAAATGTAGTTAGTACAAATTACGTCAAATTACATAAATCTTAAGGTACTTCCACATGATCTATGAAAAATTACTTTCATTTGTATAAGAAACGATAGCAATTGTCATACTGAAAAAATTCTAGCTAATAATAATAATGTCAAGAAAAACCAAAGATGGATGTATTGACGAGGCCTAAAGATAGACGTATATGGATGTTTGAAGATCATTTGCCGTATATTAGGCAAGTAGAAAAAAACTAAGAAAACAAGAACATATACATATGTATGTACATTTTTATTTAAAAAAATTGTCAAATGAAACGAATTAATATCATGTTAATCATTTGATCAAGATCTTATAGAAGCACCTTCACATTTGATGTATTTATTTTTGTAACGATTATTTTATTACATAAAAATAATGATAAAATTCTTCTTAATTTACAGTAGATGACTGGACTGCTGTATTTTAAAAGATTCTCTCTATGTGAATTTATATTTTGTAATCAAAAAAAAAAAAAAAAAAAAAAAAAAAAAAAAAAAAAAAAAAAAAAATTTAATTCAAAACAAAATGTAGATGCATATAACTTTGATGATCGTGTATTGTCAGTGTGTGTATTGACATTCAGAATTTTATTACATACATTAAGACTTATTATTGCTATTATTCAAATTGGTGAATAATTTTTAGCAATTTTTATTACACAAATGAATATACACAAAAATAAAGAATTTTCACGCAATTTTTGTACAACTACATCTGAATTACGCAAATGTTTTACTGTTTTTTTTTACAGTACATTTTAAAATTGATTTATTTTTAAGTTCATTTTTTGTCTTTTCTTTTAATGTCTCATCATTTTCTCAAAAAGGAAATACTTAAGAAGAAGATGATTTGATTGTCTTCAATTTATATTTAAAAATAAAAAATAAAATAAAAAAAAACATTAAATAATTTTCTTTATCACTGGAATTTTTATAATAATAATAATGGCAACATTGAATTTACTACGATGATAATAATGATGACGATTTGATAAAAGACGACAAAAATGATGATGATAATAATACTCGTAATGATAAGAAATTGTATACAATTTATATGAATTACACAGTACCTATATACATATGTGTATATCTCTGTATAAAACGATTTAAAACAGTACCCAGTGTCTCCTTTTGAATATTTAAGTAGATTAATACGTTATAACTCATATGCAAATACATGTGATGCAATTGTCACATCATTAAAATGATTATCAAATATACATATATCATAAAAATTATTAACAAAAATCTTTTCATTCATGTTTATCATTTTCAATTTCAATGCATTAAAATGATGACACTCATATAGTATGCATATTTTGAATATTAGCAAAAAATTTTTCAATTATAATATCGTTAATTGATTGCGTATTTTATTTAATAATTGAATGATAATTTCTTTTTTCGATTTATTTATTTATTTATTTTTGTTTTGTTTTTGTTAATATCTTCTATAATTGTTCTTCTCTTCACATCGCAGTCCATTACGTGCGTCTTGGCCTTTTCTATGATTTTTTTACATGCTTACCTATTTTTTATTAATGTAGTTACATTAAATTCAAGGGATACGATTTCCTTATTTAATTCCACAGAATTCATAAAAATAGCATATACCTACCTACATACTGTAATTTTATTTTATATCAATTTGTATGTATATTTGTATCATGTACATATATTAATTTCGTACATAAATATAAAAATTTTTATGCACCTATAAAAATAATATAATGTAATTTTTTATTTTTGACATGTTTATGGATCTATTAGAATTTTTTTCTTCTTATTATAGTGTTACATTCTTAAATCTGAGCCATTCCAGAACATTTATTTTATATGCAATCAACTTATATCATAAAAATTTTCATGTTTACCTTACTTGTATTTAAAAAAATAAAAAATAAATTCAATTGCATTTATAAAATAAAAACATTTTTAATTCTGCTTAGGAACCGTTAGAATAAACATACACGGAAGTTTATTTTTTCATTCTCTTACATAATGTAAGAGAATGTATTAATTATGTACATACATAATTAATAAAAATATGCGTATGTTTGGTTTTTTGTGTCTATTTTAGGAAGTAGCTATATAATATCTCCATAATGCATACGGTTATGCGTAAATGCATAGAAGTAAAAAAAAAAAAAAATTGAAAAAAGCATAAATAGAGAAGGGAATGTAATAGAATAGGATTGATTGAGCACCTTTAAAAATCAATTAACTGACATACATACATATGTATGTATGTATAATATGCATTATGCAGTCCATTAATAAATTCTGTACTGTATTGAATGCTTTTATATACATATGTACATACTCGTACATATCCTATACTAATCGATCACGGATATTATTATTTATTAGCATTAGCCTATACCATTACCATTTCCCACCCCCTTACCCCTACTCTACTATCGTAATTTTTCTGCATAGGTATATTTTCTTCCTTCTTTTCATTCTTTTACATTTTGTTTTACATTTTGTTGTTTTCCTTCCATAAATACTTAAATAATTGTAGGAGTATTTTTAGTTTGATGTTTTGTTAATAGTTAATTACCACCTAATTGATGAGGTCATTGCCCATATGTACATGCATGATTTGTTTTTTATTTTCTGCTTTGCTATTCGATATCTTGATCATTAAAATTAATTATAAACAAAAATATAAATTTATATTCATTTATAATTTCAAAAATTAGATTCAAGCATGATGTTACCTTTATTTTAGTTTTTATTTATTTTTAATGAGCCCAGCAAAATATGTGAAGATGAACATAAACCAAAAATTTACTAAATTTTTGTTTTTTATTTTATATTTTGTACAGAGTGATTAGGTAGTGTTAAAATTGCTACAGATAGAGCCATTTTATTGAAGATCATTCTAAGATGATGAAACATAATGGAAGAAATTAATTGCAATAATAAACAGAAATTGAAATAATAACCTTACTCGTAGATCTAAGATTTTTAGATATAATTAGATGATATAAGGAAAATCATATACATATGTTATATGTAGATGTGTGTGATATTGATATTTAGCAGTGAGTCCACTGTTTATTGTCATTAAATAATCAATAGATATTTATTTTAACTTAATTATTTAATATAAGATCAAACCAAACACTATACAGATAAACAAATCAAAATTACAGTAACCTCTCGTTTAATATGGCAAACAATGATTTTCCCAGTATTCAAATTTATATCTGCATAATATTTATAGATTTCTATATACACTACACTGCCAATATTTGTGTTATTACTTTGTTGTATAAATAATTTGTCAAAAAAAAAGAATAAAATAAATTGAGAAGTAGTAAAATTTTATTACAAAAAAGGAAGGAACTTTACTTTTAAATAATAGACTCTGATATAATCAAGATGTTCATACTGTGTATTTTCAAAAAAAAAAAAAAAAAATGAATAAGAAAAGAAACATTTAGCTGATTGATATTTTTGCATGTGCAGAATGTGTTTATTTTGTTTTATTGCTGTTGATGTCATTATGTTCAATAAATTTTATTTTCTACTTATATCTCTTATTAATTTTATTTATTTATTTATTTTTTAAATTCAAATCACATACAGTGAATTGGCGCCAGTGGCTAACTAACTAACTTCAATATATAGTATTAATAGTACCGCATTTACTATTTTAATACTGGACAACATTGGGAAAATACTCAAAAAAAAATGTTTTTTTTCCCATCAAGTAGTATAAATCAATGTGTATAATACGCATATTATAATAATTATATTTGTTAAACATAAAATGTATATATTTTTTTTAAATTTGAATATATTGACAATAAATCGATTAATAAAAAGTTTATATAAAAATATACATACGCTGCATATAGGGACATTATGTAGACAAAAATATTTTTGTGTGATTTATATAAACAAAAATGTATGGTGTTTGTACAGAAATATATGTTAATAAAATGTCTAAACATATTCGGAAATTAATTAACGTGCATTTGATGAACATCGCTTTTCTAATACATAACAGCAGAAATACATATCGATTTTGTACGTTGAAATTCTCATGAGTTTTGAGTACGTACTCGTACGTACACAAAAATGATGATCGAATCCATTCCCTACTATAAACAAGTAAATACTACACAGAGGCATGAAAAAACAAACATTTGACATTTGGCTGACGCCAATCTTATTGATTATTTATTGATTTTCCTTACATTCTTGTTTTTTTTTTTTTTTTTTTGTTTTCTTGATCAAAAGGAATTAAAAATTTTTCCTTTTACAAACTTTTAAATAGAAAAAATGTTGAATACATGAAATTAATTGTAAAGTTAATAATAAACCGGTGATTATTAACATTACAGAAGGAAACCACGAAGAAAAAAGCAATGGCTGTCGAAAAAAGATTATCATGTAAATAAAATCTTGAAAAAAAAAAATTTAATAGACACTTCATTCTTAGAAATAAAAAATTTTCAAACAATTTCTCATTATACTGTACAGAATTACACCGAGGATACCGCAAATTCTTGATAGTGCTAGAGTGAAATAATTTTGTATAGGAGGAAGGTTCCCATACATTTTAATTGTATTATTTGTACTGTACTGTGTATTGTACATAGATGATCGTGTCCAGGTGATGAGATCTAATCGTATTAAGAGTAAAATCATTCCCTAAAATACCGTGTTGTAAGAAAAAGTAACCTGTATTTTTACACACATATATACAAACATCATTTTTTTATCGTTTTTTATTTAATTTTTAAATTTTCATTTCAAATATTTAATAAACAATAAATTCCAGTTGATAATCCTATTAATAATAATGTAACAATTACACCACCAGTTAAAATTGGTATTGTTACAAAACTAGAATCATTACAATACCATACATTATTTGTAAATTTAATTTCATTTTCATTTTTAATTTTATTAAAAAATGGTTGAATTTGTATATTATACCAATCTAAAGATATTTTTGGTTTTTTATGTTTATTAAATGCTTTTATATGATTACAATAAAATGATAAATCATTTGGTATTTCAATTTTTGGTTCAATACGTAAAAATGTTCTATCATAAATCATTCCCAATTTCCAATAACCATTATGTGTACGATTTATAAAAATTTTAATTGTTATAATATGATTATCATTATTATCTACTTGTAATGCAACAATATATGGATTACGATATTTTCTATGAGTTAAATTTATTACATTTAAAATTCTTGATGACGATAATAGTGATGCATTCATATTATGAATTGTTTCATTATCATTATATAATTTTAATGTTAAAATTTTATAATTAATTAAAACACGATTTTGATAAATAATTGTTGTTAAATCATTACGTTTTTTAAGTATTGAATATGATGATAAATTTGAATTTTTTGAATGTTTTATTTTTGTAAAATGAATATTTTCATTTCTTTTACATTTTCGACCTGTATAAATTCCAATTGTTTTACCAAATTTCGAAAATTCATTAAATATTTTCGATATAAATTTATCGTGTTCCATAAGAATTACTGATCGATTATTATTATTATTATTATTGGAACTGTTATTCGATTTTTTAGATAAAGAAAATAATATTGTCTTATTAAAATGATGATAATGAATAAATTCATTCAATTCTGTATCATTTGGTAAGTTTTTAATAAATAATTGATTAGGATTTTTTACATTTTCTATAGCTTGTATTGGATTTTGTACATTTCCGTAATACATTTTATTTTGAATTTTTGATAAATAACGAAAACATGATTCCAATTGATTTTCTATATTGATTTTGCAATGTGATAAATCTTTGTTGTCTAGGTAATCTTCGATAAATACAAAAATTGTTGGATCTTTTACAGAAGGAGAAATATGATTTTTAAAATCATCTGATGTAATTTCTTGTAATGTTGGTAATTTTTGTAATGATTTTGTTGCTCCCCATACAATTACTGGTACGTTTTTATCCATTCTTTGAGTGCAACATGATTGTAGAATTATCACTAAACTTATCGTTATTTTGATAAAATTTGAAAAGTACATTTTTACTTTGTCCTTTTTTTTTTCTTCTAATTTCTTAACAAAATTGACAGGTTGATAAAAATATTGAAATCACGGATTGAAAAAATTAAACGAATGAAAATTAGGTTACCATAGCAAATTTGATTTTTGGGTTACTACGAACCGTGACTACGAACCAAGATCCAAGATCTATAAAATATACAAGGTCTCAACTATGAACGAATAAACAAATATCGACGACATGTGCACACCATACAGGGCATTGAAGAAAAATGTACATTTACTTATATATGTACATTGCAATTTATACATGCGTTCATTCACTAATGCACTTACCTTTTCGACGATGTACACGATATTTCATTGGTGACATAATGGCTGGTGGTTTTGGTGCAATCATTTTTGGTACTTCGTCTGTAAATGAATTACATCTCGTTCGTTCACGGCTTGTTAAATGGCCAAGAGAATGCCTTCGATTTGGATTTGATATTGTTGTCGTTGGTAATGTCCTTGTTGTAATGCTTCTATACAAAACAAAAAAGGATAAAAGATAAAAAGGATTCAATTTGTATGTTCTCATAAGTACATATGTATGTAAATTTTTTGTAAATATTTACCTGTTATTAGGTTGCAAAAATACATCATCATTTTCACTATACGATAAAGATTCATTATATGATCCTAAACGTTCTCTAAATGTCCCAGATGATCGTTTATACATTCCATTCTGTTGATGTTGTTGCAATTCAAAGGACTGTAATTAAATAGAAAAATTAAAACATACTGAATTTTTAGCTCTCATTTTTTTTTTTAAATTTTTATTTTTATTCTTTACCTGAAAACACGGTGATGTTGCACCACTAAATGATCCTAATGAACCTAATGAACCTCTTGGACTACCAAGTATAGCAGCATCTTGTGATAATGTTGCTGAATTAAATGTTCTTGATGAATTTTTTAATTGATTTCCAATTGTTGAAATTTTTTGACTATTGTTTGATGATGAACTACCACTTTTTGAATTACGTCGCCGAAAAAATGAAAATCCTTTACTTGATGAATCTGGTGTTTTTGGTGATTTATTCTCATTGTAAAAATAATATGGATTATCTGTAGAGTGGAAAAAAAATTTTGAACTATCAATATTATGGGAAATTGTTTTTGTATCTTTAAATTTCATTTTCTTAAAATATGTTTGGAAACTTTTCAAAAATATTTGTGTAAGAGAAAATCGGTTAAAAATTTATTTGTAATTACGATGAAAGATCGAATGATTAGTTTACAAGATATTCGACTGTCTGGGGCTTTTGAAGCACCACTAGCAGATCATAAATAAATAAAAAATAGGACATTATTTTCATACAAGTTTTAACTCAGGATAATCCAATATAACATATAACCGATTGATGCACAAATTAGTTCATCTCTAATTCAAAATTGCCCAGTTTTTACTCATAGATTAATTTTTGTATAATTTCTTGTGTATGGGATAAGTAAGAAAATTAAATGAAAAATCAAATACCTGATACAAATGAATGCTCCAAATTAACATACATAGCTATGACTTTTTTTCCTGGTGCATTAAATTTTAAATACTTTGGATATAAATTATAATTAAACAGTCAATTCCAAAAAAAAGATAAATAAATAAAAATAAAAACAAGAAATATTGCACAATTGTGAGCATATACTGATGATATAAAAACTTCAAAACACTTCTTATTTATTTTTTTTTAATTTTTTTGTATAAACATCCACTTTAAGTATAAAGTATATACTAAAAAGTTTGATGAAGGATTTATTTTGTACTTTATCTATAAGGATCAAATATCAAGCGTGTGTATATATAATTTCACTTTAATTCTGATATACAGTATGTAGTATGTATGTAAACATTATTATAAAGTCGTAACGTAAAATAATGTACGCACACTATAAATCTATCAAACTTTGTTTCTTTTTTAGTTTTGTTTTTTTTTTTAATATATTTAAAGTGATCGCGGTAAAATTCTTTTTAAATTTAAATTTAAAAATAAAAATAAAATATCTTAAAAAGGCAGAAAAGAATAAAATTCAAGTCTTTTATATGCGTACACATAAGATCACTATCAATCACACATCCTTCGTGTCGCACGTGCAAAGTTAAACTGCGTTGACTGTTAAATAATTTTTCATATCGTAATATTGTAACGTACATACGTCCATATACATTTATGCATATTAAAAATAACATATGTGGGTGTATTACAACAGCACAACACAAAATTATTAATAATACAAAGAAAAAGAAAACGCATTGATCGTATGCATGTACTATACGCATAATAACAACAACAACAGCTAATGTCTAAGCATTGTATTAGAATAATGCACATAATACAAGTTTATATACAAATTTTCATTGGAAATAAATCGATATTTTCATGATGTTTTTGAAGATAATACACCATGCTTATTGGAAACTTTATATTATGTACAACATGTACGTATAATCCTTGAACGTATGGGAGAAGGTGCATATCGTTTTGAAAATAACTTTAAAAAAATCTAGGAATTGAAGGAGACGTAGACGCATGGTATATGATATGGATATTATACTATCACTCTTTAGAATGGGGTAGAAATGATCGTATAATAATGTATAATAACCATGTTTACATTTAAAATGCATAACAGAAAACACAATTCTGTAAATTTTCTTGAATTTTTAGTACCTATAGGGATGTATACATTTAAAAAGAAAACAAAAGAAAATACGTTAATTTTAATTCTGCCGCTTTCTCGCTTACTAGGTATATTGTTTTTATTTCAATGTAACTAGTATCTGCTAGTATATATACACATGTAAAATGATCCTCCCGCCAGAATACAACACCATCCAGATTTTGTTTTGTTTTAGAATTTTTGTAAATGTGTGCATTACATTATCTATATATGTACAATTGCTACCATCATTCATGATTTAAAAATGATTTGTTAGAAAAAAAATTTATTTTTATTTTAATTTAAGTGTGTACTGAACACATACAAAATATACATTTACGTATGTCTGTAGTAGAATAAAAACAGAGAGAAAATACTTTTTGTTTTCTTTTTTAATTTATTGAAAATATGCAACACATACAAGATCATTTTATTTTTCCTCAATATACACGAAACTCTCGTATAACGCGATACTTTAATAAAATATTAGTTTCATTGGAACATAATTTACAAATTCTGATAAGCTCAGTTTTCTCATGTAACATAATTTTCTTAACGAAACGTAATCTTCGCATAATACGAAGGTTACCAGTATTGTGCCCATATATGTATGTATATGTATTAACATAAATTTGTAGTACAATACGTATAATTTAAAATGGTTAGGTACTTAAAGTACAATATGTAGTAAAATTAAAACATATGTGAATAAAAAATTTAAAAAAAAAATAAAGAAAACAACAATAAATGAAACTAAATATATGTACTTGCATATGCTCATACGTTGCTCATATATGAAAACAAATGATCATAACAATAACGCACACATGTACAACCAAATCTAACACAAGTACAACAGAAAAATCTTTAAAATAACATTTAAAGAGCATTTCTTATTTTATTCAATTAAGATGCATAAGGGTATACTGTGGCTTCTATTTTATGTTATTTAAACGATTATACAATGATCATGTTCAGAGTAAAAAAAAAACTTCATAATAAATTCTTATAAGGTTTTTATTCAAATTAAGTGAGATTTGAATTTGAAGAAAAATGAAAATATAAAAATACACACACTAAAAACATGAGTATCCATATATTTTAAAGAATTAACCAAAAATATACTTTAGAATGTTTATGGGGGAGTTCAGAACAAATATATATACATACATATGTATGTGGCCTGTATCATAAACATATACAGATATCAATTTTATGTATACAAATAATGTACTTACATACATATGCATATTACATATATTGTCCCCATATTAAATTCATACGTACAATGCATATTGCATTCTGAAGCAAAATTTTATGTTGATTTTATACAGGGTGGTCTCTGTCTTTTAATTTTTCTTAAAAATAACATTTTATCAGTTTGACATTAAAATAAAATAAAAGTCGTTGTTTTTTCTTCACTTTGTTGTGATAACTTTTTGCTGAAAGTCTTTTTGTTATTACTTATTTTTCTTTCTTCTACAATCAACAATTAAATGGAAGTTAAAATAATGTTATGAAAATACATGAAAATGCATTCGTTATTATGTCAAATTAACTTATTATTCGTAACTTGTTTTCAAATGTGTCTGATATATCTAACAAACACATTACACAGTGTATGCACATTCTGATGTACTCATACATATGTCCGTATAAAATTTAAACAATTATTTTCAATATTACATATGTATGTACCTACGAGAAAAAAAAATATCACCTTAAAATTTAAATTCAACTCAATTCAGGATCAAATTTACATTTTTTTTTTTTTTTTAAATAAATAAGAATGAATAGCTTTTAATCAATTTAATGACAGCTTTACAAAATCAAATCTTAAGATTATAAAGTGTTCAACCTGTGTGATCGTGATCATTTCTCATTTTTCATACATTTTTGTTGGAAATTTTTATTGGTATAGCTACCCAATATCAAAAAATATTTTATGTACAGATCATATTACAAATAGATGATTTATTTTATATCCTGGTAGACTCCTGATATCCTTAAACTTGATCAACTCGAAATATAGCATATTTGGTTTAAATATGTTGTACAGGGTTTTCTGGTTGTACATACATATATGCAATGCAATTTATATGCAATGTTGCCTAAAATCATTATTTTAAAGAACAAATATCTTAAATTTCTTCTAATTTAAGAATTTATTCACGTTTCATATTTTTCTTCTTCTTTTTCTTTTCATTTTTATTTTTTATTTTAAATAAATATATGATTTTTATATTTTTCTCTTGCATTCTATTACTTTATTTCATTTATTTTTTATTTTTTTCAATATTAAACTTAAAACATTTGTAATCATGTATTCATTTTTATGACAACATACATATATGTATGTAAAACTTTTATACATGCATATGTACACAAGTTGAAGAAACGTTCCTATAAAGGTAAATTTCTATAAATTACCTTTATGGTGTATGTATAGAACATTTTAGAAAATATGAAATTTTTAGCAGGTGCTTTAATTTCATTCAAAATGATACTCTGCATTCAAAATTTCTTGCACATACTTACCATATTTGTACATCGAATGGAAATTAATTATAAAAATATTTAAAAAATGGGTGTTACGGTTTTCCTCTACCTACTTGTGTAATTTTAATTATGTCTGGTATTTATGCATTTATACAACAAAGTGTATCTAAACGTCCTAAATGTAAGTTAGAGCTGCATTATTTCACACTTGGACTAATATGCAGTACATATACCTGATGCATATTATATGTATACGCTTAAATTTCAAAGTATACACATTTCCAATATATGTCATATGTGTATATAAAAAAATATCTAAGAAAATCACTTCTTGAATTCTAATGTATCAAATTACATTCATTAATGAATTTAATATATTGCATTAGAATACAAAAAAAAAAAAAAAAAAAAAATCAGATGTACGTAGGTATTCTGTAATGTATGTAGGAAAATCCTATATGGAAACCAAAAAAAAAAAAAAAAATAAAAAAGTTGATGGGTAGCTATACAGGCCCAAAATCACAAAATCTATTAATTGTTGCATGTGATTAGAAAGAACAAAACAAAAATAAATAAAAATTTTAAATTATCATCAGTGAAACATAAAAAATTTGAACTTACCTACAGACATGTTTTGATTTTAATTTAAATTCGACGGAGTATAAACGTATGTGTACTTGTATGAATATATGTGACCCTTAATTATTACTGGACTTTTTTAATTAAATGCCATTCACATACACAAAATTCAATGTGAACATTTTTATTTTTATTTTGTTTTTTTTTTCTTTTTTCTACTCATAAACAATAATAAATTGAGTTGTGCTGTATTAGCAGCAGTACTGTAATAATACTGTAGATGATAATACTGACAGCATTACAATATAGCACGGTTATCGTTTATACATATAATGTTCCTATAGGTATCAATAATAATAATTAATATATTTTTGTTCCTTCCGCCGGATGAAAGAAGTAAAATTTCCGTGTTAGGTTTTATTAATTTATTTATTTTTCTTTTATTTATTCTTTTATTTTACTTCTTTGATTACTTTGTTGATTGCTTTTGTTTTCCTTTTCTGTAATATATATACAAACATACAAATTAATTTTATTATATATTTACATTTTACAATTTATTTTATTTTTAAATTTATCTAAAATAAAAATAAATAACATAACATGAATTTTAAAACTTTTCTATCGTTTTTAATTATTAAATAATTTTGAAACTGTTAGACTTTATATTCAAAAAAAAAAAAAAAATAGAAATAGAAATAAAATAGAATCCTTTGTGTTTAACCGAATATTTCGGGTTTTTTTTAAAAAGGAAAACCTTATAAGGAGACACAAAGCATTAGTACGCAAAAATGTATCTACCCTTGTAGCTTACTGATAGTGTCCGCGTCAACGACAATAACAGATTTAAGGGTACTTAATAAAATGTTGATATGTCCTGTGATCTATGCATTGTCGCTGTCGTTAAGCCCGATACTAGACCACAAAATTTTTTTCATCTGTAATTATCACGATATTTTAGTCAAATTACATCAAAGAATAAAATTCACGACAAAATAAAGACTTCTGATATAATGTAAGATATCGTGCAGATTTAAAGATTAGAATTTATGTTTCAAAAAATGACTTGTTTCTGATAAATGAAAAGGACATATTGCTCCAAAAAATACAGAGTATCTAAAAGAAGAAATAGAAATACCATTTTCAGGTGCTTTATTAAGATCTAATTGAAAAAAATAAATTTTAAAAACCAAAACACAAAATGAACATTAAAATAAATTAAAAATATCCAATAAATTGAAATTTTTTATTATGATATCATACCACACTTTAGATGGTAATTTACATTTTATTGTAAAATTTTTTGGCATTGGCTCAAACAACAAAAAAAAATTTATTTTTTTTAAATTTTTACATACATATGTAAATGTATATTTAAAATATTTTGTTAACGTAGTCTGTATAGAGAAATGCGTATATAACCGCTAATAATACAAAAAATAATAATTTTTACAAAATGTCTATATACTCCAACCACCTTCTATATAAAATAAAATTTATAATGTTTTGCACATTTAGTACATAAATTTAAATTTAAAAAAAAAGTAAAAATAAAAATATTTCGAAAAGTTTTTGAAAATTTCAATTTGTAGAAATTTGGTCTTCTTTTTTTTTTTTAATTTAGTTCAAGATGATTTATTTTATTTCGAAGAATAAAGAAAATATTTTAAATACTTTGGCATTGACCGTTATTGTGACTACAAAAAAAGAAATACATAAAAATATGAAAATAAAAACCTTTAAAATTAAGTTAAGTACAGAAAATATCTACAGTAAACTCCAAAGTATCTAAAATAAAACAGGACATGCTAGTTATTTTTACAAATACGAAATAGATACTTGGAAGAATTTTCATTTGCTTTAATTGTATTTTAGGAAAAAAAAATTGTGTCCCCGATATAACATTGTAACTCACTATTTAAAAATTGTGAGAAAATTCTTGGTTAACGTGGATTATTGGGAAGTGGTTTCTGTCATCATCATCGCTGATCTTAAAACCTGATATCGTTTTTAATTTGCTACAATATTCGACCCTGTTCGACAAAGTCTTACATAATAATATTTTAATTTCTGATTCCCAAATAAGCTATGTCCTTATCTACGTCATTTATTCCATGTCTTCTTACAGATTGATTTGAAATTCTTATCTATGTACTTCGTGAGTCTATTATTAAGTTATATCTAAATTTCTTCATAGTTCTCAATTTTTTCTTATGTAATACAGAAATTCATGTATAAGTTTCATATGAAACAATAATCTCTGCGAAATATGAATACTCATCCGCTCGTGTATACTCAAAAATCTTGTATAGGAACATATAAAAGAAACAGATACTCTGACTTGTATGTTTATTATTTCATTCGTCATAGCAACAACCCATAATTTTTTAGAATTTGATTTTATGATATTAAAATTTTTTTTAATTTAGAATTTTTTTTTTCTTCAGCTTCAAAAGAAAAATCAGGACGATTTTCATTTAAATTACCACGTAAGCAAGAACGAAAAGTAAACAAAAATGAAAATGAAATTAAAACTCGTAAAAAACTTTAACGGAGAAACAAAAAAGAAATAAAACAAAAATTGTTTTCCAATAAAAATGAATTTTGTGTGTAAACATCTGTAATATTTAAAAGAAAATTTTTGAAAAATTAAAATAAGAAAATTCATTGAACTCTCCAATTCAGTAAAAAATTAAAAAAAAAAATGAAATACACAAATAAATTAATCTGTATTTAAAAAAGTTTGAAATTCTTGTGAATTTTTTCATTATGTTTACCTTTGAAAATTTGAAAAAAAAAAACAAAAAATGAAATGAAATACATGCATTAAAATATGAATAAAACAGAAAACAATTTTTGGTTTTTTTAAATAAATTAATTCCAGTACATTAGATCACGTATACACTATTTGAGTTCTGTTTACAATAATTTTATAAAATCGTTAAATATTTTATTTAACGCAAATACAGGCAACTATCGTACCTGTCAGGTCGATTGTAAGGTGTACTGTAAGTTAACACACCAATGAACAAGTGTAGGTACCTATATATATTGTGTTTTGTTGAAACCGTGCGTTTCAAAAGAATACCGCGTAACGCGAGCGCTATCTGTACTTACATACATTTAAACAAATTTTTCAATTATGCCCATTTTTACGTACACATAATTTAATGTAAGTCCATAGTGCAGTCCGTATACGCATCTAAAATTAAAATCTTAAATTTTATTCATGTTTAGATACATACAGATACACATCAATTCAATGAACATCAATAAAAAGAATGTGAATGGCAAATACTAATAAAATGCACTAATTACTTAAATTTTACAATTTTTTAAATGGATCACATCATCATTATCATCATCATCGTGATTATCAATAGGATAATTCGCATTCTTTATTTTTGTTTTTATTTATTTATTTTTTTCGCTTTTTAACACAGTAATTCTATACTAATTAACTCCCAATTTTTATAAAAATTATTATTTGACACAATTAAAAACAAAAAATTTATTATTTTTATTTTAAAACAATTTAACTAACCGTGTTACGCTAATTAAAATTTTCATTTAATTTTTAATTTTGTGAAAATCGAGTAAATTAGGAAAATTAAAAAACATTTTTGTATGTTTACTTTTTCTATGTTGTGTATGTACCTATATGTATGTATATAATTTTTATTTTTTGCTGTTGAGTAATTTATTGTTGAATTTTCTTCTTTTTTTTTAACGTACAATTTTGATGAATTTTTAATACAAAAAAAAATAGTGCTCATGTATACTCAGTTCATTGTGTACACACACAAATAAAAACATAAAAAATTACACTTTAATCATTCGAAAAGCCCAAAAAAATAACATAAGTATGAAAAGAAAAGAAAAACTACATATTAATTAATATTATGTTTTGATAAGTATTAGAAAAACGATTGTATATGTTAAAATAGTGGTTCACAACTCTATGGGGATTTTTTAACCAATTTATTTGTAGCCATTGGCATTCGATTACGAAATAAAAAATTATCCGTATTATTGGCGGTAAGGCAAGTTCAAAAATGCAACACTTAGTCATTAGTACTTAGTACCCCTTACTTGATACGATATTCAGCTTAATGTCATAATAAGTTGGATACTGATTACCGCATTGAATAGACAAGTAATATTCATCAGTCATTCTTACCTGTGATAGTGAGACATTGAGACATGCAATGTCAATCACTTCACTGACCAGTGATCACTGACTTTAAAATTGATCTACTCAACGAAAAAATTTACTTTAAAAAATAAACGTTGCCCATTACCATAGTGTACTCTCTCTACAGTAAGAAAATGTTGGAAACCACTGTCTTAAAGAAAAAATAATTTTCATACTCCCACATGAATGTAATTTATACGAATAGTATGGTGAGTTCACAAAATCGAATATACTCGTAGAAAATCTTTTTTTTATTTCATATTTTTGTTGTACATACATATTTTAAATTAGAAGAACATGCGCAATGCAAAATAAATCAATTTTACATAGAAGATCTGTGTGATTAACTTTGGTATACACTGTGAAGAATTTTAGAATTTTTTGTTTTCTTCTTTGAAAGAATTTTTTTTTAAAAAATGTGTAAATGAATAAATAATCGAATTAAGGTATACTTTATGGGAAGCTCTATTATAGATATTATTTATGGGATATGTAATCAATAAATTACATACAAAATTATATAGGATAATTGATTATTCTTACATGAACTAAATTGCCTTTGTATTGTACGAAAAAGCTGTGAATAGAAAGAGGGGTTAATCTACATACTTATATGCAACTTAGCAAATTTTTCTCTACATTTTAAGACACTTCTGTTGCTTAATTAAATTTTCTCATAAGAAAATTTAACAACATTTTCTGTATTTTCATTTTGTAAATTTATTTCATTTTCTTTGCTAACGAAAATTTTTGTATATTTTTTTTTCACAATCATTTTAATATCAAAAATATTCAATAAAATAAATTGTAAATACAAATTATACTGTAAAAGAAATTTAGGACGCACGTACGAGTATAACATAAGTTACACACTAATTGCCTTAGATATCATATATACGAGTACTTATGTATGTAAATATGATGTACATATGACTATAGGTATATTACGTGTGTGTAACATCAACATTTTTTGTTTTTTTTTTCTCTTTAAATTTCTGCAATAATTTAATGCTAAATTATTTTATGTACTTAATTTATATTGTATCTAATTTATGTATACATTGAGAAGTTATTTTAATTTTTTTTTTTTCTCTTTTTTCTGCATGTCCTAGATTTTTGTGTTTTTTTTTTTTTTTATATATATAAAATGATAATGACGAGATACATGTACGATGTACGTGTATCAACAGATTAATTCAGAAGTTATATTAATACTTTTGAAAATTTATTACATCTTCCTTAAATGAAGATCTGTTATAACTTTTGAAAATTTTAACCAAAATTTTTTGATTTTCTAATTGGCGACAATGAGATGAAAACCAAAAGGAATTCTTAAGGGAAAATTTTTGGAGACAAAATAATTTTCACAAAAAAAAAAATGCAGATTTATACGTTGACCCGATAATTCGATTAATTTAGATGCTTGAAATTTTCTTGTCTGGCTGGAATTACAATGCATTAATCCAAATCATGCAGAAGGGACATTTGTATGATATCTCGTCTTTTACAATCATACAGATTAGAGAATAGGATGGTTCCTGGATTAACCGTTACATTTTTCTTTTAAATATAATTTACTTACCACCTTGAAAATCATATTTTTTTAGAGTATTTTAAATTTCTAATAGACTACATGTCTATGCAGGTGATTCAAAATTTAAAAAAAAAAAAATTGTAAGGTGTATAGGATATATTTTTGAAAATGAACACAATAAGACAGTTCGATTCAATATTGAAAAATTAGATCAAAGTAACGAAGATGAGATATGAAAATTATGTAAGTACAAATTAGATATTTGTAGAATTAAATGATTAAGAAACATGTGTTCAAAATTAGATGACACAATTAAATGTGATCAATTCAAAAAGATAGAAAACAAAAAACAAAAACCTAAATGAAAATTAGAATGAATTATTATTCAATTCACTTATGAAATAATTTTTATTATTTCATTATAAATAAAAGAATTTTCAAATACAAAAAAAACTAAACAAAAATTACAGAGAAAATAATAAAAATTAGAAAAATATAAAAACAGAGAATTTTGTATTTTTTTGTTATTTTCTGTACATTTTCTCTGATTTTTTTTATGTGTATGCAACTGATTTCATTTGAAAAATTTGTATCTAAAACAAAACAATAAAACAGACGTTATAGATATGGAATTCATTTACTGTATTTGTTACACAAACAGAATATTAATTTGATTTTTTTTTCTTTCTTTAAATAATAAAATAATACTTTGCTAGTGCTAATCAATTAATTACATCGATTTCCATTTTTTATTTATTTTAGTTTTTCTCTTCTTTTTTTTGTGTATGTAATTTCCTTCAGTTTAGATACTACAAAACACAACATAAACAAATGATCGAAAAAATCAAAAAATGTTACACTCACGATCACAGTAATTAATTGTGTAATTGAAATAAAATTAATTAATAAAAAACAAAAATTTCTTTTGAATTACGTACAATTCTAGATACATATCACCAAGAAAAAAAAACGAAAATTAAAACCAAAATATATAAAAAAAAAAAACAAAAACAGAAAATTATTAAAAATAATCTGTGTACACAATAAACAACAAAAATTTCTACACAATTACTTAATTGAATTAAATTATTGTTTTGTTCATTCTTTTTTTTTTTTAATTTAATTTTATATTTTATTTTTTAAATTTATTTAAATAAGAACAATAAATGTAAGAAAATAAGAACAAAAATTATATATAAACGATATAAACAATACACGCACTATAAAATGTATCTTTATAGAATGTATCTATACACATAACGATTCTACTATATGAAATTATCATAATAAATAGCACATAATAAAAATGATGATGATGATGATGTTGATGTTGATTACAATACATATTCAACTGATATTCTCAATTTTTTTTTTTTTTTTTTTATGTAGGTACTCACATTACATTGTATGTATGTATGTGGTCTATATATATTAGAAATAATTTTTTTCTTTAATAAAAAACATTTTTTAAAACAATATAAAAGATTACCAGCAAAGTGTACACTTTTTAGTCTACTACACAACGTACTAAAAAACAAAAAATTACATTATGTATTATTAGTCTGTTATAGTACATACACATACATACATTTTTGATTTTCTAATCACATACAATTATACACCAATTTTATATGTACAATATATGTATCCTCTTGCTTTTTGGCTTGTGTGCATATGAACTCTAGCTGCTACGCGAATAATGTACACTCTGGGCTTATACTATACAATATGTATGTATGTGTGTATGAATTTTTATCGTCATCATGATGATCATCATCAACATCAACATCAATGTTCACCATATCGAGTATACAAAAAAAAATTTTTTGTATTATCGCTCATATTACCGCTGTTGTCGTTGCTGCTATATTTTGTTAATCGTTTCGATTTGTGTTATATTTTTTATTATCAATCCCATATACATGATTTACACTTGTATTACATTTACTTGACCATTTTTTTGTACATATTTCATTATGCAAAATATTTTAAAAGTATTCATAATTTAAACTTTAATGGAAATTTTCGTAAAAAAAAAAAGATTTTTGTTTTTTAAAAATTTGAATGAATTTCTTAGAGGGATTATTTTAAAAAGAAACAAAAAAATATCTCAATCGTTATAAAATAAATTTATCTTCAATAAACAACGAATTTAAATTTGTATGTATCTACTAAGTACCAATATAAAAAAAAATATATAGGGTTACAAATTCTCCAGAACTTTTTAGGTACTTCATCCATATTTAATCATAATTCTTTGAGTTTTCGACTCAAGCCCATGTTTTACAAGATTTCCAATTTATAAATTCTATGAATGAAATTTAAAAAATGTTACAAAACATTTATGCCTATTTCGCCAAAAAAAATGAAATTTTCGAATTTTCTACTTATGAAAGCTGGCAGCCCTAAAAAATGAAATATATTGTATAGAATTTTGTGCAAAACAAAAAAAAAATGATCGTATAAATGAAATTCTTAACATAAATGAAATTCTCAGAATTCATTCTACAATATGTGTAATACATTATTTCCATATGTTCTTTTAATTTAGCAAAGATGCCTCCTGCTTGATTGTTAGTAGACTGCAGTTACATTTTGTATTTTATGAACATCTTCAAGTATTGATAGAATTTTTGGGTACCTCTTTTGTGTAGAACATTTTCTAATTTAATGTTTTTTTTTGTATACTTATTATACATATATTTGACTCGTAAACGAGTAGTCAAATAGCGGATAATACTGTTTAATTATGACGATGATGATTATAATGAGAATAAAAGTAAAAGTTGCGATGAAATGAGCATATACTTGTACACGTTGAATATTCAAATAAAAATCTCATTTTTACACATACATAAAATTCACTTAAAATTTATAGATGTATCGCATGGATAAATTGCATTTATGAATGTGGTATAGGTCCCACAAGTTTTATTAAGTTTTTTTTTTTTTTTTTTTTTTTCGAGTATGTATAGAGGAGTTTTTCAAGGGGCTCACCGGGCTTAATAGATAAAAAGATAAAAAAAAATTGTATCTTTTATTTTATTTTTATTATCCTTTATTTCATTATTTCTGTATAATATATAAAAGTATTTCAAATATTTAGAATATTCTGTTTTTTAAATTTACATGAACAACGAAACAAAAAAATTTGTTTTTTGTTTTTTAGTATCATTTTTGATTATCCCGAATTTTTTTAACTTCATCATTTAATTGATCTGGCTTGAATACTCCTTTTTCTGTTATAATCCCACAAATTAATGATGCTGGTGTTACATCAAATGCTGGATTCCAACATTTAATACCTTTAAATTAGATAAAGAAAAAAGAAAATTAAGAAATTCTTTTATCATTCTTCTGAGTTTTTATTTTATGCAAACACATACCTGGTGCTGCAATTCTATACTCTCCAATATGTGTTAATTCATCATCAGGACGTTCTTCAATAACAATATGATCACCACTTGGTATATTTAAATCGATTGATGTAAATGGTGCAGCTATATAAAATGGTACATTATGATATTTAGCAACAACAGATATTTGATATGTACCAATTTTATTAGCTGTATCACCATTAGCAGCAACCTACAAAAAAAACCGGAAAAAAAAACATTTGTTTGAAAAATTTTTCCACAATGATAAAAAAAGAGAATTTAATAAACGTACTCGATCTGCACCAACAACAACAGCAGAAATATGTTTTGTACGAAATAATGCAGCTACCATACTATCAGCAATTAATGTAGCTGGTAATTTATCATAAACTAATTCAAATGCAGTTAAACGTGCACCCTGATTATATGGACGGGTTTCTGTACAATAGACATGTTCTAATTTTCCAAGTTCATGTAATTTGCGGACAACACCTAATGCTGTACCATAACTGTGAAAAGAAAAAATTATTTTCAAATGTTTTAATTTATGATACAATAATTACCCTGCTGTAGCAAGTGATCCGGTATTACAATGAGTTAGTACTCTAATAGTTGGCCCACTGCTATTAATTTGATGTTTTAAAATGTCTTCAGCTCCATTTAAGCCAATTGCCTTATTATCAGCTATATCATTTTCCAACATTGATTCAATTGTTTTAATTAATCTTGATCGTAAAAAAAAAGAATAAAACAAAATCATTACTAGAATTTCTTACAATTTTTTTCTAATTTTCTTCATATTACGTACTTATTTTTCATATCATCTACTGTATACTGTTCATCATTTGTTAATTCATTAGCTAATTGAATTAATTGTTCAGCTGCTGTTTTTATATTAACAGCTGTCGGTCTAGCTGATACTAAATAATTTAATTTACCTTCAATATCTTGACGTAATGATTTTTTTGTTTCATATTTTTCTGGAATCATTTCAACAGCTAATGATAAACATCCAACAATTGCAATAGCTGGAGCACCTCTTACCTATAAACAAGAAAACAAGGATAAAACGAAAACATAAAATAAAAAATAAACAGAGCAGAGTTTCTTGGGGTCCAGTAATACCGCCTGCGTCAATGACAGCAACAACTTAAAAAAAAATTTTTTTTTGTGGCTGTTGCTGATACTGGTCTTCAACGATAATTTAATAAATAAAAATTTTATGATTGCCAAATATGTAGATAGAATACAGTTCAGTCTTTAACTGAAACTAAAGTGGATGTTCCGGATCAATCTTTTGTGATTCCGGTGTGCATAAATGCATAGCAATTAAACCTCAAAATCGCAAAATTATAAATTCTTGTATAATCCACTTGAATTTTTCTTTTCTATGATATTACGTACCTGCATTTTATTAATAACTTTCCATCCATCTTCAACATTTTTAACAGCTATATACTCAGTATTTAATGGTAATAATAGTTGATCTAAAATTTCCAATTTACCATTTTCATAACGAATTGATTGTAAAGTCATCTTTCAATGGTCTTTTTTTTTTTAAATTTAATAATAATAAAAAAGAAAATGGCAAGATCAATCAAAAACTTCCAATACAGCAACAACAACAATAATAAAATTCTGAAAATAAAAAATTGAAAAAAATTGATTAATAAATTTTGTAATAATCACAAACTTACAATCGCTCAAAAAAAAAGGATCAATTAATTTTCTCTCGAATTTAATGTGTGCCCTTAATTAAAATGTCTTTTCTTGTTTGAGATTTTTGAAATTTCTTCGTTTAAATTTTCTTTTGATGGATAAAACACACATAAAAAAGTTATTTGATTTTTGGCACCTTTTACTTGAAAATTTTCGATAAATGCTGATAAAATGTTTACACTTTTCTATTTTTTTTTACAAAAATTTCCCACCAAATTGTTTACAAATTTTTTCGTATTTTTTCTAATTATGTGTATTATGTCTGTTTGTAATTTTCACTTTGAATGACCTTTAAAAATGAAAATTCTTTATTACACTATATACTAAGGAATAAATGACTATATGACTGAAATTTTAGGATGAATTCTAGCTATACACTAAACATTATAAACTATTTGTGTAGATTTTTGTTCTTGCTTATTAGAAAAATCTATTCATGTTTAGATGCAAATAATGTTGTTATTTTAAATGATTAATTATTAATGGGTAGGATATCGGATTTGATATATTAGAACGAATGTATGAAAGCACATCAAACTCTAGAATGTGAGTACATTAGAAGATAGAATTTAGAAGGTAGAATTTAGAATTAGAAGGTAGCATGTTGATGATACTCATATTATGCACAGAGAGAAATATATATACATATATGGCTCAATTTTTCAAAGATAAGATTTAGAATTATGATTGATGATTAGTTCTAAAACTCCTTTTGATTTTTTAGTCTATTTTAAAATATTTTTCCATTTGACTCCTTATCTCATACTTTTTCCTGCTCAAATTAGGTTTTTTTTGCTAGATAGGTACACCCTTTTATATTTCTAAACATTAGACCATTTGTGTTTTTTAAATTAAAGCGAACAAAAAATTTGTATTAATTAATTTTTGTCAGAACGATTAATAATGTGCATGTATACGTTGTATATCATCTATACAATCTCTGTATAATGATCGTTACATAACAAATAAACACACATACACGGAGATACAGTTTACTAAAAATGAAATAAAATTTTGATTGTTAGATTTGTTTTATTTTTTCCATTTTTATATATCTACAAGATAAAATGAAATGAAAATAATAAACAATTTGTGTCTTTTAAATAATGGAATCTCATAAATTTTAATTAAAAATTTTAGAGATTATACAAGATCGTACATTAGGTGATCGTGACGTGATAATCATTTCTGTATGTTTAAAAAAGCTCTGATAGATTAGATATAGGTATAAGATTAATGTAAGTATACAAAAATTCATAGAAAATCTTAGGGAAACAAATTAATTACAAGTAACTCTCAAGTAACATGTTTTATGAATTTATAACAATTGAATTTTTGATTAACGTGAATTTTTGAGATCGATTAAAAGTAGACCTACATATAACCAGATTAGTTGACAGCAAACTTTCGCTGAAATGAAGATCTTCCTCAGGATCACCGTACACAGTAAACTTTCTGGTAATACGACGATTACTTGTACATATGTGCAATGTGCAGTGTGTACACAAAGATTTATGTATATATATATTTTTTTTTTGAAACTTTTTATTAAAATAGACATCGTAATTTTTGTTGTTTTAAAAATTCAAAGCAAATATAAGCCAATCTTCGTAATCCATGAAAAATTTACTCATATATATTTGCAATTTTGTTTATTTTAATAGATTTTTCCCCCTGTTCGATTTATATCAAAAATCTAATGTATGTGGAAAAATTTCATACTTTTTTTTTTATTCAATGGTTCTGCATCCTGTAATTGTCCATAAAATGTTTGTTCTATGTTGAATCTTGACCTGTAGATTCCAGATTACAATAGATTTAATCTAATTATTGTACATTTAATTTGAAATTCATCGAAATAAAATGAAACACATCAAAGCCACACACATAATTTAAATTTTATAAAAAATAAAATTTTCATTGCAACAAAAATTTACCTGCAATTTCCTATAAACCTTTCCAAGTAATCAAAAAAAGTTCCCTGTATTTTTTCAATTCTTAATAGATATTTTACGGAATGTTAAAAAGAAATCACGCAAAAATTCTTGCCTTGTAGAAAATCTAAAAAAATATCTCAAATTTCACTTAAAAAACAAAATTATTTTTCATTTTACACTCCATAGTACATATAATAATAGCCACTATAGTAAATGCAATGCACCCTGACACCAACCCGGTACCCGCTATTTATCTTTAAAAATCATTTGTTGTTGTTGATGAATGATATCAATATCGATGTTATGCTGATTAGCTGATTATTTTGTTTGTTATCGCTTATCAGTTTATTATAATTTAATTTATTGTGTACTTTTACGGCTTTTTTAAAGACAATTCTTGAAGTTCTATTGACTATCTAAGGCAACTTAAGAGATTTCAGTGTTTTTTTTTTAATTTCTGGAATTTTGATTGTACTGTGTTTTCTACTATTTCAGCACTTTAGTATAGTAGCACTTAGCAGAGCAACAGAATAAAAATTGAAATTTGAAATATGTACGGAATACAGATTATGGTATAATCACAACATGGCTACCGATCACTAGACACCAACTGCCGAATGTTAAGATGGCTGCTAATTGCTGAAAGAAAGCCATCGACCACGAGACGGTCAGTTAAGGTGAAGTTCCATAAGGGCGTTGAGTTGAGTCGGCACTCGGCAACCGTATTAAAGCAGTCTTCTGTGAAATGTAAACGTTAAGAAATTTCCAACAGTTGATTTTGTATTCGGCAGTTGGTATATGTTGGTCGATGGTTGTATTGTGGTTACGCAATTAAAGACAGATTTCTGCCTGTTGGAGAAATTAAATTGAAACAATTGAAAACACAACAAAAACAATAACACTACATATTCAATTTAATGGTAGCACAGTTCTATGGTAACAACAACAAAAATCAAATTTGTTTTTCCGATCACTAGGTGGCAGCGCAACTCGACCTTAATTTTTTTCCTGAATTTGTTTGAATTTTGACATTCGCATTGAACGTACACAATACAGTACTCAATATAGCACACTACAATTCCGACATTTTGTTCTGTATTTTATAATTTATGCAATCTGCATGTAATCTGTAAATAATTTTTCGTATTTGATTGAGATAAAGTAAATTTTTATGATGCACAAAAATTATCGACTTACCAGTGGTTAATTAAAGATTTTTTGTTTGTTATCAACACACATAAAAAGTGAATACGTTAATTTAAAATTAAAAACCCGAAAATTTAAGTAAGAATCTTAAAATATGGATTCATCGACAACAGCAGGAACAGCAATAAAAGATTACCCAAATTTAAATAAAATTTGTCGATTATGTCTAAAAGAAAATGCTGGTGAAGTAAATATATTTGATCCAAAAAAGCCATTAATGTTAAGAATATTAACGTGTACATCAATTGAGGTAAGATTCTCCTGAAATTTAGTGGATGGACTGAAAAATATATGATGAACTTATTTTCTTCAAACAGTAAATAATTACTTTTAAAAGGCTTGCTCGTTTGAATCTGTCTTCTTAACACCATCTTCTTGTAATATCTCATGTTGTATGACTTCTTCAAGCATCTGGCTCTAATTATCTTGGTTTCCTTCTACTCATTTCAACTTCTTTATTTACTGGAGTCCGTTCATCTTATAGGCTTATAAAGTCTTAATTTAAACACTGTTAACAAACTCTTTTTGTTTATTTTCAGATTGAACCATCAGATACATTATCAAAATATCTATGTAACGATTGTCATGTTGAATTAGAAAGATCATATTGTTTTCGTAAACGTTCACAAAATTCAAATAATAAATTAAAAAAACATACACGTTTAATAAATGCTGGTAAAAAGAGTACATTATTTAATAGACCTTCAGAAAAACATGATGATGATGATGATGATGATGATATTGAAAATTCATTAGAATTAAAAAATTCAATAAAATTTTTAAATGATTTTGATGAAAAACAAAAAGAGAAATTAGAAAATGAAATTTTAGAACGTTTTAAAAAATCTGAATTATCAAATATAAAAAATGAAATGGATAAACGATTTAAAATGATTAAAATTAAAAATGAGAATAATTTCATTGAACGTATAAAAAAGTTTAAAGATAAACATAAAAGGAATATAAAATTTTTAAAACAATATTATGAGAATGAATTTAATAAACGTTTAGAAAAAATGAAAGATGAATTAAAAAAACAAGAAAGAAATCATATAATTGAAAGTATAAAAGATTTTTTGAATACAACAATGCTGGAAACAAAAGAAGTAGCTGATGAAGGTACTAAGAAAACAATAAGAATATTGAATACTGAAATTAATAAAAAAGAGATTGCACCAATTAAAACACTAGATTCAATGGTTGATAGAAAACAGAAACGAAACTTTATAAAAATTTCCAAGATTTCAGAAAAATCCTTAAATGAGAAACTGCGATCATCAGAAAATGTACAATCAATTACAAAATCTTCATCATCATCATCAATTGCTACTGGCAATGAATTGCTAGATGTTGAACCAGAGCCACCAAAAAAATTACTAAAGTTTTCATGTAATGATGATGATGATGATGATGAAGATGTACCCAACAACAACGATAATATGGAAAAAGGTAACAGCACTGACATTAATTTAGAAACCAATCAGAATGATAATAAATGTTATGAATTTATTATAAATGAAATAGAAATGAATGATGGAAATCAAAATAAAAATCCAGCAAATTCAAATATAAATGAAAACAGTAATGAGAATGATGATAGAGAAAATTATAAAATTTATGAAAATATTGAAATAATTAATGGAACAATAAATGAACCAGAATCAAAAATAGAAATCGAAGGGGTCAATAGGGATATCGGTGATCATAATAAAAATGTTGAAGTATTGAAAAATTTTGATACAGTTGATACTGTTGAGGGATTTTCTAAATTTGGTAATATTGAAAGTCTTCTGTTATTATTATTATTTTTTTTTTTTCAAATTTTCTGTTTTTGTTTTTTTATAATTTTTCTTTATTTCAGAAATTGTTGATGAAGGTGAATTCAGATTAATTGATGAAACGGAACCAGAATTACAAAACGATAATGATGATGATGATGGGATATCATTAAATTCACAAAAGGCAATCGAATCTATTATACAGGTAACAAAAAATAAAACAACATTAAAAAAATTTCAATTTCAACACAAAGAATTTTTATTAAAACTTTCTTTTTTAGGAAACTTTAGGTCAAGAAAATCTTAAATTTCTTGGTAATAATGTGAAATTTAATTTAGAAAAAATTTCTGATAAAATAACAGAAGTTAAAGTGACAACAGATGATGATAAAGTGATTGTATTAGAAGTACAGACACAGAACAGCAATAGTAATAGTAGTACATCACAACATCAATCAACGGATATAATAGCAAATACAAGAACTGTAACAAGTACAAAAAAGAAATCAGTTAAAAAAGAACTCGAAACAGCAACGGTATTAAACACAATACGAATAATAACATCAACGACAGGTATTAGTGCAGCTAATAATGATGATGGTTACGATGATGAAAAGTGTCATCAAGATGCTGATGATGCTGTAGATGACTATGATGATGATGATTATGATGATTACATTTATGAATATAATGTTGTTGATGATAAGAAAACCAATGCAAAAAAATTACAAAAGAATTCGGATGTCAGAATAACAGCTGCTAGTAGTATTAGTGATGGCAATGGCGATGTCAAGAAGACAATTATGTTAAATGATCCAATTCGAACATTTCGTTGTGAATTCTGTCCTCAAGCATTTTCACGGGAAGCTCTCCTAATACGTCATAAGAACGTTCATGAAAAGAGTCGAGTATATGCATGTGATTACTGTGAAAAATGGTTTGCATGTAGGAGTTCATTAAAACGTCACATAAGAGTGCATACTGGTAAGTATTAGCCATAAACGTAAAAGTAAAATTATTAACTTTGTTAAATTTTCGTTTAAGGTGAGAAACCATTCTCCTGCGATGAATGCGGTCGTAGCTTTATACAGAAAGAAATATTAAAACGTCATATGCTTGTACATACTGGTGAACGTCCACATAAATGTCCACATTGTGATAAATCATTTGCACAAAAGCCATTATTAAGACAACATATTAATCAAAAGCATACAGAAAATCCAGTTACCGAAATACATGAATGTCATCTGTGTCCAAAAGTACGATACGGGACATCTAAAAAAAAAGCACACATTTTTAAATTTGCCTCATTTATATAAATTGTTTTGTTTTTTTTTTTCTTTTTCAGACTTTTATGTATGCATCAGGTTTAAGTCGTCATTTAATAACACATACTGGCATCTGTTTTAGTTGCAGTCAATGCGGTCGGTCATTTAATGATAAAAGTGCATTTAAAAGACATGTGATTAGCTTACATTCTAAATGCACGAAAAAAGAAAATAAATAATTTCAACGATCCACTAATAAATAATTATCATGCCAATGACAACAGTTAACCCATAGGCACAGAAATAAAAAGATGGCGTTTATAGTACATCCTGGCGGTTATAACTATCAATTTACCATTCAAATTACCAAACGTTATTCCTATATATTTCACATGATTTTCAAGCGATTTTCGACTTCATAGATGAAGAGGTGAAGAGGATAAAGGGTAGTTGCATGAATTTCAATTGAATCGTATTGCAGAAAGATTGCTTAGTATAAAAATAAGGATTCAAAGATCCAAAATGAAAATCAGTAATTCAATTCTGTGATGTTTTTAGAATATTCACAAAGTGCTTACATTTTTTATGTATATAAAATAATCTAAATAACAAACAGGAAATCAAGTTCATTGTAGCAGGAAATTATAACTTATAATCATGATCATCGCACTTATGTACTATAAAGAATTTTTTTTATTTTATTTTATTTTATTTATTTATTTTTTTTTCATTTGATGAAATACGTACATGTACACTTACATGTTTTTGTACACTTATTTTTATTTTGCGCACATAGATGTTGCATATTTATGTACGCATGTATGTATGAAAACATAACAAAATATTTCGTATTCTATATATGTAAATTCGTATTAAAATTCTTAATTCTTTATATAATAGCTACAAATTTATAAGAAAATAAATTATCTTTATGTATATCTTCTTACTCAGCTCATATACATATACATATTTACTTATTTTATACTCTGAAATTGCAACAACAATAAAAAATTCCTATTTAATTTAATTAAATTTAATATTTAGATAATGACGTCAATAACTTAACCATGATACTAAACAACATTTTTTTTATTTTGTCAACACAAAATGACCAATACATACTTATAAACATTGCAAAATAAAAATAAATAACACAAAATTCTAAGCTTTGATTTTATTTTATTTATGTTTTTTTTATATTTTTTTATTTAAAATTATTTTGTTCGTTCTAATAATTTTTTCTAATATATTCATAACGATAAGTAAACATGTATGTACACAATTTAGATATAAGAGGGTTTGTATATCATATATTTATCAATATTTATTTACATATTTATCAAGAAGTGCTTGGTACTACACAACACGTTTTAAATGATGATCATCATGATGACGATGATGATGTGGTGATTTATTCATTTTTATTAAATAATTTGTGTACCAATTTCTTCGGATTAAATTGTCCCTCAGATATTTTATAAATACCAAGTGTATCTATTTGTATACATGTTATACACTCATTGTACTCGCAGAGCCGGCGTTATCATATGAGTGCAAGTGGAGTATAGTTGTTCCGATTACAAAATTTAAGAGGCACAAAAACGATTGATAATAGAAGCAAATATTATGCAAAAAAAGTACTGATTATATTGTGAAATTTGAATTTTATTTTAAGTTTAATTTGAATATTACTGTTTTAAATATTTTTTACCAAAAGGTTTAATATTAGAAATTAAAAAAAAAGGCTTTATCAGAACTAAAAAGAATTAGAACCTTCAAAATCGATGAGGATTGGACATCTCAAGTGAAGAAGTAAAAAATAAACATTAAATTAATCATTGGAAGAAACAAAAAAAAATACTGTATGTGCTCCAGGCGTTAAAAGTTCAAGCACCCAGCCCTGGTTGTGTACAAATAATAAAATTTCTGCTACAATGTATGTACATAATGCAACTATCCAGTTTTACCTACGTGTTAGCAAAATTAATACTCAAAATATTTATTAATATTAATAAAAATTTGTATTAACACAATAAATTGTAATAAACAATAAAATAAAATATAAAAAAAAGAGTTCTATTGAATGTAGACAAGAGTACTTACACAATTTAATAAACAATATAACAAAAAACATTTTGTAACTGGCTATCAAAAAAATATCTTCTATTCAGGATCATTTTATTTGAATATATTTTTTTTAAATTAAACAAAAGACAAGATTTTTTTTTCAAAGCAGTTCATATTCAACGATCGTTTTAAACAGTCGTGTCTATATTTTGGTTTAAAGAAAATACAGAAAATTTTCCTTTTTTTTCTTTTGTTTTAGTGAAATATCTTTTCAGGATATTTGTTACTTTCTACAGATTCCTTGTTTTAAAACAAAAAAAAAAATTGTGTAACAATTTAAAACAATAGTGACTACAGAATGATTTTTATGTAACGTTTATGTACACGTAAAGTACATAAGTGAACACAAAAACATAAAAAAAATAAATAAATAAAAAATCATAGAATTATATAATTGTATAAAAAAAGTTTAAAGTGAATGAAAAAATACACTGCTATTAATATTTTTATCAATCGTTTTTGGATATATTTTAAAGGGAGTTTAACAAGGAAATTTAATTATTATTTGTTAAAAGACGTTACAAGTGAGTTTCCCATTTTTTATTTTATTTTCATTTTTCTTTTTTTCTATGCAATAATATAAAAATATGATGGCCTGTAAAATTGGCCACAAATGAAACAATTGCTAACTATTTTTAAATCGCTCTTTCAAAATAATCCTTTATAAAGGATTCGGTTACCTGTTTATTTTGTAAATTGGTCATTAGAAATTAAACCGTGATTGGCCTACACAAACAAATTTCACTGTATATTACATTTTGAATTTGTTATTTTGGAATTGATAAGTATTTCTTCTTTATACAGTTAACGAGTGATTTTTACCATCATATTTTCCCCAAAAAGTGATGCTATTAAGTTTTCAATAAAAATAAAAAATAAAAAAACCACGAAATTTTTTTAGATTTCTCTGAAATGTGAAAAGAAAGTGGGATTGAAATATTATCAGTTTTAAAGGACTGGGAAACTGATAAAATTAAAGATCTTTCTAGCGCCGTATACACTGTAGAAAAATCAGATCACTTCCAAGAAAAATTGCTCATTTTAAGTTGTAATATTTGATCCAATCAAATTGTAATTTTTTGCACTGGAAAATTCTTCATTTCTATTCTTAATAATTGATTAACGATCAATCATCCGTCTACCACACATATTGAGCCACTGATTTCCTTTACGTTTTATAAATTAAAATAAAATTCAATAAATGAAAACTTTCATTTTTAATTTTATTTTTTAAATGTTACAATATATGGTATACAGGATATAATTATTTATGCATTTTTACACAGATATTTATCTGATTTATATAATTATTTATTACTATTATTGGTAATATTATCATTATAACAGCAAAATTTTTGTATAAAATTTGACCACATTTTACGTGTTATCGGATCTAATATAATAAAATATAAAAATATTATGAAACCTTGTAATGTTGCTGTTAAACAAAATAAATATGAAAATAATATACCAGCTTTAAATGCTGATAATAAACCAAATATCCATGTAAAACCTAATAAAAAGAATAATAATATTGATAATCTTAACTGTCTAATTGCTAATTTTCTTTCATTTTTATGAATTTTCTTTTTATTATTATCATTATTACCATTTATTATTATATTATTATTATTCCATATTATATTATATATAATACGTATAAAAATGATTAAATTAGCTAAAATAATTATTGTTATTGGTAATATAACAGCTAAATATAATGATTTACCACTTGGATAACATATTTTTTTATTATCTTTATCATCATATGGTATATATGAATTATAATTAATTAATAATACAAATATAATTGGTATTAATGGTAAACACCAACCAATTAAAAATAATTTTGTATAAAATTTATTTGGTCTTATATTACCAATTATTTGTACATAACGTTTATATTGTAAATATGCAATAATAAGCATCCATGAAAATTGTACTAATACAGAATAATGTAATAATACACCTAATATAATACAACTTGAATATATTTCATTTTCAATTAAATGTGTTGTTAATACTTCTGTATTAACAAAACAAAATAATATCATTTGTATAGCAATTGCAAATGATAATTGTAATAAAATTTTTGTATTTGGTTTTTTACGCCATGTATTAAATATAATAGCTGTTATAAATATACCAAATATACCAATTAATGATAATGAACAACCTAATAATGTAATTATATCTAATGCATCATGATGTATATCTGTTATAATAACAATATCAGCTGTTATTGATAAATTATATGTACCACCAATTAAATATGCGAATGGTGTTAAATGTGAATAACCACACCATATTAAATTCATATCATCTATTATTGATTCAAATAATAAACCATCATTTGTCCATGTACTATAATTCCAATATAAGCAATTATTTTCATTTAATTGATCATTATCATTTGATTTGATTATTGTTGAATTAATTTGAATTGTTGAATTCATATTCATTAAATTTGTATCATTATTAGAAAATTCATTTATATTTGAATGTGAACGCATTAAAATAGGAAACATTTCTGGTAGAACATCATTATCATAACCTGGTATTGATATACTTATAATTTTACTAAATACTTTTTTATTAGTTATATCACGATCTTCTTGAAATAAATGATCATTAAAATACATTTTTATGACAATTTTTAAAGGACGATATGGTGGTATCATAGTTTGTTGTTGTTGTTGTTGATTAGTTGTATCATTATCGAAATCATCATAATCATTGTAATTATAAAAATCATAATAACGATCAACATTATTTAATTCAATTAATTGATCAATTAATGTATCTGGTGCAAATGCTGCTATTTCAATATCATTTTCAAATAATAGATCATACATTGATTGATTTGAATATAAAAATTTATGATAACTATTGCTGTAATAGAAAAAAGAAATATAAGATCACGATCAATTGAATTAAAAAATAAATAAATTCTTACCTGAAGTCTTGTACATCATCATTAGACTGATCATTGGAAGTTTCATTTTGATTAGTATTATAAAGTGCCACCCCAGATATATTCGATATGCTAGGATCAATAATATATACCAAAAGTTTTGGGCTTAAATAATAACTTACTCCATATATTGTTGTAAAATTTATTGATTCAAAATTTTCTTGATTTTCTTCTGGATTATTTTCTTTAACGATCTCATCTTTACTACAATCATTATTATGATCATAATTTATTTCTTTTGTTAATGCAATATGATCGATAATCATTTCAAATGCATTTAATAGAATATTTGTTGAATTTAATTTAATTGATGGCTTTATGATGCTCATACGAACATTCATTAAATTGTTATAAATGTTGACGATATCATTTGATACTGATTTAATCATATCTAATATTGATGTTGCTATCGTATTACCATCATCATTTTTATCTGATGCAAACGAAGTGGGTGGTAATGTTGTTGTTCCTAAGGGTTTTTGTATTGTTACATTATCAATACCACTACTGCTATTACTAATGGCATATAAATATTGATCATCAATAAAATTTTTAATACTTACAACAATTTTATTAGCAATATTATTCATAATATTACTTAAATAATAAAAATCAGCTGGTATTAATTTATTTGTATTATTTGTTATAATTTCACTTAAATTTTTAATTAATTGATTAGCTGTTTGTGTATTTATTAATTGATTTGATTTTTCAATATCATATAAATTTTTTGTAATTATATTATTCATTTTATCTGGATTTTTTATACAATCATCTGTATTTTGTATAGTATTACCCCATTGTGCACCATATAAAAAATTACCTAAACATTTTCTCATTAATGGTAAACCATTTTTTGTTAAACATAATTCAAATGTTGTTGATATTTCATTAATTTTAACTGGACGCCAATAATGATTATTTTTAGAATATATCCCATTTGAATTAGATATTTTATAATTTTCATTAAATAAATTATCTGATAAACAATATTCTGTACTATTTACTAATACAGTGTTCTGTTGAATTTTCAATAGATCGGTAAGCATTCTTTTTAATATGTAATGTATTAAAATGTCTTTTGTTAAAATACCATTATATTTTGAAATTAATTCATGTTTATTTGTAAATGTATTCTGTATGTAATCATCATCTATTAACATAATATTATCGAGATGATTATCTTGTAAATTATCTTCTTCAGAACTACTACTACTCTTAATGCCATTAGTATAATCATGATGATGAGATGATGATGCTCTTATCGTTTTAAATGAGATCGTTGCATGACATAATGCCCTTAATTGATTATTAATAATTTCATTTGTTTCAATATTCATAATTCGTACATTATGAATTATTAATGATTTAAATTTACGACGTGTATTACGATTTTTTTGTTTTAATTCATTTAAAAATTTTTCAATACGTTTACCATAATCTTTCATATTATCATGTATATCATAGCAATTTTCTAAATTGCATGGTATATAACAATAAAATGCATATGATAAACCTTTATGTTTTTTAGATGCAATAATTTTTTGTGTTTGTATTAATTCAAAATCATAAATTGTATGTGTTTCACACCAATATATACCAGGACCATCACCATATAATTTTACTTCGAATAATTTACGATCATTTTGATTTTCATCATCATCATTATCATCGCTATCATGATCATTTACATTAGTACGATCATTTTGATTATGATCCTTATTATTATTATCCTTTTTAATTTTTTTAATTTCTTTTAATTTAACTGTACGTATTTGTTCATAATCAGCATTTGTATAACATTTTATTTTATTATCTAAATGCTTATAATCATTTTCATTATTCCAAATATATTTATAATTTTCAATAATTAAAATTAATTTATTTAATTTTATATTATAATTAAATGACATTTTTGTTGATTTCATTTTACTTAAATAATGAACATTTAAATAACAATTAATTAAATTTTTATTATCATCATGATCATATTTCATATTATTAAATGATGATAAAATTTGTAATTTTCCATTATGCATTAAAATTAATTCATTTTTATAATTAATATATTCATTATGTTTAATAAATTTTCGATTTAATAAACAATTTGGTTTAAAATTTTTATCAATTTTATGTTTTTTATTCATATCATTATCAAAAAATTCCATAAATCTCTATATAAATTTGAAAAGAAGAGAAGAGAAAAGAGAGAAAATAATAAATAATATGAAAAAAAATAATTAAAAAGCCCTATATTGCTATATTCTGTCCACTAATATTATGCACTTAAGATGTTATGGGAGTACATACTGTCTTTTTCCTTTTCTCATAATTTCTAATTAGATTGTTTCACGAGCAGTATTACCACAATCCACAAAACTTTTATTATATATCAGATGATTTTTTTGAATATCAATACATGGTGATGTAAAATGGTACCACTTTAAGTAATCGCCATAAGACCTTAAGTGCATAATATTAGTGGATAGACGATAGAGTATAATGACTAATAAATACAGTACAGATAACTCTCATATTACTCAGAGATCTTCTCTTTATGTTCCGTGACAAATTTTGGTCTCCAAAAGCATTTTAAAATTTCGATGTAAGATTTAATTCAATAAATATGTTTTCATTTGAGTTCAATAAAATTTCAAAATTCAAGACTTCATCCAATCAATAATATAATTTACAAAATTCTGTAAAATCGTATTATATCGATAATCACGTTATATATGAGGATTATTTGTACTGATAAAAAAGACTAACTTATTTTTAATCTAATTGGAAAATTTACAATAACACCTCCTCTATCACCGCAAAAAAAATGTTCTTTAATTTCAAATTTTATTGGAAAAAATGCAAATTATTTGTTCGTGTATTTTATCTTTTCCTTTTATATTTATGTAAATACAATAAATCATGTATGTATATCTATCATAAATCATGTAGTACACAATAAAATCAATTAATTCCAATTTAAACACTTTACACGTACAATGTAATGTTATTAAAAAAAAATTTTTTTTTTTTGTTTGATTTCATTGATTTACAACATTTAATCCGTTTTACTGGGTTAGCTACTAAATAATTTTTAAATATTATTACAGGTAATGCTCGTAATAACACAGAAATTGTATTTTATAAAAATTTGAAACTGTGTTTGAATATGAGAAACAATGAGAAAAATTTAAATGAACACGAGATTAAAAAGTCGTATTATATAAAAACTTACATGAAATTAAGAATTTATTAAAACTCAATTTGTAAATCACATTTTGATCGTGTATCGTGTTTTACTAAGGTTTACCTGCAATTGCATTTTGTTTTATTATCAGTTCACTTACCTGATATATGTTATCGTCACGTATAATATTTAAATAATTACGTCGAACATATGGTATAATTTCATCATCATATTGATCTTTAAATTGATTACTAATCTGTTTTATTTTACGATCGTTATTTCTATTCCTTTTGTTATTATCATCATCATGATGTTCATGATCATCATTTAATTGAATTTCTTTATTTAATTGATTAAAACCATAACAAATTGTTGGTTGATAACTTAATGCTGCATAATTTTTTGGACATTGTGATTGAATAAAAAGAATTTTCTCAAATATACAAACAGATTTATATTTTTTTGTACAATTTGTAATTACAAAATTTATTTGATAATCATCATAATTATTTTTACTGTTATTGCTACTACTATTGCTGCTATCTTCTGTTGCATCTCCACCTGTATCATCATCATTATTATTTTTTGATGTTTTGTTAAGTGTTAAAATGGCACAATTTCCTTGAAAATTATCCTGAAAAATTTTATTTGTTACAATTTCACCACCATAATTATCATTTATTAATTGCCATATAAATGGATTAAAACGTTCATTTTCAATACGTTGTATTGGTAACCAAAATGTTGTTATATTTAAATTTTTTAATAAATATTTTAATAATAAATTACGTTCATTTTTATTTAAATCATAAATTATTTTATCTGAACCATAACATGCATTTTTATTCCATTCATGATCATTTAATGAAATTTTTATACATAAAAATTTATTTGATTTTATTTGAATTTCATGTAATTCTTGTGGACAATAGAAATTTTTTATATTTGTTGTTAAATATGTTAAATTACATATTGGTGGATATTTTGGTATCCAACCATTTATTGTACAATTACGAATTAATAATTGTTTACGATCATTTAAACATAATGGTTCTGATAATGTTGATTTTATTAATAAATCCTGATCAAGTTGTGATGATGATGACTTTTTGAAATTTAATTCAATTTTTGGCCATACTATATTCGTTCCATTTATATTTATAATTTCTTTTGAACAAACCTATACGATATGAATATACATGTAATGATCATGTCTTAATAAATAAATTCACCAGCGAGATAAAGAAAACACAGTAATCCCTCGTTTAAAGCGATATTCAAAAGAAGATCATTACAAGATCATTAGCTTTTAAAAGAATATGTTTCTTCTATTTAATCGATGTTCAAAGTTTCAATTGATCGTGATTCGAAAATTAAAGAAAAATTCATTTAACACGATTACAATTTATGTTTATAATTTTTGTGGGATTCAGAATCCAATCCCTACATCTCATTCCCCGTTTTATACATAATGAAATTCTTTTTCAACACATTTCGCTTAACATGAAATTTTGGTAAAATTAATTAATCCACATTAAACGAGGGATTACTGTACAACAAAAAAAAAAACAAAAGATACTTACATATTCTTTGTTTGATGATGTATTTACCGGAACAATAAAAATCTCTAATAACAGAGATAATGCAATTTCAAATGCAATTAATAACTCATGATAATAACAACGACGACGACGATGAAGATGATGATGACGGTGATGATGCAAAATTTGCATTTTGTTCACTGTGCGTTAATTTAAAATCGTTTTTTCTGATAATTCAAATCACTTTTATTTTTTTTTTTATTTTTTATTGTTTATTGTACTTTTCTAGATCACTCTTCTCTTTTGTTTCTATTTTTATTTTATTTTTTACTTTTTTAATTTCTTTCGATCACTGTTTTAATTTTGCTCTTTTCTGCATGCAATCATCTTACATACTATACAAAGAATTTCATATTACTAAATAATGTTTAATATTTGATCGAACTAAATAAAATACTAAAGCGTTTTATTGTACATAATTGGCATACATATGTATGTATGTACTTACGTTAAATATAAAAATAAAAAATAAAATAAAACATCAGGTAAATACATTTGTATTAAAATGTTCATAAAAATATGTCCATATGCATATAATACTATAAAAATAGATATAATATAAATATAAATCACAGTAATGTGTAAAAATCATTAGACTCCTGATATAAATTACTAACAATACACAGAGCCATATAAAGCATGTTACCCAAAGAACTGCTCGTGGGTAAAGATTGTGTGAGTTGTTTATAACACAAAAGCAATTATACCTCAAAAAGTCTCAATATCAAATCAACAAGAATTTTGACCGCAAAAGCGAAATTGCTTTATCCTATTCCTATTAAATAAATTTTAAGAGACATCTATGAGACTTCAGAGACTCAGAGTTGACAATTAGAGACAAATGGCTGGTAATAGAAAGGACTGGCGGCAACTTCTGCAAGAGGCGAGAGTCCTTCATGGACTGTACTCTGTAGCGTCTACATATGATGATGATTTATGAGATTTCGGCTCACTCGTGACAGAATGGTAGTTTTAGAAACAAAAAAGTAGGCCCTGAAAAATTCTGGAATGTTAAATAAAAATCAAAAGAAGAGATATATACATACATTCATACGTAATAGGTTTGTGTTTATTCTATGAGGTTGCTTAGAATAATTGAAGATGAATCAGAGAATATGCCAAATTTTATGTGATTTGAGATACACTTCTATGTATGATATCTTTTGAACACTAATGTATTCACAAAATTTTTTATCCATGCATAGAAATATACATACATACATATGTATGTACATAAATAATAATACTTTTGTGCGTATTTAGGTAGATATTGTATGTTATATATAAAAATACAAATTAAAAGATTGTAAATTATAAGTATTTTATCATTATTCAAATAAGCGCGGTTAATTATGTATACAACAACAACAACAACAAAATATCAGAGGTACATAATTATAAGCAGTGATAATGTACATATAAATACACATACACACGTTTGTGTCTTCCTCTAAATGCTACAATATAAAGATATTATCGTCTCATATTGCAATGTAATAAATTCAACTTTTAAGAAGAATAAAAAAAAAACATTTGTTTTTTATTTTATTTTAATAATTTATAATTTATGGTAGAAAAAATTACTTCATATAAATTAAAAACAAAATATGAGTAATGCACGTACAAATATCCATCAACATAACATACATATATGTATAAACTTAACACCCTAGCCATGTAGTTTGTTTGTACCCCCTTTTTGTTTTTGCTTGTAAACAATTAAATTGTATGCAGGAAAAGTAAAAGTTACAATAGCAATTTCTTGTATATTATAATCTATACAGGAGATTGATATTATATGCAAACAACACAAAATATAAAATAATGAGATTTCAATTACACAACGTTTACTATTGTACATTTTGCTATTCTTTCTTATCATTTTTATATGCATGTAGCCTAACAGTTGGCTAACAGTCACATTTAAACTAACAGAGACTAAATAAAAATTTGTTGTTTAAATAAAATATAACGAGAAAACAAATCATTAAAAATTTTGTATAACATTAATGCATGTTTTTAAAATAATAATAAACAAAAAAAAACACAAAAATGGATTCCAAGTATATTAAGCACTCAGGCAGGAATAAATAAATGCAAAAAATAAAAAATAAAAATAAAAATAACGATTTATAGAGTATGCAACACGTAAGATGTTTTTTTTTACATTTATTTTTGTTCTTTTATAACATCGCGATCATCATATTACAAGCCAATATTATTTATTATTACGTTAATGTCGTATGCATGATCAATATGTATGATTTGCATAGGAAATTTGATAAAAATTAATTGTATTCATATTGTATATGAGATCGCATTGGCATTTTTACATTTTTAATTAATTCTCATATTGAATTACAAATTTTAATAAAATACAGTGTAATGAAAAAAATACTAGTACACTTATCTGATTTTAAAGATCAAAATAAAATGATCTTTTCAATGAAAATGTATCATAAAATGTTCAAACAAAAAAAAAATTATTATTTTTTTTTATTTCAGATACAGAAAAATGAAATATTCAATAACGTTCCTGTTAGCAGGAACGCTAATTACTTTAATTCATGGTTTTGATGATGTAAGTTTAAAAAAAAACAATTTAACCACTTGAATTCAGTGATCGTGTCTACAAAAATAAAAGCGATTCAGTCATTTTTAATGTTGAGTAGCGAAGATATCCATGTTTTAATGATCATTTGTCGCGCTGATGCAAACACTATCACTGGGTTTCAACAATTGATTTATCACCTATCTTTTTAATTTTCTTTTATTTACCATCCACCCATCAATACAGTTGAGGATAAAACGAAGCATAGATTTATCAGCATCACATGCATTAATACCAGATGCAAGATTATCAAAGGATGTAATACCAACAAGTTATGTATTAGATATTCGGCCAAATTTACAAGAAGGGATATTTAATGGTTTAATTAAAATGAATTTAAGTTGGAACGATGATACACGTAAAATATCATTGCATGCACATTATGATTTAAATATTGAAGAAAAGGATATTAAAATACGTAAAATTAGTTCACGCAATGGGTAAATCATCGTTATTTTGTTTTTTTTTTAACTGCAAGAAGGAACTTTATTTTTTATTTTTTTATCTTCTTTTTGATAGTGAAGGTGAATCATCATCATCATATAATGCAGAAAAAGTTGAAATTCAACGTGCCGATAGATTACCAAAGAAAACTGTTTATGTTATACATTTAAAGGAATCAATGAAAAGTGGTACATCATGTGAATTGGAAATACCATTTAGTGGACATATATGGGAAAATACAGAAGGTTTATTTAAAGGTAGTTATATAGAAAAAACAAGTAATAACACTGGTGAGAAGAAAATGTATTTGGCAACATATATGCGTCCACATAATGCTAGACGTTTGTTTCCTTGTTTCGATGAACCAGGATTTAAGGTTAGTATTGGATCAACTAACAAGATCAAGATGTATGTATAACAATTTATTTTTCATTTTACTGTTTATTCACTATGTAGGTACCATTTAAAGTGAGCATATCTCGACCAAAAACTTACACAACTTTATTTAATACTGGCGTCGAGCGAACAGAAGAATTGTAAGATTTTTTTTTTCATTTCTGTATATTTTTTTCTCAATATGATTTTTATGATGTACAGCAAAGATGATCCAAATTATGTTATCGATCATTTTGAGATTACACCACCAATGTCAACATTCACTTTTGGTTTTGTAATATCTCAACTACATGAAGTTGTTACAAATCGTACACAAAATGAAAAAGAAAAGACAGTCATTAAAATTTGGGGTCGTCCAGAATCTCATGAAAATTTATACGTATGAAGTGGAACATAGAATCGAATTTTTCACTATAGATTTTTTTTTTAATATCCTGTTTTTTTTTTTTATCTGTAGGATATTTATGAAAAGATCATAACAGTTTATGATCATTTGGAAAAATATTTTGGTATACGTGTACCACTTTGTAAAATTGATGTAATCGCAATACCAGGTTTATCATCTGTACGTCCAGCTGATAATTGGGGATTATTGGTTTTCAAGTAAGTTCTGTGAAAATTTTCGAAAAAATGGTAATGCATATTTCTTTTTTTTTTTTTTCTAGGGAAAGTGAATTATTGAAAAAAGGATATTTTGGTCTATCACAAGAATTAATTTATCAATGGCTAGGATCATGGGTAACACCTTATTGGTGGAGTGATGCTCATGTTAATAAGGCATTGGCTAGCTTCTTAGCATCAAATACTGTTATTGAGGTGAAAAATTCAAGATCCTTTCGTTTCAAAATTATTTTTTATCCTTTTTTTCCTTCTCCTCTTTATAGATTGATAATGGACTTGAATTTAATGGAAAATATCCGATGACTGTGTTATATTCACTTTATTATGAATTTAGTAAACGTTATCCACATTCAAGGATAACTGGAATGAAACAAGAAACGACATCATTTAAAACTGAATTAGTTATGAGAATGTTAAATTATACAATTGGTGGTGATACATTTCGTAAAGGTTTACAAAAATTCATAGCCGATCGACATTTTAGCACATTCTTTGGTGATGATCTATGGGATTCATTAACAAAACAAGCACATGAAGATAAAACACTATGTAAAGAGGTTACAATTAATGAAATAGCTGGATCATGGATAACAAAAGATCGTTTACCAGTTATAACGGTACAAAGAAATTATCAACATAATACAGCTAAAGTTATACAAAAAGTTTATTTAAGAGAACGTCCACATGATGTACCCGAACAAGATAAAATGTTATGGTGGATACCACTTGTTGTTGTACGACAAGATAAAATGGATTTTACTAATTCAACACCATACGCCTGGATGAAGAAAACAAGAGAATTAACATTAAAAGATTTACCAAATAAAGATCAATTCATAATTATAAATCCAGAAGAAATTGGCCCATTTCCAGTTAATTATGATGAAAAAAATTGGAATTTATTAGCAAATTATTTACAAACAGAAAATGGAAGATCCAAAATTCCAATCTATACAAGGTAAACGAATTACAAATTAGTGAATTTTATTAGACCAATTTATATACATACTTACATAAATTTTAAATATTTCATCTATAGGGCTAAACTGCTTCATGATGCCTGGAATTTAGCTTATGCTGGAGATTTAAGTTTTGCAACTGCATTCAATATGACATTATTTATGAGATTTGAAAGAGATCATATTGCATGGAATCCAGTTTTCACATTCATTGACCATATTGGTAGACATATTGATATGTCAGCTGTACATAAAAAATTTGAAACATATGTTCGTGTACTTTTAACACCATTATATGAGGAACTTGGACAACCAAAAGAAGGTGAAGAAAATTGGAAAACTGATTTAAGATCATTGGCTAGAACATTTTTATGTCGAGCTGGTTATCGTCCATGTATTGAAGAAGCACAAAATGCATTCAAACAATGGATGAAAAGTGAAAACCCTGACGAAGGAAATCCGTATGTTAAATGCTTTTTGTATTTATTGAATTTTTAGAAAGAAAAAGCCCTTATTTATTTTTCAGTGTTCCAAATCAATATATTTGTCCAGTTTTTAAATGGGGTACCATGGAAGAATGGGAATTCGGTTTAGAACGTATCATTAATTTCCCACCAACTAGAGTTCAAAGTGAACGTACATATTTGTTAAAAACATTAGCCGGTTGCCCAGTACAGCCTGAGAAAATTGAACGTTTATTAAATATAACGATATTAGAAGAGAATGGTAATTTTACCGAAAATGATATTTTCTTAATTTTCAGTATGTTAACTGGTGGTTCTAGTGGTTACACAACATTATTTAATTTCTTATCAAATAATTGGGAAACAATCAAACAAAGGTATATGAAAGCGAAAATTAATGATTTTATTTTTGTATTCTCATTGATTTTTAAAAATTTTATAGATTTGAAAATAAAACAAATTTATGGGACAGTTTAATTAGTTCAGCAACTGGTGTATTTACAACACAAGAAGGTTATGATATGGTATCACAATTATATGTTCAACGACAAGGTGAATTTGGTAGTGCTGAACATATTATTGAAAAATCATTACGTAATATTAAAGAGGAAACTAAATGGAGTGATGAAAATTTACCAGTTATTGAAAAATGGTTAGATAATTTTTTAAAAACAGTTAATACATCTGATAATAAATTTATGGGTTAAGTGAAATGATTACATACATAGTTTTTTTTTCTTCGGATTTTGGTTTTTAAATTATTAAAAATTATAAAATAAAATTTTTATTCATCACATAATAATATGTATGCAATTTTGATACGAAGTAGATTTTTGAAATATTTTGAGAAATTTTTGTAAAATTTTATTTTTATTTTTTTTTTTTTTTTGGTCTAAATTACTGATGTAAGATAGACAGGAATATTATAGTTTTTATTTGTGTGAGTTTATTTAGAAGAACAGAATAATAGTAATAATAAAAATAAGAATAATTTTGTTTTTATAAAAAAAGGAAAAATCAATGTTTTATTTTCAAAATCTCAATTAGACATTCGATTACTATAATAGGTACCGAAGAGCTCTATGATTGAATCTACGAATGAAAATGTACAAAAACCCAAGGCTCAATTGGCTCTGTCGCATATGTATGTCTCGACAAAAAGGATGTACATGTGTTATGATCTCGATCACTTCGGATGGAAAATGTTTTTTGTAAAATAAATTTCGTACTTACTTATTTTAGGTGAAAATTCAATTGAATTAAAACGAAAGGCGAATGCTAGTAACCCTGTAGTTCAAAACTTTATCTATTTCGTATTAAACTGTAGGTCAAAATTTGATTAAATACAAAAATGAAATATATAAAAACATAAGTCTGATATTTAAGATCACTGTCAAGATCAATGCAGATCATTGTTTATACGATTCTCAAATAGGAATTAAGGTAAAATAAAAAAAACAAGAATACATTTTATTTTCAATCTAAAATTTTTGCAAATTTTTATTTGATTAATTACCATTCACAAATTATTGATCATTTTTAGTCTTTGTTTTTTTTTTTTTTTTGTTATGTAATTTCTGTTTGTTAATTTAAAAGATGTTTTTATGTTTTTTTTTCTGGTTTTTGTTTTTTTTTTGTGTAAAAAGTACTGCATAATTAATTCGTTAATTATTTGAATACGAGCATCATAAAATTTTGTTTTTTTTAAATTTTTATTTTATGAAACTGATATAATTACGATAATATTGGGAGAGATATGGTAAATATCAAAATATGTATATTTTATGGACAAATAAAATAAAATAAAAATATATGTATAAAAAATTGCTATTATTACACATTATTATCATAAAAAATACGATTAAAAAAGAAGAGAAAAATAAAATTTAAATCACTTTAAAGCCTTAAAAATACGATAAAATATAGAAAGATTATAAGATGGATAATGGCAAAAAAAAAATGCTCTCTGCCTCTAAGATAAATGAACAGAGTAATCAAAAGTAAAAATAATGTCCTCCAATAAATGTTCGTGCATTCATTTCTAAAATTTATTTTTAATTTTTTTTTATTGCAATTTTGGCAGCTTTTTTTTATTTTTCGCCATGTTCTTCCAGTGTATGTGTGTGTGTTAAAAAAGAAAAAATTAAAAAAAAAAATTAAAAGAAAATTGAATACAGTGATATTAATTAGAGTGTGTGTATGAATATTAGCTTTCTGGTCTCTTTATTTATTCCTCTGTAATTGTTTCTTGTTTCTTTTTAATATTCTTCACCTTCACCAACTTCTTCAGTTGAATCAACACCAACTTCTTCATAATCCTTTTCGAGTGCAGCTAAATCTTCACGTGCCTCAGAGAACTCACCTTCTTCCATACCTTCACCAACATACCAATGTACGAATGCACGTTTAGCATACATTAAATCAAATTTATGATCTAAACGTGCCCATGCTTCAGCTATTGCTGTTGTATTTGATAACATACAGACAGCACGTTGTACTTTAGCTAAATCACCGCCTGGTACAACAGTTGGTGGCTGATAATTAATACCAACTTTAAAACCAGTTGGACACCAATCAACAAATTGGATTGAACGTTTTGTTTTAATTGTTGCTATTGCAGCATTTACATCTTTTGGTACAACATCACCACGATATAACATACAGCATGCCATATATTTACCATGACGTGGATCACATTTAACCATTTGATTAGCTGGCTCAAAACATGCATTCGTTATTTCAGCTACTGTTAATTGTTCATGATAAGCTTTTTCAGCTGATATAACTGGTGCATAAGTAGCCAATGGAAAATGTATACGTGGATATGGTACCAAATTTGTTTGAAATTCTGTTAAATCAACATTTAATGCACCATCAAAACGTAATGATGCTGTTATTGATGATACAATTTGTCCAATTAAACGATTCAAATTTGTATATGTTGGACGTTCAATATCTAAATTACGACGACATATATCATAAATAGCTTCATTATCAACCATAAATGCACAATCAGAATGTTCTAATGTTGTATGAGTTGTTAAAATTGAATTGTATGGCTCTACAACAGCTGTTGATACCTACAAATCATATAAATTGTAAATTACAAAAAATAAAATCGTTTTTTAATTTTAATTTTAACTAGAATCTGTGGGAGTTGTGCTTAATTTTAAAACAAATTTTCAAATACACGTAAAAGAAAGAGTTCAAATGATCAAAATCATCATCATTATGAAATAAAAAAAGGTAGTTTAATCATGAGGTTAAACAATTGGAAATCAATAAATTTCAATTAAAAAAATTTTTCCCATGTGCTGTGTGTGTGTACATCTGATACACAGGGCTGAAAGATGACTCTGTATTTTCTTTTAAAATGTCTTTAAATATTAAAATTTTTTCGATTGCTATCTTTACCTGGACACGTTTTCAATAATGTCTATAATTTGTATTTTTTTAATTCAAAAACGGTCAAATTTTGTACAGCGTGATAACTACACAAAAAATTCATGAATCCCTTATGGTTTGTGTCCTCATACAACGACTTCATTCACACCTGTATGGTGTTTGTATCCATGTTTTCCTTTTTAATGGGGTAATTGACTTCATTTTATTTCGTTGTCAAATGAATTAAAAATCTATCAAAATGATTCATAATTTTATACAAAAAATGAACATCAAATATTCAGTCTAATGGGTATCGTGTTTATTTTGTCATTCATTTATTTACCTGAGAAGTAATCTAATTACTTTAAATTTTAAATATCAGAAAAATACACCCCCAACAATTTGTCTCAATTAAATGTAATTGCATTTAGTTGTAACTAACTTATGTATATTAGTCATTAAGACAAATTATAGTAGAATGCAATTCTAATACACTGTCGTTTGTATATATGAAATGAAATTAATTACAAAATATGTAGATAAAAGTACATACATACACACATCAATTACTTTCACGTATGTACATTTGTACAGGGATAATTTCAATTCAAATTTGGTTGAAAAAGTTTATTGCCCTCTTCTATAAGTACACTTTAGCTATTAAAATATATTTTTAACCTGGTTTTTGTAATGTCCGTTCGTACTAAAAAAAAAAGTGTTGTCTTGTTTTTAGTTGATTGATATCTTCTCTAAAAATCTTTCACGCAAATCTATGCTTATAACAACGATACATGAGGATGAAAAAGCTCGAGGCTCGGCCTGCCGCCCAATTATACTAACCGTACTCCCATACCTTTTAAACATTCACTCACGTCTCACCCTCACTTGCGTGTTATCCTTTTTCTGTTATTCATGTTTTTTTTTTTTTTTTTGCTTTTTTAATTACTATCGATTTCCCATCATTAAAATTTTGCCTACTTTCAAAATATTCTTAACGTATGAGAAGTAAAATTTATGTGTAGTTTACGCTAAAATTTAATTTATTCATTCAAAAAAATTTTTCGTTTCTCATTTTTCATTTCAAAGTTTTGTAGTTGTTCAGATTGCATATCTACAAGGAAAAAATAAAGCCTTCCTAATAATACTAAAAATACATGGCCTAATTTCATACGAAATAAGGGAAACAATCCTACAACACCGATATTTAAATGCAAATAATTTTACGTAATTTATGGGCACTGAATTTTTTCTCTTATTCTCTTTCTAATACGTTTTATACAAAAATTAGTGTGCAATAATGCAAGGATTTTTTAATATTTAGCAAAATACACGTAAACTTACTTGTGGTGCTGGATAAATTGAAAATTCCAATTTTGATTTTTTACCATAATCAACTGATAAACGTTCCATTAATAATGATGTAAAACCACTGCCAGTACCACCACCAAATGAATGAAATACCAAAAATCCTTGTAATCCAGTACATTGATCAGCTAATTTACGTATACGATCCAATACTAAATCGACAATTTCTTTTCCAATTGTGTAATGACCACGTGCATAATTATTAGCAGCATCTTCTTTACCAGTAATTAATTGTTCAGGATGGAACAATTGTCTGTATGTACCAGTACGTACTTCATCTGAAGGGAAGACGAAAAAGAAAGGTTTTTTTTTCCAGTTTCCTTTTCCTAAATTAAAAGGAAAACGTGATGTGTATACTTACCAACTACAGTTGGTTCTAAGTCAACGAAAACAGCTCTTGGTACATGTTTACCAGATCCAGTTTCACTGAAGAATGTGTTAAATGAATCATCGCCACCCCCAATTGTTTTATCAGATGGCATCTAAAAAAAATGTAAAAAAGAAAAAAAAGCGAAGCATACAACAAAAACATTTAATTGACAAGTCTGTTGTACGTGTGTAACACACGCGAATATTTTTGTCAATATTTACCTGTCCATCAGGTTGGATACCATGTTCAAGGCAATATAATTCCCAGCATGCATTACCGATTTGAACACCGGCTTGTCCAATATGTACTGAAATGCACTCTCTCTGTAAATTATTAAGTACATAAGAACATATGTGAAATTCTTCTTTGTTTAAATAAAAGAAGAAAAAAAAAAAACAAAAACAAAATAATGTTAAGCTATTGGCGTGTATGTTAAATAAATAAAAGGAATTTAAAAAAATATCCACCTTCTTATGCCTTTTAAAAAAATGAGCATACGGTTAAGAACTTTGAACATGTAATGCAGGTGTGATGAAAAAGTAATTATACAGGTAATCCATGTGTAATACGGTATTAATATACAAACTTTTATGAACAATGGTTTTAATGTGTTAATGTAATAAATTTTGTACTGCCAAGTATAATATGAGAATTACCTGTAAGTACTCGTCAAAGGTAAAACGATAATAATTAAAAAATAATGCGAATGCAGCAATAAAATGACGGTGACGAAGCAAAATTGAAAATGATGATGATAATGATGTCAATAATGGCAGTATTTATTTTTGCTGTTCAAATAAAACTTTTTTTTTTTACTATAAACATTTGGTACACACTAAGTGGTTTTTGCTAATGTACTTGTCTCAATTATTTGTGGATTTAGTAATTAACTGAAAATTCAAGAAAAAATGGTAGCCTCTTAATTTATAAAAATGTTGTCTAAATTGCTGGAATTAAATTTCTTAGTTTTAATTAATTTTATTATTTTGTCAATCATTTAATTAAATTTTATTAAATTTATGTGTAAACGCCCAAACATTTTTGTCTCAATTCAATTTAGTCCCCCTAATTTTTTTATTTTTTAAAAACAAACCATTTTCATTCATTATCAATTAATTTAGATGAAATATAAGGCATGCACATAATTTTTATTTTCTATTTTTTTTTTCTCTTTGCTTTCGATTAAATTATTAATTGTTTGCACATAATATATGGCCAAATATAACAAAATTTATCGTACAACAGAAGCTAAAGAAGAAAGAATATTTTTATTATTATTTTTTTTTTGAATTTTTAAATAGCGTTTACATTTCCTTAAATGGTGATCGGTGCTGTAATATTCAATTAAAATTTTTTTTTCTATGCCAATAACAACAGTGGAGTCATGTCTCCATTATGGAATATAATTATAGTATATTTGAAATATAATTAAAATTTATTATTTACTTTTTGTTTTTTTGTTTTTGCTTAATTATCAGAAATTGCGTTTAATGATTCATACAGATTTCATACAGACTTGCAATGCAATTTTGCTCAATGTGCACATTGTAAGAAAACGTTACAATGTACACGAATTTTTGTATACCATAAATGGAAAATGACAGAATTAGGACGTAACGTGACAATATAAGTACATACTACATACTTAAAATTTTAAATAAGATGTAATCAAAAACCGTAAGTCTATAGATGTAAGATAAAATACGCAAATATATTGTCTCTAATTTTTTTTTGTTTTTTTTTTTCAAAATGAAAATTTAATAAGATATTGTATGAGAAAAAATAAATTCAAAAAAAAAAAAAAACAAAATCATAAGAATTTTCTTAATGTCTACATTTAGATACTCATACGACCAAATATGTTTCCCTTTTTGTATTTTTAAACAATAAATGTAATCTCTGATTAGCGATTTTGTATATCTTTTACATTATAGGCAACAAAAACTTAATCAGATGCAGACATTCTTATTACAATGTCTCCATCTCATAACAAAATCAAATCAAATTCTGTAACACAGCATCACCACCATTACATTCTTTTTTTATTCATACAAATTTGATTTTATGATTCAATCAAATTTTTCTTCAGGCAGGATATTAATTTGATAACGTCCCTATTTATACGATATAATCACCATCATCTTCATTTTATTATATGCTTCATAACCGGTAATGATTGAATTATAGTAAACGATGCATCTAACAGATTCACAATCATTTCGAAATAGAAAATCAATAACAACGTGTGTCATGTACTAATGGAAATTGTATAGTAGGAAAAAAAAAATCAAAATCAAAATTTATACGATCATTTTCATTTCAAAATGATACAGCATCCTTGTACTCGGTATAACGTGTTTGCAAAGTACTAAATCGTATTTTACTTTTCTTTTGGTACTAAAACTTTTAAAAGTTTCTGGCCTTATTATTATCTTTTTCTTATTCCATGCAGCATTATCCTGGAGTTAACTAAGGATTTACTCTTCTCTTTATTACCTTATTATTATGTTACGGTTTCTTTAGATAAATTATACCTATTCTATTATCGATAATTTCATAGCAGATTTTTTTTTTATAGAAAAATTTTTTCTATGGCATTAAACCTACCGAACAACTATTAAATTTTAGATAATCACTTTTTTTCGTAATCATAGCAAAAATTTTCAAAATCAATCAAACGAAATATTGTTACTATAAAACCATACACTGTGTACGTAAATTATTTACAAATCACGTTTAAAATTTAATGATCATTTTTGCTTTTCTTTTTCATATTTATAATGTACACAAAAAAAAAACTTTGTTTTTTTATATTATTCGTCTGCAAGATTTTCTACAAAAGATATAGAATGCTTACGTACATGCTTAATCGGAAAAGATTATATGGAAGGATTGAACTTGAAGTTAATTACGTACGGTAAACATGTACTTGTGTACTTACTAGAATTCATGATTTTTGAATAGGTAACGTATGATCATTATTATGTGCAAAAAATATTAATGGAGTTCTTAAAAAAATAAATAAATAAAGAAAGAAAGAATTCTTTTATGATCTTTGATTGATAGAAAATTTTATAATCTAACATTTATATAATTATCTATACCTATTTACCAGAAATAAACAGTGATCAGCTATAGGGCATGATAATTATTTTCAATCAAGCATAAAAATACATAAAACTAAGGTGTATAATTTTTCTAAGTACATCTACCGTATAGGTACCACCCTAGGGTCTAGCTAGGCTATGCTATTACTAACGCTATTTCAAAAATAATAACAATAACAAGGATATCTTTCTTGTCATAATTTCTGCATATACTATAGGAACAATAGAGAATTTTATGTTCTATTTAAAAATTTAATGTTTCAAGTCAAACATATTTTCAATAGAAAAGATACAGTTTTATACTGCAAAATTATCTATAGTAAACTTTAAAGGAAATAATAACGAAGATGTTTGGAGTAAAAGATTTCAAGAGACCAAAACCTTTGAAAATTTGTAACGCCAGAGGAGAAGTCAAGTAACATATTATATTGCTAACGGCTAAATAATTCAATTATAAATTTCAATATCAATTTATGAATGTAATATTCAGAACATCTGAATAAAAAAACAAAACCAAAAAAAAAAAAATAATATTAACTAACATGAAATAAATTTCAAATTATACTGATAATCTTAGCAAAGAAAAAACACTGATCGTGAAATTCTATGTTCTTAGTTTTAATTGAACATTTTTTAAAAAAAATGTAAATGCAATTAATTTTTTCATGTGAAATGGTACATTGATGTTTAAATTATCATTTTTATTCATATATGTATGAATGGTACCTGTTGTATTACGAGTTAATAAATTTTATACTAAGTCTACATATTATTTTCAAATAAAATTTTATTTTATTTTATTAATTTTTTGTTTTCTAGTATCTCCAGGCGGTAGTTTTATTGAATTATTTTATTGGTATTAATTTTCATTTTATACATTTTTTTTTATTATTATTATTACACTTTATGTGTTGCATTTTAATTTCAGTTAATATTTTATTTTAATTGATTTATTTGAAACACGTAGAAAGCAAAGTAAAAGTATATTCTTTATATATAGTTTTATTATTATAAATGATATCTTTTTTTAGAAATGATCTTTGTATTTATTTTTAGTTTTAATAAAATTTCATTGTACCTTTATTAAAATCTGTAAAGTCTATAAAATATTAATGAATATATGTAGATAACTTTCGTTAACATGATAGTTATCAGTGAATAAAAAAGTGGTATACGAGGATAAACATGTAGGTTACAGTCAGTTTACCAACAGATAAAATTTAAATCATTCGTTATAAGAATTTATAAATCACCTCATATAGATATCGCATTATTCGAAGATAATTTGTATTATGTTCGTTATAATATGAATTACATTTTTAGCTGATTCATCTAATTGCAGAATACAAAATTATACGTTCTGACATTAAATTAAATTAAATGTAATACACAAATGCGTGTGGTGAACAAAAAAGAAACTAATAAATGAACAGAAAACAAAAAACTAAGAAAAACCTGGAAAAACTTATTTTCTCCTTTGAAATAAAAAAAGGAAAAAAAAATCAAATGTTAAAAATCATTTGAATCATTTTTTTTTTGTTGTACTTTGACTTGTACTTCTTTTTACCATTACACAAAATTTATTTTAAGAAATTAATTTCATGGCTTTTAATATAATGTGTAGTACATGAGATACAATGCATGCATGTATCTTTCTGCTTTAATACCAATTTTTTTTTTGTTTGTAATGTGACACTGGATGTATTATAATGTACATTTTATTTTTGTAGTATCAAATTTATTACTCATTTTCTTAAAGTTTTTTTTTATTTGTAAATTGCTTATATATGACTTATCGTTACCATCCCTACCGGCTAAATGTTTTTCATTAAGTCCAAAAAAAAAAAAAAAAAACATTTACAGAAAATCTCATTTCTATCCAAGTGTGACCAATTTGGTATTCTAATTTTAAAATTTTTGCAAAAAAAAAAAATGTAGTCATGCAAAACAAAAATGAAAAAATGTAACTAAAATTCATAATGATTTTTATTCTATTTTAAGATCGTACATACATATATTGCTAGCTTGATCTAATTCTAATCTTAGAATTACTCCAGTATGTTTCCACCGTTTTATTTAGGATTCTACATTGAACAGCAATTTGAATTTATACCGATTTTTTTAAAATGATCAGCGCAAAATGGTTAGGACAAGGCAAATCGAAAAGTAAACCACGATGAGAGAGTGGTGCAGCAAAGAATCCTCAATTTTTTTTTTTTAAATATGCAACGAATGGGACAACATAGATAGATAGAACATATGGAGATTACAGATTCAAAAAGAAAATTTCCTCAGTTTTAAATTTTCTTTGTCTACATTTTTCTGGTCATGTAAATATACAATAGATACCTACAATACGAAAATTAAAAGATAAAATCAAATGAACTTTGATTGTAATCAACATCAATTTTATATTCAATTCTCAAAGTTTATGAAATAATTTTAAAATTATGATTATACAACGTACCATACATCATCAACCATAGCATATTTATTAATACAGTTCTATACATTGTAGGCTAGCTGCCTGTACAAAAAAGTCATTGACCATTGTATAATGTAGTTTATTACACAATATGTACTCTTATTAACAAACAAATTGAAGAATATAATTTTGAAATTTAATTTCTAAATATGTACATATTTATTAACTCGTACAGTTTAACTTGGTTTAACTGTTAATATAAAATGCACAATTATAATGTCAGAATGAAAATTTTAAAATACTGTACTGTACTTAGAAAAATATAATCAGAAAATTATTCTGATTTTAAATTATTATGACATAAAAAATGCTTTTTATATAGTACATATGTATGTACTAGAGTACAAAAAAAATTATGTTATGATTTTTCCTCTTTTTTCCATTTTTAAATTCGTTTCGTTCATTAAATTTCATCTTTCTTCAGGAAAAAAATGCATTAATTGGAAGAAATCATTATTTATGATTTTATATAACAGCAATAATAAACGCACATACGCACATACTTTAATTCTGTACTGTACATATATACAGATTATTTTGTTTGTTTGTTTGTTTATACGAGTTTTATTTAATGTAAGTGTAATAACCTCATAATAATTAATATCATTATTATTTTTATTGTGTATGATTAAAGGGGTCATTCAGAGCAACTAATAAGATTAAATATAAAATAATGTATAGGCATCTTTCGAATAACACAATCAATTGATTTTGCTTTATTCGAAACCTAAAATGCACAAATGAATTTTTGAAAAATTTTAAAATTTAAACAGTTGTGTATATTTTAACAGATTGTCGTATTGATAATATTACGACTATCATACTATATTCGAGAGATCATTATACATGAACGTACTGAATACGTCTCGAAAAATCATCGTAAATGATGATTAGGCTCTGGATTACATCGAGCTGTTGAGCCACTGCTGATGATTGAATACCTATAAATATGTATATCTATATTTCAAGGTTAATTTTGAAGAAGTTTATTATACTAATTCATAATGTTATACATTGGAGAGTGATTTAAAGATTTGGAACAGTAAGTTGAATGAATTTGGCAAAAAACTAGGAAAAAATGGCTCACCACCCAACAAACTATGGCCCACCATGGTCTATTGAACTAATGACAACGATGATAAGTGGATAAATTACAATATCCTTAATTAAAACTTTGTCTCATCATTCCTAAATATACGAAAAAAAATATCCTTACATTCGGATTCCCAGGCATTTATTCAGTTAGAAGAATCCTCTTTATTCAAAATATTTTCAATTGTGATTTTCTCCTATATTTTCTGTTGTCTATTCAAAAATTTGTTAATCACTTTTTTTTATTAAAAAAAAAAATTTTTTTTTTTTTTTGTTAAAAGATAAATGGATGGCACCGCCTTATGAAACGAAATAATTAATAACAAAACAAACATGTAATTAATAACAACTCGTACATGTACACGCACTAAGTATCCTACGTACTACAAAAATAAATGGACAAGATATTATGATTAATTGCTTTTAAACACGCATCATACATAATGATGGACTCACATAATAACAGAGTTTGAAATTCTTATAAGATGTAGAAATCTTCACAATAAAGTAAAAAAACAAAAAACAGATAATTTAATTAACAACTTTTTTTTTTTACTAGTGACTCTTAGAACACCTCGCTTTGAAAAAACAATAAATACATTTTTCATTAATTGCCACAGTATGTCCATGTACACTTCTTTTTGAATTAAAATTCAATTAACACAAATGGTGTGCAGACTTTTAACACTTATTACCACAAAATGTACGGTATTTAAATTTGTCGAAATTAATAATAGCAGGAATATTCTGTACAATTTAATTAAAAAATCTTCTTGATAACGATTAGAATCTGTTATGTTATAGTTTTCGATGTCTAGAGAGTAAAGATTTAGTTTATATATGCGATACACGTTCTTCTTTATTATTATTATTATTATTATTTTTTTTTTTTTAATTTATGAAAGGCACACGACTTAACTGCTGTAAATTTGTTAATAATCTGCATCAAAATAATCACATAAAAATTTGTTCATTTAATAAAAATTAGGTATGTACACATACGTAGGAGGCAGACTGTTTTCAAAATTTAATTTTTCTTTTTTTTTTCGGCGTGTAGGTAGAAGCTAGTATACAGGTAATTTGTATATTTTATCATACGTCTCATTTGCATATTAGTAGCGAAAAATTCATAAATAATTTATCATTTGCTATTATTAACACAAATTTGAAACAAAATTTTATTTGTTTACTTTTATAGTGTACACACAAACCACCCATCGTTTCATTACTCTGATTAATAGATTATAATCATGAACGAGTAGTTATTAATTAACATTTTTGGTAAATTTTTCTTCAAATTTAAATGAAAGGAAATCCGTTGAATTTAAATCTAAAATATATTTATTGTTTGATACATTTATGTTATTTGTTATTAACATTAAATTAATAATTGTTGTATTGTTTTTCATAATTTTCTGTGTGGGAATATTTTTATTCAATGAAAATTTCATTTATTCAATGTCTATTAATCGTCTTTTTTTTGGTCTTTAAAACCAAAAATATGTGTAAATAAGATTTGAACAATTGTACATTTTAAATATTCATTTGAAAAACAACCTTGTTTCCATTTCTCTTTTTTTTTTTAAATTAATTAGAAGAGGATCTACATATGTATATAGAAATAATTAATTTTTTAATGCAATGACAAAGGAAAGACATTATTATGACAATCACTTTTATCCTTTTATGTAAGTCGAATTTTATTTGCATTTTATAGTAATATACAGTGAAATCTGTGTATATTGTCCACTTGTAATTCAGAGAAATTTAAGCCAAATTAAGAAAATATTCAAGATATAAAGAAAGAGCAAAAAGTTTTCTAATTGGAAAATTGCATTAGAGATACACATAAGATCGACTGCAAAAAAAGGTTTAAAAGTTAGTTATCGATTCGTTTCAATAGTCAATTTCTAAGAGTGACCAACTTAACAGATGATTTTTTAAATGTAAAAATTTTAGAATTCAAATAAATAATATATCCGACCTAATCAATTTGAATAGGTGACCTTGACCGAATTAAATATATATGTACATAAGTGGTCAACTTTTTGTAGGTTCCACTGTCAACTCAATTGATTTACTTATAAATAAAATATTAAATGAATTTTAATCAATCAATCAATCAATCATTAATTTAATTTGAATATTTTTTCTTCGTATTACATTCAAGTTATTATGGTAATAAAAAAAAAAAAAAAATTATAAAATAATAATTAATTGATTCTGTTCGATGGACTACATGCATGTTATTAAGCAAGTAGTACAATATATGATTGTTTTGGTTTTTTTTTTAAATAAATAACAAAACCTATTAAAAATAAAATTAAATTAGATTACATCGGATTATTATGACTATAAAATAATGAAATGATAATAAGTTCATGTTTAGAAGATTTAAAAAAAAATACTTAAAATTGATTATTTTAATAATAATCAATTGAGAAATAAAATTGAGAATTTCATTTAACTTAATTTAGATTTTTGAAAATGTTTTACAACATATGTATGTGAATATTTAGAAGACAATATGGGTTAAGACTCTTAAAATAAATTGATTGGAATCACTAAGATAATAATTTCAATATAATTTTTTTTTTAATGAGATTCTTCTTCTTCTTTCGTAGTTACATAATTTTCTATGAACCATACATAGTTTCCTCTACTCGTATAATTAAATCTAATTTAGATTCTCTATTACTCTATCTAAACCACCTGAGTTTTGACCTGTATCAGCTCCTTCTAGTAATCTCTATAAATTGTGGCTTCGAATATTTGTGTAACGGCTCAGTTATGAAATTCTAAACAATATAATGTACGTATACAATTTTTCGTTGTCATTAATTTAAGAATTTCCTGTTCAATAAACAGATTATTAAAACAACTTTTCAAATGTCCAAGAGACACGTGTTCAAATTTTATTGCTAATATGGCTTACAATTTAAAAAAAAAATAAATAAATAAATAATTGAACCTGTTTTCTCTTACTATTGAATTAAAAATTTTATTTAACTTTTTCTTTGTGCAAGTCATGTAAATTAAAAAAGATTTTTGAATATCAAGAGCAAATTTTCAAGATTACTTCGAATGGCTTAATATATAGATGATTCAAGTAATAAAAATATAAAATATAAAATATGCGAGAACAGGATGTAGGCTATAGAGGATGGTACAATACAAATGAACATGTACAAATATTAAGTGTATATCTATCTATATTCTATATAGATACTTGATCTACAAGAAAATTAAAATGTGTACAGTAAGAAAATTTTTAATCTTTTAAATTTCAATATAAAAAAGAACATGAAAATTTAAACTAGAAACATTGATCGTACATCAAATGAATTTCTAATCATTTTCTTTTTCTTCTTTATATTGAAAAAATTTGCAAAGCAAAAAAAAATGTTTATTTTACTTTTAATCCTGAATTTACATATTTAAATGTACACTATTCAATACATTCACAGTGGATTTTTATGTCATGTTTAAATGTTTTTTTTTAAACATCGCATTTCATGTAAATATCATACATATACATACTTATGTAGATGAATTTAAATCTACTTTTATTATTTATTCATTTATTTTTTATGCACGTGAATAAATTAAGAACTTTGCATTTAAAAAAAAAAAAATACATCATTTAATCAATTGAAATTGTGAACATATGTACATAAATCAAAGTGTGTTGTTTTACATTTGAATATTCAAATTGAGTGAATTAAATCTGTTTTTCTATTCTATTTTTATGTGTAAAAAATATAAATTCCATCTTTTATTTGATTGGAAAAACTAAAGGATGCAAGAATAAATTTTCAATTAAATTTTTTTTTCTCCCATTTGTTTTCTTTTTTTTTAAATTTACCAAAATTGTTGACATAATCATCTGCATGCTTTAAATATGTATGTATTTTAAGCATTGCACAAATAACACACATAGCAAAGGATTTTTGTATACCAATTTATGCCATTTTGTACATATCATAGATACTTAGGGGATTATTGCAATACTGTACAAAGCAAACAATTCAATCATTATGACTATATAGCTGCATTGTACACATGTACGAGTATAAATATGGAAAAACACATCATCGCATAATAACGCTCTTGTATTTTCTATATCAAAAAGTTTTTCTACAAATCATTGTGTTTTAGCAAGTTCCCTTTATTATTAGATTGGCGTAAATCCAATTCAATATTACGATGTATTTTTGATTTTTGCATAAAAAATAAAAGTAAAAATAAAAAAATAATAAAAATTGTAAAAAAAAGTTGTAGGTAATTTTTCGTTTTGTTTTATTGTGCTTATAATCCCTTTTATAGTACTTTACGATTTTTATTCGTAAAAAAAGAAAACCAAATGAAATTCAATGCAATTTGAGAACGGACAACAGTATAACAGGAAATTATTTTGAATTTTCCGTTTTTCATATACATATGTATGTATGTGCATTAAAGTATGTACATGCAAGTCGCACAATAGCAAATGTACTTATACGAGTATGTGTACATGTTAATTCACAAGGAATTCAGACATTTTTGTATCAAATATCATTCCCCAATGGCATTCATTACACATGGTAGACTAATACAGTCGTCACCCGTCAAAAATCGATAAAATAAAAAAAATCTCATTTTAAATATCATGTACCCTCTCTTGTTTTATTACTGAGCTTTTTATAATCCTTAGTACAAAAATAAAGGGGTTCAAATTTTTTACGAAAAAAAAAGTTAAAAGTGAAAGGAAACAGAATAAATTCCACTTTTGATGAGAAATGAGCCCTTTTTTCATCTTTTCATTGTACATAATATGTATTTACATGTGCATTTTTAAGGGTGCAATGTACAAAATAAAAGAATTTTTCTGCCGGCACATTCAAATATGCCTAAGTACACGTTTAACTTGAGGGTTTTAATTTTTAATAAAACACAAAATCGTTTGTGCGAATATTGTAGAAAAGCCGAAAAATCTATTTGTTATACTATATATAATATTCTGATGTTTTTTTTTTAAATTATTTTTAAATAAAAAAAATAAAAAAATTAGGTTGAAAAATCAAATACATACATACATATGTAAATTGATAATTTGAACTAAATTAGAAAACTGAAAAACAAAAGCCGGCTTTGCGGATAACCGATATTTCATTCAATGTTTTCCATTTTGTTGGAAAGAAAATTCAAAGGTACTTCATTAAATCAAAAGTTTTTCTTTTCTCTATGGATTTATGTGTATACACAGATACATGCATGTGTATGTACTATGTCTATACGTCGTATAATAATGACCCCACACAATTTCAAACCTTCAAACCTTGACTGATTTTTACAAAGTAAAAAAAAAAAAAAACATTTTCAATTTTAAAGATAATATGTAGGCATATTAGAAAGATGTCTGTAATTTTTCCTGAATTTTTTTTTTCTTGTTATTTAAACCTTGAGAAACCGCCCTAATAATGAAGATAAAAATCACATCCAATATACATACATATGTAGATATAAGAATTCTAGAAGATTGTACAATTTTATGTCTATATGTACAAAAAGTATATATGAATCATTACTTAAAGCCGTATTGAATTACTTTAAAGATATATCGATTTTTAGTTGCAAAATCAAATAGTAAGCAAAATAAATTGAATGTACGTACATATATATAGACGCATTTATATATTGCAATATAATGTTGATTGTGTACTAACTTTTACATTTTTTTTTTTTATTTATTTATTTATTATTAATTCTTATCTATACTTAATAAATAATCCATTACTAAGATTGGCTATATGTAGATAAGTCAATAATAATAGATGAAGTATTAAGTATAGAGGTTGCATATTACATTCATTTATTATAGAGAATATTATAACTAGCTTGCAATGTAGGTATGTATATATATACTTAAAACTTCACTTCTACCCACATTTCATCATCATTAATTTTTTTTTTGCTTTCGTACATCTTTACAATCTTATATTATTTTCTTTTTGTATACGTATTTTCTGATCTTCTCTGAAGTAAATTCAAGGCCATTATTTTGATTTCAAATTCAGTTCTTTTCCTATTGTACTTGTTTGAAATTTATTTTTAGATGCATTTGAGTTTCGCATACAAATACAAAAAAAATAAAAATAAAATTACATCAATAATGATAACAGGAGCAACAATATGCATACAATGTACATACATAAGTAACAAATTGAAGAAATAAAACCATGGATTTTGCACAGTGTGTATACAGGGTTCAAGAGTACATTCTAAACAGGCGATAACTCTGGCGTCATGCCAAGTAACAAAAAAGAAATTTTTTTTTATATAATAAGGAAGGTTCATTTCTGTTTCTCTTGCTGCAACTAAAATTGCATAAAATTGAATATGACATCATTATTCCAATGGCGATAGATTGAAAGGAACAATTTGGTTTGCCAACTATGAACCACGATATTTGAATTTTGTTTGAAATAATTGATTTTTTTTATTTTATTAGTGTGAAAAAACACAAATCATCTTCTTTCTAATTTTGGACTCTTTTGTTCTGGCTTTTGACCATTTTTAAAAATTCCCATTTGTCCCACTCATACATATAAGAGACACCATGTATTTATTGGTTTGTGGATGTTTGTAAATTTATTTAAAGTTATAACAAAAACAAGATGTGCTTTAGCAATTGCAATATATGTATCCAATGCAATAATAAATAAAAATAATTTACAGATACAAAAAAAGTACATATTATAGTAATTTGAAATCATCAACAGTATGGTTTGTATATACTCTATATGTTTGCAAATTTCAAAATACGAAATTCGATGCTGCATGATCATAAGAAAATAACAATCTGTGAAGTATACGCGTATGTAAATAAATCTAAAAATTTTTTTTTATATTTATTTTTAATTAAATAAATAAACAAATTCAATATAAAAAGTATCTAGACATAAATGCAGTAAAAATTTAAAGTTGGAGCCTAAAGCAAAACTATCTTTTTTTATTTTTTGAAGCAGAAAAAAGTCATTTTTACATTTTTTTTATGACAAAGAAAATAATTAATTATTTGTAAATAAAAAATAATGAGACATTTTTTGCTTTTAGTATAGATTTTGATTTATTTATTTAAAAAAAAAAAAAGTCAAAAAAATTTCTTTAAGGGGATAAAAAAAATAAAATAAAAAAAAAATAAAATAAAATGCATTTAAATTTCTATAGAAAATACTCTATATATAAAAGAAAAGAAAATTAAATAAATAAATGAAAACAAGAAAAATAAAATACCGCACTACTGTTATCATAGAAAACAAAAAATAAAAAATAAACACAACAACAAAGTAAATAACAAATTAAAAAATTTAACAGATGACTAATAGGAAAATACTTTTCTGTATTATTCAGAACTTGGTTTGGGGCCACAATTCTGTACATTCTATTCTAGAATACTGTTTTGTCAATGTCTGAAAAATTTACTCCATCCTAAGGATCATAATTTCTACATGATGAGATATTTTTGAGCATTGGGTTATGATTTAATTTCATGATTAGAAAGATCATAATTTTACTGAACTCATTCATATTACGTGAATAAATAATTTGTACATGGTCGAAAAAACTTATACTAAAGTTTGAGAATTTGATACTTCCCCCGACCTTAAGAAGAAATTTAATATTAAAAAAATTTTTAAATTTAGTATGCACACACACACACACACGCATGGAGTAAATATCCATGATGTTAATTAATAAAACCATAAATGTGTCATAATATGGTGAATATTTAAAAAAAAATGTAACAATCAATTTTTTTTCGATGGTTTTAATATTTGTCACATACATATGGGCACTCATATGTTTACCTTAAAATTAGATTTATAATCTAAATAATAAAAATATGAGTTAAAAAATTTTTCACTTAATTTTTTTAAATTGTAAACCACATATGCAATTAATATGAATTTACAAATGTATGTATATGAATATGTGTGAAATTTATCATAAAAATATGTGCATAAATCTCACAGATTATAAATTTTAATGAAAATAAAAATGTATTTATTACATATTTTTCTCATGATGTTTCAAAGAAAATATTTTTTATAGATCATTGAAATGATCTATACGTATCATCTATACCATATGAACAAAACAGACATGTATATGTCTGTATAAAATCACTTCAATTCAAGTAATAAAATTAGATGGTCTTTTGTAATCGAGATAAAAAAACAAAAATGCTCAAAGAGATAAATTTATATCTGTTTCAATTCGTTTGTGTTTTGTGTTGCTTATTTCTAATTAAATATTATTCAACATAAATAATTTTATTATCACGTATTATTTCCTTGTTTTTTCTTTTTCAATTATCTTCTTTTCATTTTATTGTTTAGCTTAATTGAAATGAAATATACAAAAAATCTAGCCATTTCGAACATAAAGAAAAATAATGTTTAGGCATGATACATTTTTAAATGAATTATGAATTAAAAGAAAATCAGTTCTAAAATATTAAAAGAAAAAGAATAAGAAAAATGTGCGGATATTGAAGCAATAAATAAAAAAAAAAAATTTTTTCAATTAATTCAAAAATTTAATTATCACTTGTATCAAATATTGTCTATAATTTAACAGGGGTTCCCAACACTACGATCACGGTATTATAGCCCAATTCTATGTACCTATCGAAGTTCGATCATGAAACGAAAACTTTCTCGGATTCATGATGAAATCCATGAAAGTACACTGCCTAATTTAAAGATACCGACTTTTCTATTCTTTTAATATTGGATAAGAAAAATATTTTTTCAGATTGTAAAATTTCAGGATTATCATCATATCCTTCTAAATGCATATTGATCTACTACATAGTAAATGAAATGCATTGAATTTGAAATTGATATAAGTATCTAACTGAAATATTTACATACTTTGAAAAGTGCATAGCGCCCTTCTAAAGGGATACAATAAGCTGATTAATTAAGAAAATTAAAAAAAAAAAAAAACATTTTCTTTTTAATTTTCCGTATTTTCTTATTGAATTTTTCAATTATTGAAAACCTGTATCATTGATCTGTATCATTGACCTTATGAATATCTAAGTATCTTAAATTTTTTTTTGTATTTTGTTTGAATGAAAATAATGAAATTAAAATTAATATTTTAACAGCTGCAAATTAAAAACCATTTCCTTCCATGCAGTTGTATACTAACACAATTAATGAACAATTTTTTATTTTTATTTATTTATTTTTTTTTAATTTTATTACAAACACAAATCATTCATCTACATGTGTAAAAGCATGTACTTATGTTCTTACCTATATAAGGTATATATTTCATGGTAACATAAATTATAAATCTATTTTAATATACAGCTTATTATAGTCCCAGCTAAATATTTTTTATTGTACGTATTTTAAAACCTTATTTAAAAAAACGTTATTTAAAAGTTATGCTTGGCTTGATTAATATCTTTTTGACATCATTTCTTATTTATTTATTTAAAAAATATAAAAAAACAATTCAGCTAAGTATTTTTTTTTTTTATTTATTTCTTTCCGTTTTTCTGTTTTCAATTGAATAAAATGCAATGAAAATTAATAAAATATTAAATAAAGAAAAGCATATAATTAAAAAGAAATGATTTTCTTTTTTCATTCTGTCTTAATGTCACATTGTATTTGATTTCTATTGAAATACAGGTATGAAGATAATACATTTTTTTTCTTTGCTTTTTGTACTTAAGCCGGCTTTCTGAAATTTCGTGTACAAAAAAAAAAAAACAAACAAAGAGACTTATTAGTTATTGCATGAGAGAAATACAGAAAAATAAAATTAATCAAAAATTAAAACAAAAATGAAAAAAACATTTTAATGACATTTTAATAAACAAAACCTACAATTATCATATAATTGTTATTATTAAAATTCAATTTTCCGGTATACAGGGTGTGTCCATGTATTGAGTAAAGTCAGCGTATATGACAAAATTCTTAAATAATTTCTATACTCTGACTGTTTTTGATAGTCCAATGATAAAAGCATGCAATTGTATCCCTCTTGTTCCCTCTATTCATTCATTTCTACAACTAAAAAACCCCTTTTGATTTTCTTTGGTTAACTGAAATGATGCGTTAATATAATGTTAACGTCTACTGATTATCATCGACATCAGCATAAATACAATTATTGTACATCAATTTTTGTACACCTTTATAGAAAGAAATATGTATATGCATGGTATACCTTGCCAACTTTTATGTATATAAGTACAGAAGTTTATATATGATATATCCCATATGATATTGTATTGTACTACCAGACCAGGTAATCGAATATGATTTCATGTAATGATATCATAAAGAAGATATTCATCAATGTAAATGAAATACAATTCAATATAAAGGTATACAGTATTCATCTTAATGTCCAGAAATAGAATACAGCAAGAAAAGAATTACGCCATATTCCATTATAAGATACGATGATGATGATGATGAAACAAGCAGTCACGCTTCATAAGATAAGTTAATAAGAGACTAAATAATGATTTTTATAATCTACCCTATTTTGTTCTGATTTGTTTTTTTTATCTTTCTGTTATATGAAGAGGAACGACAACAAAAACACACATTTCTCATTTACTTATAATCGATTTTTTGTTTAAACGCTTCAATTAAGATTGAACAAAAAACAAAAAATTAAAAAAAAAATGGTTTTGACTAAATCAATCAAAAATTTAAAAATAAAAAATAACACATTACTCTCTCAATTTAAATTTAATAAAAAACAAATTCAAATTAAGTTAAAATTCATACAAAACCGTTCGTGATCTCATTTTTGTTTTTTTTGCTTTTGTCAATTTTTTTTATAATTGATGCAATTTACATGAAAATCGTTTTTTCAAGAGATCTTATAATTTCCAATTAGAATAAATATTTTTTTTTTGTTTTTATTTTGTGCAAACGAATGATTTTGAAATGCTACGATTTTTGGTACCTTAAAATTTTCATCTTATACTTTTGTATGTACCTACATATATCCTTGCATTTTATATACATCCTTTATACTTGAGATTATGCAATTATTTCGTTTTTGTGATAAGTACTTTTCATAACAATTTAACCAAACCAAAGACTTTTGACTCTAGAGACGAAAAAAAAAACTTAATTTCCTTGATAATCTTACAATAGTACCAAAACGTCTTGTAGTACTACAAAAGTGCATACCAATTATGATGAATATGTTAGATAAAATCAAATAAAATCATAGTAATATACCTGACAGCAGAACAGTAGCAATGATCAATAAATCGAAACTCTTATCTACCTTCCTTTTACCTCATTTTCGTGTATCTACTTGAAAATTTATAAATTTTCGCTATACAGAATTTTTAGAAATCTTAATTTAAAAAATTTTTACCGGTTCTTTTTTTTTTCTACTTTCTTATTATTTATCATGTACATAATTTTATGATTAACTACATGTACATATTGCATGATGGCAATGTAGAATATGTGTACAAACATACATATATTGTCGGCATCCAGGTTTTAATATGCCAGGCGCAATCAATTATCATTATATAACATTACCATGAAGAAAAAAAAATTCAATGAAATGTTACTTATCATTCCAGAAAAGAATTAAAGTTAACTAACTGTATTTGTGTATACTCTTAGTTATACGTATCATCGGGGCTAGGCCAGGGCGTTGTCCCAAAATGAATATGATGCATTTATACGTTAGTGTGCTTACATGAATGCATATTATCATTCATAAAATTCTGTTGAATTATTTATGCATTTGCAATGCATACAAAATTAACCATAATGGTGAAATGAATGAATTAAAATGGAATGAAATTAAATTGAAAATAAAGAAGAAAAGACTGATTTATTATACGAAAATCAGAATTGTGTGCAACAATGTATGACCACAAAAATATGTACATATGTACATACATGAAAAATAATTCATATTATACTAGTGTGTTGGATAATTCCATATTTCAAATTATCTCATAAAAATGCCCTTCTAATGGCATCTATACATACGTTATCACAATACGTGTGTTCACTACGTATGTATGTTACAATACGCATCAATGAACAAATCAATTTATTGATTTTTATATCAACGCTTTTTTATTGTTATTTAGAATATTAACCAAAAACTAATAATGTCCTCTATACATTTCTTTTATACATGACATGTACATAAAAAGTACACATCATACAAGCAAAGGATATAAACATGTTCATATCCTTAGTACCTAACATGTATAATATTTCAAATTAAAAATTCATATCAACATTTTTAAAAGGAACAATAAAGTTTTTTTTTTTTTTTTTTTTTTTTTTTTTTTTTTTTTTTTTTTTTTTTTTGTATTAATGAATAAGAGAACCGAAAGCAACCATTCAAGGACTAAACATAATGAATGGCTTTAAATTTTGTAAAGGCCGAATATACAAAAAAATATTTTGATTTCATAATTTTTTTCTCTTACTTTTCGTATATAGAAACCCATACCGGCTAAAATATTAAAATTAGTCTAGAATTTCTTTTTTGATTTTCTTTTAGATTTTGTTATTCAAATGATTATCCAGAGAACATCCAGTTCATGTCGTACGATGGACTCTTTTTTTATTTTACAAACGATTTTCTATGTAGGCTCCAATAGATAAATTGAACGAATCATACGAATTTGAGAGATGCGTTTATCATTTGTGTAAAATGTTACATATAAAGGCAGGTAACGTAGGTTATTACATTGATTTTTATGTAATGTGTACACCTTTTTGTTTTACCCACATAAAAAACCTCCAAATATAGTCTCAAACTTTAAATAAAAAAAAATATATATTTTTTTTTTGTTTTAAAGAAATTTTGATATGAAGTAAAAATTCAGGAAAATATTGAAATCTTGTGTACATGGGTATAGATGGTTAGTATTCTAAATTATAGCATTTCTATATGGCTCCTAGTACATACGGTGTGATGTTTTATTTTATTTTATTTTTAATTTGCCCAGAACAGAAATTAACAACAGAGCATTGGAAGAAGAAACACGTCATCCACAAGAAATGTTTTGTTTTTTTTTTTTAATTTTTGAATTTTAACAACAATGTATGCTCATTGTATGACGTACAAGTAAAGTAAAGAGAGATACTACAATTTTTACAAGAACAAGAAAATCTAAAGTCAAGATTGATTATTTCATTTTTATTATTTAACTTTTTTAAAAATATATGAAAATACAATACAATGCCTGACTTCTCTGTATAACATTTTCTCTAGATGTACAGTGTACCTACGTACTAACTCTTTAAATGATAATATGAAAAAAAAACAGACGTTGGGGACTGTATTGTGTACACATTACGTAAATGTACAGAGTACAGACTTTACCAAAAATGGAATAAATAATGTGAAACTGGCAACCATATAATTCGTGTATAATATCATCAACACAGACAGATACATACCTAATCAGCAAATAATATACAGGTTTTATTTTATTAAATTGCACACAAATGTACATATAACGTTGATTGTTTTTATTTTTATTTTTGTTTATATCTGAGGAACAAACTGGATTGCTCTGGAGACTGATTAAAGTATAAAGGTGTGATGTTGATAAAATTACAATAATACATAAAAAGCGGCTTCAAAAAAACAAAAAATATGAAAATCCTTTAACCGTCATTCTAAATAGAATTAACCACTACAATCACAACTATATATATTCGTTGTCGTAATTGTCGTCAACAAATTATCATCCAGAAATTAATTATTCATATATACGTGCGTTTGTCACGTACCCCACTACCCCCATGTACCCCATTATCATGATATCATAATATGAAAAAAAGGAATGAAAATCTGCTGCATATCCGTAATGCTCCAGGCGTATTATACCATCACACATTTAATATCTTGTACAGAATGGATTATATATACAGAAGAAATATGAAAGGAAATTGTACCGCTCCACACCGTACATATAGGATCCTTTTAATGATGGGTGTGTTCGTGCGTTATGACATCATCGTCCTTGTTTGTATACGATTTTTATATGTGTTAGGGAACAAATGGAGACTTGCATGATTCATTCGAACAAATTTTAAATGAGAAAATCCTTAGAATTAAGGATATAAAAAAAAGGAATAAAGAAAAAAAATCACAATTCAAAAAAAAATTCAAGGTAAAATTAAAAGTTTAAAAATAAAAATAATTTTTATTTTTTTTAGTTGAAAATAAGAAAAGGAAAAATGAAAAAATGAAGCAAAAAAAAAGAGGTCATTGAACTCACCATTTTGATTTGTCCAAGAAGAATGAAATTAACACACTGTTGAAAGTAATAAAGAAGGAAATTTATCACACGCGCTTTATTTTTTGTTTTAGTGTTTTTTTTTCTTGTTCTTGGAACTTTAACCAAAGGTTTCTAAAATGTAATTATGAAAATGTTCTTTTTCGCGGCTTTATGTAGCACCAGCAAAGTAACACACACTTTTGTTTTGAAAAAAAAAAGGATTAAAAACTCACTACAATGTAAATTTTAAATTGCACAAAATATACCGGTTTTTTTTTAATTTTTTTTTGTTTAGTATTTTTATCTCTTCTTCTAGATTTTTTTTTATTATAAAAATTAAGGTGATTTATTCAACTTTTTTTCTTGTTATAGCTATTCAGACTTATTCTACTTTTCTTTATTTTTTTGTAAATTGGAAAAGAATTTTTTTTTTTAAATTGAAGATTTTCGCAAATTTGCCCGCAATGCAACAAATATGGAGTTCAACTGAAATCACTCTAGAAATTCTGTCGCAATTTATACATGGGCAAGAAAACTAAAAAGTCGTTAATGCGACTGCGGTAAAATATTCAAAAAGCTACACAAAATCTATATTCATTTCCATTTGTGTATAGTATTTTACGATGATGATTGGAGTTTAATCGTGTTGTGTCATGACTTTATGTAGTCTAGTGTGCGTGCATTTCATGTGTACGACTTTCGGTATTCAATATAATATTGTGCCATCGATTCACGTTTACCATCATGGCATGAAAGCCAAAGCACCGAGAGAATTGAAAGCATATCCAGAATCCAGATCCATTAAATAAACAAACAAACATTGTAAATATGATATGGAATGAAAACAGCTGCTTCATCATCTATTTAGCTTTTGATTTGATTTTGAATTTTTCAAATATGTACTCTACAACTTTTGCTGTTAACTCCATTTCTAAAGCAATTCAATCAGTAATTGCTTTAGAACATGTGTAAATACAAAGTTAACACAACTCCTGCCTGTGTTGGCCTTCATTCATGGACAAAATTGACCATTAATCGATGAATATTCGATTGAAATCGAGAGATGAATAAGTACAATTAACAATTGACGTATTTAGGACATGTACACTGTGCACTTGCACTATATAGCACACAGTGCTATTATAAAATTTATCTGCGACAAAATTTTTGTGAAGCCCTTTAATACAATCAAATTACACATAAAGTACCTTTGTAAACAAAAATCAATAGAAAGGAATTTCAAATATTTTCATAACAACTATAAACATAGAGCTTACGTAAAATTTTTCAACCCCCCCGTACCTATGATGATGGATTTATTATACTCATCAATTACATAGACAAAAAAAATAAAAATCATATGCTATTGTCGTGACAGTTTAACATAAAAATTTTCATTTTTCTAAAAATGAATTTAAAAAAAAAAAAATATTTTTCATATTTTTACACCCTAAATTTCCTCATAGGCTTTCGCGACATGACATAGTTATACAACATAATAATTTTTCGCATGATTGAATTTTTTATTTTTATTTTTGGAAAATATTAACTACCTACATGCTTAGGTATCGCCTAGAAACACAAATGGGTGTTGAAGTTATGGTATGTTCAGTTGGGGTATGTTGACATCCTCTGGCTATGCCGTTTTAGTATGCTAAACTATACAATACGATGATGTTATAATATAGGTGTGGGGTGTTGCCATGAAATTGAATTCAAATTTGAAAGAAAAACAAATAAAATATTAATGATAATGGCATTGTTATTAAAATCTCTAGTTTGTGTGTATGTTCAAAAAAAAAAAAGACATTAGAAATACAACGAAAATAAACAAATAAAAAAACTGCTAATAGAATTCTAAGAATAAGGGTGTAATGGAATTCATCGATGTACAAAGTGGATATTAATGATATTGATGGAATTTTGCATTCACATTTCACACACACACACTTCTGTGCAATATTGACACGCACATTTGTTTTATCAATAAAAAACAAAAAAAAAATTAATAAAATAAATTATTTCTGATTGATATTATTGCCTGATTGCATTTAAAACATCCAATGGGTAATTAATTTTATTTCGATTTTTAAGATGTTTGTTTTTCAACGACATGCAATAGAGTGCCATACGTGTTTCGTACATGCTTTTGTATTATTAGATTTTTTTTGTTTTTCATTAATTTCTGTCAAGAAATGATTTTAATGGAATCTAAGCAGATACTTAAAGTATCCCAACTCCCCATTTTTTTTTTATTTCAGTTTAATAACGTTTTTCTTTTTTTTCAAATTGTAATTTGAAAAATTTTCATATTCAGTTCATATCTAAACCTAAATATTTTAAGTGACATGTGGTAATAAGTAATTGAAATGACATCAAACAAAAATTTTTTTGCTGGTAATACTGTTATGTTGCATTATAAAATTACAATAAAATTAATACAACAAAAACAAAACATGAAACTGTTTTGTATTATTACAGACATCTTCCATAAAAAGTGGTACATTCGTAACGACTGTGTTGTGTGTAATTCGTAATTTTATTTCGTATAACGTGAAAAATGATGACTGATTGATTTTTGGATTATGCGATTTATTTGATGTTGAATTATTGTTTCTTCTTCATGGTATTTTATTGAAGTCGTTTAGAAGACATTTTTAATCATTATTTCCGCGTGCTACGAAGTATACTTGTATATCAGATGTGCATCATATGCAATGCATATGCATAGTATTCTCCCTATATACAGCAGTTATTTCATATGTCAATTTTTACAGTGTAATGTGTTTTTGTTTTCCTCTTACTCCTATAAAATTCATTTTCATACATTTGTTCTGTTTATCCGTGATGTTTACTAATTATTTATTTTTCGTATTAAAAAATGAGATGTGCGCAATGTGATGTTTGAGGTTGAGGAAAATGTATGATGTTGATGTACATACATACGGATCGACTACCACTACCATTGCCAACAACAATAACAGTCAACAACGTAACTGTCATAAGAATTTTGACGAATTAAAAAAAATATATGAAAAATAATTAGGAAGAAAAAACAAAGAAATATTAAATTACTGTGTGCTGTCTGTTAAATGTAAAGTGTTTGATTAAAAATAAATATAAAAAAATGGTTTTTTGTATACCAGTGGGTAGTGTATATTGGTAGTGTACATAAAATTTATTTAATTAAACGATTATTTATTGCATTTTGTATTCAATTTGAATTCAAATTGAGATTTTTTGTCACCTGTGTAAACAAGTGTACAACCATTTCCCGTACAATATTTTTTTATGTTTCTATGTAATTAAGAAAAAAATTTTTTCTAGTGAATCTCAATATAATTTTCTAATGTTCAATTTTATAAAGTGATTTAAAAAAAAAAAAAACTAGGTATTTCTTAAGTATCTACGCACTGTACTGTGTATCTTCTGCGGCTGTATTACCTACATACACATATTTTTTGTTTTATTTATTTGTTGCGTATATTAATGATTATACTGTAAGTGTATCTAGATTTATGTATGTATGTATATATAGTTGCAAAAAATCAGATAGAAGGATATTTGATAGTGAATTAATTTTATTTTTTGTAATTTTATTGAAAAAATAAAAAGAAATCTAAAAAAAAAGTTTTATATGTATATCGTCTGTGTCATCCCATAGAATAATATAATGATAAAGTGAAGATAATGTAATGTACATAATTTTGTTTTTTTCTAATTAAAAGAAAAGTAAATAAATTATGATATAATCATACAGAATTTTACAAATATAATCACAAAAAAACAAAAGAAAAATTTTTTTTTTTATTGTGTACAAATAGCGACACATCATCTCTCTATCCAATCTACATTGCTATACAGATACACTGTATTGTATCGAACTCCATTATATATCTATTTATAACAATTTAATAACCACATATTTCATATACCTCTTTAAACGTTGTCTATAATAATGTGTTTTTTTTATTAAAATTTTACACTACTACCAATTTATTAAAATTATCAGTAAACAAACGAACAACAAGAAAAACGAAAGAGAAAATTTATTTATTTATTCATTTTTTAAAAATTAAATTTTTGTATACAAGAAAACATTTAAATTTTGTTGTTTGCTTTATAAATTATAAAAATGAAATCTTCCATCGAATTCGAGGAATGTCTAAAAGATTCCCCAAAATTTAGGTCAGTATCGTATACATAGTAAATCATGTACATAATACATTTATGGATTCATATGAATGCGGAAATTGATTAAAAGAAAAAAACAAATTATTTTCTTTTTTTAATTGATTAAAAATTTTTATTTTTTTTTAAGACAATATCTATGTAAAGAAGAGGCCAATATTGATAATTTAGAACAAAGATTAGAGAAAATTATAAAAATGTGTACAATTGCTGTTGATAGTGGTAAAGAATATGTTAAAAATCAAAGGTAATTAATTTTGTAATTTTATCAATTCTTTATACAAGAAAATTATAACTTTATTCATTTGTTTTTTTTTTCTTTTTAAACAAATCACATCCGGTTATAACTACTACTTGTTACCATCATTGTAAATTGCAATGTATTCATATGACAACTAAATGTTTTCTCTAATTATTTCTTATACAATATATTTAGTGCTTTTGCAACCTCCTTATGGGATCTACAAATGCATTTTGCTGATAATAAGAATGCACATAATGCATTAGGAAAAATTATACATTGTTTTCAGGTAATTCAATTGTTATACATACCCACTGTGTGTACGTTCGTATGTGTAGGCTGATGTAATGGATACTTTTTAGATTAAACAAATTTTTATGCATTTTTTAATGTGGTATTCTACACATGTTTATTATTTATATTATTAAAAATATTGCATTATTATTACATAAATGTACATACAACGGTATATTAATGACAATGAAAGCTACAGATAACTTTAAATGGATAATCAACCAACCAATTCTATTAGTCAAAATTTATAATATGTAATAATAATAATGGTCATAGTCAGTTGATGGTAATTTAATGATCTAAGAGGGGAGAGTATATCATTATTAAAGTATTTGATTTATAAAAGATTATTGCTACATTATTGCTTTTTATTAAAATTAATTGTCTTGACATTATAATATGTAATGAATGAATATCATTACATTCAGTTAAATATGGTATGGTCTGATTTGTAAAATTTATGTGGTCTGAATGATGATTTATTAATTTCTGATTATTACAATAATTTTCGTTTTTTTAATTTTTTTTTGTTTTTTTTTTTTTTTTTGTATTTTAAGGAAATGAATAAATTTCACACAATACTACTTGATCAGGCTAGTCGTACTGTATTAAAAAATTTAACAGCATTCGTTAAAGATGATATTAATCAAGTAAAAGATCATAAAAACCATTTTTTAAAAATATCAGAAAGTTACGACAATGCATTATTAAAAAATGCTCAAGTAAGTTTCTTCATTAGTTCTGTTTGATGGAGTCTAGTGGTAGCGTCTGTGTCAACAATTGCTTTCACTGGACTCCAAATTAATTTTATTTTTTATTTAAGTCTCATTTTTCTTAATGTTTTTATTTTTCTGTTTTAGGCAAGTAAAAATCGGCCACAAGAAGTAACTGAAGCCGTTAATATATTATCAGCAACAAAATCATGTTTTCGTCATACAGCATTAGACTATGTTAATGATATAACAATGTTACAAGCTAAAAAAATTCCAACTATTTTATCTACAGTATGCAAAAAATTTACATCAAATGAAAATCGTCTTAATTTTTTTTTTTTTTGTTTTTATTTTTTTAGCTTTTAGATTATTATCAAGCATGCGGTACTTACTATCATCAGGGATCTGATTTATGTAATGATTTTGATGAATTTTTTAAAAGTTTATCAGATGAAATAAATACAATGCGTTGTGATTATCAACAATTAGAAAAGCAAATACAAAATCATCATATGAATGTTAATAATTATATTGATAATAATTGTACAAATAAAAAATCAAATAAAATTGAAGGTTATTTATTTAAACGTAAATCAAAAGGTTTTAAAACATGGTGCCGTAGATGGTTTTATTTATGTGATAATCAATTGGTATACAGGTAAATTAGTTTAAATTTTATTTTCTTTTTATGTTGAAATTTTGTGTTTGTCTTTTATATGATCTATAATTGTAAATTATAATAAAAGTGATATTTCGAGTATTAGAAAACGTACTGGAGATGATACATACAATGTTATGGAAGAGGATTTACGTATATGCACAGTCAGACCATTTAATGATTCTGATAGAAGATTTTGTTTTGAAGTTATCTCACCAGCCAAGTTAGTAATTCTCTCAAAAAAAATGAAAGAAAATCGATCGATATAAAATTGTTTTTATATCGTTTTATCATTTGCCTGTAGATCACATATATTACAAGCTGATTCAGCTGAAATGCTTCAAGCATGGATTGGTGCTTTACAAAAGAGTATTGGTGCAGCTATACAACATGATGCTGTTAATAATACAACATCATCGATACAACGTTTACCATCATCACCTAGTTCACATACAGCCATAAGTCATAAAAGGAAAATGTAAGCAATAATTGAAAATTTTTCTGAAAAGCTTTTTCCTTTTCTTTTTAAAAGAAAACTGCAAGATTTTACTTTATTTTATGTCTAGACATTGGGAACAGTTTTTAAAAATTCCCGGTAATTCAAAATGTTGTGATTGTAATAGCCCAGAACCACGTTGGGCATCCATTAATTTAGGTATTACATTATGTATTGAATGTTCTGGTGTACATCGTAGTTTAGGTGTACATTATAGCAAAGTACGTTCATTAACATTAGATGCATGGGAACCAGAAAACGTAAAAGTTATGATGGAATTAGGTAATGATGTTGTTAATCAAATTTATGAAGCTGAATATAATGCTAATGAGCCAAATCGTGATAACGATGATGTCGTAGATGATAATAATGATGATGATCATGATGATACTGATGATGGTAATCATTCAAAAACTGCTGGTGAACATAATTTAGAAAATTATTGTAAAATACAAAAAGCAACTGAAAACTGTGATATAAATATACGTGAAAAATGGATAAAAGCTAAATATGTTGATAAAAGATTTGTATGTAAAATAAATAAATTGATTGATATTCATAATATTGATAATAATATTAATAGCAATAGTAATAACATGTTATTAGAAAATAATGTTGATATTAATACAATAAATGATTCATCATTATTAATAACAAAAAAATGGACAGTTAAAAGATTTCGTCGAAAAATACGTAAAAATTATAATAAAAATTTAAAAACAAATAATGATAATAATGATAATGATGATGTTATTAGTGGTATTGATGGTGGTAGTAGTGATACATCATCAATAACAAAACCATCGATATCATTAAATTTAATACGTGATGATTTAGTAATCATTGGTGATAATTTATATAATAAAATATCAATTATTGATAATGATAGTATATTAGGTACATCTGATCAGGATTCAACTGAAGGTGAAGATGATGATAATACATATGTTATAGAAGAAGAGGATTATAATAAATTAAATGCAAATTTATTGTTATATAAAGCATCTGGTGCACATAATTTACCAGTTATGTGTATGGCATTTGCATTAGGTGCTAATAAATTATGGTGTAATGAAGATGATTTAAATCGTACACCATTACATCAAGCAGTATTATCGGTAAAGAAATATAAATTTGTGATTTTTTATTTTTCATATATTTTTTTTTTTTACTTGATAGGGTTCTGTAATGGCATGCGAATATTTATTATTAAATGGTGTACCAATTGATACAGTCGATGATTTTGGTTATAGTGCATTACATTTAGCTACTGAAAAAGGTTGTATAGCACAAACATATTTATTATTGAAACATAAGGCTAGATATGATATTGAAGCCAAAGATGGTAAAAAACCAATTGATATTGCTGTAGATCAAAGGAATGCTGATATAGTTACATTGTAAGTTAAATTGTTTTAAAATTTTATACGTTATTTTTTTAATATTATTCTTCTATTTAATTAGATTACGATTAACACGTTTAAATGAAGAAATCGGTATGAATGACGAAGCTACTGGTGATGATGAGACGTATAAAGATGTTATGAAAGATTTTTCAAATTTTGCGTCAAATCAACCACGTTTATTAAGAAATCGTAATGAAAATAATCATGTATAGCTTTAAACAAAATATATATGTAAACTAAAAAATACATAATTTACACACGACAAAGTCTCTAAACCCTTTAAGAATTGTTATATTGTGCATTTATATATGTATGTTTAAAAAAATATATTACATATTATATAGTATAAATAAAGGAAAATAAAATGTATACAAATTTATAATATAATAAATAAAAATACTTATATACTTACTTTACATAAATTACACAATTAAATTAAATTTAAGAGTATTGAATGCATTACATAATATATTATTCCATTTGTATATAATATGTGTTAACTATATGTGCTTTGTATGGATTGTTTTCAAGCCAAATTATCAAATAACTTCGTACAAAAAATTAAATTCTGTAATGAATTCTGAAAAAAATACGTCATTCATTTTTGGATGTCGACAAACGTATTATTATTTAATAAACAAATTAGATAATGAGATAAATGACAATTGAATTTATAGAAGGATTCAAGGAAAAAAAAGTTAGAGAATGAATTTAATCAATTTGGCTTGTGAATTGTTCATACAGCCACATAAAATGTAGGAGTATCTTTATTTTTTTATATGTATTTTAATTTTATTTTAAATTTTACTTCTATTTAATTTTTAAATTATAATATATTTTGGTAACAAAATTTTATTTTTAAGAAAAAATTCGAATAGCTTTTTTTATGAAAAATAAAATATTTAACAACAGTAGAACTTCCTATAACGCGAGATACGATTATAGTGGTTTAGTCTTCAATATCTGTTGTAGGATATTCTACTATGATTTACTTGTTAATAATCGTAAATTGCATATATAGTATACATATAAAAATAAAACACAAAATAATGATATGCCAACGTAAATTATATATAAATCTATAAATAATCTGTGTGTAGTTAATAAATGTAGAAGTTAAAAAAAAAAGAAAATGTTATTTTTTTTATAGTGTAGCTTTCGAAGCGAAAAAAATTTTTAAATGTTTGTTTTAATTTTTTATATTTATTTATACGACAAAAACAAAAGAGAAAAAAAAATCTGACTCCGATGACAAAAAAATGTATGCTTATTTTATAATTCTATTATTGTATGTATAAACATTTTGTTTTTATATCACACAGTGTAATGTTAACATGTTTATTTCTTATTTAAAGAAGATTAAAAACAAAAGTTATATTGACGACAAAATATTTGAAATAAAACAAAATATTTTACAAAAAAAAGTACATATATTGTTTTTATTTATTTTATTTATAAAATTTATTTATGGTACCCAACGGCACGCTACTGGAATAGTGATGAGTCTAAATAATTTGGTATTAGATTTCTAGAAATGAAGCTTAACTACGGGCTTCACCTGGAAGAGGGGTTGTAAGGCAAATCACACGACTAATTGGATCTAAATGTGTGGTGAGTGATATCAATGTTCAAAAAAGATAATGGCTTATTATTAGCTACAGATGGATCGTTAAAGAATTCATTAAAATCACGGTACCCACCAAATTTTAACTTTACAATCATAAAAATAAACTAAAAATTTTACAATAATTTTTAACAAACTATTATTAAATATTTCAAAATAATTTTTTTTTTACAAATTTCAGATTTGCTTTTATACAAATACATAAAAAATGAAACTATAAATGGAAATTTTTTTCTCTGTTGTATAAAATAAAAGCATTATCCAATTAATATAAAATTCATATCTTATAAAAAAATAAAAAAAAAAATAATCAATCATAAATACATCTTTCACGGGTCCTAATTCGTTATTTATATTCAATTTAACCATATGGGAGAGATGATGAACAATAATTCTGTAAATTTCTATTTGGAGTGCCAAATACTTCTGGACATATATTTGGGTACGATGTTGTACAAATATTAGAATAAGTTGGATAATTACAATATTCTGCTAATCTTTCACAAACAAATTGATCTGGTACACAAGGTGATATCAAATCATAATTATAGTATTGGCATTCATCATATTTTCTATTTTGAATAATTGGAATACATTTACTATTAATTGGTTTCAATTTTGGTTTTCCAGGTGTATAACACGATAGTACCCATCCTTTTTCTTTTTGATATTTTGTTAATTTTTTACTACCACGATTATTAATTCTACCAATACCAATACCAGATTTAACGTTTTCTTCGATAATATCAGTTGAAATTTTGTCTTTAGGCATACCCTTTATTCTATCCGTTTTCTTCCTTTTATTTTTATTCAAATAATTTGAACTTTTTTTACCAAATTTATTACTTCGTCCTTTTTTTCTACCTTTCCTGTCTAAATAATTGGGAGACTGTTTACTCATAATTTCATTATCTTTACCGAATTTCTTTCGTTGTAAATTAGTATTTTCTAGTAATTCACTATCATCATTTATAAATTCACTATCATCATTTATAAAATCACCTCCTTGATCTTTATTTTGATCAAATTTGTTACCAATATTAGCATCATTTTGTCTAATCGGTTTACTTTTACGATCTCCTCTACGATCTGTTAATTGTTCTGAAACCGTTTCTTTCGGATTATATTTTTTCTTCGATTTATTACGAATATTTCCACTAAACCTATAAAATTCAAACAAACAAAAAACAAAAAAAAAATTTTTTTTTATGGTGCGAAATGAATGCCACTTTAATTTAAAGTGAATGTAATTTTAAAAAGTAAACGATATTTTCTTAGAATATGGAAATTCATTAACAAAAATAATTAAGGCCTTTTCAAAATTATAAAACTGCAATAATGTTTTTAAATTTTAAATTTTTATTATTTGAAATTTTTTATGATTATAATATTTACATTCAATAACATTTGAAAAGACCCAATATGTATTAATTATAGGAAAATCATTTAACAGAAAAATAATTGAATTTAATCACTTGGATTTTAAACCGATCTTCGGTCTTGTATTTGTCTTGTTTCGATTTATATTCATTAAATGACGATCTCTTAATTCATCTCTTCTACCATCATCTCTATCACCACCACCATCATCATGTTGACCAATTTTACTTGGTGATTTTCTTGTTTTTCTTTGGCGAATAATTGACATTTTATTAATCATAATAGATTGTTTATAATTTGGATGAGTAATTTTAAATGGACTATCATATGATTCCATTCTAGTAAAATCTTCTGGATTATATTGTGTCTCTTTAACAACAAGATCTGGTTTCCTTGCTAATGGATATTTAATTAAACCGACTGGTGGTGTAAATTCAACATCAATATCACTATCCGTTTCTGTAACATCTGAGAAATACATTTCATTTTGTAAATATTCGATACCCATCCTTTTACATAATTGTTCAATTTCTCTTTCTAAACATTGTTTTTGATTTTCTATTCGACATGTACACATCGTTATTGGCATACCACATGTACAACTTTTGTAACCTTTTTTATTTAATATTTTTTTAATTTTATGTCGTTTTATTGCGATTGGTTGTTGTATAATTTTAAATTGTATTGGTTTCATATCCATATATGGACTATAATCATTTTCTAATAATTCTGGATCTTTAAGTGGTCTCAATGTTATTATGTAATCACCATTAATTCGTTGTATATGAAGTGTTGATTGTCGTTTATTCTGTTCAATTTTTGAATATTGAGAATGTTGTTCACTATGTTTACTAAATGTATTTAATGGTAATACATCGATTGGTTTAATAAAATACAGCATTAATTCTCGGATCTTTCGTGGTATATAACCAGGACGAAATTTTTTATTTTTTTGTTGAAAAATAGTCCATAACCAGCCCATATTATGCGGTACTTGTATTTTATGACTACAATTTGTATGACGACTAAAATTATAAAATTTTGGTCTTCTAGATGGTATATAAAATTGAGGTAATTTAAATTTTCGAGATTTTCTATTTCGTCTGTTTGGAAAACGAAAAAAAAAAACTGATAAAAAATCGAAAAAAAAAAAATTAGAACCATTTAGAGATTTTATGCGTACCTTCTATATTTTTTCCTTTTAGATTTATCTGCCATTTTAGTTGGTCTTACGGGTAAATTCCTTTTCCGATACAATTGCGTTAATTTTTCTTTATCTTTTTGTGGATAAAATTTAAAAATGATCTTTTTATCTTTTAACGATTTATCAGAACTTTGACGTGATCTAAGCCTATCGAAAACAGTTGGTTTCGCTTTATTTGACCAACCATAAATTTTTTGTAATTTACTTAATACTGAAGATGATCTAAATGATGGCTTTAATTGATTATTATTATCATTCATATCCATTTCTTTACATGCTAATGATGCTGTTACTTGCTTATTTTCATCATTATTATTTATTTCATTATTCCAATCAAATATAATTTTTTTATCATTTTGTAAATTTTCAAAAGAATATTCATCATTATTCTTGCCAGATTCCAATGGTATATCATTATTATCATAAATTGAAATTTTTGAAATGCTATTAAATAATTCTTGGCAACTAACTCGAATACGACAATGTGCACATAATTTATTATTTTTTTCTGTACATTTACAACGATTACTATGATAATGAGGATTATGATTTTGGTCTAATTCTAATGAATTTATTTGGTTAGTTCGTCGTATCTGATTTCTATACCATTCATCTAATACATCAGCAGCTGTTATATTTTCATTATATTGAATTTTTGGTTTTCTTGACTGTATTAATGATCGATTATTAAAATAATTTTTATTAATTGGCTTATAGCCACACTTAAAACATGTGAATGGTATATTTTTTGGCATATTTGAAAAATCTTCCTTACATATTGGACATGATCTTTAAAAATATGAGATAATAAGTAAATGAAAGGTGATAGAAACTTGAAAATAAAAAAGATTTAAATAGGTTCATCTTACATTGGTTGACATTTTAGTAGGATATTTTGAATTTCAGGATCTACTGTACTTGCCGAAGTGTACTTATAACGATCATTTTGATCACCATAATTATCTAAAAAATGAAAAAAATTTTAAACCGAGGATATTTTCAATTGAATGGTTGTATGGCTCTTACGTTCTTCATCATCAGTATTATCATAACCTCCAACACAATGATAATCATCAGTACCACTACTACTTTTTTCAGAATTAAAACAATTATTCATTTTTTCATAAATTTTATTTTTCTTTCAACATTAAAAAAAAAACGAAAAAAAACTTCAAAATATCCACTTTCCCGAAATTAGAAGATGATGAAAGAAAATAAGAAATACAAAAAAAAAAACAAAAATTATAAAGAATTACTAAACGGTCATTATTCAGCGCTATTACATAAAAATAACAAAAAATAGAAAAATTTGTTACTTTTAATTTTTTGAAATTTTCATAAATTTGACTTTTTTAAAAAATGTAACAATCATTTGGTAACTTTGTTTTCTGGTAATTTGCAATCTTTAATTACATTTCCTCTTTAGTTGTTTTTCTTGTTTTGTTTTGCTTTCCAATTCTAATAGTATGATATGGAAAACGAACTAAAAGCAACTTTTTATGCAACTTTTTATACAACTTTTTAAGCAACTTTTTATCAACTTTTTGTGCAACTTTTTATGCAACTTTTTATGCAACTTTTTAAGAAATTTATAATACAACAAACAGTATTAATAAAACAACAAACAGTATTAAAAAATTTATTCGTGAGTAATGTAAGATGATGAGATAAAACAAATTTAATACCTTTACTATCTGGTGTTAAATTTAATTTTGGAAAGAATGAATTCAATGAAACAAGTATATGCCCCTTTGATAAAAGTTTCAATCCATTATTGTGCTCACTTTGGCTGAAATATGATGATAAATTAGAATTAAATTAGAAATAAAAAAAACATAACTAAAGAATTCGTGCTTATAATTTCAAGACACACAAGCGAGTATAGGTATTTGTTTAATTCTTGTAAAATAGATCTCTATTTCTTTTAGAACTTTTAATAAGAAAAATCCTTTTATGCTTATAGCGAATTGATATGGAAATAAGATGAAATAAACAGAAATTGTTTAATTAATTCTAATTGGTTTATTACCACCTTTAATTACCCGAATTTTAAAATACATATACATATTTTATTTGTGTGTGTTTCTAAGGATCATAATATTCCTGATAATAACAAGGAAGAGGAAATTTTCGAGGACTTTGAATTAAAAGATGGAAAAGTCGAGGTGATAGAACATTATGAATTGGATTTAATGAAAAATGAAAGCGTAGAAGAAACACTGAAAATTTTAAAATATGAAGATAAAGAGGGTAAAGATAATGAGAATGATGATAATGATGATGATGATAAAGATAATGTACCATTATTAAAAATTAAAAATAATATAATTGAAGAAAAAAATAAATCAGAATTTCAAATTAATAAAAAAATCAATCAAATTGAAAATTCATTTAAAATAAAAAAGAAATATGAACGAAAAAATAATTTATTACAAATAATAAAGGCAAATAATCAAAATTTTGAATGTAAACATACATATACGTTTCGATTGGTGTGATTACCCTATAAATTATTTCTTCTATTGAATAATATATTTATGTATAGGTATATGTATGTATTTATATTTAAAAGCGGTAGATATGTATATAAATATGTTTGTGAAAATGTATAAGGGAAATATTGTGGAATATGAATTGTATATATGAAAGCGAAAACCGATATACCAGCTTATACAGTGTGTAAGATCAAATCTATGAAAGGATAACGGGTGTCAAGTATATGTGTATATATATATATTTATAAATATTTGTAATATTATTGGAAAACTTGAAAATTTTGCTAAAAGCGAAAGAGAACTGAAAATGGTTATACTTAATATAGTTTTGTTATAATAAAACGGACGATGATGATAATGGTGGTTGATTTAAACCAAAACCATAAAAGAAATTTTTGAGATGATTGTTGTATAATGCACACACATATTGAATTCGATAATATATATTTTGTTATTTATCAGTATTTGTTGAATACATAAATATTTTTTGTACTTTCAGCCATTTATGTACAGTCAATACATCTCTATCTGATGAATATGTGGAAAATTATTTTAATGGATTAAAATTTTCACATATGTACTCGTATGTATATATGTATATAATATTTATTTTGTATGTGAATCAAATCACATTACATTGTACATATAGATGTAAATAATTTATTGTAGATATGATATGTAATAGTTAATTCCTTTTATATTTAACCTATTAAGATATGTATGTATGTCTAACTAGCGTAACAAATAATAATAAATAAAAAGAAAAATGTAATCAATTTATGTGTTAAGATGTTGAACATTGAAAAATTATCTTGATTTGATTTTTTTTTCATGCATAAGATAATACAAAATAACGTATGTATTTGTGTACATGACGTGAAGATACTTTGAATTTCTAGAGACTTAATAGGACTTTTATTTGCATATCAAACCAACCTTCCTACACGTTTAGAGTTTATCTGACGTGGATATTTTTTTTTCTTGTTATAATCTATTTAAAAAGAAAATAAAAAATACATAAGTAAAATGTAATAATCTCTTTAAGGTGGTGATTAAATGATATAATTTCTTCTGGAAAAAAAAATAAAAAAAAATTTATTTCAGTCTTTTATGTTGTTTTTTTTTGTAAGTATTTATCAGAGAATGTCTGTATTTATCGATGTAAATAATACGTCAATAGATAAACTTTTATGATGAATTAATAATTTTTTTATACTTAACAATAATTTTTATTTTTTCCTCTCATATAGACGCTTAGTATAAGACGTTTTTATGATAAAATTAAAAATTTCCTATTTAAAAAAAAAAAATTGATAAAAAATAAAATTTTATTAAATGTGTATGTAAGTTTTAGATAAGATTTTTGTTTGTATTAAAATAATTGAATTGGAATATCAGAAAGCACGAATTTGAAGCTTATAAGCACAGTGTATTTGAAAGATTTACTTGGATCATATCGAATGTAACGAATTTTTGAAGGTTTTTTTTTAAATTCAAATTAATATTTTAATAAATAAATATAACTTTTTTTTTTGTGTATGAATATGTACAGGGATTACAATGATAACATTAACGACAAAGACATGTTTTTTTTAGTAACGGATGTGTGAAATACTATTTGCATTTGAAATGTTAGACAAGCCATTTACGTTTTGAAAATTATGTCTATTGTTTTTTGCCGTTAACTAAAAAAAAAACAAAAAACGAAAACAAAGAATAAGAAATGCATTTACCTAAGCTTTTACGTGTAATTTTTCAATCACATAAAATTCCCATCACGTTAATAAACTAAAAGAATACGAATTGTTAACGTATGTACCTATAAAAGTTCATGAGCAAATTCGTTCCGTTGCAGTCAATGTAAAATACATCCAGACAGCATAAAAACGATGATAATTTTGGCTTTTGGGGCGAAAGCTTTTCGTATGTACATAACATAGTAAACCGTGAAAAAAAAGATGATTCCAGCTCCATCACCGTATACAGTTCCCACATATTCAGCAGCTCCATAATAGCTCCATCACGATAAATGACTTTATCGTTTCATACAATAATATCTTAACTTCAGTTGAAATCTGTAGTTGCCTTCATTCAAGTTGGAGCTTGGAGCACATACACCCACGTACTTTTATATACGACGTTGTGATGTAAACATATCACAAAAATGCAAGATGCATGCACTTGAAATTTTTATGGTACATACAAATGTACACACATAAATACACATAGCATAACCTAAAATGCTACATATTTAAAATTTAAATATCATTTGAAATTCAATATATAAACATAAATGAAGAATATACATACCTATTGCTTATACAAAAACTTACCTGTAATATGCGAATATGCATAAACATCTTTATCTGGAACACTTTTATTTAGAATTTTGCATACATATACACTTCATTACACACACACTTTTAAACGTAGTATACCTACCTACTTCATGCTAAATGATATTTTTAACTTTTATCACACAAATATGACAAACATAATGTGGATATATGAACAAAATCATTTGAAAAAGAAAATTAATTACATAATTAATAAAAACCTCTTTTCGTGCATTGTTTACACGAGTGTACTTGAATTTTCTTTTATAAAGATTATAACGTTAATTTTAAAACAAAATCATAGTAAATTATAAAATAATTGACAAAATGAATTCTGTTCGAAGATTTTTTATAATCTAGGTACCATCAGAAGAGGAGGAGGACAATTTTTTTTGATGTTAGATTTTGATTTTTTTAATATTAGCCGTAGTTTAATGTCGAAATACAATACAACCAAAAATTAATAAATAAAAAACCATAGAAATATAATTCATAATAATATAACTTACCTTGACGCAAAATGAAGATGAAAATGTTGATTTGGGATGATGATGTCCTAATAAAATTTACAGCTGGGCTCTGGTACTGGAAAATGGGCACAGCATAGCTTATAAGCTTGCGTTGCCTAATCACAAAACATTTTTATTTTCTATCACTTATCTATTTTTATTACACAAACACAACTTTTTTCTTACATCTAACACTCTGTCCACTTATTATATACATTCACTCCCATTAAAACACCACACAATTATAACACTTTTGTGAAAAACTACGAGAAAAAAAAAACACTTGATACACACTGACACACATTAATAACTATTCACTAATCACTACACACACTCCCGAATCCCGAAACACTGTTGTTATTATTGCCTTGCGTAACCTTGCGTTGCGTAATCACAAAGTATTTTTGTCTATCACACAAACACCATTTTATTCTTACATCTAACACTATGTCCACTAATTATACACATTAACCATTATTCACTATACACTTACACACTCCAGAATCCCGAAACACTTTTATTAAAAAAATATGATACGAAAAGTCACAAAGTCACAAGTATACTTAAAATGGCTGCATTTCAACAGGTTCAAGTTCAAGATGGAAATTTATTATTTTTTTAAATAAAGAAAATGATGAAATTCTAAATCGCTTATAATACCTTACACGCACATCCAAACGAACAATTGAATTTGAGCGTCTTGATGAAAATTACCCGCCAATTACCCGACATTTTTTTTTTCATCATTTAGAAATGCAGCTTATCCATAATTAATTTATGTATTATTTTCATTAAGGACATTTTAAACGACAACGAAAAACAAATTTTTATAAACGTTTAATTTTTAATTAGCAGTAATTATTACACTAGTTATCACTTATTATGCGTTCAGAAATAACAAGATAAAAAAATTTTTTTTTGTAAAAATAATTATTTAATCCACAACGAACGTCCTTAATAAACCGACCGACCAAATGAAACAAGACTTGACCTCAAACTGGGGGTGGAAATTATTTTATTTTCTTTTCGCGAATTTGTGAATAAAATATGAAAATGAGACATATCCATTTCCAAAATTTTTACCGAAAAACTTTTTTTTTTACTTGAAATGAAATGAGGTATCAATTTTTCCATAGTCCGTATTAAGTTAGTTTTGTTTTGTTTTTTTTTTTGAATTAGTCTCGAGGTCAAGTCTACAGTCTTCTTTCAGTCAGCTGGTCGGTTGAATAAGGTAAGGATACTCGTTTGTTAATTAAATAATTATTTTTACAAAGAGCTTTTTTTTATCTCTGACCTCCCATACATTTTTTGTGTATCTGATCTGTATTTATCTGTATAATGAATAATGGATATGTATATACATATATGTATGTATGTGCGTATAGTATAGAAATGAATAAAAAAGCGAATGAGTAAGCTGTTGTTGTTGTACATGCGATGATAAAATAGAAAAACAACATTGAAATTTGAAAAGCCGGTGAATGTACATAAAATGTTGTATACCCCGTCTTTAGCTACATGTATACTCACTCAATGTATTGCACAGACAGTAAAATGTGCATGGAAATATAGAACAATATTGCTTTTGGGCAAGATATATAAGTAAAGCATATGATTCTAGTCTAATTCGCTGGATGTTTTTTTTTCTATATCATCTCAATAACAAAATATAATAAAAACATGAATCTATCAGATACATCAGAATCCTCCGTTATATATTGACCGCTGTCTATAATACATATCAGTTTGTATTTCCCATACATGTAATCCCATACATAATCATATTGCTGCTTCATATTCAGGTTTTTAAACACAGCTGACTGTCAGCAAAGCTGTCAGTCAATATACAGATGCATACATACATACATGAACATATCACATATGTAGTACAAAATGTAGAAGACGTGCTGGGCTTGGAGCACATACACCTACGTACTTTTATGTACGGCGTACGTACACAAATTCTTATTTTTGAACTCTAAAATGAATGTAATGGAATTTTGAACAAATACAAAGTGCTAGGGCTTAGAGGATGCACGTTTTGTTGTTGTTATTGTTAACTTGTTAACGTATGTATGTATCTATAAAAGTTCATGAGCAAATTCGTTCCGTTGCAGTCAATGTAAAATACATCCAGACAGCATAAAAACGATAATGATAATTTTGGCTTTTGGGGCGAAAGCTTTTCATATGTACATAACACAGTCATACACAGTAAACCGTAAAAAAAAGATGATTCCAGCTCCATCGGCTCCATCACCATACAGTTCCCACATATTCAGCAACTCCATAATAGCTCCATCACGATGAATGACTTTATCGTTTCATACAATAATATCTTAACTTCAGTTGAAATCTGTAGTTGCCTTCGTTCAGTTCTTTAATTTATATTGTGTATTGCATTGTGTGTTTTTGTATATTTTAGATCGTTTAAGATATTCGTCGTGTCGTGTGAATGCTTATCAATAATGATAATGTAATCGTAATATTCGTAATATTCGCGTTATCGTAAAATTGTGAATAATTAGATTTTCTTGTTGCATTTGCATTGTCTATAGTTGTATTCAAAATTTCGTATTGTCATTCCAATGCAGTTTACATCTACTACAGTGTTATCAAACGTATTAACAAGGAAAAAAAAAACACAAATAAAAAATCATATAATAAATGAAAAAAAAATCTGAAAACTGAAAACTCGTCATCAATTTGCATCAAATAACGGAGTCAGTTTTTATTGCCTTTGATATTGCTACCGTTTTTTTTTTCTTTTTTTGTACATATGTGAATTCGGACTCGAAACGGAAGCTTCCTTTTCCGTGTTTACGTACATTCATACACAATACTGCAGCATATACGAGTTTTAAAGTACATATGCATATATAGAATGAGAATAGGCGATTGTAGGTGAATACAGGCAAAGTACACATAAAAAAGGTTTCAAGTACGCCATTATTTGATTTCATCTGTTTTCATTTTTTTTTTTTTTTTATATTTTTGTCGTTTTTGGTTTTTTTATTTTTATATTCTTTTTTTTTTTCCTTTTGTTATTTTTGCTTTATTTGCCACACATTCATTTTATTTTTGTCTATCTATATTTTTACGCGACCATATTAGAGAAAAAGGGTAAAATTACGAAAGTTTCTTTTGCCATTGTTTCATTTTCTATGTACTTTATGTTGTTTTGTTTTTCATCTGTACATATGTATTCATTTTTTTTTTGTTGCATCCATCCATATATCTCGATTCTCGATATTTATATATTTTAGTGTTATTTTGATTTTTTATATTGCGGTTATATCGTTATCGTCATTCTCGTTCGTCATCATTATCAATTTTGTTTTTTTTTTTATATCGGTTTTTTGTATGTCCCGTCATCATTAGAACAAGATAACATGTGAACAGATAATTCTTAGTGGGGTAGTAGGATTTTTTTTTGTGATATGCAAAATTGTTTGTTTATTTTTTGTGTTTTTTAATTCAGTTGAATATTTTTTTATTATTATTTTGCATCATTTTATTTGACAGTTAAAAAATTAATCACAAAGGATTATTACAAGTATTTATTTATTTATTTGATTTTGTTAACCGATATTGTTGACTTTTGTTGTTGTTGTTATTTTGTTTTGCTATCTAAGCGTACACATTCGATGTCTAATCATGTGACTTAACATGCTTACTTATTTAAACCTTCTGAATTTTAAGAAAAAATAAAATAAAATAAAATTTTGTTTGTTTTTTAACTTTACAGTGAAAGTGATTTTTTTGATTTGATTTTTACTCTTTTTTTTCTATCATCAGTTGAAAATGTGCTAAAATAAAACAACGCGTATAAATAAAAAAAATAAAAAAAAATGACCATGCATGTAATTTACAGGAAAATACATTGATTTAAGTTTATGTGAATATTATTACGATTTTCCAAATGATTTCATTATCATCATCAATTCATGTCAATATATTATTGATAAATTCAGTGTGAAATTCATACATGCATACATATACGTATACCAGGTACTACAATAACAAAACGTAAACGATATTTTGTTTAGTATACAAAAGTTTATTTCATTTTATTATTAAATTTGAGTGTAACATCAATTGATTGAATAAATAAAACAGTTTTGTTTTTTTTTCTATATGTGCTTCCTGTTTATCTACATAAATTTTCATATTATTGCAATTTGGAATTTAAGACTTGAATAATAACTTACAACAACAACAAAAAATCAAGAAGAAAATCATGGAAATCTTCATAAATTTGAAAAAGGCATCAATTTAGATAGATAACATTTATTTACAACGTTCACCGGTATTTTTTATATGTAAGTATTGCATGGAAATTTATATTACCTACATATACATATTTTTTTTATTTATTTAATTTAAATAGGTACATGGTAAAAAATTTTACTTTTGTTATTTGATATAAATTTAAATTTAAAACATTTGTTTCTGGAAGAAAAAAACCAAAGAAAAAAATTCAAAATTGATTGGAAATCATATTTTATACGACTTGGTAGTATATTTTCCAATAAAAATTGTTGATCAAATCTGCTATTTACACCTATGCATATGTTTATTGGGTATAGACAGTTTTTTATTCGATTTATTTAAAACTGTAGCGAAAAGGAAAATTCATTTTGTCCTACTCTTGCTAAAGTAAATTAAGTCGTTTAAGTAAAAACTAAACATGCGCCAAATTCTTAATAACTACAGTTTAAGTGCATGGCGGCTTTTCTTTATTCCTTTATTTTTTTCATAATTAGATCAGGATAAAAAAAAGTATGATATATCGAAAGAATAGAAAAATATGAAACAATGAAACGAAAAATTCGGATTATTAGAATAAATAACCGCATATGGAATATTCCGAACTAATTCCGAACATTCAGAATATGGATAAAGAAAAACTGCCTATGGGTAAAGAAGGACCTGTATCTGTCTGTCTGTATGCACATATCTGTTTGTTTTTTTCTGACTTGATATTTTAACCTTTACAAAAAAAAAAAAAGATACAGACGCGAACAAATGACCGCGAACTTTTTAATTAATCATGGACGCCGGACGGGTGGCAAATAGTCTAGTTATATAGTATATTTTATCGTGAAGTAATTATCTAAAATTCCGGAAAAATGTGGTGCTTTCTTAAATATTTTTTTTCAATATCGGTTTTTAAAATATATTTATTTATTTGTTTAAATGTACGTACGTGTATAAATAATTTTAATCTACAATTTATATTTGTAAAGTTTACAAGCTTATATAAAGTACATTATATGCTCATAATATATACACCAACTCCTCAGAAATATTTTATTTGATCAAATTGTATCTCAATATATTTTCATATGAAAATTTGTATATGTTTTGGTTGATTGTTAACTCTTGTTTTTGTTATTTAAATAAAAAAAATTTTTTTCTTGTTGATTCTTGTATATTGATGATGTTATCGTAATGTACATAAGAAGTGTGGAATATAGGTAACACGTTTTTCATTTTTATTTTTTTATTATTTTTTTGTCGAGTGCAATAAACTCTGGACCTGGATATTAAATCTCTGTTTTTGGGTCGCTATTTATAGATACTTCATATGCATATATGTATATGTACAACATGTACATATATAAAAAATAAACAAATAGAGTACATAAAAAATATAATATTAAGTCTGAATTTAAATTTGATATATGTACTACATACATGTACACATACATATATACAGTTTGTTCTTAAACTACCCACCCACCCTCATTTATTTTTCGTGTAAAAGAGTGATGACGATGTACAATGCAATCTAAGAATTTGTACACACATATACATAAATACAATATTTTGTATTAAAAGTAATATAAAAGTATAAAAAAGTTTCATAACAAATTTTCTTTTTCATTGAAAATGAACATGAAAGTTTTGTGTCTTTTATGTTTTTATGCATATATATACATACATATAATATGCTTTTAAGTTTGTATGTATACGAATGTACGTACGTCTATGTATGTGCATTACAACATGATTGTATCGTACATTACAAAATGATTGTTGTGAAAAGAACCCCATCGATATTTTCAATATAATTTCAGATTTATTGAAAATACGTGCACAACACACTCATAAAAGTTTCTCGATTGGAAATTAAAAAAAAAAAGGATATTACACTGTTCAAAAATAGAATATGAAAAATAAATATGAAACGTAAAATAGTAAAAAAAAAAAATAAAAATAAATAAAAATTAATTGAAAAGTTGAAATTGTTGATGTTTAAAGGAAATAAAAAAAAGCAAAAAATAAAACATCTTAAAATCATTTTTCTTGGTATTTAATTTATACATATTTTAATTAGCAAAAATTAACTGAAAATCAATAAAATGCAGTAATTAAGTTTAAGAAATTGCTTTTGAATATTTTTCAGATTAAAATTAAATAAGCAAAAATGTAATTCAAATTCAAGCAACTCCAATTCCATATTTTTCAAAAATTATGATAACTTTGATCCTTTTCATCCTTTTTATCTTGTTTTTTTCTTTTTGTTTTTTAATTGAAAAATAATATCCTTTTGTTTTTTTGTTTTTGAATTTACACACCTTAGTCGACATAAAAACCTGCCCAATAAAAAATTATTTTATACTCCATGCTCAACTTTAATACGTTTATTTAATTCTGTGTCATATTTAAAAAAATTTTTTTTATCAATTTACCTTTAAATTTTAAAGTATACAGATTACAATCACAGGAAAAATATTTAAAAAATGTGTAAAAACCTAGAGGAAAAGGAATAAAAAGGATCAAAATCGCGATGATTCATAAAATAACCTGGAAAACCAAAGTTTCTTAAGTTTTCTTTGTATCGCTAGCTGTACATTTAAAAAGAAAAACATTATTGAAAATTTTTAACAGTGTAAATTATTATTTTTTTTTTGTTTCACATAAATACCAATTAACAATAAAATGCCATAAGTAATAAAATAATTTCTAGAGAAAGTTTGAAAAGAAGGAAAATAAAGTTTAATATTTTATTAACTCGATCCTTTAATTCATGCATATTTTTCTGGTATAGTATTTTTCTGTTTTTGCCTGTTTTTTTTCTCTGCATGCACAGTAAATGTACATGTATGTGTACATATTAGTATGTGTTTTCATTCGTTAGGTAATTGGAAATTGGAAAAATTAAGGTATTAAGGTATATTCATATTAAATAAAAGTAGAAAAGTAAAAAATTATGAAAGGGAAAAGGAAATCATGTTAACGTGTTTAGAAATTCAATTTAGATACAGTGTTATTGTACATGGTTTTTTTTTACTTATAAATAGAAGTTTATATAATATTGGTTTTGTAGCATATATTCATTCCTTAACATAGACTTAAATGTATTTATGTATGTAGCTGCGAATAATAATTATTCAATTGCAATTGTTTCATGATAATTTGTATTCATTATGACATTTTACAAATGTTACGTACTAATGATCTAAAATTGATATGGTTGTTGTATGTATGAAATGCGCATACACATTAAATACATTAAAACTCCATCGTGTACCACGGCGATGTGTATATGTATTAGTTTATTTGCTGTACATTATTTTCATTTTATTTAATAAAATCATAGATTAGGGATTTTTTTTTTTTTTTTGGGGGGGAATTGTTTTCAATATAAATTGATTTCTAAATGAATTGTGACATTACGTGTGTATATATTTTACCTTTATAAATAATAATAAAAATGATTGAACTGTATTTTAATACATTAATTGAATTTTGTTTGTTTTTTTTTTCCTTAATTTAATATCCTTATATATATATATATATATTTACATGAAATAAGGATTTTTAATCTGCTTAGAAAATTTATTTATATTTTAACCAAAATATCCATTAATCACAGTTATATCTTATCGTTTTATTTAAATTAAAGAAAATGTTTACTTAACTAATATACAACTATACATTACATACATATACAAGGCTTACAAATGGAAAGGATATTTTTACAAAATATATATAACGTACACATATTCATGTAAACAATTCAGTTTTATAGTAGCAGTAGTGGTGTTGGTGCTAATCTAGAAAGAACGATGGATTTTAAGGGTCAAAATTTATGTAAACCACATTAAATATAAATTTTGAAAGATGATGGCATTACATAGGAAAAACACATAAAATATATTTTTCATTTTTACTATACTAATTGTATAATGTTGAGAAAACAGGATATGTATCACACTACACGCATAGTACTTTGGGAATACATTCGTATTTTTTTATAAACAAAAGTTTTGGTAGCTTTTGTTTTTAATATGTATATAATTTTAATTCTTTCATATTTAAAACTTTAATTTAAATTTTGTGGTTTAAAATATATAGTAAAATTTTCAATAAGCGCAAGTGTCTGATATAATTCGTGTACATTTAATATTTTTATTATGATTCATATAAAGTGTCGAAATTTTAATAAAACTCCTACAAATTATAATAAAAAAAAAGATCAATCTTTTATTATTTTTTTTTATTATTGCACCTCACATAGGTATATGTAAAATGTTTAATGTTGAGGCGTTGCAAGATACCAAAATAAACACACACACACATTCGTGAATTACATGCAGATTGGGAAAATGATCACGATATATTTGGATATAACCCACCGCCTTCATTTAAGTTCATTTTAATTTCATATATTGAAAACTCATTAAATGAAATTGTCTTGCATCGTTGACTGGTATTATAACATTTTCATTTTTGGTTTTTTTTTTTATATTTTTCCTTTTATTTGTATAATTCAACCATGAAAACATATTACACTGAATAAGATAATATATTGGATCGATATTGAAACATTATTTGTTGTTGCTTTCATAATGTAACAGAAAATTTATATCTCTTCATATACGCTCACTACATATGTACATGTACATATATTACTCTTTGTGTGCCCACAAAATTAAATTTTATGCCGGCTCTATTTCAATTTTAAACAAGTATAATTACAATAAAGTATCGGATATGAAATTAAAATGAATATAATTCAAAATAATATATACCTACACATGTGTTGTATTTCTGCATGGCATTTTATATTTTGTACGTACATGAATATTTAAAAAATATGTACATGTACGGTATTTTTTATATGTAAGTATTGCATGGAAATTTATATTACCTACATATACATATTTTTTTTATTTATTTAATTTAAATAGGTACATGGTAAAAAATTTTAATTTTGTTATTTGATATAAATTTAAATTTAAAACATTTGTTTCTGGAAGAAAAAAACCAAAGAAAAAAATTCAAAATTGATTGGAAATCATATTTTATACGACTTGGTAGTATATTTTCCAATAAAAATTGTTGATCAAATCTGCTATTTACACCTATGCATATGTTTATTGGGTATAGACAGTTTTTTATTCGATTTATTTAAAACTGTAGCGAAAAGGAAAATTCATTTTGTCCTACTCTTGCTAAAGTAAATTAAGTCGTTTAAGTAAAAACTAAACATGCGCCAAATTCTTAATAACTACAGTTTAAGTGCATGGCGGCTTTTCTTTATTCCTTTATTTTTTTCATAATTAGATCAGGATAAAAAAAAGTATGATATATCGAAAGAATTTTTCGTTTTCTTTTTTTGTAATTTTTAGCAATATGAAGAAAATCATAAGTAACATTGTTTAAAGGCATTTACATGAATGAATAAATTTAGATACAATTCAAAATGATTATGTGCATATGTATGTATGATGGGAGAAATAGGCATATATAAGCAAATCAGATCCTAATTGAAATAGAATTGCATTGAATTTTAGAGTAAGACAATATGCATTGTAATATTCAACTAATCATCCCATCAAATTGTTAAAAATGAATTGAAATGAAAATACCTGAAAATATACACTTTGATGATTTGTATTTGAAATTTTGTTCAGTTAGTTGAATATATAAAATATACGTTTACATATTAACGTATGTATATCCTATATGTATGTAAAGTACTTTGATTGTGAGTATATTAAATAGATGTGGGCGTACGTTAAATGAAAATTATATTTGTAAATGATTGTACATATAGTTGTATGAAAATCATTTAAATAATAGTATAGTATTTATTGATTTTAGTAGAATATAAAATATACATCAACGAAATTTTAAATAGAAAATTGTAACAATGTAATTGTGCATGTATGTATGTATAGAATTTGTAAAAGAAAATATATATTACATATACGTAGGTATATGCATGTAATATCTCTGAAATTTGTATACAAAGTTTTAATTTTCGTACTTGAATTAAATACAGATATACTATACACTTGAATACATGAAAATTTTTTGATGCAATAAGTTTGAATGAAAAACTATCTATATCTACGTATATAACTATTCATGTGGTTATATAAAGTAAATACATAGTAATAAAATGAAGGAAAATTACTTTGAAAAGCCTAAACTATAACTATTTAAATTGTAGTATACAATTTACCAATATGTTGAATTGATTGATAATTAAAAATGTCGTAATAGATTTTCTTATAATGATAACGATTGAAATGTAATTCAATGAAGTTGAATGATGTTGATAACAAAATATATACATCAGCATACAATTGAGAGCATACTAAATTGTATCGTATTTGTATGTGTGTGGGTTTTGTGACACAAAATTGTTCCGACTATACATTATGTATGTATGTACGTATTTTGCACACAAGTATACAAGAAAAATGCCAGTAGCAGATTATATCTGACTGATTGTTTTTGTATAATTTGATTTTCTTTAGAAATTTTTGTCTTTAGAAAATCTCATTTACATCATACATAGCATCTCAGCTAATATTATAAAACTAAAAGATCAAATTAAAGTTTAAAAAAAAAAACATATTTTCAATTCAGGTCATATAAAACATTTTTATAGTGCGCATTTAATTTGATTTAAAACAATTAAATTTAATGTAAATTAGTTTATAAAGATAAGCAAACTGTTGTAAAATGTTAAAATGTTTTTAATTCTTTAAATTTGCACTCAGATAAGGAAATGGTATAAAAAAAAAAGTAAAAAATTTTTTACGACACTTTTGTTGTAAGGGAGTGCATTACCCTTTTCAATTTTTATTTTTTTATTTTAATTTACATGATAAATTTGCACACAAAAATGGTAAATGTCGTAAAAATTTCATTTTTTTATGGTTTTATTTGGATATCAGTTGTTATATTTAAAATTTAATAAAAAACAAAATTTATTACTTTAATCAATAAAAATAAATTACAATTTTTCATTTGTATCTATATATAGGTACAAATTTTTTTTTTTTTAAATTTTGTTATCAGAATTTTTCAGTTTTTATTACATTTTGTTTTCATTTTTATGATTAAAATTTTTTTTTTTTCTTAAATAAAAACTATACTATGCCTTTTAGAAACGACCCAAGCTTCAATTTTAATATACAAAATATTTAATTCATACATATAGGGTAATTCAAAAGATATTACCAAAAGCATGGTATACTTGCGATAAGTCTCAAAATTTTTAAATTCACGGTGTGCCGAAAGAAGCATATTTTACTACAGTATGTTATGATATTTATTCTAAAACACCCCGTTTATAGTTTTATTCTGTATATTTTTGCATATAATACTATATAATAAAATTCAGTATTTATCAGTTTCAAATACTCATAAAATTGAATGTTACACTGTGTCTTATTGCTGTGTATACACAAAACATGAAACGAAAAAAAAATTCTGTCTACAACAAAAATCAAAAAAGAAAATTGTTTACTTTTAATGGGAAAATTTTAAAATTTAAACGAAAGTCCCTGAAAAAATTGTCAGAGTTTCGTAATTAGGAAACTCAATCTAAAAAAAAAGCATTTTTTTCGAACACGTTATACTGTAGTATAGAGTAAAGGGTTTTATACACATTTTAGCACATTGTCTTTTTATATTTACATATTTTTATGGATTTCATTGATTATAATTATACATCAATATATTATTACAAATTATCGCACTTAACAAATCTAACAACCTCAAATTATTACTTCATTTTAGATTTATCATGTAATGCATATATGCATGAAATTCAAAAAATTATTATATCAATATATAGTAATTTATACTTTATGTAAAAAAAATAAATAAGTATTTATAAGTGAAAAAAAAAATAAAGAAAAAAAAATTGAAAAGATATAAATTATTTTATTATCGATTATATGATTGCATTTAATGCCAGGAAAATTATGTTATTACTAAACATGAGTGCTTATCTGAATAAATAATGATATATCCATAATAATAATAATGATTTCATAGTAATGTTTAAGAGAAAAAAAAATTTTTTTTAAAATACGAAAAGTAAAATATGTTATTGGTTAATGTTGTTGTTTCTCAATATCAAAGATTATAATAACAATAAACAATAAATAAAAAAATAACGATAATGGGTAATATGTAAACCATAGAAAAAAAAAAAAAGATTGAATTAAAAGTAATAAAATTGACTACTTGACTTCGCTGTTATTTCTCTGTAGTACACATAATACACAATATACAGTTATATATCGTTATAGTGTGTAATTTAATTGTTATTCTATATTCATGTAATATATATTAAGTAAATCTAACCCGGAAAACCTCGTATATTTTAACGCAATTACAAAATTTCATTTTACATTATGTACTACATTGGTATAAAAAACCATTCATATATGTTCATAAAAACGCATTTAATAGAAGACTGGTAAAATCTATTTTTTTTTTTTTTGTTTTATGCATTTTAAACATTTCAGTATCTAAAAAAAAAAAAAAAAAAAAAAAAAAAAAAAAAAAAAAAAATTAGTAATAATTTTGTTTTTCTTTAACGTTTATAAAATTACATTTGAATATTGTTGTGGTAAATTACGTTTAGTAATAAAATTAATAAAATAATACTGATATACCACCCATCCAGTCCATACAATATTATATTGGCATTTACCTATATTATCTTAATTGTAATTGTTATTGTTAATGCAATTTGAAAAAAGTGGTAATTTAAAATATTCACATACTGAAGAGACTTTTATGCAATTTCAATAAAAGAAAAATAATAATATGCATTATATACTTTCCTTTTTGTGTCAGTTCTTTTTCTTTTTGTTTTTTTTTTTGTCGTTGTTTTTTTTCTTATTTATCGATTAGGGTGGAAAATTTATAATCCATAAAAGTGTTAAAATATTATGGTGTTAAATTTACAAGTGAATTGATTTATGATATAGTTAAAAGCATTAAAAAAAACAAAGATAACAATAATCATTAAAATATCTCCATTATATCATGTACATAAATAATCGCGAATATGTATCTCTTTAGACAGTTAACAATGACAGGCCTTATCGATTTATTTATTAGATATTTATTACAAGTATCGTAGATAATATACGTATACATACTTACATAGCATATGTATAATACTTAATATGGATAGGATTGTTATACTTGTTAACTTGCTTAAAAGTAATTCAAGATAACCAAATCAACTAACTATCTTTAGTTAGATTTTATGTATTCATCATACAGTCAATCAACTGTACATATACATATGAATGTAATTTACGTACGTACCTAAAATGCATTGTATATATATGCATTTATGTTTATTTCAATTAAATGTAAAGCATGAATTGGCGTTATTTTATATTATTTTATGTAAATTTTTTTAATGGAAAATATTAAATTTCATAAATTACAACATACATATGTATACAGTATTAAAATCAATTGAATTTTATTTTTAATTTAAATTGATTTTTTTTTGTTTTGTTTTTGTTTGGTTTTCATCGCTTTTTTTTAAATTTCAAGTTAATTTGAATTGTTTTATAAAATATACATTACGATTTGATGGAACTATGATTTGCGTTAAAAATATTTTAAAAAAAACAAAAAAAGAACTACCAGACACATATTATAGTTTGTGTGGTAATTTCTATTTGAATGAGAATAAAAAAGCACAAACATTGCAATCATACAATATAATTTAAAATGGTTCTTTTTTTATGTAGTTTTTTTTTTAAATATATCAATTCAATTTTAATTGATTTGATTGAATTTATTTGATTGCATTGCGCGTTAATATAATGTATTTTATACACATCCATACATACATATTACATATGAAAGTACACAATATATGTGTTGATTTTCATATTAAATTTTATATGATAATAGACAACGATTGTTAACTAACATTTCACATTAGTATAGTTTTAATGAAAAACTATATAAAGTAAAATTTATTTAGAAAAAAAAAAAAAACTTTTTGATAAAATTTTCTAGTTAACTGTTAATTAAAATAAATGAGAACAACAAACGGTCTGGCTAACTGATGATCAAATTTATACTGTACTTATATAAGATCAGTTTAATAATATTGAAAATGCATTTCAATTTGATTTGATTGATTAAATATACAAGATAACATATGAGGTTAATTTTAGTTATTCACGCAATTTTATTTTCTATTTTGTGTGTGGTGGTACGATTTCATTAATAAAATCCGTTACATTATAATATTCAATTTTCAAAATTAATTTTAATATCTTGTAGAGGGAGTAACGTGTTATTAGTTGGTTCACTGGAGCTTAGGGTTCCAATACGTGGTTTCTGAACCATATGATCTCAACTTCGATAAAAAAATATCTTTCATTTGTTTGAATTATCGACATCACTGTCTTAAATCCTCACTGGTCCCAATTTCATTCAGCTTTAAATTGATACCAAAATCTTCTTGTTTATGGGTTTTAAGTCAAATGCTTAGTTACGACAAGTAACTCAAACAAACGACTATTTGAAGATATGGTCTAGGATAGAACCTATTATGCAAAAATTAAATTTGTGCTCTATTCTAACAAACTCAATGGTTTGAAATTCACGTATAGACCTTGGCTTACATCGAGCTGTTGCTGTGATGACGATGATGATGATGATAATATATTTCACTGTATTTCAAAATAAACTTCATATTCATCATTTTTATATTTTTCTCATCTTTATCAAAATATCGTAAAAAGCTAAACAATACCATTTTAAGATTTATTTATCATCATTATTATCACCATTTAACTTATATAAGACATAAAATGAAATTACAATAAAACAAAAAAAAAAATACTACAAAATTATTTTCTTTTACTTTTATTTCGTAAACTATGTATAAAAGCATGACTTCATTTATATTATATACGTAAATAATACAAAAATATTTATTAATAAATACAATATACACATTACTTTAGATTCTTATTTACTTTATTGTAAAAAATTTTGCAAAAGAAAAAACAGTACAAAAAAAACAAAAATAGAGGAAAATTCTAAGAAAAGAAAATTATGACTCATGACAAATTGTTAACAAAAAGTAAAAGAAAGAAAGAAAAAAAAAATTAAATAAAATAAAGATACACTATATAATATCTGTACTACACAGATTTTCTTCATTCATTTAAAAGTCTGATGATTTAGTTTTTACCACGTTCTACCATTTACACACGTACACAGTATAATTTTTATTCTTCTGTTGTCCAAAATATGTATATAAAGAAAATGAGACGTCTACGATGTACAAAAATACATTTGCTAAAATCTCTAAAATGTGTATGTATGTTTGTGTTCATAAAAAAAATAAAAATGTTTTCAAAATATAAATATAATTTCATTCCCCCTCTAGTGTACATGGATTCGATTCATTTTATATGATGCCTGTACAAATACGTTCAACTTTTCCTATTTTTAATAATGAAAATGAAAATGAAAATGAAATTAATAACTGTTTCGTTTCTATTACAGGAATCATTAGCAGCAGCGCGCAAAAATGTCATCATCACCAGTATTAAATGACGATCCTGATAAGTTATTAAACGAATGGCTTGGAGAATTAGAAAATCTCATTGGGGTAAGTTAAAAAAAATTTTTTTTATTTTTTCTTTATTTTAATTTTAATATTTTCAAAATATTTTTTATTGTATTCGAATGTTTTTTTCCTTCGTTTATTCTATATTTTATTGTGGTTAAATATATGTATATCAAAGAATTCACTATTTTATTGCATAAAACAACGTAAATATGGTAAATTCTGATGATGTTTATAGAATATTTTATATGCACACATAAGGAAAGCAAAAAGGAAGAAAAAAGGATATACACATAACATGTATACATTTCCTATTCCCATTTGATTTTCTTACTTGAATTTCGTTTTCTTTACTTTTATTTTCCGTTTTTTTTTTTGTCTTGTTCCTTTTTTATTTTGAATATTAAAATTGAAAGAGTTTCGGGACCAAAAGAAGTACACAACATATGTATATTGTAAGTGTAATGTATATCTTGTGATGATATCCAATAATAGTAATAATCATCAACAAATCTTTTGTATATACTTGCATGAGAGGATGTGTGTGTACATATAAAAAGTTGAAAATTGAAATAGATTTGATGATTCTGATGCCAATGATGATGATGAAATTTTCCTATATTATACAAAATGATATGATATGTTTTTTGTTATATTCCTTTTATTTAGCTTGATGTGTATAGGAATATGATATGATAACAAAAACTCTTCATGTCTATACCAGTATACATGATGGAAATTTTTGTTTTTTTCTCTATATATGTATAAATGATAACAGTAATAATAACGATGACAAGTTGGTAATACACTATATAAGTATTCATCCCTAATGGAAAAGTCATTTTGTAAGATATTATTATAATTATCATAATAAAAAAAAAACAAAAACTTTGAATTTTATATCTGTTTTGTTTATACGTGTATTAATGTTTGATCTGATGAAAAATGAAATTATTTATGAAAATGAAATAAAATTACAATTAAAGATAAAAGACAAAAAAGCTCGAGGGTGTACTGGGAATGTACAAACTTGCAAATACATTTTTGTAAAATAATAAAAAGAAATTCTAAATAGAAAGGGGTTGTCTTAATTCTATTACAATTGTATATAAATTCATTGAATTTTATTTATAATTAAAATCTAATTTGAATTTGTTTTTGATACTATATGTATGTATTTATTATTCAAATACCTTGTTACAATCTTGATCATTAATGTTATCAAAATGGTATTAAACTTTGAATTGTTTACATTTCATAAACAAATTTGTATACAAATTAAAAATAATGAAAATAAATGATAAATAGAAAATTCATTTTTTTATTTATATTACCCTATTTTAGAATTTTTGTTTACTTTTATGAAATTGATATTTATAAAATATTTGATATTACTATCAATTATATAATGAATTACTTGTTTTGTTGTTGTTTTAAAATACTATTTTCATTACCTTTATAATTGTATCTTAATAAACAAGCAAAGCTGTTTTACTTTTATATCCCCTTATAAATCATATATAAATCGGAAATTAATTATAATCATTTTTTTTTTTTAAACATCCATATACATAATTGAGTACATATAAATAATCTTGACTTACACTTAAGTATAAAATCACGCGTGTCTAAAATATTTAATATTGAGGCGCCAGCGATAGGTAATGAAAATATGTATAGTTGTAATAATATAGCAACAACAACAGCAGCAGCAGGATGTTTACTTGTTTGACGACAAGAGTAACAAAATATGCTACTCTACAAGTCCACTTTACTACCATTTACTACAATAATATGATATATTGCAATAAAATTCAATAGTAAATTTTTACAAGTATGCATGAAGTTAGCCATTATATAGGTATAAACATGTATGTAACACATTCTTGTAAAGGTGTGCATTTAATCCAAGCACGCATTAAAATTAAAACAGAAAATACAAAAAAAAAACAAAACAAACAAGAAATGCATTTCACCCATCAATTGCATGCATGCTTCAATAATTTTTATTTTATTTTTATTTTTTTATTATCGCATTATTTTATCATTTAATAAATTACATTTTGATATGAAATGCTTGCAATATAGTGTGTTTAAAAATTCAAGATTATTGACGTGTTATCGACATATATACAAGCATACGGATACATGTATGCACATTTTATACATCTATTTGTTTGATAAATATGAAAATTTATTATATCTTCGTATGAATGTTTTTTGTTTTTTTTTTGTTTATTAGCACAAGTGTATCACCTGTCGTGTATTCATAAAAAAAAGAAAAAAGACATTAAGTACATTTGAATAAAAACAATTCAAAAGGAAGTTAACATTTTATTTCCCATTTAAATAGGGATAAACGAAATGTTCTTGAAATAAAAAACCTGCTTGCTACTGTTTTAGTACAAGTCAAGTTATTTCAAATAAATAGATTTTGTTTTATTTATTTTTTTTATTCTTTTGTTTTAATGCCAAAAATGTAAACGAATCATTAATTTGTTGATAACAATTAAAAAAATAAAATAAAATAAAATAAAAATAAATAAAAATTGATTTACAATTTTGTTTTTCCTTGTTTTTTTTTTTTTTTGTTTGAACAGATTTATCTACAATAAAAGCCACATTGTGATTTTTTATCTTTTCGATCAAATATCACAATAAAAAGGGTCCTTTACCAACAGAACAGAACAAAAAAAAATTCTTTTTTGAAAGAACCCTTTTTTACATAAATTTATCAAGTTCAAGGTGAAAATACACATGTGCTATGTACATACTTACATATAATATCAAATCCTTATGTGCACTCGATACATTTTATGTGAGCATTTTGGCTCGTGGATGTATTTATATCTATGTACCTATATCGTTTATTCGGGGGTAATTAAAACTTTAGGGTAGATTTTAAAAATGTGGTCTGGTTTAATTTGTGCATTTTATTTTTATTTTATTTTTAAAGAAAAATTAAATGAAACTATGGCTTTGGTTTTTGAATGGTTAAATAATATTTTTTCTTTGTTAAAATGGAAAATTAAAACTATACCATTTTTTATGACTCCGAGGTGAACGTAGAAAAACTAAAAAAGAGAATCCAATTACAAAGGACATTTTGAAACAAAAAAAAACAAAGTCAAATAATAAAAATAATAAAAAGCAGATATTTCATTAATGTTTTCATTTTTTTTTTTTTTTTTTGTTTTTGGGTTTTTTTATTTTTAATTTTATTTTGACCTTATAGCGATTCTGCATTGCATCATGGAATAAAATTGACAATAAATTATAAATGATCAACCATCTGAATTTGTATTGTCAGCCAATGCAATTGTGTAGTTTAGTCAAGTTTAGTATCCATGAATAAAAATGACTTTTTTTTATTTCATTTCTTTTTTTTTTTGTTCGCTTATTTGATAGTTCACCTGCTATTTATTTGGATAAAATAAAAATAAAATACAATTATGCATATTTTGAATTTTTAACTAAAAGGTATTCAAAAATGAAATAAAAAAAAAAAAAAAAAAAAATATAAAAAACAAAATGAAAATTCGAAGTCTTTTCAACAATATAAACAGCAAAAAACTATTTTTTATTTTATCTTAATTCGCCCATTCTTCTATCAATTGAAATATTTTTAAACTGAAAGACGAAAAAAATAAAATGTTTAGTTCCTGTTAGTATAACTAAATTTAGTGTAACGTGGTTTCGATATAACGCAGTGTACAAATTATTCAACATCTTGTTTATTAATGTATGCTCCTATAAAGTGATTACTGTGTTGTTCGAAATTTTATTTCATATTAAAAAAAAAAAAATATGATGCAAGTTTCAATAAATTTTAGAAGAAATAATTAAAAAAAAAATTAAGTGAAATATTTATTACCCTAAAAACCCACAATGCGAGGAACCCTATTATTGTTTGATTATATTGCATTAAAAAATATTATTTCTATTACCGAAAATTTTTTCTGAAACTTGAATAATTTGAAAAAAAAAATGAAGAAAAAAAATCCATTAGTCCGCCAACCGCCTATGAAAATAAATTCCAACAATAGCAACCGTCCGTACAATAGCACCCGTCTCCCACAACGTTCGAAAGGCCAATGATTTGAAAAATCATTATAAACTAATATTTATATTACTGGCCAGTGGGTTGGACTACTGGCTACTTTTATGTACTTGTGCTATATACTATGTCCTATGTCGTATCCAATTACTAAAAATATGTGCGGATGCCAAGCAGAATAGAATTTGAAAAATCATTATAAACCAGCATTTATATTACTGGCCATTGGTTCGGACAACTGACTAATGTTATATACTTGTCCTATGTCTTATCCTACATATTACTAAAAGTATGTGCGAAGGTCAAACAGAATAGAACCTGATTTTCGCTAGCAGTAGTCAAAGTTGAGTTGAATAATCTGGCTGAGTATGATTTATGTATTGTAAGACAAAAATTTGCTGTTCCGCCACTGGTTCGTGTTTACTTGCATATTCAAATAAATTTTCTAAATTGTTTTTTATGCATTTTCAAAATCAAAAGAAAAAAAATTTATTGTTTTAATCAAAATACAACAGACAAACAAAATGTTTGTATTTCTTTTCTATTTCTTTTGAAAAATTAATTTGTATTAGATTTGGAAAGCTTTTTTGAATTGCATCCACGCACATAAAATTAATATAAAAGAAAAACTGACCAAAAAAAAATTGAAAACAATTTTCAGCATGCTCACGTAATCTACACCTACAAAAACAAACAAACATATGTATGTTGTATATGTTTATGGAAGGATCTATTCAAAAAATTGAAGCTTTAATCGAATAAAAATGATTTTAATACCCATCCTGTTTATCTCAATCACAAAATTTTATTTGTTTTTATATTTTTGCATTTGTTATAGATATTTGCGTTGCAAATTTTATCATACACACGAAGTTCATATGTGTGTGTTACATAAAATTTGTCTGAATGGTACTATATAGTTGACTGGGTTCAAATTGAAAGTCCTGGATATCTCTATATATAAAATATTATATGTAAATGTCTGAATGAACGCCTCTAAATGTGAATTTTTTTTAAATGTATAATTTTGAAACGAATATAAAATTTTTAAAAATATTCGTTTGTATATCCTATATTTTAAATTGTAAATATACGTATGTATATTGTATATATTTAGATTTTACATTGAATTTATGAATAATATACAAAAATATCGCATATAGGTACTTAGGTAATATTATACGTATGTATACATGTGTTGCTATTGCGAATTGCATTTAAATCAACATAACAACAACCAACAATTAGGGTGGAGAATGCCCCAATCCTTTTTATTTTTTGTATTTTATTTTTGTGTAGATGTTGTTGGTCATCATCATCATCATATCATGGTTATATCATACTCAATATTCAGGAAATGGGTTTATATAAAAGTTGGACTAGACAGATGTACAAAAGAAAACATCAGGCTGGCAAACATTTTTATTTATATGTGCAAAAATTGTATACATTTCATTTTATATGTATGTTAGTTAGTAGTATATTGAGTCAGTACGATTTAATATATTTTATGAATTTTATAACTTTTCAATATAAAATCACATGTATGTGTATGTACATTTGTACAGATGTGTAATTCCTATAACTCTTATGAGTGCACATAAATAATAATATACATATGTAGAATATATTATCATAAATGCAGAATTCATGTTAATGAATTTCAAATTGGCAAACTGTTAAAAACTGAATGTTTGATGATGAAACCTCTTTTTATTTCATATCATACACTGACTGACTGAATGATTTGACTGACTATATTCACGATATCCCCATTCCCCAGTCCTTATACATTTCTATCATCATATTTGTAATAATTACAATAATCAAAAAGTGAAATATATACGACATAACGACAATTTTTCATTATGCATGGTTTACAGAATACACATCCATATGTATGTTATGCGGAATATATATACCCCGTGAATATATGTACATATACATGAATGTTAAATTAAAAGTTTGATTATAATCAAAGTGGACATAGTCATCCGCTTCTGTCATGGTAATTTTGTATTATATATGTACATGTATGCTATCGACAATTTTCACCAGGTGTTTTTATAATTACAAATTTCTCTTTTTTTTCTTTTTTTTTTTTTTTTTAAATCCCACATACAACATTGTAATTATTGTATGTATATAATTAGTTGTGTTTTTCCTTAATTTTATAATATCAAAGTGAAATGCAAATTTCATTAATAGAATATCTTAATTAACATCATATTTCGTATTTTTATCGTGATTATAAACGATTTACAAGTTTAAATATTTGTAACGTATTAAAATTCAATTTCAGTTAAAATTTAAAATTTAAAAAAAAAAAAGGATACGGAAAAGTTTTCAATACATTTGTAAGAAAAATTCAAAGATTTATCAAAAGAAAAAATTTTTTGTATTATTTTATTAAAACATTTACTGATATGAGAAAATCTCTTTAATAAAATTTTAATGATTGAAAATTCAATTAGACACATTATTTATGAAGTCAATCAATTATATAAATTCAAAGAAAAGCAAATTATAATGATGGTGATAATAATAGGTGCTTGTATACCTATTTATATTTGCTTTCATTTTCATTTTAATTGAATAATGTCCTCCTACTTAATGGAATATGTGATATAATCAAAAATATATCATATGTGATTATTCATAGGTATATGAGTATATACATGAAAATTTGATTTAAATTCATATACTCATGTTTTATAACAATATTATAACGTATAGCTACATATACATATGTACATATATTGATTACATAATGATTAATTATTTATGTAAATGTAAAACCATATACTACACATTTCTTTCGTTTTTATTAATTACATATGACATATGCTAATTTCAATTTGAATCTACAAATATGATGGGTACAAATCAAAATGGTACGCATATTTTTCTTTCTTTTTTTTTTATTACATATTTTGAAAATTGAAAGTAATTTCGAAATATTGTGGTTTTTGTTTTATTTTCATGTAATTTTTTTAAAAGTCTTTTTCATCTGGTTTATGATTAATTACATTATGTTGTACGTACACATAAGAGAATGAGATATATTATTTATCGTTGGCTTTATAACAAATATTCATTTATACATTTTTTTATGTAGGAAATATTTTCATGTGTATATACATAATTATGTGAAAATGTGACGAGATTTTCATGATTTTAATATTAAACTTATCTAAAATTATTTTCTTTTACCTTATTTAGAAAAAATAAAAAAAAAAACATAGAAATAAAAATGTACTTTTAAATTTAAGTACGTGATTTTTAAAAAAATAAAAGCCTACAAAATTTTCTGGATATCGATAAATATACATATGATATACATAGCTACTTCGGATTGACTAAAATTACTAATTACTTAATTAGGACATTGATAGTAAACCTATTATTCTCAGGTCATCGAATTTTTTTTCATCTCTCTACACTTAATTATACAGGATAAAAGAAATTAAAAAAAAATAAAAAACTTGAAAAGAAAATAACTTGTCTATATACATATACGTGTCTCTTCAATATCGTATGAAATTCGAGAAGTACATACGTTCGATAAAAGTCAGAAAAATACGATATATCAAGTTGTATGAATTAATTTTTTGTGTAAGCTAAAAAAATGTTAATTAAATTGTGGCTTATTCATCAGAAAGGATCACCTTTCTTGATTTAGGACAGTCAAATACAGATACAAAATTATTGTGTAATTCATTCGAAATAAACTAAAATGTCCTTTCACTAAATCATTATAGTTGACATCTAATTTTACTCATATTAAATGAAATTATACTGTAGTTTGACTAGAATTACCCGAGGTTAATTTGCGTGTTAGATGAACAGATTTCATTTCATATTTATGGATATGAGTACTATGTGAACTGTAACTGACCTGATCTGATTTGATGTAGTCACTCCCACATGCACATATAATGTTATACACATGAATGTACCATAATAAAAAAAAGAAAATTTACAAAATTTATGAATTAATTTTATTAGAATGTAAGCACCTGCCATTTAATAATGTTAAGGTTATTAACACGTTTTCCATCATTAAACAAGACATAATGAAATATATTACGTGACAATATAAATATTGATATGAATATGTTAACATTCATGCAACATATCATATAGGACAACTATACATACGATTTTTCAAGAATGCAAACAAGAAAAAAAAAGAGTGAAGAAAATGTGATATTACAATCCAATCAAAAAAAATTTCATAATATCAAATGTATCATTATGTAATTATTTTGCAAATCTATAATTATTTTTTGATAGTTTTTACTCAAAGTTAATTAAAATACATCGTCCTTGAATTGAGTTTTCTTTTTTGTGTACTCGTATGTGAGAAAGCATTTATTTAAGTTTTAATTTTTTTTTTAAAATAAAATTCTAATTATACGTTTTTTAAAAACATCTTTATCTTTTATATTTTATCCTCTTGTTGTTTTTTCTCTCATATTTTTTTGTGTGTTTCAAATTAATCACATATTCATATCATATTTCGAAGCGTGCAGTGTTTAATGCAACAGCTGCATTTTTTCTATGTATAGGTACATTTCATATACCTACATACACGTTTACACAATAATCAATAGAGATTATAGAATATACATTTTTAACCTACTCATTTCCAAAATTAACAAAAAAACATACAAGCAAACGAACAACAAAACCAAAAAAAAAGAAAATGAAAAAAAAGAAGAAAATGAAATGGGGGAAAAGGTTTTTTCTTTATACTTTTATAAATTATTTAAAAATTCTGTAAAGCTTTTCATATGTACATAACACAGTAAACCGTAAAAAAAAGATGATTCCAGCTCCATCACCATACAGTTCCCACATAATCAGCAGCTCCATAATAGCTCCATCACGATGAATGACTTTATCGTTTCATACAATAATATCTTAACTTCAGTTGAAATCTGTAGTTGCCTTCGTTCAGTTCTTTAATTTATATTGTGTATTGCATTGTGTGTTTTTGTATATTTTAGATCGTTTAAGATATTCGTCGTGTCGTGTGAATGCTTATCAATAATGATAATGTAATCGTAATATTCGTAATATTCGCTTTATCGTAAAATTGTGAATAATTAGATTTTCTTGTTGCATTTGCATTGTCTATAGTTGTATTCAAAATTTCGTATTGTCATTCCAATGCAGTTTACATCTACTACAGTGTTATCAAACGTATTAACAAGGAAAAAAAAAACACAAATAAAAAATCATATAATAAATGAAAAAAAAATCTGAAAACTGAAAACTCGTCATCAATTTGCATCAAATAACGGAGTCAGTTTTTATTGCCTTTGATATTGCTACCGTTTTTTTTTTCTTTTTTTGTACATATGTGAATTCGGACTCGAAACGGAAGCTTCCTTTTCCGTGTTTACGTACATTCATACACAATACTGCAGCATATACGAGTTTTAAAGTACATATGCATATATAGAATGAGAATAGGCGATTGTAGGTGAATACAGGCAAAGTACACATAAAAAAGGTTTCAAGTACGCCATTATTTGATTTCATCTGTTTTCATTTTTTTTTTTTTATATTTTTGTCGTTTTTGGTTTTTTTATTTTTATATTCTTTTTCTCTTTTCCTTTTGTTATTTTTGTTATATTTGTTCTCATTTTATTTTTGTCTATCTATATTTTTACGCGACCATATTAGAGAAAAAGGGTAAAATTACGATAGTTTCTTTTGCCATTGTTTCATTTTCTATGTATGTACTTTATGTTGTTTTGTTTTTCATCTGTACATACTCATTTTTTTTATATTTTATTTGATTTCCTTAATGTGTATTTTGTTTGATAAAAGCGAAAAATGTTGTTGCATCCCTCCATATATCTCGATTCTCGATATTTATATATTTTAGTGTTATTTTGTTTTCTTATATTGCGGTTATATCGTTATCGTCATTCTCGTTCGTCATCATTATCAATTTTGTTTTTTTTTTATATCGGTTTTTTGTATGTCCCGTCATCATTAGAACAAGATAACATGTGAACAGATAATTCTTAGTGGGGTAGTAGGATTTTTTTTTGTGATATGCAAAATTGTTTGTTTATTTTTTGTGTTTTTTAATTCAGTTGAATATTTTTTTATTATTATTTTGCATCATTTTATTTGACAGTTAAAAAATTAATCACAAAGGATTATTACAAGTATTTATTTATTTATTTGATTTTGTTAACCGATATTGTTGACTTTTGTTGTTGTTGTTATTTTGTTTTGCTATCTAAGCGTACATATTCGATGTCTAATCATGTGACTTAACATACTTACTTATTTAAATCCTTCTGAATTTTAAGAAAAAATAAAATAAAATAAAATTTTGTTTGTTTTTTAACTTTACAGTGAAAGTGATTTTTTTGATTTGATTTTTACTCTTTTTTTTCTATCATCAGTTGAAAATGTGCTAAAATAAAACAACGCGTATAAATAAAAAAAATAAAAAAAAATGACCATGCATGTAATTTACAGGAAAATACATTGATTTAAGTTTATGTGAATATTATTACGATTTTCCAAATGATTTCATTATCATCATCAATTCATGTCAATATATTATTGATAAATTCAGTGTGAAATTCATACATGCATACATATACGTATACCAGGTACTACAATAACAAAACGTAAACGATATTTTGTTTAGTATACAAAAGTTTATTTCATTTTATTATTAAATTGGAGTGTAACATCAATTGATTGAATAAATAAAACAGTTTTGTTTTTTTTTCTATATGTGCTTGCTGTTTATCTACATAAATTTTCATATGCATATAAAATATGTAACATGTAAAATTGTAGATTTTTTAAAGGCTTTTTTAGTACATACATACACGTATAAATATTACATCAAAAGTATTTGTACGCGTTATATGTATGTAAAATATGAGATGTAAGAAAAAAACAAGAAGAAAATGTGTTTTCTTTAATACTATATAAATGAGGGCAAAACTTTTAAGTTTTAAGTACTTTTCATTTTCCAACCACGCAATGTAATGAGAGGAATAACCAACAATAAAATGACAAAAAAAAAAAAAAGAAAAAACTTTTGGTGATTTGTTATCACATATATAGGCACTGTCATATAAGTACATATGTGTGCACATACATATATGTATTTTGAACTTTATCGTGTACAAGAAAAAAAAAGTTCGAATTTATAAGAAAAATCTACTTATATAATCATTGAAAGTTAAAGGTGATAAAAGATGATGGTAATGGCAATAACAATGTTCATCATTATGTATCATTATTGGTGTGATGATGATCGTGGCATGATGATAGTGGTATTTTATTTTCTATAGTTTACACATTGGTACCATTCGTTAAAAGTAATGAAAATACCTTTGAAATTTTTGTCACTAATAAACAAAAATATAATGCACATGAGATTGACACAAAATTTTCATTATTATTCTAGGCTCTTGGAAAAAACAAATTCAAACGAGGCAAATTTTAAAGCTCTGTAACGATTTTGTATAAAAAAAAGTTTTTTTCTTTGCTTTGTATGTATAGGCATAAATTTGGAAGGATTTATAGGTTAATAACAAAACAATTTCTTTCGTTTTGTTGTTCCTTTTGTTATTTAACACAAAATAAATTTCACTTTTTTTTTCTTCTTTTTTTTAAAAGAAAGGTGTGTTATGTGTGTTAAGAGCAAATGAGTGGTACTATGTATTATCTAACATTTATAGTAAACGTCTGTAACAAAAAAAGGAAGGAAATGAGGGGAGTAACAAATGCGTGCAATCAAAAGAAAAAACAAAAAAAAAAAAGAAAAACGTCCAATTCAAGTGTCAATCTTATACGCAGATGGTTTGATTCTCAAATTTCACTTTAGATTTTATTTTTTATTTTTGTTTTTTTTTTTTATTAAATACAAAATAAAATCTGATAAAAGCACAAAAGTTTATTATGCGTGCGTGATTCTTTTTTCTTTCTTTCTTTTTTCTCATACAAATTTTTTTTTATATTTTAATGTTGACATTAGAAAAAAAATTACAATTTACGTGTGTACACTGTACATGCATTAAAAATGCTCACACTTTTTATATTACATAACAAACACATGAAAAAGAAAACAATAAAATAAATTCCGTTATCCTGATTTTTTATTTCATCTTTAAGGAAGTAAATTGATGGTATGTTTTCTGTATGTAAAAAGAAAGAAAGAAATTTCTTTTGCAAGAGATGAAGTAAAATATAGAAAATTGTGATACTGTAAAAAAATGATAACCTACATATATGAACTTCTACTCGTATGTGTGTATAAGTTTCTTACATATACACGCATTCTTGTAATAAAATATCCTTAAAAGTCTGGGAATCATGATATACTGTATATATGAAATAGAACAAGGCAAGGATTAAGTGTATAATATTTAACACCATTAATCATGATATTTAAGAATCTTTCAAAAGAAACATAAAGTATTGGTGTTGTATGTATGGTGTATGAAATGATATTATATATTTTAAAAATATATCTAATAAAGTTATGTATTTAATATACATATGCATGTATGTACGCGTTTTACGCTATACTCAGCATTTGTTTGTTAATTAAATTTTATGAAATCTTTCTATTTAATGCGTTTACAATGCAATAATAAAGGATTGTAAATTATTTTGCATATTAAAATGAATATTAAATAAATAACTGTGTTAATTTATAAAATTTTCTGTGCATGTACGGGGGGAGCCGGCCCATTAATAACTGAACAAAGCAATAAAAGTTCCCTAAAGATATATTAAAATTTACTTAGAACCAAAATAGTCAAAATAAATTTCCGTAAAGTAAGGTATAATACAAAATTGAGTAACCAAATGAGTTCATCCAAAATACATGTACATATGTATGTAAACAGTCGAGTTCAGTTTCGTCAATTTTGAAATGTAATTTCAATTGCATCATTGCCTATTTGATGCGATACTCAGCGTACTATGTATGATCTTAAGCTGGATAAGATTTTCTATAAAATAATCTGCTTACAGTAAATACGTACGTAAAATAAACTTTTCAGTTGTTACTTTAGAAATTCACTGAATTTAATAGATTGACTGATATTACGTGATGCTAACTTTTCATTATGATCAATATATTCGTAAAGTTTTCTTACTCTACTTTACGGAAATTTATTTTCCATTTTGGCTAGTCTGCGAATCTCTAACATACACATCAATTTAAATGTTAATACAATACGTATTCGTTGTACATTTTTGTTGAATTGTGTGCATTGCGGTAGTGGTTCATGAATGGTTTGTTCATTTCAAATTGTGGTTATGCTGCTTTTGTCATTAAAAAAAAATTTAATTTTGTAATTTAAGAATGAACAGTTGATTTAACTTTTTGTTCTTTGTTTATTTTTGCTTTTGTTTTCGATAATTTTCAAAATTCGAAAGAAAAATACATTTTCACCAATTAAAAGCGTTTCTATTGGTATAAATACGTGCTTATTTAAGGTAAATTATTTCAGATTTGTCCTAATTGTACTATTTGCACTTTGATTTTATTTGAAAATTTTTATCAAAAACACATCTAAACATGAAAGCTATTATCTAAATGTCCTTCTACAAATGTCAGAATTTCGTTTTTTTTTTTCACATAATCCATTATACATTTATGCGGAGAAAATATTTAATTTTTATTTTTACCTATATTAGAAGCTTAAATTACACTTGTTAGTGTTATACATATTAAATTATAATGTAGCTGACAGTAACAACATATAAAAATAATTAATGAATATTCGACGTGTTATATATACGTACCAACAGAAGAAAATTTAATGTTTTGGAAATTATTAGACTAACACATACAGTCACTTTGACTGCATTATACACACAGAAATGTATGTGTAAATTTGTGAATAGAAATTACTAATGTTCCTTTCAAAGAATATAAAAAAAAACAAAATCCCAACTTGATGAATACAGTCTGAGTGATTGGCTGGACTGAAATGTACTTAAGTTGGTTCGGTATTTAAGAATATAATCCGATTTTTGTCACAAATGAAATTGGGTGTGTGTACTTTCATAAAATAAATCCATTTACATGAAAAGCCAAAAAAAAAAAAGACAAAAAAACGGAGTAGAAAGAAAAGAAAGGGAAAATTAATTTGGAATAAAAATAAATAAATAAATTAAAATAACAGACAGTAAACTGAAAACAAAAAATATTGAATAATTTTTTTTTTGCTAGTAACGACAGATGTGTCATGAATTAAAAGTTAAGGATTAAAGTATGTATTCAGAATAAATTGTGTGCGGTTTCATTTATGTACTACATGCATATCTTTTACTTCGCATTATGCATCAAAGTGTATGTGTATATGTACTTATTTAATTAAGGTACATTCAAGAATTTCATTTATTTAAAATGAATGTTATATTCTTGTATATGAAAGTTTTGCATTCACATCTACTATGTAGTAATTTTGCTGATTCATTATAATATGGTTTGAATAAAATGCATTTAAAGTTCAAATAATACTGCATATTTAATCAAGCAACACAAAACCATTGTAAAGAATGTGAAGGTAACTTTATTATAACATCCTTAAGATATTATAATATCGTATTCTAAAGTTACTTTCTTAATTATGTACATATTATAAATTAAATATTAAAATGGTACTGCACTCAGTATAGTCTGGTCCTATACTTTTCATATTTCATTATGACTATACAAAAAATATTTATATATTTTATACAAAATGAGAAAAACTTTATTAATTCAATTATAAAATTCAAGATTATTGACGTGTTATCGACATATATACAAGCATACGGATACATGTATGCACATTTTATACATCTATTTATTTGATAAATATGAAAATTTATTATATCTTCGTATGAATGTTTTTTGTTTTTAGGGTAGATTTTAAAAAAGTGGTCTGGTTTAATTTGTGCATTTTATTTTTATTTTATTTTTAAAGAAAAACTAAATTAAACTATGGTTTTGGTTTTTGAATGGTTAAATAATATTTTTTCTTTGTTAAAATGGAAAATTAAAACTATACCATTTTTTATGACTCCGAGGTGAACGTAGAAAAACTAAAAAAGAGAATCCAATTACAAAGGACATTTTGAAACAAAAAAAAAAACAAAGTCAAATAATAAAAAGCAGATATTTCATTAATGTTTTCATTTTTTTTTTTTTTTTTTTTGTTTTTGGGTTTTTTTATTTTTAATTTTATTTTGACCTTATAGCGATTCTGCATTGCATCATGGAATAAAATTGACAATAAATTATAAATGATCAACCATCTGAATTTGTATTGTCAGCCAATGCAATTGTGTAATTTAGTCAAGTTTAGTATCCATGAATAAAAATGACTTTTTTATTTCATTTCTTTTTTTTTTTTTGTTCGCTTATTTGATAGTTCACCTTTTATTTCTTTGGATAAAATAAAAATAAAATACAATTATGCATATTTTGAATTTTTAACTAAAAGGTATTCAAAAATGAAATAAAAAAAAAAAAAACAAAATATAAAAAACAAAATGAAAATTCGAAGTCTTTTCAACAATATAAACAGCAAAAAACTATTTTTTATTTTATCTTAATTCGCCCATTCTTCTATCAATTGAAATATTTTTAAACTGAAAGACGAAAAAAATAAAATGTTTAGTTCCTGTTAGTATAACTAAATTTAGCGTAACGTGGTTTCGATATAACGCAGTGTACAAATTATTCAACATCTTGTTTTTTAATGTATGCTCCTATGAAGTGATTACCGTGTTGTTCGAAATTTCATTTCATATTAAAAAAAAAAAATATGATGCAAGTTTCAATAAATTTTAGAAGAAATAATTTTAAAAAAAATTAAGTGAAATATTTATTACCCTAAAAACCCACAATGCGAGGAACCCTATTATTGTTTGATTATATTGCATTAAAAAATATTATTTCTATTACCGAAAATTTTTTCTGAAACTTGAATAATTTGAAAAAAAAAATGAAGAAAAAAAATCCATTAGTCCGCCAACCGCCTATGAAAATAAATTCCAACAATAGCAACCGTCCGTACAATAGCACCCGTCTCCCACAACGTTTGAAACCCAAATGATTTGAAAAATCATTATAAACCAGTATTTATATTTTTTCTGAAACTTGAATCATTTGAAAAAAAGAAAAAGAAAAAGAATCCCTCTCCCTCAACGTTCGAAAGGCCAATGATTTGAAAAATCATTATAAACTAGTATTTATATTACTGGCCAGTGGGTTGGACTACTGGCTACTTTTATGTACTTGTGCTATATACTATATGTCCTATGTCGTATCCAATTACTAAAAATATGTGCGAATGCCAAGCAGAATAGAATTTGAAAAATCATTATAAACCAGTATTTATATTACTGGCCATTGGTTCGGACAACTGACTAATGTTATATACTTGTCCTATGTCTTATCCTACATATTACTAAAAGTATGTGCGAAGGTCAAACAGAATAGAACCTGATTTTCGCTAGCAGTAGTCAAAGTTGAGTTGAATAATCTGGCTGAGTATGATTTATGTATTGTAAGACAAAAATTTGCTGTTCCGCCACTGGTTCGTGTTTACTTGCATATTCAAATAAATTTTCTAAATTGTTTTTTATGCATTTTCAAAATCAAAAGAAAAAAAATTTATTGTTTTAATCAAAATACAACAGACAAACAAAATGTTTGTATTTCTTTTCTATTTCTTTTGAAAAATTAATTTGTATTAGATTTGGAAAGCTTTTTTGAATTGCATCCACGCACATAAAATTAATATAAAAGAAAAACTGACCAAAAAAAAATTGAAAACAATTTTCAGCATGCTCACGTAATCTACACCTACAAAAACAAACAAACATATGTATGTTGTATATGTTTATGGAAGGATCTATTCAAAAAATTGAAGCTTTAATCGAATAAAAATGATTTTAATACCCATCCTGTTTATCTCAATCACAAAATTTTATTTGTTTTTATATTTTTGCATTTGTTATAGATATTTGCGTTGCAAATTTTATCATACACACGAAGTTCATATGTGTGTGTTACATAAAATTTGTCTGAATGGTACTATATAGTTGACTGGGTTCAAATTGAAAGTCCTGGATATCTCTATATATAAAATATTATATGTAAATGTCTGAATGAACGCCTCTAAATGTGAATTTTTTTTAAATGTATAATTTTGAAACGAATATAAAATTTTTAAAAATATTCGTTTGTATATCCTATATTTTAAATTGTAAATGTACGTATGTATATTGTATATATTTAGATTTTACATTGAATTTATGAATAATATACAAAAATATCGCATATAGGTACTTAGGTAATATTATACGTATGTATACATGTGTTGCTATTGCGAATTGCATTTAAATCAACATAACAACAACCAACAATTAGGGTGGAGAATGCCCCAATCCTTTTTATTTTTTGTATTTTATTTTTGTGTAGATGTTGTTGGTCATCATCATCATCATATCATGGTTATATCATACTCAATATTCAGGAAATGGGTTTATATAAAAGTTGGACTAGACAGATGTACAAAAGAAAACATCAGGCTGGCAAACATTTTTATTTATATGTGCAAAAATTGTATACATTTCATTTTATATGTATGTTAGTTAGTAGTATATTGAGTCAGTACGATTTAATATATTTTATGAATTTTATAACTTTTCAATATAAAATCACATGTATGTGTATGTACATTTGTACAGATGTGTAATTCCTGTAACTCTTATGAGTGCACATAAATAATAATATACATATGTAGAATATATTATCATAAATGCAGAATTCATGTTAATGAATTTCAAATTGGCAAACTGTTAAAAACTGAATGTTTGATGATGAAACCTCTTTTTATTTCATATCATACACTGACTGACTGAATGATTTGACTGACTATATTCACGATATCCCCATTCCCCAGTCCTTATACATTTCTATCATCATATTTGTAATAATTACAATAATCAAAAAGTGAAATATATACGACATAACGACAATTTTTCATTATGCATGGTTTACAGAATACACATCCATATGTATGTTATGCGGAATATATATACCCCGTGAATATATGTACATATACATGAATGTTAAATTAAAAGTTTGATTATAATCAAAGTGGACATAGTCATCCGCTTCTGTCATGGTAATTTTGTATTATATATGTACATGTATGCTATCGACAATTTTCACCAGGTGTTTTTATAATTACAAATTTCTCTTTTTTTTCTGTTTTTTTTTTTTTTTTAAATCCCACATATAACATTGTAATTATTGTACGTATATAATTAGTTGTGTTTTTCCTTAATTTTATAATATCAAAGTGAAATGCAAATTTCATTAATAGAATATCTTAATTAACATCATATTTCGTATTTTTATCGTGATTATAAACGATTTACAAGTTTAAATATTTGTAACGTATTAAAATTCAATTTCAGTTAAAATTTAAAATTTAAAAAAAAAAAAGGATACGGAAAAGTTTTCAATACATTTGTAAGAAAAATTCAAAGATTTATCAAAAGAAAAAATTTTTTGTATTATTTTATTAAAACATTTACTGATATGAGAAAATCTCTTTAATAAAATTTTAATGATTGAAAATTCAATTAGACACATTATTTATGAAGTCAATCAATTATATAAATTCAAAGAAAAGCAAATTATAATGATGGTGATAATAATAGGTGCTTGTATACCTATTTATATTTGCTTTCATTTTCATTTTAATTGAATAATGTCCTCCTACATAATGGAATATGTGATATAATCAAAAATATATCATATGTGATTATTCATAGGTATATGAGTATATACATGAAAATTTGATTTAAATTCATATACTCATGTTTTATAACAATATTATAACGTATAGCTACATATACATATGTACATATATTGATTACATAATGATTAATTATTTATGTAAATGTAAAACCATATACTACACATTTCTTTCGTTTTTATTAATTACATATGACATATGCTAATTTCAATTTGAATCTACAAATATGATGGGTACAAATCAAAATGGTACGCATATTTTTCTTTCTTTTTTTTTTATTACATATTTTGAAAATTGAAAGTAATTTCGAAATATTGTGGTTTTTGTTTTATTTTCATGTAATTTTTTTAAAAGTCTTTTTCATCTAGTTTATGATTAATTACATTATGTTGTACGTACACATAAGAGAATGAGATATATTATTTATCGTTGGCTTTATAACAAATATTCATTTATACATTTTTTTATGTAGGAAATATTTTCATGTGTATATACATAATTATGTGAAAATGTGACGAGATTTTCATGATTTTAATATTAAACTTATCTAAAATTATTTTCTTTTACCTTATTTAGAAAAAATAAAAAAAAAAAACATAGAAATAAAAATGTACTTTTAAATTTAAGTACGTGATTTTTAAAAAAATAAAAGCCTACAAAATTTTCTGGATATCGATAAATATACATATGATATACATAGCTACTTCGGATTGACTAAAATTACTAATTACTTAATTAGGACATTGATAGTAAACCTATTATTCTCAGGTCATCGAATTTTTTTTCATCTCTCTACACTTAATTATACAGGATAAAAGAAATTAAAAAAAAATAAAAAACTTGAAAAGAAAATAACTTGTCTATATACATATACGTGTCTCTTCAATATCGTATGAAATTCGAGAAGTACATACGTTCGATAAAAGTCAGAAAAATACGATATATCAAGTTGTATGAATTAATTTTTTGTGTAAGCTAAAAAAATGTTAATTAAATTGTGGCTTATTCATCAGAAAGGATCACCTTTCTTGATTTAGGACAGTCAAATACAGATACAAAATTATTGTGTAATTCATTCGAAATAAACTAAAATGTCCTTTCACTAAATCATTATAGTTGACATCTAATTTTACTCATATTAAATGAAATTATACTGTAGTTTGACTAGAATTACCCGAGGTTAATTTGCGTGTTAGATGAACAGATTTCATTTCATATTTATGGATATGAGTACTATGTGAACTGTAACTGACCTGATCTGATTTGATGTAGTCACTCCCACATGCACATATAATGTTATACACATGAATGTACCATAATAAAAAAAAGAAAATTTACAAAATTTATGAATTAATTTTATTAGAATGTAAGCACCTGCCATTTAATAATGTTAAGGTTATTAACACGTTTTCCATCATTAAACAAGACATAATGAAATATATTACGTGACAATATAAATATTGATATGAATATGTTAACATTCATGCAACATATCATATAGGACAACTATACATACGATTTTTCAAGAATGCAAACAAGAAAAAAAAAGAGTGAAGAAAATGTGATATTACAATCCAATCAAAAAAAATTTCATAATATCAAATGTATCATTATGTAATTATTTTGCAAATCTATAATTATTTTTTGATAGTTTTTACTCAAAGTTAATTAAAATACATCGTCCTTGAATTGAGTTTTCTTTTTTGTGTACTCGTATGTGAGAAAGCATTTATTTAAGTTTTAATTTTTTTTTTAAAATAAAATTCTAATTATACGTTTTTTAAAAACATCTTTATCTTTTATATTTTATCCTCTTGTTGTTTTTTCTCTCATATTTTTTTGTGTGTTTCAAATTAATCACATATTCATATCATATTTCGAAGCGTGCAGTGTTTAATGCAACAGCTGCATTTTTTCTATGTATAGGTACATTTCATATACCTACATACACGTTTACACAATAATCAATAGAGATTATAGAATATACATTTTTAACCTACTCATTTCCAAAATTAACAAAAAAACATACAAGCAAACGAACAACAAAACCAAAAAAAAAGAAAATGAAAAAAAAGAAGAAAATGAAATGGGGGAAAAGGTTTTTTCTTTATACTTTTATAAATTATTTAAAAATTCTGTAAAGCTTTTCATATGTACATAACACAGTAAACCGTAAAAAAAAGATGATTCCAGCTCCATCACCATACAGTTCCCACATAATCAGCAGCTCCATAATAGCTCCATCACGATGAATGACTTTATCGTTTCATACAATAATATCTTAACTTCAGTTGAAATCTGTAGTTGCCTTCGTTCAGTTCTTTAATTTATATTGTGTATTGCATTGTGTGTTTTTGTATATTTTAGATCGTTTAAGATATTCGTCGTGTCGTGTGAATGCTTATCAATAATGATAATGTAATCGTAATATTCGTAATATTCGCTTTATCGTAAAATTGTGAATAATTAGATTTTCTTGTTGCATTTGCATTGTCTATAGTTGTATTCAAAATTTCGTATTGTCATTCCAATGCAGTTTACATCTACTACAGTGTTATCAAACGTATTAACAAGGAAAAAAAAAACACAAATAAAAAATCATATAATAAATGAAAAAAAAATCTGAAAACTGAAAACTCGTCATCAATTTGCATCAAATAACGGAGTCAGTTTTTATTGCCTTTGATATTGCTACCGTTTTTTTTTTCTTTTTTTGTACATATGTGAATTCGGACTCGAAACGGAAGCTTCCTTTTCCGTGTTTACGTACATTCATACACAATACTGCAGCATATACGAGTTTTAAAGTACATATGCATATATAGAATGAGAATAGGCGATTGTAGGTGAATACAGGCAAAGTACACATAAAAAAGGTTTCAAGTACGCCATTATTTGATTTCATCTGTTTTCATTTTTTTTTTTTTATATTTTTGTCGTTTTTGGTTTTTTTATTTTTATATTCTTTTTCTCTTTTCCTTTTGTTATTTTTGTTATATTTGTTCTCATTTTATTTTTGTCTATCTATATTTTTACGCGACCATATTAGAGAAAAAGGGTAAAATTACGATAGTTTCTTTTGCCATTGTTTCATTTTCTATGTATGTACTTTATGTTGTTTTGTTTTTCATCTGTACATACTCATTTTTTTTATATTTTATTTGATTTCCTTAATGTGTATTTTGTTTGATAAAAGCGAAAAATGTTGTTGCATCCCTCCATATATCTCGATTCTCGATATTTATATATTTTAGTGTTATTTTGTTTTCTTATATTGCGGTTATATCGTTATCGTCATTCTCGTTCGTCATCATTATCAATTTTGTTTTTTTTTTTATATCGGTTTTTTGTATGTCCCGTCATCATTAGAACAAGATAACATGTGAACAGATAATTCTTAGTGGGGTAGTAGGATTTTTTTTTGTGATATGCAAAATTGTTTGTTTATTTTTTGTGTTTTTTAATTCAGTTGAATATTTTTTTATTATTATTTTGCATCATTTTATTTGACAGTTAAAAAATTAATCACAAAGGATTATTACAAGTATTTATTTATTTATTTGATTTTGTTAACCGATATTGTTGACTTTTGTTGTTGTTGTTATTTTGTTTTGCTATCTAAGCGTACATATTCGATGTCTAATCATGTGACTTAACATACTTACTTATTTAAATCCTTCTGAATTTTAAGAAAAAATAAAATAAAATAAAATTTTGTTTGTTTTTTAACTTTACAGTGAAAGTGATTTTTTTGATTTGATTTTTACTCTTTTTTTTCTATCATCAGTTGAAAATGTGCTAAAATAAAACAACGCGTATAAATAAAAAAAATAAAAAAAAATGACCATGCATGTAATTTACAGGAAAATACATTGATTTAAGTTTATGTGAATATTATTACGATTTTCCAAATGATTTCATTATCATCATCAATTCATGTCAATATATTATTGATAAATTCAGTGTGAAATTCATACATGCATACATATACGTATACCAGGTACTACAATAACAAAACGTAAACGATATTTTGTTTAGTATACAAAAGTTTATTTCATTTTATTATTAAATTTGAGTGTAACATCAATTGATTGAATAAATAAAACAGTTTTGTTTTTTTTTCTATATGTGCTTGCTGTTTATCTACATAAATTTTCATATGCATATAAAATATGTAACATGTAAAATTGTAGATTTTTTAAAGGCTTTTTTAGTACATACATACACGTATAAATATTACATCAAAAGTATTTGTACGCGTTATATGTATGTAAAATATGAGATGTAAGAAAAAAACAAGAAGAAAATGTGTTTTCTTTAATACTATATAAATGAGGGCAAAACTTTTAAGTTTTAAGTACTTTTCATTTTCCAACCACGCAATGTAATGAGAGGAATAACCAACAATAAAATGACAAAAAATATTTTTTTTTTTGTTCGCTTATTTGATAGTTCACCTTTTATTTCTTTGGATAAAATAAAAATAAAATACAATTATGCATATTTTGAATTTTTAACTAAAAGGTATTCAAAAATGAAATAAAAAAAAAAAAAAACAAAATATAAAAAACAAAATGAAAATTCGAAGTCTTTTCAACAATATAAACAGCAAAAAACTATTTTTTATTTTATCTTAATTCGCCCATTCTTCTATCAATTGAAATATTTTTAAACTGAAAGACGAAAAAAATAAAATGTTTAGTTCCTGTTAGTATAACTAAATTTAGTGTAACGTGGTTTCGATATAACGCAGTGTACAAATTATTCAACATCTTGTTTATTAATGTATGCTCCTATGAAGCGATTACTGTGTTGTTCGAAATTTTATTTCATATTAAAAAAAAAATAAAATATGATGCAAGTTTCAATAAATTTTAGAAGAAATAATTAAAAAAAAAATTAAGTGAAATATTTATTACCCTAAAAACCCACAATGCGAGGAACCCTATTATTGTTTGATTATATTGCATTAAAAAATATTATTTCTATTACCGAAAATTTTTTCTGAAACTTGAATAATTTGAAAAAAAAATGAAGAAAAAAAATCCATTAGTCCGCCAACCGCCTATGAAACTAAATTCCAACAATAGCAACCGTCCGTACAATAGCACCCGTCTCCTACAACGTTTGAAAACCAAATGATTTGAAAAATCATTATAAACCAGTATTTATATTTTTTCTGAAACTTGAATCATTTGAAAAAAAAAGAGAAAAAGAATCCATTAGTCCACCAACCTTCTAGAAAAATAAAGTCCAACAATAGCAACCGTCTGTACAATAGCAACCCTCTCCCATAACGTTCGAAAGGCCAATGATTTGAAAAATCATTATAAACTAGTATTTATATTACTGGCCAGTGGGTTGGACTACTGGCTACTTTTATGTACTTGTGCTATACACTATGTCCTATGTCGTATCCAATTACTAAAAATATGTGCGAAGGTCAAACAGAATAGAACCTGATTTTCGCTAGCAGTAGTCAAAGTTGAGTTGAATAATCTGGCTGAGTATGATTTATGTATTGTAAGACAAAAATTTGCTGTTCCGCCACTGGTTCGTGTTTACTTGCATATTCAAATAAATTTTCTAAATTGTTTTTTATGCATTTTCAAAATCAAAAGAAAAAAAATTTATTGTTTTAATCAAAATACAACAGACAAACAAAATGTTTGTATTTCTTTTCTATTTCTTTTGAAAAATTAATTTGTATTAGATTTGGAAAGCTTTTTTGAATTGCATCCACGCACATAAAATTAATATAAAAGAAAAACTGACCAAAAAAAAAAAATTAAAAACAATTTTCAGCATGCTTAATCTACACCTACAAAAACAAACAAACATATGTATGTTGTATATGTTTATGGAAGGATCTATTCAAAAAATTGAAGCTTTAATCGAATAAAAATGATTTTAATACCCATCCTGTTTATTTCAATCACAAAATTTTATTTGTTTTTATATTTTTGCATTTGTTATAGATATTTGCGTTGCAAATTTTATCATACACACGAAGTTCATATGTGTGTGTTACATAAAATTTGTCTGAATGGTACTATATAGTTGACTGGGTTCAAATTGAAAGTCCTGGATATCTCTATATATAAAATATTATATGTAAATGTCTGAATGAACGCCTCTAAATGTGAATTTTTTTTAAATGTATAATTTTGAAACGAATATAAAATTTTTAAAAATATTCGTTTGTATATCCTATATTTTAAATTGTAAATGTACGTATGTATATTGTATATATTTAGATTTTACATTGAATCTATGAATAATATACAAAAATATCGCATATAGGTACTTAGGTAATATTATACATATGTATACATGTGTTGCTATTGCGAATTGCATTTAAACAATTTGTTTATGTCAACAAATTTATTGAATTTTTGTTTTGTGTTATTCAAATATCAATTGATTTAAATGAAAAAAAAAAGCAAACATATATAGTTTTTGTTACTGTTGCTGTGTCATATTGAAAATGAAAACAAATTTAAATTGAATTTTTATGATTTGCTTTGATTTTCAATTAATTAAATAAAGTGTTATGAAAAAAATAAAAGAATTTCTATAATTTAAAATCTATTATATGTTTGAGATTGAACTGTGCAATATGAACCGTTTATTTTGAAGAAAATATTCTAGATTAGAAATTTTCTAAAAATTTAATTTTTTATAAAACTGAAAATCCAAGGGAAATTTATTTAAAAAAAAAACCCGAAAGTAGAAAATATAATAACAAAGTATGTGATCGAGCATTTGTTGGAAAATAAAAAAACGGAAACCTTAAAAAATGTTATTATAATATCGCTTTTAACATAAATGGTTCGCATTATACTAAATTTGAGAACAGAAAGTATTAACAAAATATTATCCCAATTTTTATCTTCATCATCCACGGTGCAACATTTATTCAAATAAAAACAAATTTTTAACGACAATTAATTTTGAATTTTTTTTTTATCAATCATTTCAGTCTTTTTTATTTTTTCTCAATGATTTTTGAAAAAGTTTTGTCAAATGTTTGTTTTATTAGTATGAAATTTCATTATAGTATGCACATAGATATTTGAGTTTATTGCTATTGCTTTACATGATATGGTAATACAATATTAAAGTGGGTGGGTGGGTGTATGGTATGTTAAAACTTATAACGATTTGGACGATTGTAATGATGATGTTGGTATTATAACGGTGATGTTATGAAAATGTGATGAAAAATGTTATTCATACACGATTTTCATGCTTACTATTCAGTAAGTCATCCTTTCATCGTAGCAGACTTTGTGATATTTTTATACTATACTCAAGAGAAAACATCATGAAAATTTATTTTATTTTTGTCCTTTGATTTTTTTCTTTATCAAAATAAAAATAAATAAATAAATAGAAACTGAATCTTAATCAATTTTCCCATTTATTAGAAAGATCTTGTGATCTTGTAAATTTTTTGTGTTTCATTCAGTGAATATTTTGTAAGCTAATATACTCTATAATAATAAAATAATATTATACTAATAATAATATATTATATATATTATATTACTCTAATAATATAAGAAATTGATAATAAAAAATTTAAATTGGTCAATCCTTTTTTCTGTAACACCTTAGGTCATATGTGAATGAGTACATCAGAATGTCTAATGGCAAAAAGTTCAAGTAAATAATTTAATTTACCAAATTTTAAATATGCATCAAACTTCTTATGGCCCTTCAAATTGAATACACCAACTGGCGGATGGCGTAAAACGGACAGAGATTTTGTTGAAGGTGGTGATTTTAAAACAATTTTAAATGCCGCGGCGATATGTACATATAATTTTCATCCTTCCATTCAAATTTCCATCCAATGCAACGCGTTCATTGAAGGATCGATGTTAGTAATTTTATTTTATTTTTAGTTAATTTTCTTAATTGATAATATTATAATTTTTTTTATATTTTAGAATGGCAAAGGTGATAAAAAACAAGTTGAAGCTAAAAAGCTTCCACCAGTGTCGGAATCAAAATTAAAGGTGCAAAAGAAGAGTTTATGTGCATGTTCAATTTATAATTAAAAGGGAATTAAAGAAAAGAACAACTATTGCTTCAAGAAAACGTGAAAATATTTTACGTGCAGAAAAGTATGCCCATGAGTATGCTAAGGCTGAAAGTAGAGAAATCAAGCTGAAGAAGAATATCCAAAAAGAAGGGTCATTATTATGTATCAGGTGAACCGGAATTGGTATTCGTCATCCGAATTAAAGGGTAATACAAAATTCAATATCTCTAATTTGTTGAATAATTGTTAATTTTCGTTTTTAGTCTTCTTCATTAGTATCAACACGGTTACCCCAAATATACGTGAAGTACTTCAATTATTCCGTTTACGTCAAATTAATAATGGTGTTTCCATCAAATTGAACAAAGCAACCATTAATATGCTCCGTATTTGTGAACCTTATGTTTCATGGGGTTATCTAAATTTAAAATTTGTTCGTGAGCTTATATATAAACGTGGTTTTGTCAAACATCATAAACATTATGTACCAATCACCGATAATTTTGTGTTTGAACGTAAAATGAAAAAGTACAATTTGCAGTGTGCTGAGAATTTGGTTCAATTAATTTATACAGTTGGTCCAAATTTTAAATATGCATCAAACTTCTTATGGCCCTTCAAATTGAATACACCAACTGGCGGATGGCGTAAAACGGACAGAGATTTTGTTGAAGGTGGTGATTTTAAAACAATTTTAAATGCCGCGGCGATATGTACATATAATTTTCATCCTTCCATTCAAATTTCCATCCAATGCAACGCGTTCATTGAAGGATCGATGTTAGTAATTTTATTTTATTTTTAGTTAATTTTCTTAATTGATAATATTATAATTTTTTTTATATTTTAGAATGGCAAAGGTGATAAAAAACAAGTTGAAGCTAAAAAGCTTCCACCAGTGTCGGAATCAAAATTAAAGGTGCAAAAGAAGAGTTTATGTGCATGTTCAATTTATAATTAAAAGGGAATTAAAGAAAAGAACAACTATTGCTTCAAGAAAACGTGAAAATATTTTACGTGCAGAAAAGTATGCCCATGAGTATGCTAAGGCTGAAAGTAGAGAAATCAAGCTAAAGAAGAATATCCAAAAAGAAGGGTCATTATTATGTATCAGGTGAACCGGAATTGGTATTCGTCATCCGAATTAAAGGGTAATACAAAATTCAATATCTCTAATTTGTTGAATAATTGTTAATTTTCGTTTTTAGTCTTCTTCATTAGTATCAACACGGTTACCCCAAATATACGTGAAGTACTTCAATTATTCCGTTTACGTCAAATTAATAATGGTGTTTCCATCAAATTGAACAAAGCAACCATTAATATGCTCCGTATTTGTGAACCTTATGTTTCATGGGGTTATCTAAATTTAAAATTTGTTCGTGAGCTTATATATAAACGTGGTTTTGTCAAACATCATAAACATTATGTACCAATCACCGATAATTTTGTGTTTGAACGTAAAATGAAAAAGTACAATTTGCAGTGTGCTGAGAATTTGGTTCAATTAATTTATACAGTTGGTCCAAATTTTAAATATGCATCAAACTTCTTATGGCCCTTCAAATTGAATACACCAACTGGCGGATGGCGTAAAACGGACAAGGATTTTGTTGAAGGTGGTGATTTTAAAACAATTTTAAATGCCGCGGCGATATGTACATATAATTTTCATCCTTCCATTCAAATTTCCATCCAATGCAACGCGTTCATTGAAGGATCGATGTTAGTAATTTTATTTTATTTTTAGTTAATTTTCTTAATTGATAATATTATAATTTTTTTTATATTTTAGAATGGCAAAGGTGATAAAAAACAAGTTGAAGCTAAAAAGCTTCCACCAGTGTCGGAATCAAAATTAAAGGTGCAAAAGAAGAGTTTATGTGCATGTTCAATTTATAATTAAAAGGGAATTAAAGAAAAGAACAACTATTGCTTCAAGAAAACGTGAAAATATTTTACGTGCAGAAAAGTATGCCCATGAGTATGCTAAGGCTGAAAGTAGAGAAATCAAGCTAAAGAAGAATATCCAAAAAGAAGGGTCATTATTATGTATCAGGTGAACCGGAATTGGTATTCGTCATCCGAATTAAAGGGTAATACAAAATTCAATATCTCTAATTTGTTGAATAATTGTTAATTTTCGTTTTTAGTCTTCTTCATTAGTATCAACACGGTTACCCCAAATATACGTGAAGTACTTCAATTATTCCGTTTACGTCAAATTAATAATGGTGTTTCCATCAAATTGAACAAAGCAACCATTAATTTGCTCCGTATTTGTGAACCTTATGTTTCATGGGGTTATCTAAATTTAAAATTTGTTCGTGAGCTTATATATAAACGTGGTTTTGTCAAACATCATAAACATTATGTACCAATCACCGATAATTTTGTGTTTGAACGTAAAATGAAAAAGTACAATTTGCAGTGTGCTGAGAATTTGGTTCAATTAATTTATACAGTTGGTCCAAATTTTAAATATGCATCAAACTTCTTATGGCCCTTCAAATTGAATACACCAACTGGCGGATGGCGTAAAACGGACAAGGATTTTGTTGAAGGTGGTGATTTTAAAACAATTTTAAATGCCGCGGCGATATGTACATATAATTTTCATCCTTCCATTCAAATTTCCATCCAATGCAACGCGTTCATTGAAGGATCGATGTTAGTAATTTTATTTTATTTTTAGTTAATTTTCTTAATTGATAATATTATAATTTTTTTTATATTTTAGAATGGCAAAGGTGATAAAAAACAAGTTGAAGCTAAAAAGCTCAGTTTAGGCAATAAGTAACTAAACACAATGAGTGTATTTCTTTATTAATCATTAATAATTAAAATAAATTTATAAAATGATAATAACGATATAATATACCATAAAATGTAATCAAGAAATATCTTAAAGAAATTTTTGTTTTGTTGATCATACTATTATCTGTATCAATACATACACATATTTATTATTATAGAAATTATTTTTATCTAATTATCATAAATTTTATGTAATACCTTTGAAAATTATTGATAATATTAATAATGACGATAAGATGAATAGAAATTTGATATCAATGAATAAAGCTGAGATTTTATTTATAAAAAACAAAAGAACAATTTTTTTCTCATGCAAAAAATTATAAAAAAAGTAAAATAGTTTTTCCAAATATATGAAAATATAAATAATAAATTTAAAAAATGAAAACATTATAATCTGCGTCTTTTATGTAACACTGTGCAAATTGGAAAATATGTAAATTGAGTGACGAATTTTTCATTGTAATATAAAAAAAAACAAAGTAAAAACAAGAATTTCTTTTTATAGATTTTTTTTATTTTATTGTTTTAACTTTAGTATAGAAATTTCTTAAAACTACATAAGCTCCAAATTTATCAATAATAATATCAACGAGTATCTCAATATATTAATAGAAAAAATATTCGAATTCAAAATGATGAAGAAAATACTCGTTGTTTTAATTGTAATTACATAGGTATTTGTAATACGGTTACAACTATATGTATTAAGAAAAAATAAAAATAAATATTAAAATAAAATAATAATAAAATAATGGATAAATTTTTATTTAACTTTATTTGGATATTATTTAATATAAGTGTATACATATGTATTTAAAAAAGAAAAGTTTAAAAATATTTGAATAATAGAAGAGAAAAACACTCTAATTACTTGGTTTTTTAAAATTTAAATAAAAAATAAAATAAAAATAAAAATGTTGAATGCATTTTAAGATTAAGGCAAATGTAAGTGCTAATAAACATAACAATGTGTATTAGTATTTATTATTTGAGAAATATCCGTTTTTAGTATGTAATTACAATTAAAACAACGAGTATTTTCTTCATGCATTTGAATTTAAATCCATATTTATTATTTGATTTATTGACGTATATACAGTTGTAGTAATACTATTATTTATATTTTTATACATTGTTTCATCATCTAATAAAAATTTTATTTTACATCCTAAATTTAATTTACGTTCATTAAATATGTATGAATTTATAATTACAATAAAATGTTGATTTTTATTAATTAATTGAATTTCTAATAAAATTTTACTGTAAAATTTAAAAATGTTTTTGATTATACCTTCATTATATGATTCTATTCTTAATATTTCTATATCAATTTTCCATGTTGATGATTCATATTTATATTTATTTATAATTTTATCGTATTTCTTTTCGAATTGCCCTTTTTTAGGTCGTCGTCGTCGCCGTTCTCTTAATGGCTTTATTGATTTATTATTATCTTTTTGTGTTAATGATAGTAATGATGTACTAGGTGCTAAATTTATTTATTTTTTTTATTATTTAATGTAATAATGAGAAATTAAAAATACATATTTGTTTAAATAAATTTGAATAAAACTTATTAAGATTGCAATCGGCTTGCGCGTTCGGCTGTTAACCGAAAGGTCGATGGTTCGATCCCACCCAAGGGCGGCGACTTCATTTTTTTAATTTTTATTCCTTTTTTTATGTTTTTAAATTTAATTTGTTCCTATTCTATCCTTACGTATTCCAAATCAGTTGTATTCTACATAAGATAATGACCATAAAAAATAATAATAAAATAAGGGATAAATTTTTGTATTTCTTTTCGAATTGACCTTTTTTAGGTCGTCGTCGTTCCCTTAAGGGCTTTAATGATTTATTATTATCTTTTTGTGTTAATGATGGTAATGATGTACTAGGTGCAAAATTTAATGAATTAATTGTTTTGTTTTCTTTTGCTGTATCCCTATTTATTTTCTCGTTTGTACTTAATTTTCTTCTTTTAGCTGTTGTTATCGTGGTTGATTCGTTGTTGTCCTGAGATTGCATTTTTAATTATAATTATTGTGTATACTGAAAATCTAAAATATTCGAAAAGTTATTTAATTTTTCACAACATATAAAATATTTTAATGTAATTTGTAACGATTTTTCAGCAACATTTTTTAAAACTTAATAATGTAATGTATATTTATTCGTAATTAAATATATATAATGTGTAATAATGTATATTTATATGTAATTAAATATATATAATGTATAATAATGTATATTTATATGTAATTAAATATATATAATGTATAATAATGTATATTTATATGTAATTAAATATATATAATGTATAATAATGTATATTTATATGTAATTAAATATATATAATGTATAATAATGTATATTTATATGTAATTAAATATATATAATGTATAATAATGTATATTTATATGTAATTAAATATATATAATGTATAATAATGTATATTTATATGTAATTAAATATATATAATGTATAATAATGTATATTTATATGTAATTAAATATATATAATGTATAATAATGTATATTTATATGTAATTAAATATATATAATGTATAATAATGTATATTTATATGTAATTAAATATATATAATGTATAATAATGTATATTTATATGTAATTAAATATATATAATGTATAATAATGTATATTTATATGTAATTAAATATATATAATGTATAATAATGTATATTTATATGTAATTAAATATATATAATGTATAATAATGTATATTTATATGTAATTAAATATATATAATGTATAATAATGTATATTTATATGTAATTAAATATATATAATGTATAATAATGTATATTTATATGTAATTAAATATATATAATGTATAATAATGTATATTTATATGTAATTAAATATATATAATGTATAATAATGTATATTTATATGTAATTAAATATATATAATGTATAATAATGTATATTTATATGTAATTAAATATATATAATGTATAATAATGTATATTTATATGTAATTAAATATATATAATGTATAATAATGTATATTTATATGTAATTAAATATATATAATGTATAATAATGTATATTTATATGTAATTAAATATATATAATGTATAATAATGTATATTTATATGTAATTAAATATATATAATGTATAATAATGTATATTTATATGTAATTAAATATATATAATGTATAATAATGTATATTTATATGTAATTAAATATATATAATGTATAATAATGTATATTTATATGTAATTAAATATATATAATGTATAATAATGTATATTTATATGTAATTAAATATATATAATGTATAATAATGTATATTTATATGTAATTAAATATATATAATGTATAATAATGTATATTTATATGTAATTAAATATATATAATGTATAATAATGTATATTTATATGTAATTAAATATATATAATGTATAATAATGTATATTTATATGTAATTAAATATATATAATGTATAATAATGTATATTTATATGTAATTAAATATATATAATGTATAATAATGTATATTTATATGTAATTAAATATATATAATGTATAATAATGTATATTTATATGTAATTAAATATATATAATGTATAATAATGTATATTTATATGTAATTAAATATATATAATGTATAATAATGTATATTTATATGTAATTAAATATATATAATGTATAATAATGTATATTTATATGTAATTAAATATATATAATGTATAATAATGTATATTTATATGTAATTAAATATATATAATGTATAATAATGTATATTTATATGTAATTAAATATATATAATGTATAATAATGTATATTTATATGTAATTAAATATATATAATGTATAATAATGTATATTTATATGTAATTAAATATATATAATGTATAATAATGTATATTTATATGTAATTAAATATATATAATGTATAATAATGTATATTTATATGTAATTAAATATATATAATGTATAATAATGTATATTTATATGTAATTAAATATATATAATGTATAATAATGTATATTTATATGTAATTAAATATATATAATGTATAATAATGTATATTTATATGTAATTAAATATATATAATGTATAATAATGTATATTTATATGTAATTAAATATATATAATGTATAATAATGTATATTTATATGTAATTAAATATATATAATGTATAATAATGTATATTTATATGTAATTAAATATATATAATGTATAATAATGTATATTTATATGTAATTAAATATATATAATGTATAATAATGTATATTTATATGTAATTAAATATATATAATGTATAATAATGTATATTTATATGTAATTAAATATATATAATGTATAATAATGTATATTTATATGTAATTAAATATATATAATGTATAATAATGTATATTTATATGTAATTAAATATATATAATGTATAATAATGTATATTTATATGTAATTAAATATATATAATGTATAATAATGTATATTTATATGTAATTAAATATATATAATGTATAATAATGTATATTTATATGTAATTAAATATATATAATGTATAATAAT